>OX375769.1:9698459-10902651 GCA_947359385.1 Chesias legatella | reverse complement strand
GTTTAAGAGCAGTAGAACTCTCGCCAAGTTCGTCCGGGGAAGTACTGCCACCATGCCCATTTCTGCCGCCAAGCAGTAATGCGTTCGCGTTACTGTGTTCCGGTTTGAAAGGTGTGGTTGCCGGTGAAATTATAGGCACATGAGACATTCCAACCACACGTCTCAGAGTTACGGGCACATACGATGCGATTTGGGTCTTGTCGTACCTAGTAGGGGAGGACCCAAGCCGCATCGGTTGTTATGGGCCGAGGTTACCACTTACCACCAGGTGGGCCGTCTGCTCGTTCCGTTGCTATGTCACATAAAAAGAGCGGAAAATTAGGGCATTTCACCTTTCATTTTCACCTGTATGAATCGGTTTCCTGGTACCATGTAACTTATTTTTACCACATTACTTTGTAAGCAATACCTACTACTATGTAATCTCACTTCATTAGCTCTCTCGAACCAACGTGGTAAGGTATTGTGCTTATTGAACTATTAAGAACATTTTGTTTCGAATTTTTGGTTTCAGGAAATTGTACCCTTTTGCGCACAAATTTTTTCGGGTCCAGTGAATTCCGAACTGAAAACTCGAAATCTATCCTTTGACCACTTATTATACTTGTTTCACGTTTTTCGTGATTTTTTTCTGATAAATGATCGTCAGTTGACATAATGTAGTCTCAAAGAAGACTGATGCTGGACTTCAAACTGACAAAAATATCTATAAGTCAAAGTATATAGTTATTGAAATAGTAAGAACATTTTTTGTGTTCATTTTAGAATTCCCACTGCGGATAACTTAACCTGGAAATATCTGGTTAAGAAAAAAGACTGATAAAAAGATTTGGCATAGATTCGGCATGAACACAAATTTTTGTGACAGTTTAAGAATCCATATTATTTTGGTCACGACATTATATGAAAACATAGTAACATTCCCAATTAAGTCATTTAAGCAATTATTTTTGTGAGATTATAATTAAGTTCTCGTGTAGTATTTAACAAGTTCTCCCCAACCCATTGAACTTAGAGCACGCACATTTTTTTGCTTGTTTGTTTGTAAAAGATTTTTTTAATGTATAATGTTGACCTCAAAAATCGATTTAATAGCTAAGTTAGTAATTCTTCGATTCTTTGGCTGAAGCAAACACTTGTTTGATGAGCATAAAGTTTCTCTAGTGTAGGAGCTTTGATGTTATCTGGAGGTCTACAGCATTCGAGCTCGTTGAATAAAAAAATAATATAACATATATATAATAGAATGTTTTGTAATTTTGCGTTAAAAAAAATATTTGCCGATTTCCTTTCGTGTTATATGAAAATAATGAATTTTTGCGTTTCTGTAGAAGAAGGTTTAGCTAATTATTTTGGTCACATCTCAATTCCTACAATAGTGTTAACCACTAAGTGAGCCTTTTTAGTTCTGAATTCCACTTGGAAGAAAAAAAGAGCGGATTTTATGAACAACAATAAATAAAAACAAAACATTTTTGTATTTATTACTTCATTTTCGACTTAAAAAATTATCATTTGGTAAGTGTGTAGGCGAGCGTGTGTTCGCTTCATGTCACAGGTAAATAACTAATGTTCAGTACCCTAATTTGCACTACAGGGACCCTGTGTAGGTCGGCTCACTTTAGCACTTACTCAAATTTTATAAAGGACTGACGCGGCAAAATTCTTCAACATTGGACAGACATCTTTGGGATCCCAGAGGATTTCTTAGAAATCTCATGCTTGATACGTTGTAGCTTTAAATGTGCGATATACCTGAGTCGATCAGTTGAACCTATTTTACCTCATTGAATATTTTTCACACACAACTTATGCGTACAGGTTATTTTCGGATTTTAAATTACTTCATTGGTTTATAAACGGATGAACAGAATTATAATAAATATAATAATTATTGCTGGACATCTCACACAGCGCCATCTAGCCCCAAAGTAAGCTAAGCATAGCTTGTATCATTGGAACCACACTATAACACCCAGAAATAGAATAAACATTCTTTATTCTTTATTCTTTATTGTACACAGAAAATAAAATATACAAAAAAGTCATAAGTGATACATGTACAAAGGCGAGCTTAACCCTACAAAGAGTTTTCTTCCAGCAAACCTTTGAGGCTAGAGAGAACATCTGTGATCGTCACACAAATGTTTGTCCTGTGTGGGAATCGAACCACGACCTACAGCGCAGAAGGCGGGATTACTACCCTGCTAGTTGATTGCTAGGCAATGCCAAATCAAATTTAGAACCACAATTTCTTTTTCATCCCTTTAATACTATTCTAGACTTCAAAAGTTACTTAACTAACTTTACTCGTAAACATTTCAGAGAAAACCTGTGTCAAAAACACGTGAAATCTTTCCCGACTCACCTAAGTGTCTTCCGACAAAAAATCCATTAGTATTTAACATTAGTACCAAAAAGTACTTGTCTTTTCTTCGTTTAATAGCACTTTAGCCACCATTCATACTTAATGAGGCTTTGACGCGACAAATATTGCTTGAAATGGCACGAGAACCTTTGAAATCCCAGCGGATTTTTAGGAACCTAAGCGAAAAGGCTGATATAGCCAAAAATGTGGAATGTACATGAAGTAAACCACATATTCAATTATGTAAGCAATTTTTTCGTTTTTTTTTTATGAATTAGGCGATTAATATTTTTAAATGACAAACGCAAAGAAATCTCGTGGATCTCGAGGAACTAACAACAGTTTTTTAAAGCTTGAAGAATATCAATTTTAATTTTGATAATATTTTTTTTTCCTTTTCATGCTTTTTTTTACGCATGACCTTTGGCACGCATCTTTGCAAGGTGAATAATAAAAGGCGAGGTATGTAGTGAAAAGGCAGCCCAGGCATACTATTTTTTTAATATAAATAAATAAATTTAAATTAATAAATAAATATTTTTTAAATATAATATTATATATACAGGGTGTGGCGTAATGAGTGGATAATAGGGTACCTGCGGGTAGGGGCCATTGTGGCGGTTCAGAAAAATATTTGTTATGCTCAGTAAAAGTGCCTCGGTTTTCGAGATATTCGACATTTTCGAAATTTAAGAAATATTTCACCCTTCGTCACTATTTTTGGCGCCCAGACTGCAAATGAATTTTTTTTTTCTATCTGTTTTTTGGATAGTATTCTTGGATAGATGTGCTATCGAATGGAAACTATTATTTTTATAACACAAGCACAGTTATGTTTTTAAAATAAGATTTCACTAAAATTTTACTTGCTTTCGTTTGTTTTCCTGACCTTTACCCTTCTGTGGTGTAAAAAAAATGTATGGTCACTTGAATGCCAACGTTTAAAAAAATTAGCCTTTTTCATCGAGATTCCGAAATGGTATATTACATGGTATTCTATCATACTACTCCCGTACAACAACGTGTTATCCTGTTTTAGATTGATACTCGTTGATTTTGTGCAGTGATTTCGGACTTTGTTTTGCCTAGCGATTTGGACGTCTTAATTTTGTGAACCTAACGATTTTGTGCTGTGATCTCGGACTTGATTTGCTTTGTAACTTGGATTTTTTGGTATTGCATATTGATTGCAATGCCTCAGCTATACACTGCGTCTGAATATGCGCAAATGCATTTAATCTACGGCGAGTGTGGTGGTAACGCCAATCGAGCAGCAGCACTGTATCGGGAAAGATTTCCCAATGCACGCCATCCCGATTATCGTGTGTTAATTCGCGTACACAATGCTTACATGGAAGGTCGAATTCCTGGAAGTGGTATCGGTGGCACGAGTTCTGGGAGACCACAAGTACATAATGAAGAGGACGTACTTGATGAAATTGCTGCTGATCCGACCACATCTGTGCGCGTAATAGCCTCTAATACTGGCATGTCAGCAAGAACAATACACCGAATTTTAAAAAGAGAAAAATTACATCCTTTTCACTACCAGCGCGTGCAATGTTTGCAACCAAGAGATTACCCTGCACGAGTTGCATTTTGCCAAACAATGCTGAGAAAAATGAACGCTGATCCCGATTTCTTCGATAAAATTTTGTGGAGCGACGAATCCACGTGCAAAAAAGATGGGTATTTTAATATGCACAATCTGCACAGTTGGCAGCGTACAAACCCTCATTTGGCCAGAGAAGACAGGTCCCAGTACCAGTTCAAAATTAATTTATGGACTGGAATTCTAAATGGCAAAATCATCGGACCATTCGAATTGTCTGGAACATTGACTGCAGAAACGTATTTACATTTTTTACGGCACGAACTTCCACTTTTATTAGAAGATGTTTCATTAGAAGATAGAAGAAGAATGTGGCTGCAGCACGATGGTTGCCCCGCTCATTACGCCCGAAATGTTCGACAATACCTCGATGAAACATATCGTCGACGATGGATCGGTCGTTTGGGGACAATTTTGTGGCCACCTCGTTCACCAGACCTCAACCCATTGGACTTTTTTTACTGGGGATGTCTTAAAGAAAAGGTTTATAAAGACCCAATTAATACAGTGGACCAGCTACGGGAGCGTGTGCGATTAGCTGCTCAGAAAATCACAGAGCAAAGATTTGCGAACAGGATTAAAAGATCTTTTATCAAAAGGTGCAGAGCATGCATCAGAGCACGTGGTGGACTTTTCGAACACCTTTTGTGATAGTAAATTTAATAAATGAAATGCATTTAAAATTTATTGTTTCGTTTTATTTCATTACCGAATTTTAAACTAATGTTTTTAGGTGATTTTAAGTAATGAAGTAAATTTTAGTACTATTTGTAATTTTATAATAATTAGCTCTACCCATTTTAATAGGAATTAATTTTGAATCAACTTGTGGAAATACCATGTAATATACCATTTCGGAATCTCGATGAAAAAGGCTAATTTTTTTAAACGTTGGCATTCAAGTGACCATACATTTTTTTTACACCACAGAAGGGTAAAGGTCAGGAAAACAAACGAAAGCAAGTAAAATTTTAGTGAAATCTTATTTTAAAAACATAACTGTGCTTGTGTTATAAAAATAATAGTTTCCATTCGATAGCACATCTATCCAAGAATACTATCCAAAAAACAGATAGAAAAAAAAATTTCATTTGCAGTCTGGGCGCCAAAAATAGTGACGAAGGGTGAAATATTTCTTAAATTTCGAAAATGTCGAATATCTCGAAAACCGAGGCACTTTTACTGAGCATAACAAATATTTTTCTGAACCGCCACAATGGCCCCTACCCGCAGGTACCCTATTATCCACTCATTACGCCACACCCTGTATATTCTAAACGAAATTTTAAAAAGATTACACTTTTTTCAAGCTTCAAAACTGCTTGCTTTTAAGTTAAATTTGTGATCAAATCGAACGTTATTTAATAAAGCTTTAACTGCTTATAATTTCTATTAAATATAAATAGTTCTAATTAGATAATGAATATTCATGTATTTGAACTTTGATTTGGTGAATTGAGAAGATATTTTTACGAATTTGATCGTTTATCGAGTAAGTTATACACAATATTACTATAAAATGGAGGAGAGTCACACTAAACGGCATCTAATGAACTTAAACTATAATAAAGTTAAAGGTTAATATATATTTAAATCATCTATAACACCGATAGAAGAATGTTTCCAACAGCGAACAACGTAAAAGTTACCTAATTTAGTTGTAAATACAATTAATTCTCTTCAACGTCCCACGTAAACAGCGTGCAAAATCCGTTCAAACTTCCCAAGGCAAATCTCATCGTCCTCGCCAACTTTAAATTATTTGTATCCAAACAAAGCAAGGGGTGTTTCAAATGTTTACTAGCACTTGATTTATTACACTCACAAAGACCAGGAATTAGACACAATTGCGTAAGATTAATGAGGCTAAGTGTTTTCATTATGGATGTTCGGGATGGGAACGGGAATTGAAACCGCAATGTTTTCGGGTACAATGCTTTTCGCAACAGCAGCGTTGGACTGACGTAATAGCGGAAGATAATGATAACCGACTCGTTGTATAGGTAAACAAGATAACTCGTTCGAGATTATATAGTTAACAAGATCTCCAGCGGGCAAAATCCAATAATTTGCCAAACTTGATACGACGATTCATTATGCAGGACAAATCTTACACCAAATAACTTTTCGAAATTTCAGAAGTTACAAAAAAACTCTTATACGAACTTTTGTGAAATGTTAATTTAAAATATAATAATAATAACTACTAATTGTAAATTTCTCCATGATAAGGAGTTATTCGTACTGCAAATCGATTCACAGCTTGCAATCTTCGGTTAGAGGTGACATGAAATAACTTTTCACAAACTTTAGGGCCGCCATTTATTGCCAGCTATTAATATTAGTTTCGAAAATTGCTTCGCGGAAAGAAAAAGTCGCTCGCTCGTTGGTTACCGTCAAATTTTTATTTCAACTTTCTCGCTCTCATATTATTATCCGAAGTTAATATCGTATTCTTCTCGAAGATAGACTAAGGTGTAGAAGTGAATTAAGATATATGTGTTTCCTAATATTTGTTTTATTTGCAAACATTTGTCTCAATTGAGAATTAATCTCATAGCCATTAATTTTAAAACAAATATGTGTAATGAAATAGGAATAAATATAAAAAAGCTCTATTTAATTTTACAATACACAGAAATTTATGTATGCCGTATTTGTAAATAAATATCTAAGGATTTATGTTAAGTGCTAATTTTCGGGGGTTATTTAAAAGCACTTTGTCTAAATATTTCATTACTTCCCCGAAGAAGGGTAACCGCGCATGATTTGCAACTTCACGGAAGAGATTATTTTAAAAGTTAAAACCCTCTTTAGTTGGAGAGTTTTCATTACAAACTTCCGATTTACCTAATAATTAACAAGTACTTCAGTTTTCAATATTCGGAGAGTACTTCATAATTAAGAGCCAGTGAAGAAGTCTCACTTCGATGATACTTAAGTATTAGGAAGTAGAAAATATGCGAACCATAATAATATTACCATAATATTCTGACATAATACTACTACTTATGTTTCTAACTCGCTATTAGCGATAAGGCCATTCATTGTATTACATTGGCTTAAATATTAATCTTTACGAAATTTCCATTTAGCGTTGCCTCCAGATTCTGACATGCCGAAATCTTCACAAAATAGGCCTTGACTGGTGACTGCAAGAAAAACTATACTATATTTATCGGTAGAAGTCTGATATTTGCAGAAACATGTGTATGTGCTGTGTTCATCTGAAGAGGTACTGTCACCATGCCCATTTCTGCCACAAAGTAATAGCGCACTCGCATTTTGGGGTCCAAAAGGGGAGGGTGCCGGTGAAAATACTCACATATGAGACTTACTACCCTCGCGTCTCTTAGTGACAAGCGCAAAACAATGCAACGTGGTCTCCCCTTTAAAAAACAAAGTAAATTTTTTTTTTTTTAAATGAAGCCCAATTATAACCTTAAATAAGTTTAAATATACAAACCACTTATTATTTTTTAGTTAATCAACCATTTTGGCCGTAACGAGACCATTAATCGTTTCTTTAACGCACTTAATCTTTCGTTTTAATTGCTTGGCTACCTTTCAGAAACTAATGAATTTTGGTGCCAAAAATAAACGGGCGACGAGGTAATTTCATTTGATTTATAATGTTTTCATTGATTGGAACCACGATGCTCGTAGTTTTTGTTCATTTAACACAATTAAAATTCCATAACTTTATGTCTGGGAAACGGTAATTAGCGGTGAACGGGAAAAACAGTAATTAGTATTTCCAGGGATTTAGATTTATGTGTTGTCCATAACACCTGTGACTTACCGTTCCCTAGTTCAGAGTTCGTTATAATCGATTTTAATACGAATCTAATGCAATTGTCCCCAAGAAGAATTCACTATTAGGACGAATGAATACTGTAATTAAATTAGCAATTTAATCTGGATTTCCGAACTAGGAAATTATTCAATGTCTCCTTACCCACCCCGGAATTGCGAGATTTGAATGCGGTTTTCACGGTTCGCTGTTTTCCCTAAAGGTTCACAGCATAAATCATGGTCGAACAGTCGGATCTCTGCGTCTTTGTAGGTATATACATGGTGTGCCGTGTTAATAGCTCTCACGGGAAGAGCCTATATATTTTATGCGAGCGAGTTTTATTCATTGGAGTAAATAGTTGAATAATTGAAAAAACACAATTCTAATTAATTCATTTGCTGATTGATTTAAGTGGCAATAAGGCATTCCGCTGAATTACTTACAAACTTTTGTATCTTTCGGATGAACTTCTCTCAATGTTCAAGTGAATATGAGTTGTTTAGTGTAATAATAGGTTTGAGTAACTTCATAATATTCCAAAACAGAACTATCTGCCTTGAATGCAACTAATTGTCTCCCTAGCTCTTTTGAACCAGATGATTAAAGTATTAAAATGCACCTCAAATAAGCTACTTTCGTGCACTTGTATGCACATGTATTCAAATTATTGGTTCTTGGATAGTTCGTCAGTTCTCATAAGAACCAAGGGTTTTAGTATCTTAATTTAGCTGCTGAAAGTATATCACTATATATCATATATATCACAGAACTTATATATAGTGAAAAAACTTTGGATTGGTCCACGTCAGGATTCGAACCAGCTAACTCTAGTCTTAAACCCGGGGTCTCTACCACTGGACACCACGCTCTACAACATGATTTATTGCATGCATACGTTATAGGAAACTTAACTTGCACTCAACTTCGATGTATGTATTTTGAATAATATATTGCGCTGATTGTGTATATGTACATGAGAGAACTCGTCAATAATTCTAGCATCGACGGCCAATAAACGTTAATCACTGACTAATTAAACAGTAATTAATGAATTTCCGATGCGTCCGTTTGCGTTACAAAGTTATTTATCTCTAAATGGTCATAAATATTCTTGAGACGTTAGCGTATTAATTAATAGATAATCGAATTGTGAATCAATTTTACTCAATTCTTAATAAAATTAGTTGATAGACGAAGTTTTTACGATCAAGACCTAGTTTTTATTTTTGGTAATTTCCATTTTATTTAGTACTTATTCAACGTTTTTAACCCGCATTTAGATGTTTTAACAAACAAAATAGATGAACAATTTCAAAAGTCTAACTTTCAGCACCTAAATTAGGGTTTTAGTATCTTAATTTAGCTGCTGAAAGTTAGAAGTTAGTCTTGTTGATTTTCTATGAAAACTGTAGTATTCAGGCTCAAAGTAGATTGAAGAATTTAATTAAACCTTTATCTAAACTGAAACTTTCAAACATAGCAAGCTTGATTTGTCTAATTTAAGTACTAATTTTCGCTCCCGTCATCGCAATGACTGACTGAATGAAATATATACAAACAAAATTAAATTATCATCAAAAAGCAAAATAAATCAAAATTTTGAAGTTGAATTTTTAAATTAAGATTAAATAATAATTAGTTACAACCTTTCCCTTAGTAGAGAGAGATATATGAATGTGGTGACACGACTAACACGATATGTGCTCACGTGTCAGGCAGGTTTAAGAGCAGTTGAACTCACGCCAAGTTCGTCCGGGGAAGTACTGCCACCATGCTCGTTTCTGCCGCCACACTACAGTACCACATTAACGTTACTGTGTACCGGTTTGAAAGATGTAACTGCCGGCGAAATTACAGGCACATGAAACATTTCACCTACACGTCTCAGAGTTACGGGCGTATACGATGCGACTTGGGTCTCGTAGTACCTAGTAGGGGACGACCCAAGTCGCATCGGTTGTTACGGGCAGAGGTTACCACTTAACACCAGTGAGCCGTCGTCAGCTCGTTCTGTAACTATCACATAAACAAAAGGCCAACGAAGTCGCGTGTAAGAGCTAGTCCTACTATTATTATAAACGTGAAAGTTTGTATGGATGTTTGTTACTTTTTCACGCTCAAACGGCTGAATGGATTTGGATGAAATTTGTTACCAAGATAGCTTATATCCTAGATTAACGCATAGGCTACATTGATCCCGGAAAAAACAGTGTTCCCGTGGGATCACTTAGTAACCGCGGGTAACACCGCGAGGCGCAGCTAGTTACTCATAATACAAAAACATTTTCCAATTGTCAGTCACAAAAAAATCTGGAACATTCCGTGAAATTAATGTAATTTGGCCACTGAAATGTGAGTGGGAGAATGATGTCGCCTCCACTTACAAAACTGTCTTGTGCAGATGAGAAAACGTCCTTTCATAGGGTATAACAAAAGAAACCAATTTATTGATTTATTTACTCACTTTTGTCAGGCGTTCATCTTAATTATATTTTATTTATTTTATTTTTACAGCGTTTATTTTTATTGCGAAGAATATTATCTGAAATTTATTTATTTGTAGTGTAATGCAGTTTTGTTTTTAATAATAACATATATTCCTCATGGACGCCGTATTGTAGATTTTTACTTTTACACTTTAGTTTTATTTTGTAGTCAAGAAACAAAGCGATCGTCGACCCCGCATAGTAACGAGACAATTTAACGCCCGTTACAAAACTGCATAGGTCCCGGTTGATTTGCATGACGTCGTTACGTTTGACAGGTCCGTGAATAAACATGAAAGGGGAGAAAACTAGTCCAAAGTAAAAAAAAAATTATTAACAATTTTGATGGTTTTTTAGTGCTGTAAACGAAAAATATTTATTTGTATCTTGGATGTTTCATGAGTATGTCAAAGTCAAAGTTAAAGTAAAAAAAAATTACATGGAATTCGTAAAGAAATGGCTTGGAAATGTCAATAATATTCAAAGCATAGCAAGTAGTTATCGCTAAGTTTGAATATGAGGCACATACTCATAATGCCATCTGCAACACATGTAATCCTAATACGTATTGGTGCTTAACTAAAAGCCAAGTTGTGTAGCCTGTAACTTAATTTAATTGTAAAGTTGTTTATCTGTTGAAACCCGAAGCTGTTGCAAGCACATTATTATAAACTAAGGGTAAGACCTGAAAAAACTCCACAAGGGTGAAAAATTAACTCGAAATACAAAGTTTATAAACTTTTCTGCTCCGCTTTCAAATAATTTGAACTTCTCTAATGTTTGCTTGGAAAAAAAATCGTAAAATCCAAAGAATATCCAAAGTTTTTCATTTAAGAAATTTGGGTTCAACGTTAAATCTAAAGGACTATAATCCGAGACGCCCCGTTCTGGAAACGTACAGTCAGCCAGAGAACCAAAGTATTAAAAAATTTGAATACGATTTTGTATTAATATATATATAATATAATATTATATAGCCGCACCCAGAATTGTTCATTTGTGGTAGATTAGTCCGGCATGAAGTTACGTTAAAAACTAATGTCTTAGATTAGGTTATTAATAGGAATATATAAGGACGCAATAAACATGTCACTTTTTGTCTGGCCTCACAGCTCACTTGGTAGCAACCCTGCCTTCCGTGCTGTAGGTCGTGGGTTCGATTCCCACCCAAGACAAAACATTTATGTGATGAACATTAATGTTTTTTCTGTCTGGGTGTAAATATGTAATTATAGGTATGTATTTACAAAAAAATATGTAGGTAAGTATTATATTAGTTGTCTGGTTCCCATGATAAATACTATGTTAAGCTCCACCAATTTTTATATATATATTTTGTATGTTATTATAATTGCTTCTAAGTTTTCGTGATATTGTAAACCACAAGGTGGAAAGTGGCGTGTTGCTAATTAAGGTTCAGCCTTTGAATACAAAGGAGTGTAGATAGGTTATCATTTTATTGTATTTTATATAATGTCATGCCTGATACATACGGTTACCATTATAACAAAAAAGGACAAGTCTGTGACGTATGTGGCAATGGACAGCCTTATCTCTATAAGCGATGTCTTCCAGATAACTTTTGACAGAACTTGGAAACAAAGAACGAAAGAGTTAAGTCACATTATTTATTGAACTATTTTTATTTATAGCCCACGTGTGAAAACCAATCGTAGGTATATATCATTTAAAGTTTATTTACACACTCTTTTTAATGAAATATATTTAAATGCCAACTGTACTGAACAAAGCATTATGCCCGTACTAATAAAATACCTACATTTGTACGACACTAATCTGACATTGCTAAGGGTAGCGTCTTTGGAGAGATACCTTAATCCTGATATATTTGTCTCGATGCTGCTCTACCACGCTTATAATGGCGGCTCTAAACTCTTTAAATGCCCGAGACAGACTTTAAGACTCACAACACACCATACATAATAATAATAATATTGCTGGACAAATCACATAGCGCCATCTAGCCCCATAGATGACAAGAAAATAATGATTTTGATTTTTGTGACTTTCGTCTGAACAAGCAGTTGTTTTTTTTTATGTAGTTTAAGTCACAGAACGAGCTGACGGCCCACCTGATGGTAAGTGGTAACCGCCACCCATAGACAACAGCATACGACTCAAGTCCTCTCCATAGTACGTGATGACTCAAGTCGCATTGCATTACGTCTATCACCCCGAGACGGCGATGTTACGTCTCATGCGCCTGCAATTTCACCGGCACCCACTCCCTTCCACCGGAACGCAGCAACACGAGTGCATCACTGCCTGGCGGCAGATTAACAGGTGTGGTGGCGGTACTTCTCCGGGCGAACTTAGCACAAGTTCTACTGCTACTTTGGGTTGCTCCTATTGCACCACCCGGGAGACACGTGTATGGATTCAAAGGGTAATTGCATACGGACGCGAGCAACTTGGTCCCCCAAAAGTTGTTCCGATGTCCTCAATTTGCAGTATCCTCTAACTACAGCTGTAACCTGTACATATACCGCAACAAGCTACGACAGCAGTACGACATATATCCTCGCTTAATTGCGGGAAAACCCGAGTCACATCTCATTGCGTCCGACGCCATCAAACATGGACGCAAGATGGCATGGGTATTTCGCCTGAAACTTACATATCGCAATTTCTTATCTTATGTATATATCTTCTTATCTTCTTCTAAAATAAAATAAATATTCAGTTTTAATGATTAATATTGTTTATAGCCTAAATATATTTGTGTATTTATTTGACATTTCACTACTAATTCATGAATTAATCAATTTTTATTTGACAATGTTTTGCTATTATTGTATGTGACTTTTTGAATTTTTATGTACAATTTACTATGACAGCCTAACGTGGGCACTTTGGATTACATCTGTAAGCTCATTATGTAATTGTCATAAAAAATAAATTGCTGTGGTGACCTTTTGCACATAAGTTTTTTAACATTGCCTCTGACTGGCCTCACATCAATATTCGTCACACAAATGTTTATCCTGGGTGGAAATCGAACCCACGACCTACAGTGCCGAAGGCAGGGTTACTACCAACTGCGCTGTGAGGCCTGACCTAATAAACAATCTTACAAGATGTTTTACTCTCTGAAATACGTTCGGCATAATACCTGCCTTAATGTGAGAAACGTGTCACATCTATATTAGTATATATCTATATTATATATTATTATACTAGGCCTGTGGTTAACTGGCCTTTCAGTTCAGTTGGTAGTAACCCTGCCTTCTGCGCTGTAGGTCGTGGGTTCGATTCCCAGGACAAACATTTGTATGACAAATATAGATGTAGGTTTGTTCTGTGTCTGGTCAATATGTATTTTATGTATGTATTTACAAAAAAAAATAGTATTATATCAGTTGTATGGTTCCAATACAGTACAAGCTACATATGCTTAGTTTACTTTGGGGCTAGATGGCGCTGTGTGAAAGTAGCACCAAAAAAATGTTTAAATCAAGTTAAATTATGTCACGTATTTGTATATCTTATTTACTTATTTAAACTTACATTAGACGCGAGTGGAGTTTGGTTTATATGGCAGCCATTTCCTAACAATCGCTATTGTGTGCTTCTTTTCAAATGTTGCCAGTAATTTTCATTATTGAAGGAATAAGAGTCTGCAGCAAAAGATTTCACATTCAGTTCATTCCTAAATGTAATGCGGGATACTAAGATGTGTTTACGGATGTTTCCGTCTATTAGCGACAAGGTTTGTGTATCTTGTTTGTTTGTATGTCAGAATACGCATAGATGCTCAAATTCCCAAAGGGGAAAGGGTTATTTGGGGTATGTATGTGTGACCTTTAAGTCTTTCAGTACATAAATAAAGGCTTCTTGAAATTTAGATGACTTTTTTGAATTTTGTGTGTTCGCTTCTATTTTCAAAACACCAGAGTCTCTAGATCGATGCATACGAAGATCAAATGTTTGTTTCAGACCGTTTTAAATTATGTCATATTCCGTCTCTTGAGATCAAATCTGTTTGCTATCCCCCACACCGCAACGCCGTAACTCGGTAAGGTAGTGCGCGAGATTGTTATGAATTCTGAATGGCAGTAGGTGCGATACGACGCCTGGAATAGTTTATGATTATCGATCATCATCTGTTACACGATCCTATTCTTGGTTTAGATTATACCCATAGAGATGCTTTCGTTTTTGGAATCTATAGAGTAACTACGAAACACACTACAATCTAAGTTATTAGAATTTGCAATAAAAACAGAAACAAACATTCGAATTAACGCATTTTATCAAAATAAAACTAGATTTAAATCGGCTGTGGCTACAAATAATGGCACATTTTAATTATAAATAATAACTAGCTGTTGCCCACGACTTTGTCTGCGTGGAATTTGGTTTTATTACGCACCCCTAGTTTACCCCTTGGAAAAGTAGTCTAAGTTACTCCTTGTTACATCAGCTATCTGCCAGTGAAAGTCCGGTCAAAATCGGACCAGCCATTTCAGAGATTAGCCGGAACAAACAGACCGACAGACAGACAGATAGACAGACAGACAAAAATTGTAAATAATGTTGTTTCGGTATTTGTACCGTATATACATCCATATGCACTTAGTAAAAAGCGGTTATTTTAATATTACAAACAGACACTCCAATTTTATTTATTTGTATAGATTGACAAAGCACACTTGTATTTATCTAAGGCCAAACATTTGGAAAGTTGTGTCTGTCTTGTGTATTAAATTTTTTGGTATATTTTTATCATTTATTTTAGCATGAAAGGAGCCAAGTTAAAATCCTTTCATCACATTGGTTTGAGATGATAACCAGTGACTCGACCAGTACTATTATATTTTACTCCGTAACTAAAAGTCACTTGGTCAAATCAGCTTTTGCACACTAAGATAAACAACAAGCATATTTGTTCATGCAGTGTGTCATAGGAAGTCTTAAAGCGCATTGCATGCCATGCGCACATGCAAATATATATGTCAAATTATAGATTATTATCATGAATCGATTTGGTCCGGTCTCCTCTATACCGCACCCGTCGTTGCCTTGTCAAGCGGCTGAGTTGCTATACCATCGATATCTAGACTAAGGGTGTTTGCATACGGGACGTATTTTCGACGCGTAAAACCTAGTTTTGCACGTTCGTTTGAAACTCGTATATATTCCAGGCAAACTAACTATCGATAGAAACGGTCCATGATGCGAGCTTGGAAGCGCGCACGAAATCAAAAGTTTTTTACTAAGTATCAGGTAGGGAAAGAGCAAAATAGCCCACTTAATGTTAAACGGTACCCTCTGCCCATGACAAAAGCAAAACGTCTTGGGTCATTCCGTACTAAGATATGGGATGACCCAGGTATGCACCCGTAACTCTTAGACGTGATGAGCAAATTACCTGGAATTTCACCGGAAACCACACCTTTCTTTAATATATAAATATTCTAATCTATAAATTTATAAAAAAAATAAGTTAAATCGCCGCCACGCCCGGTATGTAAACGCTCATTTGGTAGGGGTTGCTTAGAACTTAAGGCAGATAAATTTCCACCAATATCGATCCGCTACACTAAGCTATTGACAAAATCAAAGGTCACAATTACCAAGCCTAAGATTAATTCTTAAATTAGCCTTCAATTATTTAATTCGAAAAAATATTTTTATTTTAAGGAAAGACAAACAAGCCGTCTTCGATTTCGATGGCATTGGATATGCATTTATCTTTTTATATATTTTTTATTGTATATTTTTGGTAGAACACGCTTTTATCGGCGAAGGCGGGTCATTCGGATTCGATTCCAATTTTTTTCCAGAAAAATATTACAAACCAGGTTAACTGTTATTAAAAATAATATTATAATTAATTCTAATTAAAACTAAAAGTAGTTAGAATACATAATGTCGCTCCAATAACTTAAATTAGTGAACAATTCTGGTCGACTAATATTAATTATGGGCATGCTATACATGCCTGAAATAATTAATTACCTGGTCTGGAATTAACAGAGATAGTTTCATAATACACGATAATGTCCAATTATACAGCTTCATGTGATGTATAAGCTATGCTTAGCTTACTTTGAGGCTAGCCTCAAAGGCGCTGTGTGAAATGTCCACCAATATTATTATTATATTATGTATAATCGATTATATAACTAATAAATGAGCGCTATAACATTAACTAAGTATACTGTATATATATATATGTGTTACCCTCTTAAATTGAAGGCAACTTTGACACATTTTATCTATTTTTATTAAATTTCTAGGAGGAAAATTACCTTGAAAATAGAATTTAAGGCAATTAGTATAACTTCAACACATAATTCACCGAAAATATCTTCAAGCCGACAAAAATGGTCGACAACGTTTTCGATAATTATACGTTAATTGCTACGAAACAATACCGAAAGCTTATTTCGGCCATAAATGTATGACAACCCAGTATTCCTTTTAATTATTCATCACCGTCAAAATGAAATTAACCACAACAATTTAACGACCCCTGAAAACAAAGGAACACCAAAACTTTTAAAGGAAAATTAATTACCCATAAAGCGAGCCATCTTCAAAATAACAAACTTATTCTATTAAAAACTTTTTATCTCAAACTTACCAGAGAACAACACAAGTCCATAAACACGAGTACCACCATAAAAAAACGAAAGTTCCTTTTTCAAACGTGAACGCGGCGCGTGTAACTTGGGAGAAGACGATTCGGCCTACATCCAAAGCCCACAAGCGCTCAGACTCTACTGAATTGAGGACCGTCCGGAAAATTATCTGTTGCACTAAGTTCTATACATGCGCAAAGCTGCTTTGGTCTTACCGCCTTGTCACTCATACATTGCTTGCTCTTACCAGTCCTAGTGACCGACTGGCATTAGAATTCTTCGGTGTATTTCGTGCTTAAAGTTTAAGTTGTAGAACATTTTAACGCCAAGGAAATTATTAGTCGCTTTGTTTAGTGATATACGTATTATGTGAATTTAGGGACAGTTATGTTTATGCTCTTTTGACACCTTTTGTTCGTTTTTACGCAGGTAATACAAGTCGCGGGCTTACCTTTTTATATAGCGGTATATATTGTATGGCTCGTTGTGGAAAGGTTACCCGGTTATGTGCTAATAATTGTACGTCCCCCGCTGCGTTTTTGCGTCGTCTTGTCTGTTTGTAATGGCTTATCCCAAAAATTACTATAGGATACTGTTTTCACTAGTTGATAGAATGTGATAAGTATTTTTCGTTCAAATTAGTTAAACCATGATCATTTATGTTGACTTAGTTACCACACATCCGTACGAAACGTTTTGCTTCCACTTTCATAATGCGGACAGCCCAAGAGTGGTGCTGCTTCTCCTTGCCTGTGTCTGTATTTTCCAAGAACTATAATCTGGAGGTCTTCAAGAGGAGAGTGAATAAGTATTTTCTAGGCAAGCATGCTAATCGTAGACCACATCGTTACTTAACATCAGGTGAGATTGCGGTCAAATGATAGCCTATCGTAATAAAAAAGGGAACTTAGTACTTACATACTCATGTAAAGCCGGGCCGTACGCTAGTTCCGTATCAAACTAGATAAAGTTCTAATTATAGTTACTCGCAAAACAGTTTATTGATGAAAACAACACGAGAAAATGTGATATACACGTAAATTTCTCTGTACTTTCGAACAAAATTTGTAAAGCAATTCTATAAATAAAACCTTTCAATAAACTGCTCCAACCATGTACGTTCTAATAATATTTCGTAGACATACGTCTATAAAGCTCTTAAGCTTCTACGTAATTTCGTAGAGGCTCTACGACAGTAGCCGTCCACTTCGTACGGTCGTCGCTAGTAATTATTAAATTCTGTATATTGTAGTATTCCCTGTAGCTTAGGTAAGTACATGTAGTTTCCGAAGTATGTTTATAGTATATAAATATAGGTAGTTACCGTACCAGCTACTAATGTTCTCACTAGTGACGGCAGGTCTACTCCCGACAAGCAAGAGTGAATAGGGTTTGATTTACTGGACTTTGTTCGCTCATGTTCCCTTTTGTGAACATGATATGGAGCACAAACAATTTCAAAACGAAATCTAATTCGACTTGAATATTATTATATCACTAAGAGAGAGAGACTAACATTGTATGTACGATAGAAAAATAAGATAGCGTCATAAGAAAGAATATGTGCTTTAAAGGACGCAAACTTATTAAAACTTTTCAGGGCTTATGAATTTGCAAAGTCAACTTTTCAACGGGTTTTTGGGTAGAACCAAGTAATAAAATGTTAATTGTAAAATATAAAAATAGCCCTAACATGATTTCTCACAGTTTGTGTGTCGAAAAGAGTGCATGTGAAATGGATAACTGGTATTTAATATGTTAGATGCCAGCTTAAAATAGTGTTATATATACGATAAAAAAACGACGTTGAAGGAGATGCATTACGCAGTGATGCACCAGCGTTTGAATTAATGATATAATGAGCATAAATGCTGGTAATAAATATAATTAAATGTATTAAATTTAATAAAAAAGTGACTTAAAGTAAATTGGTCAAAATAAACTTACTGCTAGCTTAATCTTATCTTGCAATCACTTCCAAAAAGGAATATTAGCAAAGCACATAGCTTAAGTTTAAAATAAATTAATGATCAAAATTAATAGACAGTATAAATATAACAATCAAAATTATTGATTATATTTTTAAGAAAATGACAAAAAGTCGAAATCATAATAATTAAAACTTTTTAAATATATAGATAATACATATTTAAAATTTCAGATATAGGTATGGATAATACTTAAAAGTTGCTTAGTCGCTCAAAATGACGACAACAGCTCGTACTGTAGACAATCTATTTATCATTAAACACTTATTAAGCTGACAAAAGAACTTATTTAAATTATTTCAATTACAAAATAAAAATGACTTTTTTAAGCCACACAAAAACGAAATTAATTCTATGCTAATGTACTAATTACCAGAATTAGTCTCGTATACACAGAATGTTCACTTTTTAGCAAAATGAGGCGTAAAGACTTGCTTACAAAGTTGGCGTCAGGACGCTTTTGCGACATTTGCGCATAATTTTTTTGTAGCCGACAAAAAAGAATTTTCAGAAGAATAACCATTGCAACAACTCTATGATACTAGTACATAAAACTAGTATAAAAAAGATATAGATATAACATTTTGTAGCTCATGTAAGTAATTTTTTTGAATAAAACTTATTGAAATTTCGGTTGATTACATGAAAATTTTCATAATCTTCACGCGTGATTATATATTTGGCACCATTTCCAGCCGTATTAAGAAAAAATAGTTTACATTATTATTTTGTACATAATTACTTTTAACGTATTTTTCCATGAGTAACGGAATTGTGTTGTAAATAATGGAGTTGCATACTTATTGTACGAAACGACTTGCGGTACGCCGCGCCGTATGCCTCACGTAAATTGACGTAATCGGTCTCTTCGTAAATCAGGCTTTATTTTCATTCGGGCGGTGGCTTAATCCGCAAATACGGTTATTTTGGAAGTTACAAAACGGGGCCAACTGTTTAATTATGTTTATTCTAATTTAATTTCAGACACTCTTTACAAATAATTACAATGTTCTTATTGTTGCTAGAAGTGACACTTAAATACAAATTTGTAAGTTTGTATGCTGTCAAAAGCAATTTGAGTAATTTCTTCAAAAAAAAAACCTGTGTTTGGAGAAACACAGCTAATCTCTATATCATACCCTGTTTTGCAACAGGGTGGGACTTGGTTATACGCTGAAATCAATATGTAATTTTTCGTGAAACCAGTATAATAATATATATATTATGTCACACGAATGTTTGTCCTGGGGGCATCGAACCCACGACCTACAGCGCAGAAAGCAGTCACTACCAACTGAGCTGTGAGGCCAGTCACCGTAATGTCACGTCACTTTGTCTCACACAATTTTAAAGGGATATAACGTTTCCCGCAACAAAGTGAAATTACTCTTTGTTTTTCCAAATGTACATCACGGTCGAAAATTAAAAATGCCATTTTGTCCGCACGTAGAAGCAAGGGAAGGCTCATTTTAATTTAGCTGTAGTCTTTCAGAGTTAAAAAATAATTAAGTGAAAATTAACATGAAAACTCGGAAGCGACTCTTTGCAGGAAATATTCGTGGAATGCAAATTTAAAAGGTATACTATTCTGTGTATCCAGCTTTGTCTGGGAATTCGTGAAGATCTGGCTCTTTATTCCACTGTTTATTTGGCAAAAAATTGTTTAGGATAAAATAAATGAATCAAACTTTTCGCTTGATTCCTAACTAATATTATAAATGCGTATGTGAGTTTGTTTGTTACGCTTTCAAGCCTGAACTACTCAACTGATCATCATGAAATTTTGCATACACGTTGTCAGGGGTACATAGGATAACTTTTGTCCAGAAAAAATACTGTTCCCTAGGGATACAAAAATAACTTTTAGACGGTCGTTTGGCATTATAACTTGGCCTACTGACATGAATAAATTTCACCATGATGCCTGGAGTACAGAAAAAGGAAAGGAAATCTGTGTTATTCCGGAAGGAAATCAGATATCACGAAAAAATTGGTTCCCGAGTTCAAAGTAGGCTTGTTGATTCGTTTCGCTACTGACAATTTATACGGCTTGGGTCCTCCCTTACTTGGACCCAAGTTGCATCGTATTGTCCCTAACTCGGAGACGTGAAGGTGGTATGCCTCATGTGCTTGTAATTTCACTGGCAGCCACATATTATAATACCACATATTATTTAAAGATCAGTTAATATCACATTTAATTAAGTTTTATAATGGAATTTACAAGTTCACCCGTGGGTTTATCTCACGGAAAGAGCGTTTTTCTGCGACTTAAAGTAGTTTTGTCTTACTGACCGGCCCATAAAATATCTTTAACACTTCTCGGATAAATTTTGTTCCTTAACTACGTAAAAAAGCAACAAATAAGGATCAACATACCCACTTTTGCATTTCATATTAAGAATTATTGTATAGCAGGTTTCTACAGGGTCCTTACAGGGTTAACGTAACTAAATTAACCAAAAAGTTAACTATTATTTAATAAAGTCATTGAATTGATAGGTGAAAACAGTTGAACATACACAGTTTCAGATTTAACCGTGGAAGTTATCAAAATTAACAAAGTTAATCCACCGTTTTGGTTACCTCTCAGCGATAACATACCAACTTTTCAGAAACAGTCGAATCATTTACGGTAATACCTGTTTTCACAAACGTTTATTTTGGCCTCGAGGTGGAGACAGAATGGTGTATATCTATACAAATAATAAAATTGGAGTGTCTGTTTGTAATATTAAAATAACCGCTTTTTATTAAGTGCATATGGATGTATACACGGTACAAATACCAAAACAACTTTTTTTAAAATTTTTATTTGTCTGTCTGTCTGTTTGTTCCGGCTAATCTCTGAAACGGCTGGACCGATTTCGACGGGACTTTCACTGGGAGATAGCTGATGTAACAAGGAGTAACTTAGGCTACTTTTCTGAGGGGTAAAATAGTTGTGCGTGATAAAACCGAATTCCACGCGGACGACGTCGCGGGCAACAGCTAGTTTTACTATAAATTTAGCAAAGGGTCGTTGTCATCGCACGAATTTGAAATATTTTTTGTATATACATCCTTATTATTACATATTAACATCCAGACACAGAACAAACATCTGTTAGTCTCGGAAATGTTTGTCCTGAGTGGGAATTGAACGTCCTACAGCGCAGCAGGAGTTACTACCAACTGAGTTTTTTTTTTTGTAACACAGTTACGGAACGAGCCGATGGCCCACCTGGTGTTAAGTGGTAACCTCGGCCCATAACAACCGATGCGACTTGTGGCCTCCCCTACTAGGTACGAGAAAATCCAAGTCGCATCGTATGCGTCCGTAACTCTGAGACGTGTAGGTGGAATGTCTCATGTGCCTGTAATTTCATCGGCAACCACACCTTTCAAACCGGAACACAGTAACGCGAACGCATTACTGCTTGGCGGCAGAAATGGGCATGGTGGCAGTACTTCCCCGGACGAACTTGGCGAGAGTTCTACTGCTCTTAGCTTGAGCTTGAGGCCAGCCTTCCAATTTACGGAGTGAGATATCCCTGCAATGAAAGCCATGTTTTTATAAACTTCAGTTTATTCATGGTAACATTTCACATACGTAATTCTTACATGAATTGGTGTTTGATTGTAAAACGAATATATTCCATAATTACCTCTATAAACATGGCAACAAAAACCGAAATAAGTTTTTTATGTGATACCGTTACGGAGTGAGCCGACGGCCCACCTGGTGTTAAATGGCAATAAATGGCAAAATTTAACGGCAATCGTATGCGCCCGTAACTCTGAGACGTGTGGGTGGAAAGTCATGTGCCTGTAATTTCACCGGCAACCACACCTTTCAAACCGGAACACACTGGCGCGAATGCTTGGCGGCAGAAACGGGCATGGTGGCAGTACTTCCCCGGACGAAATAGGCGTGAGTTCTACTGCTTATAAAAAGTTTAAAATGATAGTAAATAAAGAACTAAAATAAAAGTTACACATAAGCTGAATTTGAGTCGTCCATTTGTATATTGTCTCATATTAGCATAGTAATGTGCTGAAGTAGCCTAACCTAGCCCGTATCCGGGAATTAGGTAATCAGACGATAGTGCCACTAGGAATTGGTTTTAACAAAGCCCAGCGAGACATTCCGTATGCTAATCTCAAACTCACGGACACGAAAAGTGTTTTTGATGTTGTTATACAGTATTTACAGTAGTTATGCGAACTCATGGGTTTTTTTATGTAGCGTTCGTTATGAGTTTTATGTTATGATGTTTTGTATATAAAGCGAGACGCAATAAAGGCCAAACCACTAGCGGTCATATCGTATCTAAAGATTTGGTACATAATAAACGTTTATTTCAGACAAATCAAATAAAATGTCCACGGTATTGCATAAAATTTAAATTAATATTACAAAAAAATAATGTCTACTAAAGAAACTACACAAATTTTTGTTGCAATAATATATTTTACCATGAACTTGATGTGGTTAGAAGTATACGTTTAATATAGGAGCAATACCTAAGAAACCATTTAATTTTGAAGAAAATAATGTAAATAATGCTTCTATCTTTGACGATATTGTGTAAACGCGGCTTGAAAGTGATAGGCGATTTTGTGGAAGGACACTATACAAACAGTGGTATTTGGAGCGGACTTGTAAATGTTTATTACATTTGTTGTGCAGCTGAAGTTACAAGTATAGCTTCATTATAGCACACTAAAATGAAACGACATACACACATGGGGAATTAAAAAGCAGTTTTTGGCAAACATTCTTTTTTGAAGTATAACTATTTACGCTGTCAAAATATATAAATTTATATGTATGTATTTACAATAAAAATATATATGTATTCTATCAGTCATCAAGACATGCTTAGTTTGGGACTAGATGGCGACGTGTGAAATGTCCACCAATATTTAAAAAATATAGTATTGAATTACATTTAAATTAATTGAATTGAGTTACAAGGATCAAGTTGTCGAAAAGAAAGGAACCCCTCCTTTAGGGGTTTCTTGTCGGTTCCCCCATGGAGGGTCGGATAGGTTTGCACAGGCATAGGTAGATTTACGCGTGAACTTATGTTTTGAGTATTACTTACTTACTGACGTAAGCCATTTATTCAACATAAATTAGATTTTTTGAGTGTGTGACAATAATATACTTCATTTTTACGCGCATTCCGCACATACCGTGCATAAATTACGCCAATGTTGATTCAAATGGAACTGAGATGACCCAATTCGGTATGGAACCCAATGTCTCCTTGACAGAATTCGTATTTTCTTATGCAAAACGAGTCCAAATAGTTTGTGCTGTCAGAGTGTCAAAAGGGAGGTTCAAAATGTAGTTGTGTAATGAATGACTCGGTTCAGGTACCTAACTGGGAGTTTGCACAGTGTAAATATTATAAGAGAAAACATATTTTTCTGTATTATTATAAAATTTTATAAAGAGGAACTTAAATGAAATTTTCATATATTACCTACAAGGAGCTTTATAATCAAAGGGTTTCGTAGCAAATCTTCCAACATTCACATGACTTTTTACTCCATGTTTACCTTAAATTTGGAAAACATTAAAAAATGTTCCTTCCAAACATCAGATTGGCATCGGTACCAACGTCAAACATTATAAATATACAGACAACCTTTATGTCAATGCGATCATAGTTCAGTCTTATGGCAAAATGGTATCATAGTCCATGGGTTATGGTGGACCTGTCGAAGTAAAAAATGTGCAAAAGGCCTCACAGCTCGGTTAGTAGTAACCCTGGCTTCTACGCTGTAGGTCGTGGGTTCGATCCCATGATAAATATTTGAATTAAGAATAATGTTTGTTCTGCGTCTGGGTGTTAATATGTATTATATGTATGTATTTACAAAAAAGTATATAAGTATTATATCAGATGTCTGGTTCCCATGATACAAGCTACGCTTAGCTTACTTTGGGGACAGATGGCGCTACGTAAAATGTCAATCAATATTCATATTTATTTATATATAATAACGAATTCGGTCTAATTTAATTAACATTGTTTTTCATAATGTTAGACAACATTTTATTTGGTAAATTGCTAAAAACTCCCAAAAGGGATTTTTATACCGCAAAACATTTTTCCCAGACTTGAAATATCGAAGAATTCTTAGAAAAACTTCTAAGATATAATCACTCAAATATCAGCTTTTTCTTGTACGTAAAGTTATCCATCATATTTATTCCTAAACCTTATAAACAAATAAAATCAAACGATAAACGGCCGTATCACTATTCGTTTTTTCTTTTCATATTACTTCATCCATAACACCCTAGTTTATTTCTGTCTGCCTTCCCACGGGTTGCTAGATATTAACTGTGACTGGAACTCATCTTTATCAGAATAAAAATTGATATAGCACTCAGGGATAATGTTAGGGATTACTCAGTTATAAGATTTTAAAATACTGATAGCCGTTTTGGAATTGCGTCCTACACCCAAACTTACTTTACCTCCTTATAATATGAGTGTGGATTAAGGAGTTTGTTAAAACAATTTAGCAACAAAACTCAGCCATATTTTCCGATTAAAAAAACCCTTTCAGTGGAATATTGGACAATAGTATGGGAACTAGATTCACATACGACAATAAATAAATAAAATGGAATAAATAAATGAATTTTCGTTGAATTTACACACATCCACAATTACCGACTGTCCCAAGTCAATTTAGAGAACTTTGCTGACTCGTTCTAATAATGACTAATGACATTGCGACGGGTTAAAAGCCTTAAAAGGTCAGTGACTTTCTATAAAACCGTCTATCTTTTACATCGTTACTATGTCCGATGAAATACTTTTTCATTGTGTACAAATGTAATCATAAGTTGAATATTAAAGAAAATGCAACATATATTTATTTAGTTAAGCTTACATTACATTAACATAAACAGATAAATGATATCAATATTTTAATTACAAAATGA
Organism: Chesias legatella; assembly: GCA_947359385.1. Lineage (NCBI taxonomy): Eukaryota > Metazoa > Arthropoda > Insecta > Lepidoptera > Geometridae > Chesias > Chesias legatella. The sequence continues at coordinate 10,876,841 of OX375769.1, read as the reverse complement.
AAAACTTTTCATCACAAAACGTTTTTATCCCCTGACGGAATCAAACCTGGGACCCTTAGCTAGCAAACGAGACTAAGCCAGGAAGCTGCCAATTTTCTTTGGAATATCTTCTAAACATCTCTCGATTTCTTTTAATATTTACACCAGCTTAAGAACCAGTGCTAACACATAACAAGTCATGTTTGCATTTTTTGCTTGCATCTTAATCAAATACATGTCAGTATCATAAAAGGAGTTAAATTAAAGACGGTTCGAGAGCAGCGTTGAGGCATGTCACCGTACAAAAGCTATCTTGTGTGGTTGTTTTAAAGAGAATGCTTCCGGTCGATTTGTCCCATGTCACAATTAATAAGCTGTAAGCTCATACTAGACGTCATCTAAGAATAAAGATGTTTTTTCATATGGAAAGTTCTAATACGCTTTCATCTGTAATGAGAACTCATTCGGATTAACTATTAAGGTCACAAACCTTACAATGATCATTGTAAATGCTAGGGTCATCAGTGGTTGAGTAAAGAATCTTGTTAATAACATTTATTAGTTATTGTTATTAGTTCCTCTTGTGTTATGCCAAATGTGCGGTTCCAGATCATCATCCACCAATGTTTAAAATAACAGCCAATTTGGTTCAGTATTTTGTGACTTCATAAAAAATATACATATCCAAACAGACATATAATTTTCGCACTTACAATATTAGCGTGATATAGTTTGCTTCAACATTCAAATACGAATCATGTTAGGATACAGTTTTAAAGGTCGTAGTATCAAATAAAGGTTTACTTATACTTACTTAAACCAAAGATAGTAGAAACCAGACTGAAAATAACTTAAAAAAAAATCTCCGCAAGTATTACAAAATGTATAGAAATATTCTTCAGGTTATCTGGATCCCATAACTTTATATTTGCCAAGTTAGGAGCTAGATGGCTTTAATAGTAATACCGCTAATATTTATTTCTTTAGAAATCAGTATATTTGTGACTTGCGCCAGTGCCAGAAGAGACATCACCACCACGGCCTCAGAACAAAGGCTCATCCTGAGAGCCACTCCACTTGCTTTGTCCCGCCCAACATTGTTTAATTTTCGAATAACGGTGACTACAGCACCGTAGGTTTCAAAACCAGGCGGCCTTTCGGTGAATTTTTACACCTAAAGTTTCGGAGTCTAGAAAATAGGCTTTAATAATTCGTTTCAAAACGTATTATGCATCGTATATAGGAATAACAACATCAAAATAAATAAATAAATATTAAATAAATAATGATGGACATTTCACACAGCGCCATCTAGCCCCAAAGTAAGCTAAGCATTGCTTGTGTCATGGTAACCAGAAAACTGATAGAGTATTATATACTTTTTTTTGTTGTAAATACATACAGTTCATACATATTAACAGCCAGACAGAACAAACATCTATGTTCGTCACACAAATGTTTGTCTTGTGTGGGAATCGAACCCACGACCTACAGCGCAGAAGGTAGGGTTACTAACCAACTTTAGACCAGACGGGCCATCTGCTCGTTCCGTATCTTAAGCACATAAAAACTGATAACTACACCATATTAAAAGCACCCATATATAAAGGTCCTTTCACTAAACAGGACCCACGGTCACGTAACGCTATCACCCCACATAAACCGTCCCATATCACAGATAGTCACGTACCTGAAATTATAACTCATCCTATCAAAATAATAGCATTACTCGTGTAAACGTGACCGTACATTCAAAGACAATAATCTCACAGGAGTACCTGTGTAAATACATCTGTGTATTAAGGTCGTTTTAATCTGGATATTGAAGTTATATAGCCTCGCAAATTTCTACCAAATGAGTTTTTCATAAAGCAGTTTCGGGTGCCAATTTCCTACTTCAAAACGCGAGTTGGTCTGCGTGAATTGAACCTCAAAATACTCAAAACATTATGATATTTTTATGCAATATTTTGGGCTAAATGTTAAATAAAAATTATGATTATATATGTATGGTGGAAGCACCATAACCCAAGTACTAGCTCTATTCTGATCCTGATCTGAGATTGGGTATGCGATTTTTACTCACCTATTTGTTTTCCGATGGTAAGCGGTACTGTAGCTTATTGACGATTCAATACTATTATAGATTCACTGGCATATCCCGATATTTAAATATTTCTGAACGCAATTTTTGTAGAACCCAGTACCGAGAGCGTGTGGTCTAGTGGTACTGACCCCAAGTTTTAATCCGAAGATCGCCGGTTCAAATCCCAACGTGCACCTATGAGTTAATCAATTGAAAGATTTATGTGCGCAAACCACGTTCTCAAAACGTTGTGAAGAAACCCACATGTCCTAGAACTGAAAATTCGAAGACATGTGTCGAGTGCACGAAAGGAGCCTCTTTGAGGCGCACTTAAAATCCTTTTAAACTACAAAAACCGTAATATTTATTTATTTCCATTTCACATTACTATATCGTAAAATCAGAGAGAACTTTTATAAGCAATAACAAGCGCCCACTTACGATCTATAAATCGGATCGCGTAGCTTTCAGATCGAATTTAAGGCTTCTATTCGCGCACTCATATGATGCATAAATAAATTGGATATGAGGAAAAAATGCCACTCTCGATCTTTATTGTTTTCCCAAGTGTTTATAAAAACAAATTTAAGATAACATCTCGTGCCACGCGAAAGTCAGTCTTAATGCACTAATACTAAGTGAATCTGTTAAACTTGTTGAAGTTTGTCTTCGCGTAGTGCCTATGACGTCCTTTGTGAGATTCCACCGCTATTGTGTACAGAACCTTTGTCTGTCTGTCTGTTAGTAGAGAACTTATTAACCGCGACGCGACATGCGAAGTGTAATTAAAAACACAACAGCCAAGGCAGCGCTGGTTTTAATTGGTTCCGTAGGTTTTCTACGGATTATCCGCTATTATTAGTTTAGACAATGTTTATTAAATTTACTCTGCCTACCACTCCGGGAAACAGGCGTCATTTTATGTATGTATGTATTAGTTCAGAGAGGGAATCATATATTGCAGGATGATTACATATTAATAAACTGAAAAGTTTCATTTTTATTCATGAACTATCTTTTTTAATGTAATATCTATAAAGACTTTTCAATTGATGAAAATTAATTGAAACAAAATGATGTAGTCTCGACCCTGAGTGACATTTGTTTTAGCTTCAAATGGTTGTCAAGATTAAATGTTACACCAATTGTTCCATCAAAAGAAATTTGCACAATTACACTCCGTAAATATATAAGTATCACTTCGACTTTTTCAAACATTTATACAATAATTATCAGGGCGTTATAAACTTGTTTTGAATCATCTGGATATCTGCAGGCATGTTACATAGATATAGTTCTATGAAAAATTACAGTCAGTATATAATAATTAATGATTTTTATTGCTGGGGACAAGCCTATTTCAGTCAGTTTTACTTTAGAAAGAGCTTTCGTTTTAATTCTTGCAAAGTATTCGAAACTCAACAGTAGTTTATATATATAATAGTTAATAGCTCTATCATCGTCTAGGTATGCAAAACCTTGGTCTCAGTTGCCCTGGCCGGCAAGCTTTGTGTAGTGAGCATAAGGTTTTTATAGTGGCTTGGATTTTCATGTTTTTTGTGTTTGTTAAATGAAATGAGTGTATAACTGTTATTTATTTATTTATCTCTATTTTTTATTCAGTACAGGCATCAACGAGTGAGAAAAAGAATCTCTAAAGTTTACTGGGAACTTCGGCACTGACTGCCTCGTGTAAATCAAAACTTTTTAACACTGAATTCGAATTTGTATCATGATACAAAATGAGTTCTAAAGCTATAAACTCCAATTCAGACAGTTTATCGGAGTTTGCTCCTAAAGAATCGATTTCATTTAAAGCCCCAGTATGAAAATTTGATGGGTACTAAAATCGAGCGTTAACAAAAAGCGTTATGACAAATTTCATCGCACTTAAAGAGTAAACTCGAGTCGCGCATCGGAACTGACACGCACATTTTTTTCATTTGGATGGTTAATCAGCCATTTGCCACTTTCTAAGGATTTTTTCTTCCATTTAAAATAATGTGTGTCGAATTCACATCATCTTTCATGGTTCGACACAAAATAATACACGCGAATGTTTTATCACACAACGAAGATATAACCACTTGAACGCACGTAACTTTTCTCTTCCCTTGTCTGTCATTACTACCAAAGTAAAGTATAAATAAACTAGCTGTTGCCCGCGACTTCATCCGCGTGGAATTCGGTTTTATCACGCACCCATAATTACCCCTCGGAAAAGTAGCCTAAGTTACTCCTTATTACATCAGCTATCTGCCAGTGAAAGTCCCGTCAAAATCGGTCCAGCCATTTCAGAGATTAGCCGGAACAAACAGACAGACAGACAGACAGACAAAAAATTTAAAAATGTTGTTTTGGTATATGTATCTTGTATACATCCATATGCACTTAGTAAAAAGTGGTTATTTTAATATAACAAACAGATACTCCAATTTTATTTATTTGTATAGATAAATTAATAATAAATAAATGTTGGTGGACATTTCATATAGCGCCATCTAGCCCCAAAGTAAGTAGTAAGTATCATGGAAACCAGACAACTGTTTTAATACTTTTTTGTAAATACATACATATCAACACCCAGACACAGAACAAACATCTACGTTCGTCACACAAACGCTTGTCCTGGGTGGAAATCGAACACACGACTTACAGTGCAGAAGGCAGGGTTTCTAGCAACTAGCTGTGAGGCCAGTGTTATTTGAGAATATAGTATTTTACAGTTATTGTAGCTTAATTAACTTGAGTCATCTCGTACTCTGTTGGAGAGGACTTGAGTCGTATTGTTGTTGTCTATGGGCGGCGGTTACCACTTAACATCAGGTGGGCCGTCAGCTCGTTCCATCACTTAAGCCACATAAAAAGGAACCCTAAAAATCAACGCCTTAACTCATTGCAACGGAAAATATAGTCAAACGATGTATATGATGCAAGTTTTAATCAGTCAACGCGAATGCACGCTCCTATGAAAGGATGTGAAATGTATGGCTATGAAAATGTATTTTATCGTCGCTTCGCCTGAGTTATTTCGATAAAGTAAATACAAATTATTGTGTTTCAATGGGCTTTATACATCGTCTGTTCATATCCCCGACTCAACATTATTATTTTGTGAATCTATTTTAATACTTTTACGTTTTTATGATTTGATATTCAGTGGTTTATTGTATTTAATATGACGTTAGCAGAATGTTGAATGATGCTTTTTAATGTGGTAATGTTACGGAACGAGCTGATGGCCCTCCTGGTGTTAAATGGTAACCTATGCCTGTAACAAGCAACCCGACATCAAACCGGAACCTGGTAATGCAAATGCATCACTGCTTGGTGGCAGAAATGGGTATGGTGGCAATACTTCCCTCAGGTTTACATGTTTGATCATATATAATTTGTACTCTATGAAACGGATTCAAAAATATCTTTTTTTGTTATATATTTACATTATTACGGAGCTATGGAAGCCTTTTTTTTATAATAAATAATTGATAATTACTAATTTACGTCACTTACTAGTAGAGTCACTGGTTCCCTCGAACCAGTGTGGTGACAGGATTTTAAGTGCGCCTCGAAGAGGCTCCTTTCGTGCACTCGACACATGTCTTCGAATTTTTAAATTCTAGGACATGTCGGTTTCCTCACGATGTTTACCTTCACCGTTTTGAGAACGTGGTATTGCGCACATAAATCTTTCAATCGAAAAACTCATAGGTGCACTTCGGGATTTGAACCGGTGACCTCCGGATTGAAACTCGGGGTCAGCACCACTAGACCACCACGCTCTCTTCAGTCAAAAGGCGCTAGTGTCGACACATGTAGCTTCATATCAATATCGTTGTAAAGATATTATGTTACATTACTCCGTTACCTCACCTTATAAATAATATATACAGGAATTCGCCTTGAGAGAAGTGTGTTTTGTGAGAATACCAAATTCCAACAACCTTTATATTGCTTAATTTTGGCAAATGATTGCCAACAGTCACGAATATAAACCCTTATTACCAGCATTCACAGTATATAGCGGTACTAAAATATTCAGCCGTCAACATTACTAAATCACGCAGAAACGCACAGCTTAACTCAAATCCTACTTCGATACGATCGCTTAAGATATATCCGCTGTCCATTGCCGTTTTAATTCGTGAGTGTATATATTTGTTTTGTGTTCAGCAAGCGATGGAGGTTAATTGAAGATAGAAGTACGTATCGCGTTTTGTGTTGTGAAGGGTTTTAAGACGAGAACTTGGTACTTGAAATAAGGGCCGTATTAACTGAAATTCCTTTCAGATTGGCTTCGCTGTGGACCCATATCAGGTTGGACAATGTCATTACACAATGGATAATTTCAGATAGTCTCATGTTATGTACTGTCGGGGAAAAATATATCTGAATTTAATTTATTTCTCTTGAGTATGGTTAATATTACAGTAAATATATTGATTGAATGCCTATTTAGATTACTTACTGTATAATCATGTCTCTAAGAAGATTATTTTATTTTACGTATATACTAGTATGTATGTTTCTGAACTATCAATAAAAGACCGCACTTCTCATACAAGGACAATACTGATTGATCCGTCGTCTCGTATCAGACACTCAGGCTTAAATTAACCGTGATTGTACTCAGTAAGTCATGAATAGAATACAACAGCTTCAAAACCCCTATAGTCTAAATCTTGTGCAGAGAATTTCAAATCATTCGGTTTGAGAAACTGTTTTCAAATTCAATAGGCTATATGATTTCACCCACACTAACACGAGAAGGTATAAAAAAGTAAAACTCAGTAACAGGCCTCAAAGCTCAGTTGGTAGTAACTCTGCCTTCTGCGCTGTAGGTCGTGGGTTTGATTCCCAACCACGACAAATATTTGTGATGAATACAGATGTATGTGTTGTGTCTGGGCGTTAATATGTATAATATGTATGTATTTATAAAAATAAGTAAATATGTATTTTGTAAGTTGTCTGGTTCCCATAGTACAAGCTATACTCAGTTTGAGGCTAGGTGGCGCTGTGTGTATATTATTAATAAAATAAACCAAAAATTTAATAAAAAACAATGAGCACTGTTCGGTATTTCTCTTTGCATTCGTATTCGCTCAGACTATTTCGAGTAATCAGTTTGAAAGAATTAAATTTGTGCTACTATTTCACCTCGAGAAGTCCGAAGTATTTAATTGACACTGACGCGAATTCAAATGGGTTCCGTAGAGTTTTCAAACTATGTTAATTAATTTTTTTAATAAGAACTGAGGTGGTCTGAATTTCTTTCTAGTTTTACAGTTTATAAATATGGCTGGGAAGAAGGATTTTTATTATTTTAAGCTTGTATCCTCGCTTTTCTTTTTCAATTATCCATTTTTGTTTACATGACGACATCCTCCACTATAGTTGTTTAAATTGCTGACTGTTTTTTTTTTCATTTTGTTGTATTAGTTATGCTGTAATATCTAATAAAATGCGAGATAACTCGGGACGTAATGTTTTGCGGCGAAACCGAGACCTGGCTGTGAGAAAGTTATTCGAAAAACGGTTTTAATTTATGAAATACGTCCTGGTAAAAGACATCTTTTTTATGTCATTGAAGTGACGGAACGAGCTGACGGCCCACCTGGTGTTAAGTGGTAACCGCCGCCCATGGACAAGAGCAATACCAATCAAGTTCTCTCCATATTACGAGATGACTCAAGTCGCACTGCGTTGCGTCCGTCACCTCGAGACGGGGATGTTACGTCTCATGCGCTCGCAATTTCGCCGGCACCCACTCCCTTCTACCGGAACACAGCAACACGAGTGCATCAGTACTCGGCGGCAGATTACCAGGTGTGGTGGCAGTACTTCTCCGGGCGAACTTGGCACAAGTTCTACTGCTACTTTGGGTTGCTCCTTTTGCACCACCCGGGGGACACGTGTATGGATTCAAAGGGTTACCACATACGGACGCGAGCAACGTGGGCCCCCCAAAAAAACTGTTTACAACAAAGCACAGACGTTTCAAATTCATATATTCCTCGACATTTTGTACGACACAAAATTGTGTCAAATACGTGTAACGCCCCGCCAGTATTTCCAATTCAAATGACGCTATTACGGCAAACATCACCGTAATACCTAACAATGAACGCATTAACCGTGCCCAATGAACTGGCTGCGGGATCACGTGATTTCCCCAAAGGCGAGACCTGTCCAAATCTTACCCTTCTCTTAACCGATTGCGTAATTCCGTTCGCTATCTGAGGGCTAACATGAATACCTTCGTCAGAGTCTACGCTGGTAATGTATGACATTTTATAATGGACATGGATTCTTCTTTATGTCATTAATGTACTGATTACCTGCCTGATGTTAAACGTAATTAAATAAGAAAGAAGTCAAATCTAATTTAATTATTTATTTGCTTCAAGAAGGGTTAAAAGTGGTTTAAAAATATGTTTAGACACAGCAGGTGTTGCCATCTTTTACCATAATCGGCGTGGAAAATTGTTTGTAAATATTAAAAAAAAATATAATTACTTAATTATTCAATATTTAAATCCACTCAAAACTTAAGAATTAAAACAAACAAATAATATTTAATATAAACTCTTTAGTTCTTATTAAAGTATAGCAAACGAAGTCACATGCACTGAGAACCTTTTCATATTTTACATTACTCTACGCGGCCGGTTATGGCAAGGGGGGCGCCACAGTCGCTGTAGCTACTCACAGTAAACATCGGACGCATTACTTTTCAAACGTTGTGAGGTCACTTCGAAACCCAAATCAAATGTCACATTTGTGCGCGAAATTTCGTAACAAAAATGGTCTAAATTGGTCACTGTACAAATAATGCTTTGAACTGAATAAAGGAAAATGCGTTTAATTGGACAAACGCTTATAAGCGTAATGTTTTATTGTGTTGGTTGTCATAGATTATGCAAAATTAAGATGATATCTTTGACTTTTTTTGGCAATTGTTTGAACAAACTTCATTAGAGGCAGACGCCGCGCAAGTCACTGAAAGTCGAAACCGAATGTATTACATATATAAACATCAAAAACAAAGTTATGCCATGCAAAAAATACACAAGGAGAGTGCAATATAATTTCGTAGTCAGATGAACGAACGAATGTAATTAATGGTAGTCAAATAGATTTAATAAATTAAAATATATATTTATCAAATTACTAGTGAACAGGTCTGAACAAATGGCATACTTACCTAGTGGTACGGACCATGAGTTTCAATCTTGTTTGTTTATCTATACAAATAAATGAAATTGGAGTGTTTGTTTGTAATATAAAAATAACCGCTTTTTACTAAGTACATATGGATGTATAAACGGTACATATACCAAAACAACATTTTTTTTTATTTTTTTGTCTGTCTGTCTGTCTGTCTGTTTGTTCCGGCTAATCTCTGAAATGGCTGGGCCAATTTTGGCGAAACTTTGACTGCAGATATCTGATGTAACAAGGAGTAACTTAGGCTAATTTTCCGAGGGGTAAAATAGGGGTGCGCGATAAAACCGAATTCCACGCGGACGAAGTCGCGGGCAACAGCTAGTTTAGAATATAATTTTAAATAAACTGGAGTTCGCTGGTTAAAATTCTCAATTCTGTTTTTATTACACCATCTTAAGTTTTAAACTTCCATAAGCCTAGTGTCCTAGCCTAGCCTAGGCTTTTAAGATCTACGTTCGTCTTGTCAGATTTAGATAAGAAATAAAAGGAAGAAATAGCCTTCTAAAATAATGACAAAGCCAGATTTGTAGGTTCTTAGCTGAAGCTGAATAATGGATTGAAAACCTGGCCTCAGAAAATCGGGCGCAGTAATCTCCTGATTAATATAACGCCTCGTCTGTCAGTCTGTACGTTTGTACGTAAATATAATCTACCGAAGTGATTTATTTCTGGTATTAGCACCGTAAACATATTATTTAGAGGCTAATCCGTAAAGTATCATTTTCTACTCATGTAACCATAAGAAAAAAAATATGAGCGCAACATTTTGACTGGCCTTACAGCTCAGTTGGCTCACAATCCCCGCCTTCTGCGCTGTAGATCGTGGGTTCGATTCCCACCCACGACCAAAAAATTTGTTACGAATATAGATGTTCGTTCTATTTCTGGGTGTAAATATGTATTATATGTATGTAATAACAAAAAAAAATGTATGTCAGTTGTCTGGTTCCCATAGTACAAGATAGATGGCGCTGTGCGAATTGTCCACCAATATTAATATTATTAATAACATTGTTCAAGCCGTTACGTGTGGCGCCATCTAGCGGTCGACGGCGGAACTACGATGTAAAACATAGACTAAAAATATTTTTACTTTGGTTTATATCAAATCATTCTTTCATTCATTTCATTCGTCCATGTCATCCATTCATTCAACGTTCTATTTCGGTGACTTGCGACTTGCGTGTAATGGAGGATCGTAATAAAACGTCTTTAAAAATTCATACAATATATTTAATCATTGAAGTACCCTGTATTGAATCTCCTTCATCCAGATAGGAACAGTATCAGGCCAGTACATAAATGTATCCTTCGAACTCGGGTACATAAATTTGGACCTTCGAGCCGAATACGAAGAATCTACCTTGCCGTCTGCCGAGTCGAACGGCCACGCGGTCACGTTTCCCGGTATCGAAATCTGGAAGCGTGCGAAGTCCTGGAGGAGATCTGGAGCATAATTTGATACTACGAGCCATATACGAAGAACCTACCTTGCCGTTTGCCGAGTCGAACGGCCACGCGGTCACGTTTCCCGGTATCGAAATCTGGAAGCGTGCGAAGTCCTGGAGGAGATCTGGAGCAGCGGCGAGCACCTACAACGGTCGGTTCAGCTTACCCATCCTTTCTCTCCCAGTCCAGCTCAGTTTGCGTTAATATTTGTCTCGTGTTTCAGCACCTCGTGCGTTCGTGTTCGTTACCTGTTGCCTTGCATCGCCTGTACCGCTGAGAAACTGTAAGTTATTTCATTTCATTATGAGTGACGACGAGATTTCTCTGCCCTCAAAGGCTTCCCGAGTAGAAGTTGAGGTTAGCAGATCAAAATCGCCGCGTTTAGACGCCCCTAAAGTCTTAGATTCACGTCTATCTTCTCTCAAAAGGCAAAGGTCTACCTTCAAATGTAGATTGACGTTATTTAGCAAACATTTAAGTAAAATCCAACAAGATTCAGATCAGAAAAGTTTGCAGAAGGTAGAATTTGATTTAAGAGTTCAATCAATTGTTAAATTGTTTCAAGACTTTAACGAAGTTCAGAGTGAGATCGAGCGATTGGTCGATGACTCCAATCTTGATTCTCAACTCGAACATAGGGAAGCGTTCGAAATACAGTATTTTTCTCTAATGGCTACTGCGAAAGGCTTATTGAGCGATATTTCTCAATTAGATTCATTGCCTCATCATAACGAAGGAATAGGTCATCCTGTGTCGATAAAACTACCGCAAATAAAGTTGCCTGCCTTTGACGGATCCTATGATAAATGGCTAGAATTTAGGAATTCGTATCTCACTATGATTCACAATAGAAACGATTTAAATGCGATACAGAAGTTTCATTATTTGAAATCATCTCTCACTGACACTGCTGCTCAAGTTATAAGTGCGTTAGAATTCACCGCGCCCAACTATGCCCACGCATGGGATTTACTGGAAAATAGATTCCACAATAATCGATTGCTTGTTCAAAATCACTTAAAATCATTGTTTACCGCTCAAGCGCTTCAAACCGAGTCGCCTATGCACATTAGGAAGCTTGTAGATTCAACGTTACGTAACCTGCGAGCCCTGCAATCGTTGGACGAACCAACTGATTCGTGGGATACCTTGATTGTGTACTTACTTGTATCAAAGCTAGACGCGGTCACAGAGCGTGAATGGGAATCTCACAAGGGTACAATCGTTTCTAAGCGATGTGAGGTAGGTACCGAGAATAAGATCAAGCTAGACGATTTATTTGGTTTCCTTAGAAACCGGGCCGACATGTTGGAAATGGTTCACAGTAGTTCTACAAGCACTAAGTCATTTAAACAAAAGCAGATCGAATTTAATAATAAGGTAACTTCTAATAAGAATCAACATAAATCGAACCCGCACACGCAAACGCATGCATTCATTTCTGCAAAACAATCGAATGATAAAACAAAACAGCCGCGTTCGTGCTGTTATTGTAGCGAGAATCACTTTTTATATTCTTGCGCAAAGTTTTTAAACATGTCTGTGCTAGATAGACAAAATTTAGTCACTGATAAGAAACTTTGTTCCAATTGTCTGCGTTCAGACAAACATTCCGTAAATGACTGTTCTTATGGTTGTTGCAAGTTATGTAGTGCGAAGCATAACACGCTCCTTCACGTCAATAGGGAAACCATAAGTACAGTCGCCCATAGTTCATTGTCCCTGCGTCCGCATGACTCACAAACGTCAGCTGATGCGCTAAAAGAACGCGCTGAGCACAACGTACTGGCTTGTCAATCGGCTATGCAACCAGTACTGCTATCCACAGCACTAGTAGAAGTACTTGATTCGAATAATAGGTATCACACTATTAGGGTTCTTTTAGATAACGGGTCTCAGAACTGTTTCGTTTCTCAATCGTTAGTAAATCGTTTACAAATTCCAATAATACAGTCCACTGTTCGAATCTCAGGCGTTGGGGAAACCGTATCACAAAGTACTCACGCTTGTAAACTAAATATACGTTCTAAAACAAGTGATTTCATCAGAGAAATCCAATGCTTAATTTTACCAAGCATAACAACGAAGCTACCTTCAGTAGAACTCAACTGCGCTTCTATAGGTATACCTAGCTACATCTCACTCGCCGACCCTACGTTTAGTGTCCCGTCCGAGGTAGATATCCTATTAGGCGCAGATATATTCTGGGACCTACTCCTGAAAAACAGAATAAAACTAAAGGCCGGTCCATACCTTTACGACTCGAAGTTAGGATGGATCATATCCGGACCGATTCATAACATTCAATCGTATTTCATAAATAATGTTCATTGCCATCACGCTCACGTTGATTCTCAACTACGTAAATTCTGGGAATTAGAGGAACTGACGAACTTACCTTCTACGTTGACAAAGGATGATAGATTTTGCGAAAACCTATTCACGGAAACTACCGAGCGCGACGACTCCGGCAGATTTTCTGTTCGCATCCCTTTAAAGGAATCAGCTGACGTGTTAGGCGATTCATTTACGATGGCGAAAAAACGTTTTTTATCGCTAGAAAAAAGATTAGACTCGTCATCGCAATATAAACAATTATATTGTGATTTCATGCGTGAGTACGAGCAGCTGGGTCACATGTCCCCGGTGTCAGGAAACGTCATTGATCCTGACAAACCGTACTACATCCTCCCGCATCACGGGGTTTACCGCGAAACTAGTCTTACAACAAAATTGAGAGTTGTTTTTGACGCGAGTGCCAAAACAACAACCAACAAATCTTTCAATGACATTCAACACATAGGTCCACCTCTGCAAAATAGCATCTTTTCCATTCTCCTTCGTTTCAGACAGCACAAGTACGTAGCGTGTGCTGACGTGGAAAAAATGTATAGACAGATCCTAGTACAGACTGACTTGCATAACTTACAGATGATTTTGTGGCGGGAACGTAAAGACCTGCCTTTACAGCTGTATTCCTTAAATACAGTAACCTACGGAAATTCATCATCTCCCTACTTAAGTATCCGATGCCTAAATCAATTAGCACAGGAATGCGATGATGAACTTGTAGCACAAATCATAAAATCCGAATTTTATGTTGACGATGTCATTATCTCACACAATAACGCAGATACATTGTTAGATTTATGTAATCGAACGAATAAGGTACTACAAAAGGGTTGTTTTCCGTTGCACAAATGGACATTTAATCACGAAGTTTGTCCTCAGAGTAGTAAAGACCTGAACATAGGCGAAACTCATCTGTCGAAAACATTAGGGCTAGGCTGGTCTCCGGAAATTGACGAGTTGCATTTCACAACTAAGTTAGAACAAACTAACTCACCGCTCACTAAGCGAATCATGCTCTCTGTCATTTCACAGATATATGATCCGTTAGGTTTGCTATCTCCGGCGGTTATAGTAGCTAAATGTCTTTTACAAAGTTTATGGTTACAAAAGTTAGACTGGGATGCAGAGGTACCCGAGAACATAACAAGCGTATGGCGTGGATTCATTTCTAGTCTGCAATGTTTACAGGAAATTCGAATTCCGCGGTACATTACATCTGTGGATGGCAACTACACGGAATTGCACGTATTTACAGACGCGTCTCAAACGGCATATGGTGCGTGTGCCTACGTTCGTACCTGCAGGGACGATTGTGCTCACACCCCTCCTATCTCTGTTAAATTATTGTGCGCTAAAAGTAGATTAGCTCCGATAAAACCTGTTAGCATTCCGAGACTTGAATTGTGCGGTGCGTTGTTAGGTTCGAAATTATTCGTTAACATAAAAGAATCTCTTCGTATATCTTTCGAAAAAGTATACTTTTGGACGGATTCTACAATCGTGCAGGGATGGCTACGAATGTCTCCCCACCTTCTCAAAACGTTTGTGCAAAATAGGGTCGTGCAAATTAATGAGTCAACCGATGACACGATATGGAGGCACGTAAAGGGCACAGATAATCCTGCCGACCTTATCACGCGAGGTACAAAGTTAGACTCATTAAAATATGACACTAGCAATCCATGGTGGTGTGGCCCTAGGTTTCTAGACCAACCAAGTATCAATTGGTCAAACAATAATGATATATCAATTAGTGATGATTTACCGGAACGTAAATTTACTACGATTAATTTAGTGTGTACACAGCAAAGTCCATTATTTAATTGTGAACGCTTTTCATCGTTTATTCGCATGCAGCGCGCTTGTGCATACTTACTTCGTTTTATAGATAACGCAAGATCGTCGTTGCCGCACGCGCATTGTACTAACAAAACCGGTTCGTTATCAGCTACAGAGCTTGACCGTTCACTCATTACGCTAACGCGCGCAGTACAGCAGGAATCATTCCCTACTGAGTATCATAGGCTTGTAAATAATCTACCATTTAAAGAAAATGGTAAGCATGGCAATCAGATTGCGGGCTTAAATATATTCTTAGACGAAAGTGGAGTGATTCGTGTGGGCGGCCGGTTATGTAATTCAAATGAGTTTAGTTACGATAAAAAACATCCCGTGCTTTTCAGTGGTAAACATCGATTTTCTAGATTGTTATGCGAATATGAACACAAAAGGTTATTACATGCTGGGCCACAGCTTCTCGTGTGTTCCATGCGTGAGCGGTGGTGGGTGCTAGGTGCGCGGAATCTAGCCAGGCAAATTGTACACAATTGCGTTATATGCACGCGCATGCGAGCTAAAACACTTACCCCAAAAATGGGTAATTTACCCCACCAGCGTTTAGAAGGTGGGAGTTTTAGCTTTATGCGGTGCGGCTGCGATTTTGCTGGCCCTGTCTTTATTTTAAATCGTAAAGGCAGAGGGTCCGTTTTAATAAAAGCATACATTTGCTTATTCGTTTGCTTTACAACTCGCGCTATACATCTCGAATTGGTAGGTAGCTTGTCGACACAGGACTATCTACTTGCCTTGAAACGCTTTATAGCTCGACGCGGAAAGCCTTTAGAAATTTTCTCAGATAATGGAAAGAATCTAGTCGGGGCTCTTAAAGAAATAAATCAAATATTTCAGAATTCGAATGAAATTTCCGATTATCTAGGTAACAATCAAATCAGTTTAATTTTTATTCCCCCCTACAGTCCCCATTTCGGCGGTCTGTGGGAGGCTGGAATAAAATCATGTAAGTATCATCTGAAGCGAGTACTAGGCAATGCAAGGCTTACGCACGAGGAATTCGGTACGGTATTGACGCAAATCGAAGCCGTCCTGAATTCCCGGCCTTTGTCCCCTCTGTCCTCAGATGCCCACGACTTCCTACCTCTTACTCCGGCCCATTTCTTGATTGGCCGGCCGTTGACTGCGCCAGCCTGCGAAGACCTGACGAGCATCGCGCCCTCGCGCCTTACGCGCTATCATATGGTGGAGCGACTGCGGCAGCATTTCTGGCAGCGCTGGTCGAAGGAGTACGTGTCAGAACTCCAGCAACGCAGAAAATGGAAGGCCGACAGCAAGGACATCGAGAAGGACATCTTAGTACTTGTCAAGGAAGACAATGTACCTCCCCTCAAGTGGAGGATGGGGAGAATAACGCGTTTGTTTCCAGGCGCAGACGGCGTTTCTCGCGTAGCGGAAATCCGGACGGCGTCTGGCATCATTCGGCGGGCATTTTCCAAGATCTGCCCGCTGCTACCTGAACCCTCCGAGCAGTGACGGCGACACGAACGAGTCCAAGTTGGAAGCCTGCAACCGGGTGCTTCCAAGGCGGCCGGTATGTTCAAGCCGTTACGTGTGGCGCCATCTAGCGGTCGACGGCGGAACTACGATGTAAAACATAGACTAAAAATATTTTTACTTTGGTTTATATCAAATCATTCTTTCATTCATTTCATTCGTCCATGTCATCCATTCATTCAACGTTCTATTTCGGTGACTTGCGACTTGCGTGTAATGGAGGATCGTAATAAAACGTCTTTAAAAATTCATACAATATATTTAATCATTGAAGTACCCTGTATTGAATCTCCTTCATCCAGATAGGAACAGTATCAGGCCAGTACATAAATGTATCCTTCGAACTCGGGTACAAACATCAAATTCTCCAAACGGTAAACATTAAGGAAACCAGTATATACTAGCACCATAATATTCAAAGATATTTAAACATTTGTCAATCTCTATTGGGCACACGTGGTAGATTAAAAGCCTATTCAGTCTCGCTTTTCATGAGAGAGTGTGTATGTGAGGGAGTATGTATGTGAGGATATATGTTTATTTAATGTTGTAAACTAAAAAAACGACAATTCAGTACTTTTAGGGGCGAAGTCACAATACAAAACTTATGCGAGTGGGAGTAAGCAAATCGCAGAAGCGTGAGGCCTACTATAAATCAGTGGATAAATGTTTTAGGAAAGAAGGAAACCGCATTAAAATAATTTAACTTAGTGTCAATTGGGCGACTATCCTCGTAACATTTATATAAAATTATATAGGTTATAAAAAAGAAACAGGTGTAACAAGAACGTAGTTGCTAGTACAGTCACCGAGATTCAATCAGGAGGTAGCTGGTTCAAATCCATACGTGCACCATCCATCGGAAAATGTCTGTGCCCAATGCCACATTCACAAAATTTTAAAAGGAAAATGGTAGGCATGATCTAGAAACAAAAACTCTAAAATTGGTGTCTTATGCACGAATAAAAGAATTCAATAGAGTTAAATAATAGATTCGTTAACTATTATTAAATAAATAAATATATTGGTGGATATTTCACACAGCGCCATCTAACCCCAAAGTAAGCTAAGTTTTAAGAGCAGTAGAACTTTCGCCAAGTTCGTCCGGGGAAGTACTGCCACCATGCCCATTTCTGCTGCCAAGCAGTAAAGCGTTCGCGTTACTGTGTTTCGGTTTGAAAGGTGTGGTTTCCGGTGAAATTACAGGCACATGAGACATTCCACCTACACGACTCACAGTTACGGGCGCATACGATGCGACTTGGGTCTTGTCGTACCTAGTAGGGGAGGATCGAAGTCGCATCATTTGTTATGGGCCGAGGTTACCACTTAACACCAGGTGGGCCGTCGGCTCGTTCCGTAACAGGATTACATAAAAAAAAAACATGTAAGGCACAGTTTAATACTTTTACCACATTCCTTCCAGGGAGCTATTGACAGTAGTTGGCGTGTCGTATTTAAATAGTAGTTAACGGTTTTCCATCTAAGCTTGCTTTCCCGGAATAGGCAGGTGTCGACTACAGATGATGTCAGCCGAACCGGATAAAGAATTCTCGCGTCCTCTGATCCGGGTGCCCTGTGCGAACCGGATCAATATTTACTAACGGAGATAATATTTTTTGGATGTCACCTTTTTCCCGTTACACAATGCCCGGTCGGTGGCCGTTTGCATAAAGATTATTTCCGTTACTCCCGCTTTTGGGAAACTTGTCAACATAAGTAAGTCAACCTAATCGTTAGTAACGGATTGAAGTAGCGAGAACCTAGAGCGCCGGTAGACACACCTAGTTTAAATCTAGATTTAGGATGTAGCTAGCTCAAAACCAGTAGAACACTAATAGATTATCGTTTAAAAAAAATATTGCGAAAGAAAACAAAGTCAAAGTCAAAACTTTATATCCATACAATTTATAAATAAATGGCTTGGAAACGTCAATAATATTCAAAACATAAGGTCACGCGTACTTATCGCTAAGTTTGACGCCTGTTCAAACCCTATCAGACCCTCCATGGGAAGGAACAGGCAAGAACCCCCTAAAAGAGGTCTTCCGTTTTTTCACGGCGGAAGGCAACCGACATCTGCTTCAACCAAAAATTGGAAAACATAATTCCAAGTGCAAAGTAATCGTACTTTCTCAGAGAAATAACAGCCAATCTTGTCTAAAGACACGATCTGTCTTTAAGAGAGAGATAATTTCATTCCAGGCACTAGATGACAAAATGTTTTCACTGCTCTACATAATTTTGAACTAGAGTAAGTTGATTCAGTCACATCAAACGGCCTTGTTTCGATGAGCAATATTCAAACTTCGACCCAGTTATTACGAAACCGGAGCGCCGGGCTGTGTTAAGACCAAATACTAAAATAATATTTTCAATATCGAATCCTTCGCTATTATGACTGCTGCTGATTTTCAAACATTTCGTTTGTCAGTACAGATTCATGTTAAATATATAAATGCCCTTCTACAAATGTGAAATTACTTTCTTTATATAATTTGCTTACTACGCCTTAATTTCCACTATTCTGTATTTAATCCAATGAATGAAACCTTTGCGGGAAAAAATTATTTGTTTCTATCATTGTGTGAATATTTGACGAAGATAATCGTAAGAATTACCCTGGTATATGACTCGCACATACTATTTCTCACCAAAATCTTTCGGAAACTTATAAAAATAGTTTCTAAGCTTTATTAATTTACTCCACAATAACCTTCAGGGAGCAGAGAGCAGGCTGTCCAATTAACCAATTCAATAACTGACACTTTCTAGTAATACGCCCGGGCGGGCAAACGAAACGATTTGTTCTATTGTTATGAAAATAGAAGACATTCAAAGAATAATTTGTGTGTCCGATTCAACGAATCTTTACAGCTAATAGGTACAATGGTTGATAGAAATACAAATAAAGGTCGTGGTCATTGACTAATTCATTTTAGTAGCAGTAGATGCCAATTTCGTACGGGGACGTACTGCCACCATGCCTATTTCTGCCGCCAAGCAGGCCTGGTGTTAAGACAGTGGTTACCCATAACAACCGATGCCACTTGGTTTCTTCCCTAATAGGTACGACAAGACCCAAATCGCATCGTATGCACCCCTAACTCTGAAACGTGTAGGTGATATGTCTCATGTGCCTGTAATTTCACCGACAACCAAACCTTTCGAACCAAAATACAGTTACTGCTTGGGGGCAGAAATGGGCATAGTTGCAGTACTTCCCCGGACTAACTTGTCGTGAGTTCTACGGCTCCTCAAAAAACAGTGATGGCATGTCCCCAGAAGGAAAGTAGTTTCCGCTGCATCGGTAACTCCACCAAGAAGGTTTGGAGGGATTACCGCTCTGCTGGTCTTTCAAATGAAAACTCGCCAATCTTTCCAAGAACTCTATTATTTTACAAATACACAAATAGAATAAGTTGCGTACTCTGTCCACTCACTAAACTTTCCAAACAGAATCTTCTTAAAAACAGAAGCTTAAAAAGTGATTTCACAAGACAATAGCTTTCATTATTTTCATCTTAATAGCTCCTAAAATATCCTAGCTGAAATAAATTTAATTGTTTTTATATTTTCCCCAATTTTTCCCGGCTCAGTACCAACCTAATGTAATTGGCTTCCCCAAGCCAAGGGTAGGAATAAAGTTAATTGGGGACAATTAAAAAACGCTGCGGGCTCAAAAAATATAATCAAGGGCCGTAGACATAAATGTACTAGATGTGGCAAATAACGGTCGTCATTCAAAATCAAAGACAAAATCATTATTTCCTTTGAATTCATAGAAGTCGTGGATAAATGACAGTTTTTATTTAAAAACTTTTATTTTTATATACTGATTGTTGTTATTTTAATTTGTTGAGCAATAAAGTGTCATTTATCTATCTATCTATTTTCTTCAAGTCATAGAACAAATATTATTGGTTTTAAAGAGTATAAGATGCCCTAATAGGTTTTTAGCACATTACCGAATATCATATATAGTTTCTACAAAAGCAAATAGCGGCTTACTACTAAATTGTATAACAGTGAGTAAATTCATACTCTAGTAGTATGAAAGTAGGTGTAGGTAGGTAAACTGCCCGTATTCGCACAGAAAACTCTACATTTGAAAGGATTGTGGCTCGGACGTTCTGAATTTATGACGATTGGGTCCATTATTGCGTTTGACAGCTATTATTGCTCCCCTTTCGATAGTTGAAAGATGTGGATCTTTTGAATGTGGGGTATAACCAGACATTAATAGAGCAGGGATTAGATTGGTCCCAGATTCTCATAAAATTAGCTCAGAATGTCACACAAGATTAAATGTTCCGACCAAGAAATAAATTTTAATGGTCAATTTCGACAACGACCCCTTCTCGATCAACGATCCTTCATATTAGTGGAATGATCCGAAGTAGTTTAATTAAACTGAAGCCTTTACTACAAACTTAACAGCAGCTTGTGCTAAGTTCGCCCGGAGAAGTACTGCCACCACACCTGGTAATCTGCCGCCAAGTAGCGATGCACTCGTGTTGCTGTGTTCCAGTGGAAGGAAGTGGGTGCCGGTGAAATTGCAGGCGCATGAGACGTAACATCCCCGTCTCGAGGTGATGGACGCAACCCAGTGCAACTTGAGTCATCTCGTACTTTGATGGAGAGGACTTGACTTGTGTTTCTGTTGTCTATGGGTGGCGGTTACCACATAACATCAGGTGGGCCGTCAGCTCGTTCCATCACTTCAATGACATAAAAAATATCTTTGCCATCGGTGTCAGGATCTTGTTATTTTAACATTGTCCGAGAGCGTGGTGGCCTAGTGGTACATACCCCGAGTTTGAATCCAGAAGTCGCTGGTTCGAATCCTCACGTGCACCAATGGGTTTTCCATTTAGTAAATTTGATGTTCGCAATGCCACGTTGAAGGAAAACATCGGAAGGTAATCACAAATTGTCCTAAAACCAAGAATTCATAGGTCAGTTACAGGACAGGGGACTTTTAGGTGCACTTTTTAGGTGTACTTATCATTTCCTAGTAGGGGAAGACCCAAGCCGCATCGCTTGTTATGGCCTGAGGTTACCACTTAACACCAGATGGGCCGTCAGCTCGTTCTGTAACTGTATTACATAAAAAAATAAAAATAAATTCATGACACTGGTTCGAGAGACTTAATGACTGAAAATGATATTTATTTCAGATGGATTATTTTGTCGCATTTCCATGGAGTTATAAGTCGTTGAAGTTGATTTTCCGAGTTTATGCTTCTCAGTTTGCGAGGTTGCCAATTTACGTTCTAAAATCGTGGTAAATCAACAAATTACGTTTTAATTATTAAGCAAAGCCATAATTAAATTTAACCTATACCAGTATGAAAAGGAGAATTTCAGTCAATTATAACTTAAAAGATTTACTTAATATAAAATTTAAAATTCCAGATTTTTCTTATTTTTGTATTTAGTTACACTTAGATTTATCGTTTTATGTCATATTTTGACAGGCCTCACAGCTCGGTTAGCAGTAACACTGCCTTCTGTGCTGCAGGTCGTGAGTTCGATTCCCACCCAGAAGAAACCTTTATGTGATGAACATATGTAGATGTTTGTTCTGTATCTGATATGTATTACTTGTAAGCATTTATAAAAAAACAAATAAGTATTATATCAGTTGTCTGGTTCCCATGATACAAGCTTTTCAAACCATATTATTTTATTTCTACGATAAATTTCCGTTAAAATTACGTGACAGAGCGATCACAATTCGATGCAACTTTACCTCTGGCTTGAACCGACGACAATGGAATTATAATTTTGGGGCTTGGAATACTCGAAAACTACGTCCACTCTGTTATTAGTAAGTTTATAATATTCCACAAAGCATATTATCAATTCAGTGATCAAAGCAAGCTTTGACTGGCTCTAAGGCAATTTCCTTTGCCAAAATTCATTGTCTTCATGACTTGCGACATCACTGAAAGTACCAGGAACTCCGCTAGATTGCTTATTCCCGGGAAAACTGAAATTAGTTTATCCAGTCATCAAGGTCGTAAATAAGTAAGTAAATATGGTTACGTAAAATCTTCAAAATAAAGTAGTTATTGTAGAATTTAGAGCAGTAGAACTCTCGCCAAGTTCGTCCGGGGAAGTACTGCCACCATGCCCTTTTCTGCCGCCAAGCAGTGACACATTCGCGTTACTGTGTTCCGGTTTGAAAGGTGTGGTTGCCGGTGAAATTACAGGCACATGAGACATTCCACCTTCACGTCTCACATTTACGGGCGCATACGATGCGACTTGGGTTTTGTCATACCTACTTTGGGAGGACCCAAGTCGCATCCATCGGCTGTTATGGGCCGAGGTTACCACTTTACACCAGGTGGGCCGTCGGCTCGTTCCGTAAATGTATTACATAAAAAATAAAAAATAAATTACACTAAATATGCTGACTAGGATTCTTTTTTGGATTTTACTCCTAATATTTGTATGGCGAATATAGATGTTTGTTCTGTGTCCCAGACACAGCACAAACTTCAGTCAAAGTTAAATGTCAATATGTATTATATATGCATTTCCAAAAAAAAAATATGGTATAATGGCGCTGTCTGAAATGTAATACTTATTTATTATTTAATTATTACAAAATCTGAAAACGCCGAAAATTCTTACATTAATATTTCCAAAGGATATTTTAGACATTACTCACTCATTTTAGATAGTACTCCTTAGATATGTTGCAATCACAATGTCAAATTATAATCAGTTTTCAATAATCAGTGTCTAATTTGCCAACTGAAGGATATAAAGCTGTCACTTGCAGTAAAGTATGACATTGACTGCTTACTGGCTATACCGAAAAATAAATGATTTTTGAAAGGTGAGTGATGACAACGTGAAAATTATATATTAGAAGCATTACTTAGAACGTTACTCATAGAAAATAACAAAACATTAATTAACAGATTAATAGTTAAGCAAGGTTTTTAAGTAAAGTCCAAATTTCTGATTACATAGAAACAGTAGTTTCAGCATTCAAATCCATATCACCGGTTTGCATCTCGCTTCAAACAATTCAGTTCACCCGCTCATAAACCAGGGTTGTCAACGCATCGTAACCCAGTTAATTTGGCCTCAAACTTCGTTCGTTTCACGGTCCCTAAATAAAGGAATAATAACTGAGAATGGAGGGGTAACTATGAATGAAGTATAAAACTGGCTACGTCAGCACAAAGGCGGGTTCCGCCACAAAAGTTTCGCATAAAAGGTTTTCTTTTTGGAAGTTGACAACCTTAGCTGCCCCGAGCCAACAATGTAATTTTTGCTTTTAATAGAAACCCTGCAAAACAAAACGAACATAACAAACAAGCAATGGACAAAGTACAACGTTGGTATTAAATAAAATATTAATTAATTATTAATAGATTTAGTCAGCGGGTAGTAAAAGAAAAGTATAATTGAATTTTTCGTTAGAGTGAAAAATTTCTAGAAATACGTTATAAACTTTTGGTTCTTTTATAGCGGGAATGTCTCAGTTGGTACTATAGTGCCTATAGGCAACTTACGATCTGGCGTGGGTTCGAATCCTACAATGAGTTCTAGCTTCCGGCGAAAACATCGCGAGGAAAGCATAGCCGTGGTGGTTGAAATCTCCCGCCAAACACCTAATCCTACTAATATGTATCTATGTATGCCATTTAATTATTCTATCAATCGTCTGGTTCCAATAGTACACGCTATGCTGAATTTGGGGCTAGATGGCGTTGCGTGAAATGCCCACCACCAATATTTATTTACTTATATATGTAGTACATTATAATTGAAAAACAAAGCGACACGCTTAAATTAAATATTATATACGATATATAGGGATATTTTTCTTTAAGTAATCTTGCTCAAACTCATTTTATACATAACTCTAAGTAGGAAATACCCTTCGTACTGAGTGTAGAAGTTCTTAGCACTCGGCTATTGGCTAGTCTGGAAATTATAAATGATAATATTAAAATTTTGTCACTGTATTTTGATCCGTATTCCAATGGAAGACGAAATGTATCGCTTTGAAATGGAGACAACAAAAGCATCGGTTTCCGGAAACCGTTTATTTGACACGTGATTGATATTAGTTTCCTTGAAGATACTAATTCAATTTCGTGGTTCCGTAACTTTGATATTAATGACCGAATTGACGGAAATTTTACTACACCTTACCGTTCTGATATTCCCGTAATTTATTCCTTGATAGTTGAATTTAACGAATTCAATCACACCAATATAAATAAAATAATAGATTTTAGGTTGTCCATTAATTCTTCACGTCAAAAGAACTGAAACAATTTTGAACGTAATATATTTAGATCACCTGTAATATCAAAACGACTATCTATATAGGCAACATGCAGGCGAACCCACGGGCAAAAGCCGGTTCATTAATCAATAATACGAAACTCATTACTGCTACCAACTTTCTCGAACTACTGCGGTGAGGGCATTAAAGTGCGCCCCAAATATGATCCTCTCGATCACCTAACAAGTCTCCGAGCTTTTCGTTCATGTTGGTTGCCTCTCGGTTTTCTCATTCATCGTTTTGAGAATATGGTGCACATAATTTTTTCAAGTGACAGTTATGCTAAATAATTCAGTCCTTTCCTGTAAGGTCATGAATTCGAGTCCAGCTAGCTTGAACTTCCGTTAAAGGACGGTTTCGTAAAAAAATCAAGTTAATCCCGGGTGACTTGTCCTGGTTAAGTTAAATATCTATCGGCGAGCACCTAACGTTGTTTTTCGGTGGCCTCATTGGAGCTGGTTCCCAGACCAGGCGATGCACTGAACCACCATCTTCTACATATTATATAATAGTCTACAAAGTAATAAGTTAAACTTTAGTTAATGTATATTTTTCTTTCTTTCATTTCATTTATTAATGTACAATTCTCTCATAAATCATGTCTGAAATCAATTAAACTAACTTAACCCAGATATCATTAAGTATATATTATATTTATATATTTATATATATTATATTTATATATTTATATATATTATGTTATATATATTAAATATATATATTAATATATTTAATATGGCAACAAATTATTTAAATATCCATACGCGTCGTAAAAGTCCACAAAACTAATTATTTCAGAAAATATTCTAAGTTATGCAGTAATACAAACTAAATTCTTTAAAATCTAGACAACACCAGCAGACATCAAAGATTTCCAATTTGCGTATTGATTATACATGTGTTGTGATTCTAAGCAATTTTATGTTCAATCTTTTAAACCAACATGTTTTTATTTAAGTAAAGATCTCTGCTGTTTACGTCTGAATAGTAAGCCTGTCTACAAATATTTGGCAAATTTTTATACGGCACATGAGAGCAAATACCTATTTCCAAACTGTAACTGAGTTACTGCGTAACAATAGAGTTTATTAAAAATTATTGAGAAGGGAATTGCCCAGAAGCACTTATGTTTTCAGGGCAAATACTATGCCGGGAAACAAGATAACTTGATTAGACCTTTGCTGAATACAAGTTTTGAACTAAGATAAACCACCGTTTGCCTTGTCTGCCTTCCTAAGCTCTTTCAAAGAAACTGCCACGAAGCCTATTTCAGCGCTGAAAGTTCCAACTTCACGTATCAAAAGTACGGAAAGAAGATGGTTTTAAAAGTGTTGTTTCTAGTAGTAGTTTTCAAAACGGTGAGAAAAAATAACGTGACATGTCCTACAAAATTTCATGTAACAGAACATCTTTTCATATGATCAACTGTTGTCAATAATAGCAAATATGTAAAGATATAAAATAATATAAAAAATAATAAAAAACTCTAAATCAAAATAATAAAAATTGACAATAATTCAAATGATCATATATCAAAATAGTAAATAATAATCAAAATAATAAATGAGAAAAACACATATACAATGATATAGTCAAAAAATATAATAATGAATACATATTACACTATGTTATTATAAATTCCTCAAAACTTTAGAGGGTCTGCTTTAAAAGCCAGTGATTTAGCTTTTTTTTGAAACACCAAATACTTTTTGCCGATGTGATATTTTCCGGTAGCTCTAAATAATATAGTTGCAGCAGCACACAGTCCACGGAGGAACGTTCCAGAAGTCGGGACAATCGATGTGACATTGAACGTGTATCACAACTTTGGCCCGGGGGCATCAAAAACTTCCGACAACAGACACGTATCGAGTCGAAAGCTCGAGGCCAAGTTGCAAAAAGGCGACCTGCGATACGTTCCGTGAGAAATCGACTTAACTCCTGAATATTAATAATTTATGGCTAAACTTTGGCCACGTCCGTGTTGCTTACTTTTCTCATTATCATAATTTTGAGGTTGTCGTGTCTTTTTGTAGGCCTCCAGTTATGACTTTATTATTTGGGGTTTATGAACCGCTTATATCTTAACGAGACGGGCACCTGATGAAAGGGTTCACTGTCACATTGACCTTCCAAACCACTTCTCCATGAATTCTATGGAAAGAAATTTTTGACTTCGACTTTGTGGCCCCACGGACATCTGCACTGCTAATACGCTGCCATCCTTTAAGGTGAAAATTAACCCTGTGTTTAAAGGACCCCATATCGAAGCTCTCAGTGAAACCACAGAAGGAACATCATTCCATAGCTTACAGGAACGTGGAAGGAAAGTTCGCGAGAAGCGAGTGGTCGTGGACAACCAGTGATCTAGGTGGGGCGGATGAAGTCTGACATTGTGGCGTGTGGTGCGGTGGCGATAGTCAGACACAGGTGTCAGACCAATCAATTCCCCGGAACACTCCCTATTACACAGAAGATACACTCAGAGAAATATCAAGACTGTTTGGTTTCAGACGCGAGCGCCTCTTACTTGACTTTAACTGACTTGACTTTTTTGTAGTGGTCCGACAGAGCAATAGACTAACGAGCGGCACGAAGAGGGATAAATAGATTCCCGCCTAATTTAAGGAACAGTTAAATCATTACGTCACGGACACGTCTCGTCGTAAGATGAAACGCTTTATTCTATAATATAGATGTCAAAGTCTGCCATAATAAATCTCTGGGAAAATGCTGAGACTTGCTTCATCTAGAGACGATGCTGTCGTCCATTAAATTACGTCATGGCTTCTGACGTACCTGGTTTGACTTTAATAAGTGACTTCATTTTTTTATGTTTTCTTTTTTCCGTTCGTTTCAGTGTTCCTGTTTCGTATTACATACCTCAATTTGGTTCGGATGAATGACTCTGAGACGTGTGTGGGTGGAAACTCTCACGTGCCTGTAATTTCACCGGCAACCATACCTTCGCGAATGCGTCACTGGTTGGCGACAGAAATGGGCATGGTGTCCATATATCTTGTAGGTACACACGTTTATTTCCATACAATCTGCTTCATTTTCATTACGAAATGAATACAAATTCTGAGATAATCTTCATAACAGACAACAGAACAACAGCTGATAATAATTTGTTCTAGAATGTTCAAAGGATCAAGATAAGCCATGATTCAAATTGTTCTTATCCAGTATCAAAACATCTCGCAACAGTCCGGGTTATTATCTACAGCTAAAACAAAACAAAAGGCTCGGTGGTTCCGTATCTAAATTGAACAATTAAAGGTCTTTTGTCATGTAATTGTTTGTCTACCCCCAAACAATGCGAGCCCTAATCATAAATAACTGGCAGCTAAATTAAGTAAACGGGTTATGTAAAAATGTAATTACAGTTTTGCGTTGAGGGTAGTCGAACATTAACAGATTATTTTGAAGTGTTGATGAAATATTATCAAACCATCGGGATGTAAGTTGAGAATTGTATACGCTATTTTTAAATACTCCTATTTTTTTTATTTTTTTTAAAGTTGATTCCAATAAGAATTACCCCATAATTGATAAAAATATATAATAAACATAATAAAAATAAATAATAAAAAAAGTGTTGGATGTTTTCGGTTTTTATTAGTGTTTATTTTTAATTACATTTCTTAATCATTATTTAATAATAATAATAATAATAGTGGTAATTTCACACAGTGACATCTTTCCCCAAAAGTAAGGTAA
This sequence comes from Chesias legatella, assembly GCA_947359385.1. NCBI lineage: Eukaryota > Metazoa > Arthropoda > Insecta > Lepidoptera > Geometridae > Chesias > Chesias legatella. The sequence continues at coordinate 10,848,354 of OX375769.1, read as the reverse complement.
TTAAATAGCTTGTATCATGGGAACCAGACAACTAATATAATACTTAACTACATTTTTTGTAAATAATAATATGAACACCCAGACACAGAACAAACACCTATGTTCGTCACAAAAATGTTTGTCCTGGGTGGGAATCGAACCCACGACCTAAGGCAGGGTTACTACCAACTTAGCTTTGAGGCCAGTCAAAAAAAGTTTCGCACCACCCGGGGGACACGTGTAGGGATTCAAAGGGTAATCAACTACGGTTGCAAGCAATGGGCCCTCAAATTTTTATAAATTTTATGAATACATCACATTCTTAAAACAGTTTAAATAGAGTTCATACGACAGTACTATGTTTTCAGAGTTTGTGACGAATTTATTTTCTTAATTTTAAAAAACCTGTCAAATAGAACCACGCTTGTAGCCACCAGGCGATGTAATGAAATTCAATAGTGAACGTCCGACACGTGAAAACTTTTAAAAGAACTATTTTGGAATGGAAAAAATGGAAGGAAAATATTTATTCGTGACAAGTTACAAACAGACAATAGACGAAAACTTTATATCCATTAATACTGGAAAAAAAGATGACTGAAATCGTCGATAAACTTATATATTACAAGATCACGCTAGCTAACTCTGGTCAGTTCGAACCAAAGAGACAAAAATATACTTCACAAAATATCACAATTGAAAACATTTCAGCTAGTGTTCTAGCTTATTTGAGGCGCATTTTATCCTTTCAACAACAGCTTCGAGAGAGCTAGTGACACATTTTTTAGTAGTACGTTCTAGCTCGAGCAAATATAACCGTTATACCAGTACGTTATGCAACCTCCATACCCACCAATAGCACTGATACTTCGAACCCTACTTACAATATACTTAGCATTTCATGTACTTATTCAGAATCGTTAAGAAAATAATTGGATCCAACAAGAAAGGATCGAAAAATTCAGAAACTTACAATTCTCTGGAGGCACGTAGTGTCTTGTGTCTTTGAACTAAATTCTTAACTGCCTGTCAACTGAGACAGACAGGACACTTTTTCACCTAAAATGTTCCGTAAGTTTATAAGAAAAAAGGGATCAATAAGTACTGTTTCTCTCTCGGACGGGTGATATTTTCAAGGATGCGAGGTGGATAGAAAAGTCCAAGATTTTTATTTTGTAGGTTCCATAAATACGTACATTTCTGAAAGTTTTCTGAAATTATCATGGTAGATATAATGATTATTTTGCGCAGCAAAACGAAAAAAACTGATGTTTTGACTGTGGCTGGTGTTTCTGCCATACATTTTTGGGCATTCTCCTTTTCCCCGAAAAGAACAGAAATTTCTGTAGCTTTTTATAAAAATCTCCCTTGTCTTTGTCCACAGACCAAACCACGTCTTCGCATTGCTCCGAGATACATTTTATTTGCACAGGGAGCGATGCGTTCAGATGTTTGTTGGTGTAATACAGCTGAACTTTGGCAGGGGAATCACCGTCTATTTAGAAAGGTCCTCATTTCGGGAACAAACACCGGTTGCTGTGTTTTATTGGACTTTTTTAAAGACCGTGTAATTAGTTTGGGATGTTTTTTTGGGATTAGGGCTGAGGGCGCACTGCTAACGATCGCTCACTGAACATCCGTTTCTCGTTCAAACATCGTTTATTTCAAACCAAGAATCAACGCCCCTCGTGCGTTTCTATACCACCTTTTGTAAAATGGTAAATATGTACTCAGAAACCGCGGGTGGCGTGCACACAACAATAAGAACTTCGGATTTACAGACACATAGACATGGGTATTCCTATACTAGGCAGAGGACTTAGGATTGCTTATTTATGTGCTGTTATAATCTACTTTTATATGAATCCAATGCACTGTCAGCAATTGCCCCCAATGACCATGTATTTTTACATTAATTCCAAGTGTGATATAAATAGTTTAATGCATTTTTTTTTAGGAATGTACAATTTGCTATTTGCCGCAGATGGCCTCGACAGCGTTTTCACGGGCTTTTGGTGAGAGTAGATGGCTCTCAACCGGTAAGAGCAGACGGCTCTCAACCGGTAAAAGCAGACGGCTCTCAACCGGTAATAGCCTAATGCACATGTTGCCTGGCAGTCTTTATACAAGTTTCATCCGGAGAAGTCAGTGTACTAGATTTGAATTCCTAGGAACTTAGGTACTTAACTTTCCTAAGTTAATAGTAAACATTCAGCAAATAAAGAGTGTTTTTTTTAAAGGACCCTTTGAGCGTCATCCTTACAGTGCGAAGTTACCACTCAATATAATGAACGTCATCGTTTCTTAACTTAAACAAACGAAAAAATTCGCCTGTAAGCGTCTATATTTTTTAACATTTCCGCGATTAATCAATCTCTATACGCCCGCAGTAGGACAAGCGCCCACAGTAAAAACCTTTTTCGGAAATTGTGTAACTTTACCTACTTGTACTTTTACGTTATAAAAAGTTAATTGTGTCCTCACAATCTCGTTATACTGCAATAGCATGTAGTAAAATATCCAATTAGGCCAAATTCTTTTTTCACGTTGCCCAGAAATAAGATCCAATATTGGATAATTACTATTTTCGGAATCCAATTAAATAAAAGTCCAAGTAAATATGCATAGCTACAACTTCTATTCGAGTCATTGTTTCAGTCCAACCAGTGTGGTGAATGGATTTAAGTGCGCCTCAAAGAGGCTCCTTTCTTACAATTAACGTGTCAGTTGCTTCACTGCATAGCCATGGCTTGTTAGTTATATTTTATGCAACAAAAATGTTTATATTTAAAAGCTTGGTGGACCAGTGGTACAGATTTAGGTTTCAGTCTGTTGGTCGCTGGTTCAAAACCAGATGTGCACAAATGAGTTTTTGCTGGAATGCTTGTTTAAAAAGTACCATGTTTTAAAACACGAATGAAAAATACCTCGAAATTTGCACGAAAGGAACCACTCTGAGACGCAACAGTAGTAATAATAGTTTATTTAACTATTAACTAGTACAAAAGTGTTTAGCTTAGTTATAATTTTATTTTTGTAACCATTTTACTTATAAGATAGTAAAAGCTTACTACTTCAAATCCTGCGTAAATAAATATCCCAATGAATATATCCGATAAGACAGACAAATGAAATATTGCAGCGCCATTTTCAAGTAAAGCCTCAATGGTAAATGCTATTGAAAAGATGTAAAGATAGTCTTGCGTAGGAAGATCCACAGAAAATACTTCTATCTAAAGAATCTAAGGAAATACAAGTTGTGAAGTTTTGTTAACAGAAAAAACAACCTATTTTTGGTTCCAAAATCCTGTCAACGGTCTATTCACTTTGCCATTTCTTTTGGTCGATTCGTAATTTTTTTGCAATCCTTGGCGGTCTATTTATAGCTAGAAATTTAGGCTCCCGAGTCTAGTTTTCGTAAACAATACATGAATTCCATTAAAAAAAATATTGAATTTACTTAAATCGGCTTCAGCAACATTGAGTAATGTGTAGTCTTTTTGGATAGTCGAGTTTTGCGGTTCTTAAAACGTAATTGCTCACAGTTCTTTTCCAAGTAAAATGTCATTGATACTCCTTGTTTGGTCCAGATTGAAATTGGGGTTCATACCATTAGACCACGACGCACTGGCCAAGTGTCTACGGTTGGATTCTGTCAGTTTCTACATCCTAATCCTTTCCGATCTTCTATGAAAGTACCTAAACCAGTCAGTCTTCGTCAACCTTCAGCCCCACACGATGTACTATTATCAAAATCCCGTTGTACATCGCCATTGAGTGATGGGTTGACATTTATTTCCTAAATACATCACTCCACCATTGTTGGTTCCCTTTATGAAGAAAGATAAAATATTTGGCGAAACGGCGCAGGCTTTGTGAGGAAATGTCGCGGGTGATGGCTCGGGGGCACGTTTGAGTGACGAGCGATGGAAATAAATGAGCTACCTACCATTACGTGGATTGATTTTGTCATGTTTTAGCAATTTACAGTGACTTGAAATGTGTGAGGGTGTATACATGAGGTACTAACAGGTTCTTTCGGTTACAGGCCTCACAGCTCAGGTAGTAACCCTGCCTTCTATGCTGTAGCTCGTGGGTTCGATTCCCACCCAGGACAAACATTTGTATGACGAATATAGATGTTTTATGATGAATATAGATGTTTGTTGTGTGTCTGGGTGTCAATATGTATTATATGTGTATTTACTAAATAAAAGTATATAAGTAGTATTATATCAGTTGTCTGGTTCCCATGACACAAGCTATGCTTAGCTTACTTTGGGGCTAGATGGCGCTATGTGAAATGTCCACCAATATTTATTAATTTATTATTATTAATTTATAATTTGTATCTAGTAAAAGATAATTAGTCACTTGATAATTAGTTATCATTTGTAACTCATAAGTCAAGTGAGCGCACGTTTCCGAGAGTAATATAAATTGGTCATCCTTACAAATAAGCGAGGAGACCAAGTAGGTATGTACGCCGACATTTAATCTTAAGGATTGAGGTTAATGGTTTGGGGAAGGAAGTTTTTCGCATGAAAAAAGTAATTTAGTTGGAGGTTACACTCCATATAATGAAAAGCATCCAAATCACAGTATTTGGATATAAAGAAATTGCTATTTTTGTAATACTTTTGTTTGGACTGTTGAATGTTATAGATATAACCCTTGTCCACTTATCTTGTATTGTTTAAGTGATTACTTTATCTGCTTAAGACCATGTCAAGCTGTGTTATAGCTGGGTTTTTTTTATAGCGAAGACTAATTATGTATTAATATTAGGAGGAAAAATCGCTTAAAATCTATATATTTTTACTGAAACTACAATTCTTGCATACTTACAGATTTTGCTTAAGGGTTCTTTCAAGAACCAGTAGACGCTCCTAAAACCATGTTTTTTCCAACTGGGTGGAAAAGGGTGAACCTGATTCCAGAGAGATGAAATCGCGTGTTTTTTTTATTAAATATAATAACAAAAATAAGACACCATTCGCCAATAAGTAGTGACTGAATAATACAAACACATTTTATAGACCAAGAAAATAAAAGGATGAAATAAAACGAAAATTAATTCCTTAATAAGAACCCACGACCTACAGCGCAGAAGGTAGGGTTACTAACCAACTGAGCTATGAGGCCAGTCAGTCATTAAAATACCTTCCTTGTATTTACCAGAATCTGTGACGTTCGTAGGCGCGTCTTATGTTGTATGCTGTTTTCAATGTCATTGGCTGATAAACTAATCTATATTAATTTCCTACCACAAGGTGACGTCAGGAGACCACGGGACTGGTGTGACGTCACATTGTGATGCGGAAGTGAAAAAAATTAAAATTAGCTTTAATTTTGCGACAATGAATCCAAAAATACAATTCCACGACAGAGTTACTTAGTCTACAATGTTTCAAAACAATTCGTTTACAAGAACAGAGCGTTCACTGCATATCTACATCTGTAAATTATTTCGTCAAATATAATGAGGGTTTCTTCAGAAGCTTTTCTGAATGGGGCTTATTACTCGACGAGAGAAGGATAAAATGAAAGTGTTTCACGTTAATGATTTTCTGTGAAAAGGTTATAAGACGTGTCGATGAAATGACGAAAAACCTGACCTGTTTTTACCTGCTCACCCAGAGCGAAGAGACCCTGTTTTTCTTATTTATGTATATCTGTTCAATATAAAGGAACGTCTGCTACAAAACTTATAATGCTGCCAAGCCGTAACGCATACGTATTACTGTGTTCCGATTTCAAAGGTGTGGTTGCCGGTGAAATTACAGGCACTTGAAACACGATACGTCTCAGTTACAGGGGCTATACGACTTGAGTTTTCCCTTGCTTCAGTACGGGAGGACCAACTCGTATAGCTTTGTTATGGGCATAGGTTACCATTCAACATCAGGGGTCATCAGCTCTCGTAACTGTTTCACAATATATCAGCAGTATCACGTACATGTAATACTATTGCGAAGGGAATTGCATGCGAATACCCCCGGGGTTACTGGTTCACGTCTGGGCCTGAATCCGTGACCTGGAAAGGCTCCACTAAGAACGGGCTTATATGCGTACTAACAATGTTACAAAGTCATTGTTTAAGGGTAGCCTTTGTAAATCGGTTGTGCCTTGTCTTAAATGTTTAACATTTAATTTGCTAATTTTCATTTTATTTATGGTATGATGATAGATGACATGTTGGCCATTGAAAATTTTGGTAGTAGGAACTTACCTTCAATATGATTATCAAGGCGAAAACGAATTCCTTATTTTTGAAAATTCAACAGTTGGTCTGTAGAGTACATTTTATTTATCACGTCTGTCATTAGTGGCAACTGTGTATTTAAGATGTGAAATGCATCCCCTCATTTCGCTAAGATGACGCATCCCTCATACTGCATTAAGGATATTACAGCCACCTTTTTTTTCAATGTCAATGTCGAAATCAAAACTTTATATCCATAGAATTCATAATGAAATGGATTGAAAACGTTAATAATATTCAAAACATAAGGTCACCCGTACTTATCGCTAAGTTTGACGCCTGTTCAAACCATATCTTTATACATTACAATTTCCTTATATTTCCCTAGCTGAGTAATACGATATATTTGTAAAAACCTACTATAATAGAGTGTTGCATCATGTTTTGAATACTATTGACGTTTCCAAGCCATTTATTTATGAATTCTATGGAAGTAATGTTTTTGACTTTAACTACTTTGAGATACGTGTGAAAGTTTTTGACTTTGACTTTGGGATCCGTGTGATTACTTGCTATTCTGACTTCAATTTCAAATAAAAACTGACAATATAGTCTTTTATTCCATCGCACAATACGTTCAAAACTCGTCAATATCCGGTAGCGACGACTCGACACTCAAAACCATTCAAACAAAAACTGTGAAGCCTAAAATAGAGTTTGCGGCGCGAGTTCTCCAAAAGTAGGACGCAATGTTGTAGTTGGGAAATTGTAGCGTTAACAGAAAATAGGGGTCGATAAACTTGTTTTGTTATATCATACTAGTGACCCGCCCCGGCTTCGCACGAGTGCAATATACTAATAAAGAAAATGAAGAGTGCTATTACAAGAAAGTATTAAGTTCAATTCCCATCGAGGACAAACATTTGTGTGACGAACTTAGATGTTTGATCTGTGTCTGTGTATTATATGTATGTATTTAAGTATTATATCAGTTGTCTGGTTACCATGATACAAGCTATGCTTAGCTACTTTGGAAGAGATGGCGCTGCGTGAAATGTCCACCAATATTTATGATACATCGCATCAATAATATTAAATTGCCAAAAGAAACCGACAAAACAAATGGAATATTTTCCCACGAAGTTTGTTACTCCACTCACTTAAAACTCCGGAGAGATCCGAGTCTAATCTTTCACGAGCGCCTCAAACTTTTCAATCGGATTTTACACCATTTCTTATCTAATCGTGAAGTTCTGTCAAAATTTCAAGCGGTTCTGGAGTGGTAAAATCCACTTACACTTAACTGTTTTCAAAAGTTTTTCATTTTCAATGCTAAATAAAATATCGTATTACCGATTTTTTATCACTCACCGTTCTATTTAAAATAGCAACTACAGTTTACGCCCGGGATACACAAGGCTACTTAAGCAAGATAGTACAGCTTACTAGTGTTACTGAGACAGAATAAGTTAGTTCTAGTAATGTATCTGAAGGAATCTTTCACGAAGCCCTTCATGGGTTTTAGTTAGGAGTTTTAGGGTTAGTGGATCATTAATAATAAATAAATAAAAACTTTACTCACCGTTCAATATAAAATTCTGTTGTTATGGTTTCGCGTCCCTTATTCGCGCACATTTATTCAAAAACAAGCTCATAAAGTGCGTGCTTATACCCTCTTCAATGTAAAAAGAGGGAAGAACGTGCCTGTGAATAATTATTTGCTCCTCCAATTAAAAAGTGCGACAGGTAACACTTCTAAATGTTATTTTACAGAAACGGATTTGAATTATTAATTTGCGATCGGACGCAATATTGGTGTATTTTTAGATGAGTGTTTGTATTTTATTTTATTGAATTTCGTGTTACGCAGCTCGTTTTGATTTTATTTCGATGGTATAAATGTATCCTGAATGAAGGTTTATTTAGACAACGGATTTTTGCATCTTTTCATGTGTCTCGTTCTAACTAATGATGTTTTGATAGGCAGAATGGAATATATGAAAAGTCGCCTGCTGGGTTGTCTGATGTGGAAGAAAGGGATTTGAAGTGCTAAGTTATTCGCGTAAGGCATTGTAAGTGTTGAAAACGCTTTTTTCAAATCAGTTTGTATAATACTATTCTATTTAAGTCACTGGTTCTCTCGAACCGATGTGGTGAAAAAATTTTAAGTGCGCTTCAAAGTGGCTCCTTTCGTGCACTTGACACATGTCTTTGAATTTTGATGTTTTTTTTTTTTCATATAATACTATAAATCACAGATAAATTTGACCCGTACTGACTCTGGCGTGTGGATATCTGCATAAAACTTTTTATAAATTGTGTTGTCATATTTTTTTAATATAAATATAAGTTCTTTTAATTGCATTGATTTTAGGAAAAAACTTACTCAAATGATCCTGCGTAATTTGTGTTGTGTATTTGGGTAATTTTTTATCACAGTACATTCATTAAAACGACACTGTAATTTGTTTCATCGCTCTTAAGTTTGATTCATATTGTTTTATGTCAAAGCACTTCGCAAAACGCCGAGAATGTTCAGTTTATTGCATTCAATGATAAATAAACGTAAGAGTTCGAGTCGGGGCATAAAATTTATTCCTACTTAAAGCTAGACTATTGTGTCCACACTATTCGATTTAAAAGTTTACTGCAAAGATTTTTAAACCATTGCTCCAAGATTTAATAAGTTGTTAAAAAAATTATTGAACGATTTCTTCGATTAAATAATTCATTATGAAAAATAGTCAGTACACACGACACTAATTATACCTCGGAATGGGCTTTTAAAACTCAGCATCGCTTCCCCTGGACCACCATGTACTTCAATCAAAATATAACAGGATAACAAACGGTTCTTATCCAAATGATTATATGAATTTAAAGTATAATATTAGAAAAAAGCTGAAACGAAGCTCCCAAACACGTAGCCACTTCATTGAAAAAAAGGGTAAAACCAAATAGCCTTTAGGATATTCATATAAACAATTTAGCTTCATCGACGTTCGAAAGGTCGGTCGCTCGTAAAACAGATTGGAATGGTACCCCCCGAAAGAAATGGAAAAGGAACCAACCCTCAAAAGTAACAAGCCCGGATAGAAATTATATACACTTAAAGCTCTGAAAATTTCAAGCTAAGGGTGAATTTATTTTAACCTTATTAGAATAACCACTATTTTTGCTTCGTTGTTATAATATATTACCCATCAAATTGACTACTAAATTCATGCGCCCACCATCACAAACAAATATCATTCATGAGTGGTCTAAAGTTATTTTGTGACTTGCATTTACTCCTTCATCGAACTTGGGCAGTAAAGTCTGGATTGTATTTGCACATAAATAAGCTTTAAAATTTAACTCCGAGCTCTGATACGCCTTGAAGTTTCACGACTAAACTTATTTGAAAACTGGAGACAAAATATTGGAACCGTAAAATTGAGAAGCTTTTAAAGTTGCAGTGTTCAAATACAATGATGCACCGGGAGAGGAAACTGGAAGTTATGACAGTAAAGAAAAAATAAATAAGGAAAATCCCTTTAGTGGTTTTAGTCTGTTCTTCCCCACGGAGTGTCGGATAGGGTTTGAACAGTCGTCAAACTTAGCGATAAGGACGCGTGACCTTATGTTTTGAATATTATTGACGTTTCCAAGCCATTAGTTTGTGAATTCTATGGAAATAAAGTTTTTGACTTTGATTTTGACTTAAGAAATTTCCTCCAAGGAACCTTGTCATTTTTACTGCATATTTTATTGCCATTTTTCTGTGAAGATGTAGCAAAGCCTCAGTGGACCACATTTCACTATGTGAATTACACTAATTTATGATTAGTTTATTATCCCAAAAATAGTGTGATGATGATAACTAAGCGCCATATCTTTTCACATAAATATCTCGGCTATATTTTTGTTTTTAAAATTGTTCAGATAATTGGTCAGCACAAATCTTAACGTTAAGGTTTTAAAACTGCAATAACAGATATGCAAATGTGAACCATTTATTTTATCTTATGTATTTAATATCAAAAATATTTTCCATCAAATCTATCTCTTATAGTTTCAGACTACCCCATACTTTCCATATTGTAATTAATCGCCCCGATACATGATGTGACTAACTAGTATGTGCACTGAAAGCTACCTACCATGTTTGTTCGAAAAATAGGCCCTTATACATATGTATAACAAAAATCGACCATAAAACAGGCGAAATAAAATTAGCCTGACGCCGCCCGCTACAAATTTAACGACTTTCGGAAAAAGCCCATACTTTAGACTGATTAATTTATAATAAGTTACCGGACCACCTGACCAAAGTGACAATATATTTATAGAATTATTGTGGTTTCCGGTGAAATTACAGGCACATGAGACATTCCACCTTCACGTCTCAGAGTTGGACGCATACGATGCGACTTGGGTCTTGTCGTACCTAGTAGGGGAGGACCGCAGTCGCATCAGTTGTTATGGGCCGAGGTTACCACTTAACACCAGGTGGGCCGTCGGCTCGTTCCGAAACTGTATTACATAAAAAATAGATGACTTAAACTATTTTTGATTAAATAATATTATTGTCCATTGACGAATTTTTAATTGTCATTTATATTGAACATAACTTTAATTAATATTAACATATTTTGACTAAACTTACTTATTGACATGTTTATTTACAAATATTATTTTTGACGTGGTTTGACTTCATTATAGTTATTATTTAATATATAGCGTAGTGATCTAGTGGTACCAACCCTAGGTTTAAATCCGGAGGCCACCGGTTCAAATCCCGATGTGCACCTATGAGTATTTCGATAGAAACATTTATGTGCGCTATACCACGTTCTCAAAATGATGAAGGAAAACATCGTGAGGAAACCGACATGTCCTAGAACTAATCGAAGACACGTGTCAAGTGCACGAAAGGAGCCTATTTGAGGCGCACTTAAAATCGTTTTATCACACTGGTTCGATAGAACCAGTGACTCGAATGGAATAGAGAATTATTTTAATTGCATGCAATAAACCGTATGTACCAATAAATTGCAACGCCCTAGCAGGGATCATGTACACATTACTAGATTATAAGTATAATTCCATCTATTTAATGTGTGTACATTTGGAAAATAAGGTTAATCTGAATCCGAATCTAGCTTTTAAACCTACAATATGCTAGAAGTACCAGATATTTCAGTCCCTCCATGCGGCATGACAGTGGCTCAGATGAGCTATTCGTTTCTTGGTGAGCAAATTCTGCATATCATATAAATTCTTTTAAAATCTTACCAATATGATAAATTCGAAAGTTTGTTTGGATGGTTGTTTGTTCCAACAAAACTGACACTACGGAAATTTGGAACATATATAACGTTGATGACCGTAAATAACGCATAGGCTACATGTCCGGTGCCGTGCGAGTGAAGACGCGTGCAGAAAGAAGCCGGTGCTATCTAATTTACTTAAAAACCGTCTTTAATACTGTATTGCCTTGAAAAAGTCAAATCTCCCCAAACTCTTTATTGGGTGAAAACGTTTTACTGTCGCGGCATTAAAATTTTATCACTTTTCAGCCGCAGTCTCGGAACAAATAAAATATTTTATGTTTAACGTTGACTTTATTAGAAATACGTCGTGATATCAAATTCTAAAAAGTGTCTCGTATATCAGGTAAATAACTTATAATGTGTGTAAGTAAGGCATTGCGTATGAGATTAAATGGGAGATTAAAATAAATATTAGTGGATATTTCACACAGCGCCACCTAGTCCCAAGCTAAGCATAGCTTGTACTATGGGAACTAGATAACTGATAGAATACTTATATACTTTTTTCGTAAATGCTTACAAATAATACACATTAACACGGAGATACAGAAGTAATATTTGTTTGTGAAACAAATATTTTTTTGGAAATCGAACCCACGACCCGCAGCGCTGAAGGCACGATTACTACTAAATGAGCTGAGAAGCCAGTCAAAGTTAAATTAATTAAATCGAATAAAATTTCTTACATACCAATTTTCAGGTGTTTTTTTTAAAAACAATATAATATTGTTGACAAATTTTAGAGAACATCATAGATTCTGTATTTCTTGGCCCCTGGTGATAATGCTCAACACCTCCCTACGCACTCCGGGAAGATGCCGATTATAAAAAGATGTTCCTGGTTCCCGAATTCTGCTCAGGCGTTCGTATAATATTATAAATATAAATATTTTAAGTATATCAGTATTTAAAATTATGATGATGACTAGTCTTTATTTGTATTTTATTTTAGTATTATTATAATGGTGACTGAAAAAATGAATCTATTTTCTTTCATTATGAATTCCTTGCGATCGTGGTATTCATTTGGAATGAAAGGATTGAATTATTTTTTGGGTAATATCAGCTAGAAACAGATATCTTTATTGTGCACCCAAATAATCTTGTACAACAAAAATTGGTAGGCGCACAATGGACGGCTTTATCACTAAAAGTGATCTCTTCCATGCAACCTCTGTGAGCTCTCAAGTTTACAGTAAGCTTATCACAGACATTCGATGTGAACTAAGCCTAGAGCAGTTGAATGGATATCGCAAAACACTGGCTTATTCCGGATATAACCGGCTTACCAAAACCGCAGCGGCCAGTTAGGTATAACAAACATGCGAATAACATTTCCTATTCGAAGTTAAATCCGTAATATTTGAAATAGATTACATTTATCGGACTTTACTCAAGTCTAAGTAAAGTCGCTTTGACTTCAATAATATTTTATATGTTATCATCTAATTTGTACTTCTTATGTATAACTGAACTCTATTTATATATTTTATGATATTTTCTATGTTCTTAATCTTGTTATTTTAATTCCGAATATGTTTTCTTCATATAATTGCGTCGCCTCATCGCAGCCCCCCTGCTGAAAATCAGCGCTGTAACGTGTTGCAGCACACGCTGAGCTCGGGGCTGTTTATACAAATACATGTACACGACAACGATCATCATTCGTACGTCTTTTTTATATTGTGTTGTGGTGTACATTTTGTGTAAATAAATTTATTCTTTCTTTCTTTCTTTCTAATTATATATTATTATATATATTTTATCGCGATTCCTCTCCCGTGAACACCGGGTGAATTACAAGCGCGATCTTCTTCTTCGAGTCACCAGTTCTGTCGAACCAGTGTGGTAAAAGGATTGTAAGTGCGCCTCAAAGAGGCTCCTTTCGTGCACACATGTCTTCGAATTTTTAGTTCTATGACATGTCGGTTTCCTCACGATGTTTTCCTTCACCGATTTGAGAACGTGGTATTGCGCACATAAATCTTTCAATCGAAAAACTCATAGGTGCACGCCGGGATTTGAACCGGCGACCTCCGGATTGAAACTCGGGGGTCAGTACCGCTAGACCGCCACGCTCTCAACAAGCGCGATATCGCGTTACAACAATGTCGCACCAACAAAGTGACACTAGATACATATAGAATTGTCGATTAAACTGTAAGGTTATATCAAAAACAACATTTGACGCAATAAATATGACAGGACTCACAGCTCAGTTGGTAGTAGTAGTTGGTAACTGCCTTTTGCGCTGTGGATCGTGGGTTCGATTCCCATCACACACATTTGTGTGACGAATATAGATGTTTGTTCTGTGTCTGGGTATTAATATGTAATATATGTATATGTATTTGCCAAAAGTATATACTTATTCTATCAGTTGTCTGGTTCCCATAGTAAAAGCTATACTTAGTCTGGGCTGTGTGAATTTCACCAATATTATATCTTTGGAAGAATCTTCCAAATTTTTACTATTCGCCACCGCTAGCTCATACCTATTCTTTTACAAATCCTTTTCCCCGATAAATCGGAAATGCTCAGTCACAGAAACCAGTTCTTCTGATTAGATAAGGAGGTAATATTCACGAGCCAAGTCTACGTGCCTGGAATGACATGTCCAAGCTGAGTCTCGAGTGCTAAGCTGGGACAAAGTTCCGCCGCTCAGGTATTTAAATCGATCGATTTAATTTTGACTGCAAAAGCTTCATGCCACGACTTGCTCTCGTTACGTGGATGGTTTAGAGTTAGTTTCAAAACTTAAATCCTTAAAGCTGAGGTAGTTTATATGCCAATTGCAATACCTGTTTTACCATTCTAGTAACAGTAGATCTTGTGCGAAGTTCGCCCGAAGAAGTACTGCCACCACACCTGGTGATCTGCCGCCAAGCAGTGATGCAATCGTGTTGCTGTGTTCCGGTGGAAGGGAGTGGGTGCCGGTGAAATTGCAGGCGTATGAGACGTAACATCCCCGTCTCGGGGTGATGGACGCAACGCAATGCGACTTGAGTCATCTCGTACTTTGGTGGAGAGGACTCGAGTCGTATTGCTGTTGTCTGTGGGCGGCGGTTACCATTAAACATCAGGTGGGCCGTCAGCTCGTTCTATAACTAATATAACATAAAAAAACATTATTTAGTACTTACTTAGATAGATCTAGCGTTGGCTGGAGATAAGACAAGGGAGGAAGGCTCCTTAGTTTAGTTGACAGCACAACGCTTGCTAAAACCAGGGGTCTCGGGTTGAATCCTCGGCCTTGACAAATATTTGTGTCGGAGAGCTTTAAGCGTCTATTTGAATCTTGGACTTTTGTAATGTAACACAGCATTGTGCTCGAGTCGTGAATTGATCTGGCATGAATTCGTCGCTTGAAATTAAGTGTGCAACGCCACATTTCAAAGGGTGTAAGAAAACGTCGGGCGGTTCAAAAAATTTGAATTCATATAATAATAACTAGTATTTCGTGGCGCGCGCTGCAAGCAGCGCGCGGGGGCGATTTTCCAATTTGGCGTCCCGAAAAGCCCCCACATTCAATTTGAGCCAAATCGGCAAAATTCTAGTGGGCGGCCATGTTGAATCCGCCATCTTGGATTTTCAAAACCATCATCGCACTTGCCCCTCGATTCACTATAACAATTGTCCAATCACCCCTTACCTAACTGCAACCAAATCCGAGATATAGGCGTTTCAATGTTGTATGGCGGCCATCTTTTTTGTTCGGGAGCCATCTTTTTTTTCTTTTATTCCAACTCGACTTAAGTCCTTGACCAACATTAGTTTTGGAAGTACGCCGCTATCTGTTACCGTTTCCGAGATACACGCGGAGGGGTAAAAAAGGGGGGGAGGTTGGGGAATGCTTGACCCTCATGAAACTCCTCAAGGCCATGCAAATACATATCAGATAAAAAAAGTTAAACTTTTACTAAACAACTCCCACTTACGTGACCTTATCGGCAAAAACAAACTTTTGTATGGCGGCCATCTTTAAAAAGTGAGATAAAAAAAAATTGACCCCGGATTTGGAATCTGCACCCCCAATAACCCCCGGATGCAAAATTTCACCCCGATCCGAGCAAGTTTTTTTTCGGCCGCCATTTTGGATCCGCCATTTTGGATTTTCAATACCACCACCGAGTTTCCCCCCCGACTGGCTATAACAATTGTTCGACCGCCCCCCCCCTAACTGCGACCGTTTCCGAGATACGAGCGTCTCGTTTTTGTATGGCGGCCATCTTTTTTTGTTCGGCGGCCATCTTTTTTTTTCAAAAATCTCAAATTATATGCCCCCCTCTCCAACTTTAGTTCGAGCGCGACCCCCCTACCTCTAACGCTTTCCGAGATACGCCGTGGGGGGGAGAGAAGGGGGGGAGGGGGGTCAAATGTCAGATTTTTCTCGGGCCCTCTGAGCCACTCCCTACGCGACCCTATACTCAGTTTTCGCCCACCCCCCCTGGAAGTGCCCAAACAATTCTGTCAGTCAATGAATCAGTCAGTCAGTGGTAATCGAGCTTTATATAGTATGATGATATAAGCGATAATGGGCGCACTTTAATGCTAACTTTAATTTAAATAGATATAATAGTAGTACCTATATAGATATGATATAAAACATATATTTTGAAAGTAATAACCACCTGCATCTCTTTCACATTCCTAGCAGCCTATTATAGACATACTTTTATAAGCGCCTCTGGAGATCCTAAGAAATATATTATAGACTGACCATCGTGAAATTGCGGCCCGACCCGAGCCACACGCAAATATATCAAACGCAAGAACAAAGGGAAAGAATCAATTTACCGTAATTGCGTCACTTTTTACGGATCCCGCCATTAATGTAGCCTTTATAATCCGCTTTTTTCCAGTTAAGACCGGATATTGGTGTGGAAATAACGGCCCACTTACCGGAATCTATTGAACGGAGCACACTAACTACTACTTTGGAAGTTTCTAACCCGTTAAATGGTTTTAGTAGATTGGGAGATGCGATATTCAAGGGCGATTTATTTGGTATTCCTTAACTGCCGCAATTTAGTAGCGTTTCTATCTTTTGCTTCCTACCAATGTTGGAAAAATGGAACAGTTTGAAGTGACCCGCCTCTACGAAACAGAACATAGTATAGAGGTATAGTGGCTTTTTTTTTAAATTGTGTTTGTTCCGGCTAATCTCTGAAATGGCTGGACCGATTTTGACGGGACTTTCGCTGGCAGATAGCTGATGAAACAAGGAGTAACTTAGGCTACTTTTCCGAGGGGTAAAATAGGGGTGCGTGATAAAACCGAGTTCCACGCAGACCAAGTCGCGGGCAACAGCTAGTACTAAATATAATTTGAAAAATGTGTTCGCGAATCCCTCTGGTCATGGTTCTGTAAGCAAAATATGTATGTAACTTTGACGTGTTCAAGTTATACGTCAATAAAGGACAAATATTTCTGATTACTGAACTATTTTCACCCAGGCCTTACAGGGGTGAACTCTCGACATGAGAGAATAGGTAGATCAGACATAGGATCTCGAATCCACACACAGCAAACTGACGTGGTATCTTTAACTGAGTCTGAGTAAAGTGCAGTGCAATGTAGGGTATATTTATGTTTCCAGTTTCCGAAATTTTATTAAAATAAGTACTTCTTAAGTAAATAAGCCTTGGGGTAGAGAGCGTTATGGCCCAGTCGTGCAGACCCTGAGGTTTAATCACTGGTTCAAATTCTATTCGCCTTTTCACTTGAAAAATGTATTTGCGCCATAGCTAGCAAGGTTCTCAAAACGATGAAAATGAAATGGGCATGTCCTAGAATCAAATCCGAAGACACGCGTAAAATTCATGAAAGGAGCCCCTTTGAGGCGCCATTTAATCCTATCACTGCACTAGTTAAAGAGAGCCAGTATTTAGAGTAACTAGTTTTAAAGTAGCAGTAGAACTTGTGCTAAGTTCGCCCGCAGAAGTACTGCCACCACACCTGGTAATCTGCCGCCAAGCAGTGATGCACTCGTGTTGCTGTGTTCCGGTGGAAGGGAGTGGGTGCCGGTGAAATTGCAGCCGCATGAGACGTAACATCTCGGGGTGACCA
The DNA here is from genome assembly GCA_947359385.1 of Chesias legatella. NCBI lineage: Eukaryota > Metazoa > Arthropoda > Insecta > Lepidoptera > Geometridae > Chesias > Chesias legatella. The sequence goes on along the minus strand of OX375769.1, from coordinate 10,830,786 downwards.
CTTAACATCAGGTGGCCATCAGCTCGTTCTATACCCAACATTACATAAAAGAAAAGCAATATCACGATTAGTAGTCGTACCGTAGAATAATAAGGCTCCCAAAAACAACGCAGGGCTTTCGTGTATACAAACCAATGTTTAGCTCAGGAAGTAAGCAGTTCCTGGCTTATCACCTTAATTTTAAAGTCAAATTGTTTATCAATTGATTATTCAGTGCACGTCCCAGTGGACCCGACTGCTTTGCGTTGCTAATGCTACCGACCCAACCAGGGTTCAGCCAGGTTTTGCTCAGGTTGACCGCCGAGTCCTAAGATTGACTCAGAATTTGTTTCAATTTATTTAAAAAATTATCAGATTTTCATCTATTTTGTTACTTATAACTACTAAAACAAATACAGAACACCGAAGTCGCATCAGTTGTTATCGGCCGAAGTTACCACTTAACACCAGGTGGGCCATCGCGTCGGCTCGTTCCGCAACTGTATTACATTAAAAAAAAAACTACTAATTTACTGCTAAGTTACTAATATGCTTTTGTTTGTTACTTAAAGCAATTATAATTTAAACCTATGTTAGTAATAAGACTTAACCAGTAATAAGAATTAACCAGTGACGTGAATAACTATTACTACACTTGTGTCAAAATTGAAGTCGAGAGTCAAACAGTATGTATGTCATGAACATTATTATTGATCACTGTTAAGGGTAAGTACCTACCGGTGTTTTAAAATAAAACTAGGTGTTTCAATTCTGTATCTGTATATATGCTTTATGATATTATTTAAACATACGAGCAGAAAATACAATTCTGAATATATATTATAGTCCATTAAATGAGGTCTAATTTTTACCAAATAGATCGCTTGTTGAAATGTATTTTGTCTATACAAATAAATACAATTGGAGTGTCTGTTTGTAACCTTAAAATAACCGCTTTTTACTAAGTGCATATGAATGTATACATGGTACATATACCAAAACAACATTTTTTACAATTTGTGTCTGTCTGTCTGTTCCGGCTAATCACTGAAATGGCTGGACCGATTTTGAAGTGACTTTCACTGGCAGATAGCTGATGTAACAAGGAGTAACTTAGGCTACTTTTCTTAGAGGTAAAATAGGGATGCGTGATAAAACCGAATTCCACGCGGACGAAGTCGCGGGCAACAGCTAGTATAAAATAAAAAAGCTGTGGGAGGGAGTTTCACTATTTAAAAGCGTCTAAAGCTTTCTCGGATCAGCATGAAAGTACCGGCAACAGGGCTGGTCGCTTTCGTTCTTATTTGCTAACTGAATAAAATTCATATCCCACTGTCCCGAGTCTTCCTCGGAGCACCTAAAAACTTTACTGTCCCAAAAAGTATCGCGCGAATCACAAAAGCTACACAAAGCGTCAAGAAACACGGAAACCGAGTCTATAACGGCACAAGAAATTACTCCAAAATATGTCTTAAGATTCCATCTCAAGAAAAAACACAGTTTTTGCGCCACATTTAGAACCTTATTGCAACTACAGTAAGAAGTTACGACAAACACGCGAGATAATAACATTTATTCGATGGAATGAAACGTACATAAGAAAAATAAATCGCTTTTATGATGTCATTAACTTCCATTTTTGTTATATTATATCCTTATTTAAAAATGATTTCATTGTTTGGTATAATGATGAGTCTCCGAGAAAAGTGAACGCTGTGTGTTACGCTGCAAATCAGTTAATTATACAAATAAATAAAATTGGAGAATAATTGGAAAATAACCGCTTTTTACTAAGTGCATATGGATGTATACACGGTACATACAAGAGCAGTAGAACTCTCGCCAAGTTCGTCCGGGGAAGTACTGCCACTATGCCCATTTCTGCCGTCAAGCAGTAACGCTTTCGCGTTACGTGTGGTTGCCGGTGAAATTACAGGCACACGAGACATTCCACCTACACGTCTCAGAGTTACGGGCGCATACGTTGCGACTTGGGTCTTGTCGTACCTAGTAGGGGAGGACCCAAGCCGCATCGCTTTTTTTGGGCTGAGGTTACCACTTAACATCAGTTGGGCCGTTAGCTCGTTCTGTAACTGTATTAAAAAAGTATACCAAAACAACATTTTTTATAATTTTTGTCTGTCTGTCTGTTTGTATGTTCCGGCTAATCTCTGAAATGGCTGGACCGATTTTGGTGGGACTTTCACTGGCAGATAGCTGATGTAACAAGGAGTAACTTAGGCTACTTTTCCGAGGGGTAAAATAGGGGTGCGTGGTAAAACCGAATTCCACGCGGACGAAGTCACGGGCAACAGTTAGTATTCAATAAAATTGATAGATATGTACGGTACAGTAACCATTTTGTAACACATACTGCAAAAAAAATAATTCCAAGGTGATAAGAGTTGACGAACGAAATGAAACACGGGGATTTCCCGAGCCATAGAGTAGCAGAACATTATGTCCCGACTCCCGAGCTGGCCCGAGTGCTATGCGATTTAAAAACCGATCTTCAAGTACATACTACATAATGAATTTTTCAATTATGTTTTCAATGAATGAATTAGTTAACTAACTTTATTTTAATTTACCGTACTTAATAAATAATTAAGGATCAAAATCAAAAGTTAAAAAAACTATATTTTTAAAATTTGCTTTACTCTGCCATCATTCCCGCCGTCCTTTCAACGTTGTTTGTATGTTCGTTATCTATTGTTTAATCTTATTATAAAGCTGTCTGTTTGTATGTTTTTACAGGAAAAAACAGGACAATTATTTATTGGAATAAGTCAAGAAACATTCAAGATAATATTATAATTATAATGTTGTATTCACAGGTCAGGACCCTTATTTCTTTGATAACACAAATTCTACAGGGTGCAATTAAAGTTGCATGAAACGAGTTTAAAACCGATTGAGGCGTCACGTAACGCCAGGATTGGGAGCTGGTCTCACAGCTCAGTTGGTAGTAACCCTGCCTTCTGTAGGTCGTGGGTTCGATTCCCACCCAGGACAAACATTTGTGTGACGAATATAGATATTTGTCCTGTGTCTGGGTATCGGTATGTATTATGTATGTATTTACAAAAAAGTATTTTAAGTATTATATCAGCTTACTTTGGGGCTAGATGGCGCTGTGTGAAATGTCCAGCAACGTTTATTTATTATTATTTATTTATTATATAGTTTATACAGAAGGTTGCTTAATCAAATCTAATGTTTGGAATTTCGTAGCAAAAATCTACAAGAAAGATACTAGATCCCAAATCTACTATCTTTGCAGTAGGTATCTAGATAATTAAGAAGTTATTACCGCTTAACATTAGTTAACTCGTTTCGTAACTTTATAATATACTAGCTGTTGCCCGCGACTTCGTCCGCGTGGAATTCGGTTTTATCACGCACCCCTATTTTAACCTTCGGAAAAGTAGCCTAAGTTACTCCTTGTTACATCAGATATCTGCCAGTGAAAGTCCCGTCAGAACCGATCCAGCCATTTCAGAGATTAGCCGGAACAAACAGACAGACAAAAATTATAAAAATTATTGTTTTGGTATATGTACCGTATACATCCATATGCACTTAGTAAAAAGCGGTTATTTTAATATTACATCAAGACACTCCAATTTTATTTATTGGTATAGATTTAAGAATAATCTGTGAGTTTTGAAGCACGCTGTCTATTAGGTTCTTGCCCTACCATAGACACTGAATCTGTCTCAATGACACATAAGTATGTATTTGATATAAAGCTTCTTCTGTTTATAATAATAATAATGCAAAGAGAATATAACTCATTCATATGAATGTGTTCGGCCATGTCACCAGGTTATATATTTTTCGCTTCGATCGGTGAGTTTCCAATAATAACTTTTTAGTAATATAAATAAGTGATGTTTCAAGATGAAATAATTGTCATTAGATTATTGATAAGTATACCAATTTTAGACTTATTTCCCTGTTGATTAGTTTGATTTTAACATATAATTTGAATAATTTGATTAAATGTATGCAAGAGGAATTTTTTGACTTTTTGTTCAACTAATTATTAATATTTAAGGTAACTTCTTGAGAATAGTAAGTTTTACGATTGTTTTTGCAAAAACGCCATTTTATGTGTTATTGTTTTGGGCACTGCCTCCATCATACCAGTTACTTGCACCAAGCTGTATACGTACTGTTCTGAACCAGATTGTGAATGCCAGTTAAATTACACTTTCCGTGCTACTGAGTTATTGTTAAAACGTAACTATAATTCAGTAAGTAGGTAACCCGTGACCTTAATGTGAATTCGCGTCGAGGTGCGCAAAATACATCGGTCTGCAGTTTTGCGTCGGCGGAATTCGCTAAGTGTAACGATTCACCGTTCGTGCTGTCGCTAGCGAGCTGCCCCGCCCCCCGCCCCAGCTCGGACGTACGCCGCGGCCGCCGCTAGCCGTCCTGCGCCCCATCAAAGTCAAAGTCAAAAACTTAATTTCCATACAAATCACAAAGATGGCTTGGAAACGTCAATAATCAAAACATAAGGTCACACTTATTCGTACTTATCGCAAAATTTGACGCCTGCTCAAACCCTATCCGATCCTCCATGAGGGAACATGCAAGAAAACCCTAAAGAAGGGCTTTCTTTTCGACTGAACAATCTCAACCGGCTTTAGCTGACTTTAGCTTGTTCACTTTAGTGAGTGAGGAGTCCCGCCACAGAGCTAACTTCAATTCCTTTGTGGTGCGTGTGCCGACGATCATCTGTCGACCTTCGTGAACGAAGCTATGTGCCCTAAAGGAATCGTCTTTCGGAGATTCCGAGGCCGAATGCCTGTTGTCAGCGCCGACTATACTTTCTATTTAAATGGTTTTAATTTTATATTATTAGTATTTTCTAGTTATAACGTATATAATCTATGGGCCCTGTATTTGCTACGTTATTGTGATGCCTGAAATAAATCAATAAATAAGTTTCAACTCCACAAGACAACTCTAACTACCGCAGTCAGATAGGTCTGCCTTTTCCACTACTTATAGAGGGGAGGCACAAAGTTTTACTACGAGCAGATGACAGATGTGTCATCTAATTTTTCTTAAAAGTGATTTAAGAAAATATTTATAAATTGATTTTAAAGTATGCAAACAGAATCAACTAAGATTCAATACCAAAAATATATATTTGATGTAGTGAATAAGATTTTTACGACCTTATTATCGAAGAAATAAAACAAAATATGCTTTATAACTAAGCAAATAAAAAGTAATGGTGGTATTTCAGCACTGCTGGCGCACATAGCCGCGTCCAAACACGTTCACTTCTTCCGCAAAGACTACACGTACATAGAAGACTACGATGCCTTTTACAAAGTGCACTGGGAAGTGAGTGGAGAGAGTTGGAACGCCGCCTTCAAAGCGTGTGATGATGAGGGCGCCAGGCTGTTCTACCCCAAAGGTGCCGAGTGGAAGATTGTGAAGAACCTGACTGCTGCAATGACGATGGAACCGAATGTTACGGATATATTTGTCGGTCTACATGACGAGTTCGATATTGGAGAGTTCATCTCTGTTGATGGTATGTAAATGTGTTATTTCTCTGTTGGTATGTTTGATTGGCCTCTCAGCTCAGTTGGTTAGTAACTCTGCCTTCTGAGCTGTAGGTTTTGGGTTCGATTTCCACCCAGGACAAACATTTGTGTGACGAGCATTGATGTTTGTTCTGTCTCTGGGTGTTAATATATATTTATGATATATAATGATAATATGATATTATTATTATTATTACATTCTTCTCGGGGCGAACTTAGCACAAGTTCTACTGCTACTTAAAACTATACTATAACTATTTATTAACATCTTTTCAGGAAATCCCACGGAATCTCCACTTAATGTAGATAATTCAGGACACATTTTGGGATTGGATAAGCGGTGTGTTATAATGGACTTTACTACCGGGACCTTTAGAATAGATGAGTGCTACAGAGGCGAGCCTATTCCATTTGTTTGCAAAAAGGTGGACGAGGAATACTGCCAAACGATCGATCGCGGTAACAGAAAATGTTTGCTTATTCGGGGGAAAGTATTAAGTGAAGCGTTGGTTAATTACGAAATTGGATCAATATTTATTTACTAAGACACAATACACATTACAAGCAAACAATATAAATATTAATCTAGAATACAGTTTTGATCTGGCTTGGTACATAACTAATGTGCGCACTGCAAAAACCATATTTAACAGTTTTAAGCTAATAAAAAAGAAATCAAATAGGTCCATGACTATTTACATTGTTCCTGAAAAATTAAAATCAGGGGAAAAGTCCATCAAAAAAAAATGACTATTTACATTTTTCTACCGTTTTAAAAAAAAAATAACACTACAATCAAGAAATTTGTAGAACTCGCCAAGTTCGTCCGGGGAAGTACCGCCACCATGCCCATTTCTGCCGCCAAGCAATAACGCGTTCGCGTTACTGTGTTCCGGTTTGAAAGGTGTGGTTGCCGGTGAAATAACAGGCACATGAGACATTCCGCCTACACGTCTCATAGTTACGGGCGCATACGATGCGACTTGGGTATTGTCGTACCTAGTAGGAGAGGACCCAAGTCGCATCGGTTGTTATGGGCCGAGATTACCACTTACCACCAGGTGGGCCGTTGGCTCGTTCCGTAACTACATTACATAAAAAATTAAAAAAACTATCCATCAACTGATACTGTCAAAGTTTGAAATCGTTCCATAATTTAGTTTGTCTATGTCAGCCTTTGGAAAAAGAAAAGCGCGCCATTTTCATAAAACAGAAACGAGCTCCCATCAACGATCACAAAGTTTTGCTGCTGTTTTAATGTGCATTATTTTACTTTCAGGATATAAATTTGTGAAGAGTACCCGAAAATGTTATAAAGTGAACAACAAGCCGAAAACCTGGCGGGCAGCAATGCAAACCTGCTACATGGAAGGTGGAATGTTGGCCGTTTTGGACAAAAGTGACGATGTTCGTAATTTCATTGCGCAGAGCCAAAGTTATTTCATTGGATTCAGAAAGATGTTTGACTCGCCAGAATTTTACACAGTTAGGGGTAAGTTTCCTGGAGGGTGGCCAAAGTGACATGGCCCGTGACTTTCAATCCTAAGATGGTATGTTCAAACCTGGAGCAAACCACGGACATCATGACAGATTTATAAGCGCAATGTAGTTAGATCGGTGGAGGAAAACACTATGATCTAGATCTAGTCCTAGAACTTACCTACATTTTGAAACCTGGATGAAAATGACCTACCGAACGGGAATGACGTCCCGTCTTACATTAAAACCCGTTATTTCTCTCTTGATGAGACTAGGTCAACCAGCTAGACAGTGAAATCAGAGTATCTATGGGAAATGCTTTCTTCTCTATGTCTCAGAAATGCAATGCGGCTATAGTGAGATGGGACTTGGATCTAATCAAAATTAAGTCATAGTTAAGTAGGGAAAAATCCAAGTCCAAGGTTTTGCTATGGTTATGGGATACCTTTCAACTGCCTATTTACGTATAACAGATATACAGTTTTTAAATGAAAGTATATTAATATTATATAATCGTGTAGCTCTCACTTTAAATCCCTTTAATACTGTTTTTAATTTATGCAGTTAGACACGCTTTGTATTTAGGTTTTTAATGAATGCAAAATTATACTGTTTAAATTTTCTGTAATCGGATAGGCAACCCATTAATAGTTCTGATCTCCAAAAATGGGCAACAAAATTTGTGAAAAATTACAGAAGTAATCTTAAGTAAGTCTTAATTCTATTCTGTTCTCCATATAAAAGAAATATAGTGTTCCGTCGAGCGTCGCATACATTTTTTATTTATTTGCAGGACAAAAGTTTGAAAATGCTTACTTCAAAAACTGGTACAACCCAAGGGATTACGCCAATTCCAACTGTGGTATAATCAATTATTATGGATACAACAAGCAAGATCAATTCGAGGCAGTAGTATGTGAAAAAGAACTACCTTTTATCTGTGAAATGTCGGCTATATCGTCAAAGTGATCCTAAAATCAAATCAAATGATGAACCGCGAATATTTTAAACTCCAAAGTTATTATCATTTTCAACCATTAATATTGTTTGTTTTATTTTGTAGTTCCTATTTTATTATCTGAACCCACGTCCCATCTTCCTATCACACTTTCCACCATAGCGGAGTTAAATCTTTCGATAATTAGTTATGTGTCCATAATTTTATGTCATATCAAATATTAACATATTTTGTAATGTTGAGTGAATTTTTCAGCTACTATACAAAACGGAACTTAGCAAATCGAAATTCAAAACATTCGAATTTCCGCTTCGCACCAAAATAATAATTTATATCGTTGGGTTTAGGTATGGCATTCGCTCAAATATCAAATGTATTACGAATAAGCTTTCAATTTCCGCCTACAAAACAGATATCATGGGATATCCTATGTTTCAAATAGTGATTGATACTAAACATTGCATAATATTTTAATTACTTGTTAGTAGATAGGTACTACGTATATTTTAAATTAACGGCAAACTAAACCTGGATTAGTTTGTGCTCTCAGGCTTAAAAATTAGACATCTTTATAAGGATATAATACATCATAATTTCCAAAACTATTTTATTGAAAAAAAAATTGCTTTCAGTCTGTTTAAATATTTGTTTTAATTAATAAGTAATTAGTGGCTCATTTAGTGCTACTAGTAACCAAACTAATTATATATAATTGAATAAAACATTATATTACATTATATATGTTCTCTATTCTAATTTTACTACGCCAACTTAAATACTTGTACATGGTACCTACACATACCTATGTCTAGTAAAATACAATTTACTAATAATAAACCTAAATCAATTGACGTAAACCTAAATATGTAGATTCTATAAGAGTATTAACAAAATATACCTAATGAATCTGAAATAAATTTACTAAAATTGAACTGAGTAACCAGAGTGGTCCAACGAAACGGTAAATTTTTTATGCCTTGTAAAATTGCAACGCAAAAAATAGATGTTGGTAGAAAATCTGTTGAAAAGCAACCTTCGATCCCTGACCTGAGCAATGTAGTGTATAATATCCACAGTCATATTGCAATAAATGAAATCTTTAACATTCGGTGTGCAGCAGAGCATTAATTATTTTTTTAAATATTCATATTTACGCGCATTGGATATACAAGGAGCTAGAATTCCTTTTATGTTGGGTAACAGAAACTTCAAGTACAACTTCCATTTCTCTTATATACATATATAATGCAAACACTGGATTATTACGGGATTCAAATCTGCGACCTTTTGACTGACCACTTTGTCGCTATGGTCTGTCATTATTATAATACTTAACTAAAAAAAATATTTTGATGTGCCCCACGTTTTCCAAGAATAATAGAATTATATTCAACAAGTCCTCCGAAAATTTGATTTTAATTGAATAAATTCAATTTGGAAGCAATTTTAAGCTTGGTTTCTTTTTACTTTAGCAGAAAATATTATTTAGTCAGGTCGTAGCTACTTAAGTTTTTTAGATATTCATTGTTTATACTCAACAAAATGAAAATATATTATGCAAATAAATAAATGATTTCATTTATAAATACCTTTTTCCACCTATCGGGTTATTTTATCGTGGGAATAGACGTCACATGTGGTGAGCACACTGCTGATTTTGTCTTCCCACGAAATATTGCGACAAAAAATTTCCTTAAGAAAATAGGTACCGTACTTAATATAACTATAGCAATTTGTATCTACTGTACAAGAGTTCCGAATAAGCATTTCCTGGCGGGACAAGTAGGTTTTTGTTTTGTTATTTAGGGGACAAAGAGGAAATACCATAACCCATTCATCTGCTGTTGATTTTGATAAAGGATAAAGCGGCATCCTTCGCTCACACAAAAATAGTGTGATTCAGGTCTTTCCCTTAATAAGTAGAGGACTCAAATCCCATCTCTTCGCGCCAGCCTAAACATAAAGCTGGAAGTCTCGCCATACACAACACATCATACAGACAAAAAACAAACTACACTCTCTTACATATTCAAAAATACCTACATTTTATAGATATTTTAATATAATAATTCAAAAATCATCATCATGGACACAACAGAAATGAAAACAAGCAGATTCTCATTGGGCGCTAACATAAGGCGTAATAATTTTAAATAACATAAATGATGACATCTGTTGGACGATGGACATACCATCTAAACAGACAGGAAACCTTATAGAACTATCTTGCCGCATTTCAAGAACTCAATTTCAGGTTATGTTCCACTTACTACACAGAGATGGCGCTGACTAACACAGCGCCATCTGCTAGATTCTGTTGAAATGGTTAACTATTGGCCTATTCGTTCCTGTGTTTTCTACTAGACGGCGGCACGGTGGTAATTATTTTGACATTATTTTATTTTTATTTTTACGTTTAGGAACAGTAACATGTAACAAAGAGAACAACAAAAGAATACATAATTATCATAAATTTGCTACCCACTTACAACTATGGAGTATGGAGTAAATGATGATGAAACTAATAAAAAATAACTTTTCAACAGATAAAACACATTAAGTGCTTTATGTGACGACTAAGTAGGTACCTATCCAAAGAGATAATTTAATCAGGTTCAAAGGTTAGCAATAAATAAGTTAACGTGATTTAGTGAATTGCGTAAATCTCGAAGAAATTACGGTTAGTTAGCAGGAACGTCGACTCACGATCGATTAGGTGAATTTTACTGGCTCCAGGTTCCAGTGAAGGAAAACATCGTGAGGAAAATAGCGAGGAGGATCAACGCTGGGGAAGGCATAAGGCGGGCTGGCTACCACTCTCTAGTTCCCAATCGACTCACCACGTTCGGATACATAGTGGCTTAACATAGCGGACGTGAACTGGAACTTGGAACACGCACGTTGTAAGTAGTAATAAAGTAACGGAAGTTACTGGAAGGGAAGTTAATGTAAAAAATGCATGAGTAAGGTAATAGCTAATAATTTTGACACAATTTTGCTTGATATGGTAGCTGCACTTCCCGTAACAAAAGCACGCCAGGTTCAAATAAAATAAATCATTAAGTTATTATAACCTTTCAACCGTTTAGAAGTTTTGGTAGTGGTTGATGGCCGAGTAGTACGGATCCCGACTTTCCATCCGATCAATTCATCAATTCCGATTTACCTCCGTATAGCTAAGATACTTCATTAGTTTTGAATCCCAAGTTTGTCCGGGTAAGTGCTGCCGCCATACCTATATCTACGGCGGATTGACTGGCCTTACAGCTCAGTTAGTAGTAACCCTGCCTTCTGCGCTGTAGGTCGTGGGTTCGATTCCCAACCAGGACACTTTTTTTTGTGACGTACATTGATGTTTGTTCTGTGTCTGGGTGTTGATATGTATTTATTTACAAAAAAAAAGGTATATAAGTATTGTATCAGTAGTCTGGTTCCCATGATACAAGATATGGTTAGCTTACTTTGGGGCTAGATGGCGCTGTGTGAAATGTCCACCATTATTTATTTATTGATAACATTCGTATTACTACGTTCCGATTTGCAAAGCGGGGTGGTCAGTGAAATTACAGACACATTAGATGTTCTACCTTCAAATCTCAGAGTTACTCGGGTCGTCCGCACCTAAGTACGGGAGGACCCAAGTCGTATTGTTTTGTAATGAGTCAAGGTTTACTTAGTTACTATCGCAGAGGATACCACTAAACATCAGTTGGGGAGATCTGTTAAGAAGTTACAGTGACCGGTAATTCAATAATTTTTGAACAGCGCTGGTTGACTGCTCGGCAGAGACTATAAGACATGTTTGTGTAAAGAAAATATTATTTCTTTCTTTCTCTAGACTTGTGACATTAAGTGGAGTTTTGTATCGAAATCCTCATGTCTTCGAATTTTTGTTCTAAGTAATAAATACCGGTTTCCTTGCGATATGGTTTCTGGATAATTATCGAGCGAAAAGCTCCGAATTTCAGCATCTATTTAAATCAAAAATCGGGGTACGTATCTACTACCCTACTGCCAATCACAACGTACAATAATTTTAGTGCTTTTGTTTGGTTGTTTGTTATTTATTTGCTGAAGCTTTTAACTAAGCTATGTCTGATCTATATGAAATTTAGATACTAGTGAGTAAATATATATAAATAAAATCACCTAATCAGGTATCTGTCAATTATTGAAATGAAAAATGTATGGATTTGACATTGGAGGTAATTGAAGCACAAGTGATGAAATCATCTCAAATAAGGCAGGGTAAGAAAAGACTTTGTAAGTTATTTATTTTTACCTAAGATTAATTTATTTTAATGACTGTGAGTTTCTACCTTAAATTAATAACAATTTAATGAACTGCTAAATATAACCTTAATGATATAATTAATAAAAGCAATGTCACACAGCCAGCGCTTTTGTTTGCGTCATTCGCTTTGCTCTCTTCCTGAACATTTCTGTGCGCATTAATTTTTTCAGGTCTTCCTTCATCAGATGCCATATCTTCATAGATTTTACTCTCAACAGGCTTAGCAGATACAGTAGCTAATCTCGTAGTTGTAACATCGTTGTGTTTATCTCTCTTGTTCTTATCAGCTTTGACTTCAATAGCCGCAGTAGTAGAGTCTAGTTCTGCTAAATCTAAAAGTCCTTTATTTGTGACTTTGTATGTAGTTGTGGTTATAGGACTTGTTGAATCTTTGGTTTCTGGTTTTACTTCTTCTTGTTTCGTGATATTGCCGTCACAGTTGAGGAGGTCTCTCACGTCTAAGTAAAATAGCCTTCCGTTGAGTTGCGTCTCATCGTAGTACTCATAATCTTGGACCTGTGGTTCTTCCTCTTCGAAAGCTTGAGGTGTTTTCTCAGTTTCTGTTGTTTTTGTCCACGTATCTCGAAGGGTAGCGTCAGGGAAGCATTTGAAGTTTTCAAGTGTCATCTTGAGGTGCTTATTTAGTGTCTTGTTCATGAGCGAGATGAACCAGTCTAAATTGCAGCTACAGGGAAAACTGTTGTCTGAAAAAAGAAAAGATATCTTTGAAGTATAGTGTAGAAATAGTTTTTTTTTTATCTTTTTTGTGTAATATGTGATATGACTATATACATAATATATGTATAACCAGATGATTATAATGAAATTTTCCTCAGTTGTAGATCGGGTCAATTAGTACCTATTAAAAATTGCAAAAAGATTGAGAAAGATTGTGTTACTTCCATCAAAGTTGAGGGTTCGTATCGTAATATAATAATATTGTTTTAGCGTAAATAATTTATACAAGTAATTAATATCGTGATTTCAAAACTATTAAGGAGCCTTCATACGTAACTTAAAAGCAAAAACCGAAGGTTAGGGTTTTGAGTTTATATTAAAGTAAAATATTTTTTTAACTGTCTACGTAGCTTAGCTGGTAGTAACTCTTGCCTTCTGTGCTGTAGGTCGTGGGTTCGATTCCCACCCAGGAAAAACGTATGTGTGACTAACAGATTTTTTCCGTGTCATATAATAAGAAAAAAAAAACTAAGTGTTACATAGATGTGCTCAAAATGTTACTAGGATCGGGCACACGAAAAAAAGGAATCCCTCCTTTAGCGGTTATTATCCCCATGGTGGCTCTGATAGGGATTTGATAAGCGTCAAACTTAGCGATAAGTACGTGTGACTTTATGTTTTGAATATTTTTGTCATATTCTAAGCCATTTCTTTATGAATGCTATGTAACTAAAGACTTTCTCACTAATCTAGTTCCAGTAATACATGTTTTGTATAGTTTAGGGCTAGATTGGTGCTGTATCTAATATCCGCCGTTATTTATATAATTATTTAACATTGGTATTTAACGATTATAAAAAGGTTCAAGCTTACCTTCAATATCAAAACTACTGCTGTTGCCGTAAATATTACTCAGGATAGGAGCCATAGCACCAGGTTTTATTTCCTTGATTTGATTTCCTCTCAAACTCAGACCGAGTAGTGAATCCAATCCAACGAAAACTTTGTCACTTTCTATAGCTTTGAGTTTGTTCCGCGCTAAGGAAAGAGAAAGTAATTTTCCTAGTCCTGTGAAAGCTTTATCATCAAGCATTTGAATTTTATTTTCATCCAAAATAAGCGTTTGTAGATTCTCAATAGCTTCAAATGTTCTATCCCCAATCACCTCTAATGCATTGCTGCTCAGGTCCAACTTCTCAAGATTCTTTAAGCCTTCAAAAGTAGCAAAGTTTAAGCTGAACACTTTGTTTCTATCTATCTCCAGCTCCCTCAAATTTCCGAGGTGAATGAACGCTCTGTCGTGTATCGTGTTAATTTCATTATTTGTGAGGAATAGTTTCTCGATAACGGGCAAATCTACAAATACATTACGATTGATTTCGGTAATGCTATTTGTGTCCAAGCCAATAATCTTCAGGCGTTTATGGTGAGCGAATGCGTGGGGGCTCAGACTTGTAATTTTGTTATCTCTTATTGTGATTTCTTCGACAGAACTTGTATTAGCGAATGCAAAAGGCTCTATTGTTTCAATCAAACCATATTTTATTTCGATTTTTAGTACTGGATTAGCTTCTTTTATTGCGGTTGTAGGAACGTACGTTAGGGGTATTCCTCTTGTGTTAGTGAATGTAATTTTGTGAGCGTTTTTGAGAGTTCTGAATGCCCTCCAATTGGCGTGTTCAGGTGTTACTGTTGAGACAGTAAGGTAGCAATTGGCATTTTTGACGGATTGCGGGTTTCTGTGATCCGTGGTGCAGTAGCATTGTATTAGGTTTGTGTTGTTTTGAACTGGATCGCATATGTTAGAAGGAATGTCCCGTTTCTGATGCTTCAGCGATTTTGCTTCAACGAGGATTGCCGCTGCGCATGTTACTATTATAATCTTCCAGAGAGCCATATTCAGTTCCTGAAACAAGAAGGGGTTTATGATTAGATTTCGTGTTATAAATTTATTTTATCTATGATTTAAATTTATCTTCACGGAATAATTTGCTTTTTGGTATAGTTCCTCTGTAATGAAGTGCAATCTACTTCGAAAGTTCCAACCAAATTACTATCAAAAGGTGATGTTTATTTTTTATTCTGACATTTGATTTCTTTCCACGAAATAAAAAAAATACTTAAGTTAATCAAATAAAACCTTTAATTTCTACTACTTAAATCAGTTACATATATTTATTAAAAATATTTTTTATAGTACATAAAGAGAAATGTTTTTTTAAGTTGTATAAGTTCAAACTTTAACCAATAGGCGTTTCCGCCTCGCCCCGGGCTTTGAGTAGCACATTAACACGCTATCTGGCATAGATCCCATAGATTTTCAGGGAAATGGTGCAATAAAATATCTTAATTCCAAGCACAATAAGTCAACTGGCCTCATCGCTCAGTTGGTAGTAATGTTGCCTTCTGAGCTGTAGGTCGTGGGTTCGATTCCCACCCAAGACTAACATTTGTGTGACGAACAGAGATATTTGTTCTGTCTGGGTGTTAATATGTATGTAGTTACAAAAAATATTATATCAGTTGTATGGTTCCCATGATACAAGCTATGCTTAGCTTACTTTGGGGCTAGATAGCGCTGTGTTGAATGTCCACCAATATTATTATTATTATTATTATAAGTACAAAATCGTACGATCTGTTGTGAATACAATATTGCTTATTGTGTTGAAATGTGACTCATATCCGCGGTCGTCTTTATACGAATTGTTATGACACCATACAAATATTTAAACACATGTTATTTTTCTGCGTAAAGATACCTATTTCAAAAATGACTTCAAATTAGGTCACACTATGTAATTAGTCATTTAGGAATATAACTTCGAAAAAAAATTAAGGTCTACTTAACGCTTTTAAAGTTACATTAACCTATTGAACTCTACACGTATTTTGGGACTATCTTAACAGCCTAGAATTATATACTGGAATTTAGAATTATATGGCTGTATTTTATTTGTATTATTATATTGTATTTTATCCAACGATAAAAAGTAATTAACATAAACAAAAAGCTTTGTTCCAATTTCCATCCGTTTCAAATTCACGGAAAAAAATAATATCTAGTACACAGGAAACTGAACAAACCAACCAAAATGTAAATGCGAAAATCTGCAGTCTGAAGTCAGCTTGAATGTATATTTTTACTTTTTTACGCCAAAACTACTGAAACGAATGGCTGAATTTATAACATAGGTGATGACCTAAAACAACACATTGGCTTTTTATTCCTACCACGTGGGAGGAAGCTGCGTACAATTAACATATCTGTAATCTAGTTTCCCATAGTAAAATGGTACAAGCACAAACAATTTATCTTAGCTCCGTACAGCAGCGAAAAATTTAAAATGTTTATTTTCTCTGATTGATCGTTACAGGCTACTGGGCCAATGTACTTTGTTGCATGTGCCTACAGATTCCAACCACGCCTTTCAAACCGGAACACAGTAACGCGAATTCGTTACTGCTTGTCGGCAGAAATGTGCATGGTGGCAGTACTTCCCCGGACGAACTTGGCGTAAGTTCTGCTGCTCTTACTAAAAATCAGTTCATGAATATACGCATGAAAATGTTAGTAAAGGGCGCTGTAAGGCGCATGAGCTTAAGGCATCTGATCCAGCTGAGACTGAAGACAAATCGGGACGACATGTGTCTTAACTTCTGTCGTTTTTTACCCGGGTGGCCATTTTTCAAGGGAGATTTACGATACCAGGTGGCATGGCAACACCGAACTCCCAAATCAGATTTACATGTTTGACTTTGTATAATTGGATACTTTTGTTAAGTTGGCACGGGAAATTTATTTTTTTACTTGTGGACAATTCACATAGCCTCATCCCCCAAACTAAGCATAGCTTGTACTATGGGAACCAGGCAAATGATAGAATACAAACCTATATCATTTTATTTTTAAATACATACATTTAATACATAATCAACACCCAGACAAAGAACAAACATCCATTTCCGTCAAAGAAATGTTTGTCCTGGGTCGAACCCACGATCTACAGCGCAGAAGGCAGGGTTACTTCCAACTGAGCTGTGAGGCCTTACATGTAGATAGTCGTAAGGCATAGCGCCTGTAATTACTCTGAGATTTGACGGTGCTACGTCTAATCTGCCCGTATTTCCTTATAACAGAACTAGATATAATGATATTCACATTATACAGACAAGGTGAGTAATCTTTATTTATATTCGACGAGCTGGGCCACCCGAAATCTTAATGTCTCCATTGTGATATGTCGGAATAATTTATTTTGTATTATGAGATCAATTTGTTTGGCCATTGAAAGATTCAGTGTAGGTGTTATGGTATTTTATCTACATTTTTATGATAGTGTAGTAGATTAGTAGGTAGTGACTCTGTAACTAGATAGATCCTGGTTTCGATTCCCGGCTGGGAGGATTTTTATAAGGCATAAAGTTTATTCTTGAACCTTGAAAGATTCCTGGTTTTATTATTCTCGAATTCTCTATAAGTGAGAGTAGAATGGCTTCAATCTATACGGTAGGCCAATCCGGATTGATGGACAGAACATGTCATTGATTTTGTGAGATTAGGATATGCTGTATTTTTGTATGGTAAATATGTTATCTGTTATAATTCGTGTAAAAATGCGTGTCAGTTCTGGAGGACTGGAGTTTACTCTTTAAGTGCGATGTCATAACGATTTTTGTTAACGCTCGATTTTACTTCCCATCAAATTTTCGTACCGGGGGCTGTAAATTTAATTGTTTCTTAAGGACAGCTACGGCCTAATTCATATGGGCGCACAAGGTATAATTTACCAATAGTAGAGACCTCATAAGATATTTAAATCAGTCCATTACAAATAAACAACAACGCAAGAGCGAGAGGTTGTTACGATGGGCGAACATTTGAACGATTTTATTGTCTGAATCACAATGCGCTCGTAATGAAGCTATTACGAGACATACCAGAGGTTTCGACAGGCTATTAGTGATTATACAGCCTTTTACTGTCTTAAATATCCAAGGTCTCGTCAAAATTAACATCTAAAAATGGATAGTGATTTATAGTTCTATATAGTATCGTAAATCTCACTCAAAAGTCCTCCCACGCGCTTTGGTTTTGTAAATCTAACGTTGAGTTATAAAAGATGTTTACAATAGCAAATAGGCCAGGTTTTTTTTTGAAATTAGTCATTCTCTGAAATATAGATGGTAAACTGTCTATTCTGTTTTGTACTTCCTCATGAAGTCATAGGCTATGAATCGTTTCTGGCAATGATTTTTCTTCCCCATCAGATAAGGTCAGACAGGGTTGAAATATGCGACAAACGTAGCAAGAGTTGATGTCTTAAACTTTTACTAATTGTACTTTCCTACTTTTGAATCTAATTAATGTTTTTGACTTTGAATTAACACTGATGCAATTTACTGACTTATTTATAGGGTTGACAGATAACCAACAAACGTTTTTATTATTGAAAAAGTCTCTACATTTTTAACTTGAAACGCAAATTTCCATTTCTTTTCTACCAAACCGAAGTATTCGTATTTCATTGATACTCATCACGTGATTTTATTTAAGATAGCGTAGCGTAATTTAACGCCTAAGAATTCTTGGCTGTTATATATAAGTTAGCGTTATTTAGCTCATATTCGTGGTCATAAGAAGCGGACTCGAAAAGCGTGACAGCTATGAAATGCGATAAAAAACGATACATATGCACATAATGTGTTAAACGTACAATATTTCAAGTCTATGCGTTACCCGATGAATAAATAAGGCAATCGTCTTAACCGGAGCCATTTTACCGTGTTTTTTGTATGTGACTAAGTTACGGAATAAGCAGATGGCCCACCTGATAAGCATCTTACAAGCATGAATGAGCATTATCTTCGACGAGAAATTCTTATATTTTTTGGTTCTAAGACATGCCAGTTTCCTCGTGATGTTTTCCTTCAACGTTTTTGGGAACGCGCACATTTTTTCAAGCGAAATCTCATTGGTGGATTTCTGGAATTGAACCATATACTTTCGAATGAGAGTCGGGTCCGTACAGCTTGAGTACCAGCAACAAACTGGACGAATATTCCACAGTTCCGAAAGGTCTGGTTGAAACCTTTTTACAGTAGTTTCTAAGTGTAAAAAAGAGGTACTGCTACTACTAGTCGAGTCACTGCTACTGCCGAAACCAAAGAGCCTCGTTGTTTAAAACTTTTGTAAAGTTGTAAGTCTGCAAATGGGTCGCCTGAACACTGTAACGGCCTCGCAGGATTAGAACTAACTTTAGGAAATGGAAACAGACTTTTCAGTTGTCCAAGTGTCGCCTAATTAGTTAGCTGCCTAAGTATTCCCTCTTTTCTTTCGTTTCTAAAATATGCGCCAAATTGCGTTCATAAAACGTATTGAAACAATTATGATTCGTGAGGCCCGAACATGAAAATAATGGCGAAAATTTTTGAAGACGACCTGTGTTGCGCTCTTATTATGAAGACACTTTAAGAACGTTTACTCGATTAAATGTGTATTAGTGTTACCTACTATATTCTTGTATTCCATCTCTCTTCTTGCGTTTATTCTTTTTTCTATCGTTTATTTGGGTTATCTGATTGTGACGTCACCAAAAAGGTCCCAACGGAAGACCAGCGCTGGTTGCTAACCAGAATAATGCTGAGTTAAGTCCTTTTGCATCACACATATTAATTTTTATTTCTTGTTTCTTGTAGTTATTATAAATAATTAATATATCTTATTATAATTTTGTATGTTCCTGTGTTAAAATAAATATTTTCTATTCTATTCTATTCTTGCTGGCTGAGTCCTACAATAATTCCTTGACATCCCATCCAAGCATACTCCGTCTGTTAAACTGGTTGATTGTCGCAGTAGATCCTCCATTTCTGCAAACCAGCGCTGAACAGCTAACTTGTGCGGTTATAGGGAATCTTTCTAAATCGGTGTAATTTTGATTGAGGTGTGATTTTATTGTGTAACGCCTATTTATAAGGATAGCCGATCTTGCAGTTGCATTGAATCGCTGATGCAGAATTGACGTCATTCATCAGTGTTTTTTATTCTATTTAATTACAACCATTCCATACTCAGATTTCAAATCGGATTGTCAGTTTTAGTTAGAAATATGTATCTGTATTTTAATACAAATTTATTTAAAAAAGTTTTTTAGTTTTTGACTTCGTTTGGCTGCCTTTATATATCTTGTATATGATTTGATATTGACATATAATTTTGTCTGAATTAAATATAACAACTGAGATTTTATGAAATAATTTCATTTGATAGCTAGTGGAGTTTAGTGTTTTTCCTAAATAAAAACTAAATAAGAACCAATTCAGCATCGGTAACTTCGATATGCCATAATAAAAACAATTTAATACGATATTTCTAAGTAAAGGTGAAATTGCACTACGCTGCAGCGGAGCTGCGTGGCGAGGCACGAAGCGACGGGACCATATATATTCTTTATATGAAATCTAAACATTCAGAGAAAAGCACTGACTCACTGATTCTCTGACTCGTCTCGAAATTCTGTAGCGGCACTGTAGGTCGTGGGTTCGATTCCCACCCAGGACAAACATTTGTGTGACGAATTTGTCTAGGTGTTAATATGTGTTATATGCATGTTTACAAAAAAATATATATAAGTATTATATCAGTTGTCTGATTCCCATTATACAAGCTACGCTTAGCTTACTTTGGGGCTAGATGGCACTATGTGAAAATGTCCACCAATATTATTATTAGTTGCCTTTCCACCGCTCTATGGCATCCTGGCGACAATTTCCTTCGCCGGAAGCTCGATTTCTCTAATAGAATTCGAACCCACTACCTACACAGATCGTAAGCTGAGATCACTAGCCAGATCGTAAGACGACGTCACTAAAAATAGAGGTGGCTCTAAGAAAAATGCAGGATCGTAAAATGTGATTATTAATGAATGATAATTTAAGAATTGAGGTAAAAATTAGGTTTGTGTACGCGACCCACCTACTCCTAAAATAAACGGCCGTAATGCCACTATACCGTGAGTCGAGTAAATAACCATTCATTAGCCAATAGCGTAAGCTTGGTGGCCTAGTAGTACCAGACCCGGGTTTTAAATCGGAGGTAGCTGGATCAATTTTATTTTATAATTTTAAGCGCAGTTGAACTTACGCCATGTTTGTACGGGGAAGTACTGCCACCATGCCCATTTCTGCCGCCAAGCAGTGACGCATTTGCGTAGCTGTGTTCCGGTTTGAAAGGTGTCGTTGCCGGTGAAATTACAGGCACATGAGACATTCCACCTACACGTCTCAGAGCTACGCGCGCATTCGATGCGACTTGGGTGTTGTCGTACCTAGTACGGGAGGACCCAAGTCGCATCGATTGTTATGGGCAGAGGTTTCCCCTTAATACCAGGTGGGCAGTCGGCTCGCAACGTAACTGTATCACATAAAAAAACAAGATAAATCAATGAGATTTTCACTCGGAATTTTTTTTGTTCTCTAAACGGTGAAGGAAAACATCGTGAGAAAACCGAAATGTCCCAGAACCATAAATCCGAAGACACGATAGTACTAGCAGCCAATAGTGTAAAGTTTAGGTTTTGTTCTTAGTGAATATTCAAAGATTATTGCAAATTCTCTGCCCACGTAACCAGTTCACTATTATCTGTTATGTACCACTCAGGTATACGGATATACAGGGTGTCCTTATCATTTGCTTACGCACCCAAAGAGTTATTTTTAACACTCTCGTAAGGCAAGGAATAGTCTTTTAGTTTGTATCTTATCTTATCTTCGAACTAAATTTTTACATGTTTCTATGTAAATATCGATCTGCAGCTTCCTCTGTCTTTTCCGTGTAAATACGTAAATCTATGTAAGTGTAAAGCATTCTGAATATTCACAGATAAATGATTGTCGAAATCTTGTTGGTAAATTTGAAGGTGATCTGAAATTAGTTTCCTTATCACAGAACATAATTTCATATGAAAATGAAATTAGTTTAATAAGTACAAATTTCAACCATTCCCCGTAATTTCATTGATTTAACAAAAAAAAATTGTTTTACAATTTTTCACAGGAGACTTACATCTAAACTTATCTTTATAAATATATTCAGCTAAGTGCGAGTCGTCACTATTACCTAAATGCTCACACCAGATTCCGTGCCAGCAGTTACTAGGTTAACAAGGTAGATCTGAATGGAAATAGATTCATTATTCACGTGCATAGCTCAAAGCCTTCAAGATATTGCAAATTACACGGCCCTAATGTATCTACCTATATAAACCTATGTACAGAAACAAGCCCAGTTTAGACTGCAGATACTATTGTCCTTAGTATAGCAAACTGCATCAAATTTCACGTCATACTGTTATTAGGAAAAGTAAATTGTCTATAGGATAAATATGTTTCTTTTTATCGGAAAACAAAGGTTAATTTTTGTGTTACCTAAATTTGCATCAAATTATTCCGTAATTAAGAAGGAATAATTAATTTAGAGTATAAAATAGAGCATAAAAATTCACTATATCTATCATTTATGACCACTGTATATTTTAAATTTAAATAATGAATCACTTCATTCATAATACTGAAATATACAAATTTAAAGCAACTTTTGAACAGAAAACAGTAAAAATAAACATTTATTTGTAAAATGCATAACAGCTTTAAAAATGTACAAATCATCATTTAACTTTGATGACCGCAATATTGATTACTTATCATTATCAAGTAAGTCACAAACCTACTTATTTCTTACGATTTTCTGCACACGTTACATACATAGTTTGAAACGATGACAACTCATGGTTATGCGTCGGCTTACGATCTGCAGGTCGCGAGTACGAATCCTACGTAGTGCTCCAGCTTTTTGTGAAGAAATAATCGTAGGAAACCATACTTGTGGTCGTAGGGCAAATTTTTGCTGTCTAGCTATCACCTTCAAGTTGAAAATCTATCGCCAAGTACCTAATGGTCCGTTCCGCTATTCTTACTTGAGAGCCAGTTTCCGGTCCAGCCGTGTTTTTTTTAATGTCATTTAGGTGATAGAACGAGCTGACGGCCCACCTGATGTTAAGTGGGAACCCGCCGACCATAGACAATAGCAATACGACTCAAGTCCTCTCCACCAAAGTAAGAGATTACTCAATTCGCATTGCGTTGCGTCCATCACTTCGAGACGGGGATGTTACGTCTCATGCGCCTGCAATTTCACCGGCACCCACTCCCTTCCACCGAAACACAGCAACACCAGTGCATCACTGCTTGGCGGCAGATTACCAGCCGCCTCCATTCGCTACATAATCGCCTGACTTCAGGAGATATGTAGTCAAATTCATTAAAGTACTGACTTGATTGGTCGATAAGAAAATCAATAAGAAATCTTAATCCGAACCTAGGTAAATAAAGCACATCTTTAGTAAACTATATGGGTATGTAGACTAAATATTAAAATTTAAATGCTTAGCATACATATCCTATGTATTATTGCACACCATTGAAAGGGGGGTAGAATATAGTGATACAATTTATTTATTTAATATCTGACAACCTATATTCTCGCAATAAATGAATTTTTGTATGTATGCTAAGAAACAAACTCAAATATTACAATTGTATTTCTAGATAAGAAAAAATACTGAAATTATTTAAAACGTCATATATAACATTCCCACACATTTAATAAAATAAAAAAGAAAGCTTTTATTTCTACTACTCTTCGGCGTAGGCCTTCAATACCCCCATATACATTTATCGCAACACTTAATTAAAACTTACTTTCAATTTAAAAAGCCTCCTTTTCAGATTCACTGTTCACTTCACATCATAATCCACTCGCGGCACTTCGCTGGCTGTGAAACCTTGGAAGTCGACGGGCGGTGTGTCGACTGCGCGATCGACGGAAGAGAACTGATGGGCGAGTCGGGCGAGACCCTTAGCGCACTCGGTCTCATCTGGTAACGTTATAAACGACAATGCGATATAAACAGTAAATAAATGATGCGCCTTGTAATTGAGTCGTTGCTTATCTTGAGTTTGTTTATAACAATTGTATCGTTTGTTGTTGAAAATAATTGAATTTTGTTTCGATTTGGATTGGGATAGTTACGTTTCTAGTAAGTAATAATGTTCGTTCTGATGTTAGGATTGATACAAAGAAAGAAAGATAAAATATTTTAGCATATACATAGGAATATAATATATATAATATTGGTGGACATTTCACACAGCATCATCTAGCCCAAAAGTAGGCTAAAAATAGCTTGTATCTTGGGAACTACTATAAAACAATAATATCCAGAGAAACATTGGCTATTGTTTCGGTAATTAATATTTCTTGGTCTACATTAACAGTCCCTTTTAGAGATTCTGCTTCCGACCTAATTATGACTTGTTCTATTTGGCATTCATTTATGGCACTTTATTGATTCTGAGAGCTAAATTTCCGTATATAAGTTGTGAATGCAAGTTCAAAAGCTCACTTCATAAGGTTATGTAGAATGCGATAAGCCTGGAGGGTGGTATAAGCGACTATTACTAAAGTGGTTACGTGGCCAGGGTAGTGCACTGTAGGGTGCCAACACTACACGAGTCTGCGGGATATTTACAACATAAATCACTAATGGAAAATATGTGGACCATCAAAGTGTTAGGGTTGGACCACATATGACTGCCTGGCGCCAGGTTATGCTATCTGATAAAAATAAAAAGAGGCGTTTTAAAATACGATATCGACGGTCAAATATCAACCTTTAGTTTTGAACTAACCGTTTAAGGATTCATAGTTAAATAATTTTGGCCCAACTAACGAATGCTCACAGCCTGACGACAGCATTACAATGGTTTAAGGTGTAGTCAAAATAACTAAGACACAATGCGTTGCCCCCGTCACTCTGAGGCTTAAAGATGGCGCTTCATGTGCCTGTAATTTTACTGGTATCCATATTCTTCAAACCTGAATATATCTACGCTAGCTTACAGTTTTACAGTTTGCCGGCAAAAATGGGTATATTGGCCATACAGACGTGCATCAGCCTTACTGCTACTGCCCTGCATATGAAATGATATATACTGGCCATTAAAAGAAAGGTTTACCTATATTTCGAACACATTTTAAACCAATTTCACGTATCAAGTCTAAGGACAAATTTATTGTAAAAATCTCGTAAGTTAATTAAACAAAATGATTCAGGTCAATGTTGCCATAATTGTCATATTGTAATTTTTTTTTTTTTTAATATCCATTTCTTGGCGAGCACCGTGTGGTCACCGTAGTTTCAAAGGACGTTCTCGATAGCGGTTCAAAGCGAGCTCGTGTGATCGATGTAGCCAATCACATTGTTGTATTTACATTGAGAATGTATGAGCTCGGTGAGGAAATGAGAAAATTGCACCGAGATGAAAGTGAGCTCATTGGGTAACTCGCTATATTATTATTGCTTCACATCTTCTAGTAGTTGGAGTTCAGTTGGAGTAGTAGTACTCTACCTTCTGCACTGTAGGTCGTGGGTTCGATTCTTACCCAGAAAAAACATTTTGGAGACGAATACAGAAGTTTGTATTGTATCTGTGTGTATGAAGGTTTTTTTTTATTTTATGTAATATATTTACGGAACGAGCCGACGGCCCACCTGGTGTTACGTGGTAACCTCGGCCCATAACAGCCGATGCGACTTGGGTCCTCCCAAAGTAGGTATGACAAGACCCAAGTCGCATCGTATGCGCCCGTAAATGTGAGACGTGAAGGTGGAATGTCTCATGTGCCTGTAATTTCACCGGCAACCACACCTTTCAAACCGGAACACAGTAACGTGAATGCGTCACTGCTTGGCGGCAGAAAAGGGCATGGTGGCAGTACTTCCCCGGACGAACTTGGCGAGAGTTCTACTGCTCTTAAGGTATGTATTTGGGTAGTTTGGGACACGTAGGAAGTTACTTATGTTTGTGATTGCTTGTTTTTGTATAAAATCATTTACTTACGTGTCCATTGTTGTAAATATAATTGTGGCTGTGGTCAAAATAAATACTTTTACTTTCTTTCTTTTCCTATTTCCGAAAAGTCAGTAAAAAAGTAAAACATTTAAGTAAGTGTTATATCAGTCGTCTAGTTCCCTTTGTACATAAACTTTATAAAACATGGGATACATATCTGGGGTAACACAATATCGTATATCACCGTTCAAAGACGCAGCATCGCGTAATACAAACAATAGATTATAAAATAACAAACACAACAGACAAGGAACACTTGGTCCGTATATTGTACTTTGCCTTTGATGCAATCCTGATAATACACGTAGTATACTGGCCTCACAGCTCAGTTTGAAGTATAGTAGTAGGTCGTGGTTTCGATTCTCACCCAGGACAAACATTTGTGAGAAGGACATAGTTTTATGTCTTGATGTTAAAATGATTTATTAAAGTAATGAGTTTTTCGCTTCAAACATTATGTTCGCAATATCACGTTGTCAAAACGGTGAAGGAAAACATCATGAGAAAACCGACATATCCAAGACAAGATCTTTGTCAATATAAGGTGATATCTAGTCACACTTGCATGTAAGTAGTAAAGAATAACCTACCCTTATACACAATATGTACCAGCTCCTTACTTCTTACTATACATAGATAAGTTGTCGATAACATTTTCCCTATACTGTAAATTTCATGCCAAAATATCTTATATTTTTATCTAATATGATGTGGTCGTAAATTTTCTTAGAATACGCCGTGTCATATGTCACGCGCGCAAGTACAAATGTGCTGGGATAGGCCGCGCTCAGACAGGAAGCAGGAAGCAGGAAGCAGGACGGAGGCAGCTCTAGTAGCAGTGGAGTAGTGAAGTAGCTTCTGCCTGATACATACAGCACAATAACTCCTTAATGTACTTCTCCTTTATATAAAAAAAAATACGTGTACACTAAATGTGGTACAAAATGGGCGGTCTTATAGCAAGGGGCGATCGCTTCCAGAAAACATTTGGGTGTGCCGGAATTATGGGTACGACATAGACGGTGACGTACAATTATATATTTTTTTTTGCAAATGCTTTGTGGTGCTGATACCATCTGATGTTACGCACTTTGTAGCCAATGGTGGCCACATGTAACGTATGTATTGAAAACTTACTCTTAAATGAGGCTACCGGAATACACCGTTAAATGGGTAAGAGTTCGTTTCCATTTCCCCAATTTCCCATACTTCAATTGGTAACGATCTAAGATGAGTTGCTTTTCTTATGGGCAAAGGTTGCTGTTAACATCAGGTGGGCCATCAGACATATCCAGACAGATTCAAATAGAAATTTTCTCAATGTTAGGCGGTTATCAATGCTTATTCAATGTATAGTAACAAGTTTATAACGGTGACTTTGACATTTTGACTTTGACTTAGATTTTGCATTTACTTTGACTTATACGGGTGGGAACATAAACAGATCGACATAAAAGGTACCCAAAGTAGAGACTTATAATTGTCTGTGCCATGTATTATGTATGCGCTGACTGTATGCGCGGGTGGAATAAATAAGTGCTGGTAAAGACTGCCTGCTTTCTACCTGAATACGCCCCCGCATACAGCTCATACCACACCTGAACCATTGAGTCCGTGCCAACACTTTTTGCGTGAGGTTTCAACACCCGCCATGTTGTACTATCTAAAGCCTTACCCGTACGCTTATTTCATGAAGGTAGTTTGTGAAAATATAAGGAAGGTTTTTTTAGGTAATAGCTATATGTTATAAGTGGATTGTTGAAGTATTCCGTTTCTACCCTCATTTAAGCAAAGAAAGGATGTTTCTCAATGCAAATTTGCAAATAAACAACTCAGTTATCCCCTAATAATTAATTTCTGTTTCCTCCGAGAAATTACTGTCGTTTTACACAAATGAATATATTATAATATTAAAAAAGTAAAGTATTAAAACTAGTTCCTGTATTTATTTAAAAAAATAGCTGCTAAGCCATTTGTTTGAACGCATTTACTGATTAGGTATTATTCAGCTTAGCAATAAATACTCTTATATTTATTATGCTGACTTAATTCATGTATAATTTTTTTATTTTTTTTTATATTGTGGCAATCCAAATTGCTAAGTCTCGTCTTTAAATATCAAAATGATTGTTGTTAGCTACTACATACTGAGTTCCGTCTTCCAGGTGTTATGTGCGAGTGTGGGGAAGGCATATCCAAGGTGTGAAATACCGAAACTCCTAAATAGCGAACACGTTTTCTAGAACACGTAGAGTTACATTTCAAGCTTTTTGCTCGACTTAACGCTTTGCGCTTAAAGTTTGAGGTGGTTTTAGAATGTATTTTATTATTTATCTTGGATGTTTGCAGGAAGGGAAAAATGTATTTTGGAAATCATTTTAAATTTTGGTATTTGTTGCTAGAGTTATCTGTATACAAATAATTCTGTCTGTATGTGTGTACAGATATGCAGGTACCATACTTGCTTCTGCCACCAAGTAGTAGAAGTGTTCAATGTTAAGGGTAGATATGTTTATTTATCTTCATGCTGCTGAGCGATTCCTCGGGTAATGCAGGAGTCTATAGGCCACGATAATTACCTTTAGGTGCTTCATCATTCGCATAAAAAAGGTAAGCCATCTCGTTTCGTCGTCTAAAATAACTTTAAGGCTTGTTTTATATGATGCAGTTACGAGCCAACGGCCCACCTGGTTTTAAGTGGCTCGGCCCACAACAACCGATGCGACTTGGGTCCTCGCCTACTAGGTACGACAAGACCTAAGTCGCATCTTTTGCGCCCGTATCTCTGAGACGGAATGTATCATGTGCCTGTAATTTCACCGGCAACCACACTTTTCAAACCGGAACACAGTAATGCGTTACTGCTTGGCGGCAGAAATGGGATGGTAGCAGTACTTCCTCGGACGAACTTGGCGTGAGTTCTACTGCTCTTAAATTTCAGTGTAACAAATGTGTGTTTTGATCATAAAGAAAGGTACAGTTACATAACACTGACACTTTAGGGACTCCATTTGAATGCAACATCTGGTCATCTATACACAGATACACAAATGGGAAAGGACGCCACAAAGCCTCTTTTGTATTGACTTGTTTGAAACTTTTATGGTGACTTTCGAAAGCAAAACGCTTCACTTGTACAAACAGAATATGAAATGATTCTATTTCTATATTTAGGTATCTATATTGATTATTATTCAACTATAATAATTGTTTTATTTTTTCTCTTTGAGCACTAAAACCATCCAAAATATATTGGACTTAATGGAACTTTTGTATTTGAAAAAGGTAAAGATTAGACTTACATCGACAAACCCATTCCATTTAATATGATGATTTGTTCAATCCTAAGGCTGTATGGAAAAGTGGGGGTGGCCATATCGTTAATAGGGATCTCTTCCAGGAATCCTTTGATTTTTCATTCCCGTAATGAAACTTACGAGTAGTATGTATCAATTTTAAATATGTGTATTTTTTTTGGCCAACAATAAACTTTTGACTATCTAATATTTGTAGTTAATCTATCTTAAAAAACTATTAGAGGTATATTTAATATCGCTAGGACGGGTTGAGAAATATTAATAATCCAGATAAAGTGGCTAGTAATATCATAAATATGTTTTTTTTTATCCTTACCCTTATTTTTTGACGCAGTTACGGAACAATTGATCAAAGTTATATATTTTGCATCGAGATAATTTATATGCCGGAGATTGACATAGGATACGGGAAAATGCGAAGAAAAATACGTAGCTCCTGTTGGATAAATTTATAGCAAACTACGAGCAAAGTCAGCTTTTATAGCGGCCGCTATAAGGTTGAATACTGCTGCTTTTTTATACGAATAGAAGATGGTTTGAAACTTCAGTTTCGTCAAATAGTAAAACCACCAATTAGCGGCCGCTTTACAGCTGAATACTACAGCGTTGTCAGCGTTGTTACAGCGTTGTCAGCGTCATAAGGGAAATAAGACGGTGTAAAGACGGTTTCATTTCAAATAATAGCAATATCAATAGCGGCCGCTATATAGCTGAATACTAAATCAAATAAAATGGTTTTAATGGAACATAGACGGCTCGGTTTACTAAAAAGAAATTTTATGTACGGTAATATCTCAAACATATCACTAACTTCATAGGAAAGTTTTGCTTGATCGGCACTTCAGAGACCCCGTGTGGGATAAAATCGAATGTACATGCAAAGTGTAATTGCAAAAGCAATACGTCATAATAAGAATTTAAGCATAAAATGTCAGATGCCTGCGTTCAAACGAATTTTATTTTCATACATCACGCTTTTATATCATCCAGCTTCCCGTCTGCGCGCTGTCAGGACGTAAATAATATTTTGCTGGATCCTTACCGAATGGAATCCAGAAATTCTGTGAGGATACTGGAAATAAAGTGCTAAACGAAATAAACCAAGCGGTTAAAAATATTTGTAAATGAAAATTTGCTATTCTAAATACCGTATTAGCACTCAAACTACTTAATAGAAAAAAATATAGAATTCGGTTTTAAAGCTTTGCAAACATAATTAAAACTTTTCATAGATTTTAATCCGTAAAATTACAAAAAATCTTTTCTTAATTACGACCTATATTTAGTGAAGAAAAAAATTGTGACCTAATTGTGACCATCGCGCGCGTTGTTCTGAGCTGGTTGGTTCGAAACCATATATAATGTTAATTCTGCAAGTTAAATATAATGGAGTATAAACATAATACTTTGTAATCCGTAGTAATTATACAAAGCTTACATATGCGAGGTCCCTAATAGCGGATCTCAACACGGATTCACTGTCTGTGTATTTTTAATTATGATTAATTCTACCAAATGTTTTCGTACAACAAACGTTTGGTTAACGAGGATTAACATTTTAAATGAAATTTACCCTGTAACATTACCTGTTTCGAGTTTGATTTTAACAATGTTTTGATACATTGTTATTTCTTACGGCAGTATTTAAACTCGACGGAGTTCTGTAGTCAACCGGTAATTTAGTCCTGAAACCATGCCGTGGATTTCACATGATGTTTGCCTTTACGGGAAGCTCAAGGTAGGATTCTTTTTTTAATGTGAATAAGTTAAGAAACGAGCAGATGGTCCTCTTTGTGTTAAATGGTAACCTCTACCCATACAAAGCTAAGAATTGGGTCCTGCCCTACTTGGATAAGACAAGACCCAAGTCGCATCGTGTGCACCCGCTACCCTGAGACGTGGAACGTGTCATACGCTTGTAATTTCACCGGCAATGCATCACTGCTTGGCGGCAGAAATGGATATGGTGGCAGCACTTCCCTAGACAAACTTGTCATTACTGGTATTAAAAGATTCAAACCCACGACCCACATAAAATGAAGCAAGGTGAACTCACTATCAACTTCATCCGGCATCATTTCATCGATTTTGATCGACAAGTCAATGCGCTGCGATCGATCCGTCAATAGCAAATTGATAATAACATTATATAAAAATAGTCCACGTATTCAGATTATTAAATAGATCACAAAGCCCTTTAAATGAGTTCGTCGACCGACAGTTACGATAAGCGTCCACTATAGGGCAGGAAACGTCTCGCTTTTGAAACTGCCTACCCCTTTTTAGCTCCTTGAAAACTGAATAAGGAAAATGTATGATATAAAATTACAAATATAAAAAAAATACTAATATTAAAAATTTAATATATTATCTACAGCGTTAGGAAAGAGTCTCAATGGGAGTATTTTACTTGTGAAATACACAATCAGATCAAAGAGAAAAAATGAAAGATAAAGTCAACAAGGGCAACAGGTTACAGCGCTGATTTTCAGCTTTATAGCGGAAGCTAAGTTGAACTAAGCATAAATAAATGAAGTTAATTATAATAAATCTATCGAATCTATGAAGTCAAGTTGTAAATAACATTTAATGATAACAGTCCAAGTATTTGTAATCTGTAGCGGACGTAACCTAACAGAACATTAATGTGAGCTTATTTACTTCGCAGTTAAGGGCGTATATATTATTTTTAGTTGAGGACTAGTGCTCTGTGTTTCGTCGGAGGGGCTGGCACCGGCGGGGTGCGGGCGGGGACACATCTCATTAAAAATAATTCAAATGGAGCACAAAAGTAATATTTTATATTCAACAAAAGGCATCGATAATCATTATACAAAAAAAAACTGTTTTACACCACAGATATTAGAAACAACAGAAAAATTAGTGCCATGGTCGGAGGTTTTATCGCTATGAAGATCTCTTAGAAAAAATAATATACGCGTTTATTGTATGCTATTTTATGTGTATAAATATCAATAAATAGCAACACACGTTCTAAATACTTTCTTTAGTGCAGTGAATTACTTTGCAATAAAAACTTCAGTATCCAGTGATAAAATCTTCTCGCGTATCTCATTAAGACGAATGTAAGTTGTTTAACAGACAAAATACTAGGACTTAATATATTATGCTTAAACTTAATACTTATCCTACTAATATTATAAACGTGAAAGTTTGTTACTCTTTCACGCTCAAACGGCTGAATGGACTTGGATGAAACTTGGCACCAAAATAGCTTATATCCTAGATTAACGCATGCCTACTTTGATCCCGGAAAAGTGCATTTTTCCCGTGGGATTACTTATTCACCACGGGGCACAGCTAGTACAGAAATGAAAACGAAAAAAGTGAGTTTTCCCGTGCCCTCGTTTAGGTAAATGATTACCACATATTTCATAGGAAACTGAACGCTCAAATTGAAACAGAAGTCGTTGTTACCCGCGGTATATCGCAAGAGCGCCATAAAACTCTTGGAACGATCTGTTCGTGACAAAACGGACCTACACTCGCCGTATTGTGTTTGACGAAGTTTGTATCGTAATACCTAGAATTCCACTTTACCCATGTTTCCGGCCAAATAGAAAGAAAGAAAGAAAAATATTTTTATTTACCTTAATAACTACTACACAATAAATTAAAACTACATATGATACATATACACATGACTAATGCGACGTGATTTAAAATTTTGTGCGTAGCAGAGCTGAAGGCAAACATGGGTTCCGCTCTGCATTGTGATGGATACACACTGATGTGTGCACCCAGCGCTGGTTTTCAGCGGAAACCATAATAATAATAAAATAGTAATAGCAATAATAGTAATAGTAGTAATAATAGTGGTGTACTCACATCTATTGTGTCGTATCTATTACGTCATTGAAATTATAGTTTGGGGGACCACATTGCTCGCGTCCGTATGTAATAACCCTCTGAAAAACACGTGTCCCCCGTGGTGGGAAAGGAGCAACCAAAAGTAGCAGTAGAACTTGCGCCCGGAGAAGTACTGCCACCACACCTGGTAATCTGCCGCCAAGCAGTGATGCACTCGTGTTGCTGTGTTCCGGTGGAAGGGAGTGGGTGCCGGCGAAATTGCAGCCGCATGAGACGTAACATCCCCGTCTCGGGGTGATGGACGCAACGCAATACGACTTGAGTCATCTCGTACTATGGTGGGGAGGACTTGAGTCGTATTGTTGTTGTCTATGGGCGGCGGTTACCACTTAACATCAGGTGGGCCGTCAGCTCGTTATATCACCTAAATGGCGTAGAAAAATATGTATAAGAAAATTTTGTATCGTTAAATAATTTCATTTATAATGATCTTTCTTCATCTTGTAGTACTTTCTTGTATCTTCCTAGTAGTAATTATTGTCATCTGACAAAAACGTTTTGTAACATCTGTTATAATAGTTGTGCGGTATCGAAATAGCGGACAGCATTAAACTTGAGCTCTCGTTCATCTAAATCTGTTTGATGAGATCATCTACGATTTACTCGGGTCGTCCCCAGATATCGGTAAGCAGGTGTTTATATACGTACATATATATTACTAGCTGCGCCCCGCGGTTTCACCCGCGGAAGTTCCGTATTTTCTTACGGATCCCTAATTTTTTGAAAATAAATTATAGCCTATGTTACTCCTCGATAATGTAGCTTTCTATTGGTGAAAGAATTTTTGAAATCGGTTCAGTAGTTTCTGAGTTTACTTCGGACATACATACAACATACACCTTACCAACATTATCTCTTTATAATATAGATAACAAGCTGAGAACGTGGTGGTCTAGTGGTACTGACCCCGAGTTTAATCCGGAGGTCGCCGGTTCAAATCCCGACGTGCACCTATGAGTTTTTCGATAGAAAGATTTATGTGCGCAATACCACGTTCTCAAAACGGTGAAGGAAAACTTCATGAGGAAACTGACATGACCCTAGAACTAAAAATTCGAAGACATGTGTCAAGTGCATGAAATGAGCCTCTCTGAGGCACACTTAAAATCCTTTCACCACACTGGTTCGAGAGAACCGGTGACTCGAATAGATAGATTACAAGCTGCGCCCCGCGGTGATTAATTTTCAGGGCACTTATATGGCTAAAAAGTAAAAAATAATGACATAAATAATAACAAGAAAATTTCAAAAATAAATCATACAAACAGGCATACCTTATTTTGCATACAATAATACTTTTAGTGTTGAAAGTGTGATGCGAGCGTTTATTGAATTTTGTCAACAAATCTGATTTCAATTTATAATGTCTCACTAAATGAATAATAGCTTTAAAATAGCTTTCACACCTTCAAATGCTAAATCAAACTGCCCTTCTCTATTCATAGTAAAAAAACATATTTGAGTCAGTAAAATAATTAATCAATGTTACCTTCCTTCTCTTGTATAATCCATGTCCGTCTCCATTGAGTTATAAATTACGTTAGGCGTCGCCAATTTCCTTGATGACAGACCCCTTAATTAGCTGCCTGGAATTTCACAGAAACTTCTCAATGAGCTTAGTGACAATTTCTCCTGGAATAGAAAAAACTTTTCATATTTATGGTATTATCGAAGTCCAAAAATATCGGAGACTTTTTTTGAGGTATTTTTATATTTAATATACTAAGTTTTTGAGTCATCTGTACATACTTTGGTCATAAGTAACGACTTTTCGTTA
Source organism: Chesias legatella (assembly GCA_947359385.1). NCBI lineage: Eukaryota > Metazoa > Arthropoda > Insecta > Lepidoptera > Geometridae > Chesias > Chesias legatella. The sequence continues at coordinate 10,795,868 of OX375769.1, read as the reverse complement.
TTCTGATGTATTTACTCAATTTTATTCGTAGATTTTATACGCTGTACGTCCATTTATTATTTACTTTAACTAATAATATATTTAACTCACTCTCACACAGCTTTAGAGTTATATTTCCTTCTATATCTATTCCGTCAGGCATTATCTATATGTAAAATATCATTCTTTAATATATGGTCGTGCCTTTCTATTGAACGATTCGTATTACGACCTCCACTTCGATCAATATTTTTTTTTTAATATTTTTTTTGTTCCTTATTATCACTCTGGCTATACCTATAATATTCAATTAAATGTGGTTAATCGATTTATTTCTTCAAAGTCAAAAACTTTATTACCATAGAATTCATAAAGAAATGGCTTGGAAACGTCAATAATATTCAAAACATAAGGTCACGCATACTTATCGCTAAGTTTGACGCCTGTTCAAACCCTATCCGACCCTCCATGGGGAAGATATAATAAATTTATTTTCTTTCTTTCTATTGAATCTTTCGAGTACCGCGCTTTCAATCAGCACTCTATACCAGTACCGTCAGGGTGGTCATAAGAAGCGCGTGATAAAAATTAAACACAAGTACCTACTCATATGACATCCTCAATGGACGAACGCATATTTTTATTGGTACAACTATCTGCATATAAATGTAATAACGCGTCCAGCTGTCTGACTCAGTGCACTATGATGTCATGGCACGCGAAATTAGAAATCGACGGACCAAATAATGGGTGTACCGTACGACATAGGTGCTGGCCTGTTATATTCCAACTTCAGAGACAGATTGAGTAAGAATGAATAGGCTTCAGTTCAGAAATCGGATCGCATAAATCTTATATGTTACCAGATATGAACCTTCGACCTTCGGATATAAATCTGGAGCCCTTAACCCGGCCTACACGTTCTACATTGGTATAAATCAATACTTCTATAATATCTTATTCATTTAAAACGGGTTGAAGAACAAATTGATGAGCAAGGTACTAAGTTGTTGATCCTGGATCTCGACGGAACTCTTGAAAGGTTTTTTGAATTGAATTTGGATGTTTTTATGCTCATATTCAAGGTTTTAGAAAATTTCTTGATTAATTGTAAACTAAATGGGACACCCTGTATCAGTTTTGTGTCACAGCAACTGTATTATTGTGTGGTTAAGCCACTGCCCTGTTTATTGACACACAGCTATTTCTGACATTCTTACACTGCCCGGCATATTAGCTTAAGACTCTTCTAATCCCATTTTACTAATATTAACATAAATATTCTGAAATACACTATTATATACATTTATTCAAAAACTAAAGTAGTTTAGTATCGATATAATTTAAATGTCAGTTCTAATAGCCATGATGTCACAACAAATTGTATGAGTCAGACAAATGAAACGTTTCAATTCATTTATTTTTTTGTTCGGAAACTACGTTCACACATCTTTATGTTTTCATAAACGCCTACATTTGTGAAAAGATGACGTAACGATATGTACACGTGTAGCGAACGAGACCGAACTATATAAAATATATTTGTATATTATTATAATTAGTAACTACCATTACTTATCGCCAACGCTTTAGTCTTCATAAAATAGAACATTTTAGTTACTATTATGTCTCTGCTTACGCCTGAAACTTTTAAGGATATTTGATTTAACACAGGTTTTCTCTGTGACTTCTTCCGGGTGGAATTTGACCACGATGAAGAATACGAAAAATAAAATGACGTCACTCTAAATCCAATATGGCTGATCCCCCAAGATGGCGGAATAACTTCTTCGTTTTTAGTACAATGAGACCTTTTTAGAGATAGATCGTTATAAAAGCTTGTATTATTGTGTCGTATTATAAAAGAATAACTTTTCAACAAAAATCTAATGTTAGTGTTCGTTCGCTATTTCTCTTTACGGACCAGAAGAACACTATCCTTATTAGTTTCCACACATCTGTTGCAAGAGTTAAGGCTCCATGATCCCATTTTCATTCGCTCAAGTGTTTTCGTGTCATTCATCTTTCGTAAGTTAACAGTTTTGGGAAGTAACTTGTTCAGTGTGGACAGCGACGCCACCGCTTCGCCAAATCATAAGTATACTTAATAGTTTGCCAAGAACAGTATATGTGTTAGAAGAAGCGTCAAATGCGTTCATTTTAAAGTAAAAATAATAAATAAAAACTTGAGAGGTGTCAAGGGACACACGGATGGAACGAAGTTCCTTTCGATTAATTAGTGAAGGAATTGTAATAAAATTTTATTTTTTTTAAGTTATAATTTTTTTTTTTATTATTAACAAATATAATGTAATATACACTTAATCAGTAGGCTCAATTTTCGTAATAATTGGCTTGTGGTAACTGAAGTAGGAAACAAGGAAAAAAGTGTCGTGACAACTTTTCGTAAGATTTTTTTCCGTCTAGCCCCACAACGCGCGATAAGGAACTTCGTTCCAAAAATATATTAGTATGTCCTTAAATTGTAGCATAAATTACTTTATTACCATAACTAAAGACGAAATTGTTCTGTGTGAAGGTTATTGTTTTAGATTTATTTGAATATAAATGGAAAATGGATTGCTTGATGCCCTTATCGTGTTGCGTACAGAAAAATATGCTATTAAGAAAGCAAATTTTCGTTTCAACAGAAACTGTTAGCTGTTGTTAAATTCACTATAATAATATAATTAAGATACCTTACTGATACATATTAGTTTTTAATGATAATGCGTACATTATTTTCTAACGATTAATTTTCTTTCTATTATTATTTTAAGTGATTTGATTATTTTAATATTATATTGAGTTTAATTATTTTTTGCAGTAATATGTTTGTAATGTTTGTATTCTCACATAGCAGAATCTAGTGACCAAAGTTTAAGCCCTACCACCATTATGTTCACAAACAAAAATAAATAAATAAAAATAAAATATTTTCTGTTATCATTTGATATCAATTTTAATTTAGAGTATAAACATTACATTTCGATATTGTAGGTCAGTCTATAACAAATCCTATGGTACCTTTTAATATAACTATTGTCTCAAACCAGTGAGGTGATGATGTGTGCGCTGTTAAGAGACTACGCCCGTTAAACTGCGCATAACTACTAATATTTGGTTACAGGACAATATAATGACGTGGCTCTCTATAACAAACAGCACGGTAGTACTAATCTAGGCAAGTGGCTCGTTCATGATCTCATCATGTCTAAAATGTAATGTCGGTATTAAAATGCATTGGATAATGAATAATAAACAAAAACCACAAGTTGCATCGATTATTGTTTCTATGGTCCAAACAGACTTTGAAAAGTGCAACACTATTAGTAACTAGCCCTCTCGAAACCAGTGTGGTGAAAGGATTATGGTGAAGTCAAAATAAAAATCTGTATTTCCATAGAATTCATAAAGAAATGGCTTGGAAACGTCAATAATATTCAAAACTCTAATATTCACGCGTACTTATCGCTAAGTTTGACAGGCATTCGAATCATATCCACCATCTTCCATGGGGAAGAACAGCCAAGAAACCCCTAAGGAGGTAATTTTTTTTCCCGCATAGTGCCTCAGAGAAGCTCCTCTTCGTGCACTTGACGCATGTCTTCCAATTTTTCATGACATGTCGGAGTAATCACATGTTTTCCTTTTTACCATTTTGTTAACGTGGTAATTTTCCAACTAATTTTTTCACGTCAGGATAAATGGATTTGTACAGCAGTAAATTTATTTATTATTTATTTTATTTAATCGGGACAACATTCATGTTAATGTGTAATGAAAATTATTTTTATGTTTTGCAAATAAGTTAACGTCTATTTCTGTCTATATACAATGTTTCCAGCATGACTTACGCCGAATTATATGCATCTGGTTTGATATAAGTGGTCTTAAGTAACATAAATCAAATCTGGATTACTCGATAACTTAAAGACAAAACTTAAACAAAATCTCCGGATCTAAGTAGGTTCCAAGCAGTGGACTACCTAGGGAAACTTATTAATTCAAAAGTAAGTTCGCTTCGAAGACACCGGAGTCTCGAGACGGCTCTTTAGAAATTCCGAAGAGACGCTTACATTTTTAAGTTTCCTCGTAAAACCCGCAGTGTTAAAGTAGTAACACCTCTTAACAAACGTTAGTAAAAATATTATAATGTAAATAAATATAGAGGAATAATAAGAAAATAAAATTATACACCGCCCAAGATGAATCTAATAGCGAAATTACCGATAAGTCCGAGCAGGTAATCTAAACTTTGTTATTTGTTCAATTATTATCGTCATTAGCTCTGTCGTCTGCGCTATATCGCAGTTGGTCGTGGGTTAGATTCCCGCCTTGGACAAAAGTTGTGTGATAAATCATGATAATTGTTCTGTGTTAAAATTTAGTTATTAATTATTCATGTTAGTATTCTGTCAGTTATCTAGTTCCCTAGTACAAGCTAAGCTATGGTTTAGATGGCGCGGTGTGAAATGTCCGCCATGTTTATTTTAGTTATTTATGTATTTATAAAGTCCTCATTCTTTTCGGGAGTGGTCTAAACCCCGCAATGCATTCAGAGTTGGTTGGAGCAACGTAAGTAGACGAATATTACAGTCGAGCGAATGCGTTTCTTACGAATTCTGTCTTAATTTTAAGAGATGTATGAATTTTTTCTGTAGAAAAGTTGGAGAGCTTAAATAGTCGTTTAAAAATATCCTCGAAAACATATCTATAAGTAAAGATAAAATCACAAATTGATAATATATGACTAAAATATTGAGCTTCTCTTACAGACAAACGGGCGATGCCGCGGGCACTACTAGTATATATCACTAGATTGCCTCATTGGCTGTTTATATTTGGCTGTTCTATAATACAATTTACACTAAAAAATTGAGTGTATTGTTTTAAGCATCGAAACCGCATGTAACATTATCAATACGGGCCCTAGACGTAATGCATTTATAAAGCGTATATATGATACAGGGGGTATTACCTTAGCCATTAGAGATTGTACATGCTTGGTCAGATAACCTAATTGATGTACGTTACAGGATTATTTAATGTTATAATAAATTATTAATGATATCGATAAACAGTATTGTAAGGTATGATACGACGGTGAAAAAGAAAATATATATATATGAAAACAGACTACGATCTATGATTCGGAAATAGACTGCACTTTTTAAAGTTTTCCATTTTCGTAGAATACTTTAAACACTTTGAAATTTTTACCGCCTTTTCTGGAGGCTTCTTATTAACGAGTCCAATTAATGGAGTTAATTGGATATTAGTTGACATTTTGAATTTGCATTAGAAATTCCTAGAGTTACAGTTTTTTTTTGTTTGACCTGTGACTTATAGCTCCAGTTCTACTACAAGCCAAACGTCAGTCCTATGTAACTAATTTGTAGTGAAAACTAGTGAATTCAACAGTTTCACATTAAAATGTCACTTTTTATTGAGAATGTTCTATGGATGTGTAGTGGATGGCCCACCAATTTGGTTGGTCCTTTCTCTTTGAAATGCTTGATGTCTAGACATCGTTGAGATCATCCGTCGAAGCGAGCGCCTATTCTGAGAATTGGGTACATTGCAAATAAAATAAATCCCGTTTTATGATCATTCTCTAAACTCTACCGCTTGAAAATTAGCAATTGATTTATATATAGTCTTCTCTACAAAATTGTGATGAAATTGAATTTTTTGTACTACTATCACTTTCTGTGTAAAATACTTAAGTTGCATTATTTACATAGTGAATAATCATTGCTAGTTGAAAGTGATAAATTATAATATAGTCGGATCTACTCAAAGTAATACATCACTATTGATGCTCTAAATTTAAAGTACAACTTTATAGACAGACATTTTATTTTATTTTTTGTACTAGCCATTCGAATCTGCTTTATTTTCAGCCCCCTCCACACGTAATATTTAATTTAAAATAAGTTCATGTTACCTTAAGGTTTAAAAATTTTCTGGTATTATTTAGACGTCTTTGCATGATTCATATATACTGCTCGTTTCGCAAATAAAGCAAAGAAATCCATCTACCAAGAACAACTTGTTTAAAAACAATTTTGAATATATCTTTTCCTCCTTTGTTCTTGGTATGTTTATAGCTTTAAGTCCTCCTTTGTACATGGTTTTTTTATGTGTACAATAAACTGGTCTGGCAGAATATGTCGATCAATACTTACGTCTCATTTGGTTGCAAATAGCCCCTATGGCTATTCCTGGAGTTCGTTAGAGCATGCAGAGTATAAAAGAGTATGTACCGCCTAGTAAAAGTCTCGCATTGCAGTATTTCGGTTATGCGGACATTAAAGACAAAACAGAATCAGAAATAAATTATTATATAACTGTCGTACAAAAAGGATCTTAAAAATATGGTACAAAATTCGAACAGTTTGTCCATTTCGGAAATAAAATAATACTTTTAGTCAAAAATAAAAGACACGGCTTCATTTCAGTTCATTTGATTTCAAAATGTATTAGCAATAGCTCCATTTTACAGAATCTATTTAAAAATAATTTGGTGACTTTGTATGTCGTTGTAATGATAATTAAGTAAACACTTTTAGAGATCAAATGGAACTCGGTCGACTCAAAATAGAAGCTTTCGTAGAAAAAAACGAAGTCTAATTAAGTAATTACAAGTAGATATTATGAATGTTCAAACACATGTTCAACAGTTTTCTAAAACTTCGATTTCCTACCTGAAGGTTCCTTGAGATTAAACATTGAAGACTATCGTTACATACTCCATTTGTAAATGTTAAAACTTTTGCAATAATACCAATAATGTGGACATGGCCACCCATCCAAGTGTTGACAGGATTGAAAGTTTACCATACATTTTTGTGTGATACAGTTATGGAACGCGCAGCTGGATCACCTGGTGTAAAGTAGTTACCTCTGCCCACAACAAGCAACAAGACTTGGGTCGTCTCCTATTTAGGTAAAGACCCAAGTCGCATCATATGGACCCATAATTCTGGGACGTGAAGGTGTAATGCCTCATGTGCCCGTAATTTCACCAGCAAACACACCATTCAAACCGCGACAAAGTAACGCGTATGCGTATGCTTGGCGACATAAATGGGTATGATGTCAGTACTTCCCGGATGACCTTGCTTAAGTTCGCTGCTCCTTAAGTAATAATTATACATTGCATTATTTATGATTATATATCACTCAACAGAATTTGAGAAAACGTTCCGCTTACCACGCGTACTTGTGTTCAAGGCTAGTGTTGCCCGTATTGGCACTAGGCAGTCTCGTTTGAGACGAGTTTGCCCACACAATTGCATTGGAAATTAATTGTTAAAACATAGCAACATTTTGAGCTACGTTACTATGTCTTGTTTGAGATGAAATACACCGCAAAACTGAATTACTTTTTCCGTGAGGCTGATGTAATTTTGTAATAGTAATATATTTTAGCAACATAGAAAGTAGTGCGGGTCGGAGAAGTGACGGCGCCTAACCAATAAGTTATCTTAATATGAGATGGTACCAGATAACTGATAGAATACTTGTATACTTTTTGTAAATACATACATACTATAATATACATTAACACCCAGACACAGAAAAAATATCTACGTCATCCTACAAATGTTTATCTGGGTGGGAATCGTACCCACGGCCTACAGCGCAAACGGCTACCAACTAAACAGTGAGGCCTGCCACACATATTCGGAGAATCCACAATAAAGTAGCGCTTTCAAGCTTAATTCAAAGCTTAGCGAAAATCCCTTGCAAGTATGTTGTTCCCGAAGTTATGTACGGAGTGGTCAAACATTGTCCAAGCTTCAGACGAAGTTTCATTTGATGTGGTCGCCGAGCTGTAAACAGGATTTGTCCAAAACTGTGGGTCTTTGTGGTCATTAAATCCAGCCCGAATGTGACAAAGGAAATTCCTTATTATATTTTACTAATAAAAAATAAAATTGTGCCTCCGCCCCATGAACTAATTGCATATTCACATATAATATACAGACATATTGACATAATTTTTTTTTATAGCCTTATTAGGACATATTAGGTTTTCTAAAAACCTCTTCAATGTACAGATTGCTCAAATGCGTGAATTCGAATATCTGATTTATTAGATGGAATTGTGCCCAGAATATAAGTGGCATTGCGCGTTGTAGCAGAAAGTTTTGTATTTGTCTGAAGGGTAATTTAAATGTTGCGCTACTTAAAGTTACTACGGACTGGCCTCAGAGCTCAGTTGGTAGTCAATCTGTCTTCTGCTGGTCGTGGGTTCGATTCCCACCCAGGACAAAACATTTGTGTGACGGACATTGGTGTTTGTTCTGTGTCTGGGTGTTGATATGTATTACATGTATGTATATCCAAAAAAAAATGTTTAAGTATTATATCTGTTGTCTAGTTTCCATGATACAAGCTATTTACTTAGCTTACTTTGGGGCTAGATGGCGCTGTGTGAAATGTCCACTAATATTTATTATTTATTATTATTATTATTGCTCCTTTGTGCCCTATGTGCTGGAATAATTGTGTTATCTATCTACATTTTTCGGCCAATTCTTGATCGCTTAACTGATATTCTTTAACGTGGAAGATTTTTCGCCTGGAGGTCAAGCCAACCTTTCCCTTTTGAAGTAAAGTCGTCAGAGAACCTTTTGAAACTCGAGAAAACTTTCGAGAATCACCCAGGCTTCAAGTTAAAATTGACTGTTAATCGTGTTTTCATAATGTAGGTTCTTTAAATGGAAATTTCAAATCCGTTGTTATATTTTCTTAAAATTTTGTATAACATGAGTAAAACAAATATATATAACAAAAACTCAAACCAATGGAGTCGTTGTTACTCGCACATACGTTTAGAAATGGCTTGATGGGATTTTCTTTTCTAAACTCAGTATGAATTCCACTTTCAAATGTTTTTAATTTTTTCGTAGTAAGGTTATGATTTGGAGGATATAATATTTTCGACTTGATTCACTGATTAACACTGTGAATAAATATACAATTATCTAGGATGAATTTCCGGTCACTATTTCTTCCATAATGATATATTCTTATCAAATAAATAAAATAAATATTTGTGGACATTTCACATAACGCCATCTAGCCCCAAAGTAAGCTAACCATAACTTGTATTATGGGAACCAGACAACAGATTATAATACTTATATTTTTTTTATAAATACATAAATATAATATATACTGAAACCCAGACACACAACAAACGTCTGTTCGTCACACATATGTTTGTCCTGGAAAGGGATCGAACCTACGATCTACAGCGCAGAAGGCATGGTTAGTACCAACTGAGCTATGATGCCACTTATGTTTGCACAGTCTGTTCTAATCACCAACATTTAAAGTAAACAGCGTTTAAACATCCGCTTAGCCAAATTTAAAATTCTTGTTGCTAAATCTTTAGAAATATCACAAAAAACTTGATATTATTCGGTGTACTGATAGTCGTTTCTGAAAGAAATATCTGGTGTAAAATGCAAGCCAACACCGAAATCATTTTCAAATGATGCATAAAATAATAATTTATTATTTTTATAGAGGTATAACATTACAATGAGTCGACGATTAAACTGTATAACACGCTGTTTTACCGCCAATTCCGGATATTTATGTATGTCTTTTACGAATTTCTTTTAAATGTTAAATTTCCTTATGAATTTCGTTGCGGTTTCGCCTGGATTTACGTTTAATTCAATTCAGCTACATAAACCCTTTCCTTTGAATTTTGCTTATAAACGGATAGATTATTACCACATTATCTTTCGAAAATGTCAGGTTATTAATTACATACATACTTATTGAATATTAAAATAATTATATAAATTAATAAATTAAATAATGGTATTGATAATTCATTTTATTTTTTGCAAATGATTACTGAATGTAATCTACATTTCTTCGCATACATTTTGAGAGCGTGGTGGTTTAGTGGTACTGACCCCGAGTTTCAATCCGAAGGTCACCGGTTCAAATCCCGACGTGCATCTATTAGTTTATCAATTGAAATATTTATGTGCACTATAAAAACGGTGAAGGAAAATATCGTGAGGAAACCGACATGCGACATGTCCCAGATCAAAAATTTCGAAGACATGTGTCAAGTTCACGAAAGGTGCCTCTTTGAGGCGCACTTTAATTCCTTTGACCACACGGGTTCAAGAGAACCAGTGACTCCAATACAATAGAATAGACAATTCATTTTCACTGAAAACAGTAATTGTACGCCCCGTGTTAAGAAGCCGCCCGGTTGAGGCCACTAGAAAGAAGTATAAATTTAATGGTAAATTTAGACTATTGCTAAACCCAGGCAATACTTAATTAATATTAATACGTAATTTATATTAGAGGTATAAACATCATTGATGTAGCTATGATGGAAGTAAGTTTTACTGGCAGTTGGGTCGCGGGTTCAAATCCCGCCCAGGATGATAAGCAATAATTTCTGCCCATAAAAAAAACCTGAATAAAAACCTTGGGTTCCTCCCCTGCTTAGGCTGGTAAGACTGCGTCGCAATATATTGCACCTTTAACATTGAGTCGAGAAGGTGGAATGTCTTAAATGCCTGAAATTTCACCGGCAATCACATCTTCGAAACCGGAACACAGTAATGCGTAAGCGTTTCCGCTTGGCGGATACTAGGTGCGATGGCAGTACTTCCCGGAACGTACTTGGCACAATGGACAATTTACACAGCGCCATCTAGTCCCAAACTAAGCTTGTACTATGGGAACCAGATAACTGCTAGAACACATATATACTTTTTTTGTAAATACACATATAATACATATTGACACCCAGACACAGAACAAACATCTATAATTGGCACGCAAATGTTTGTCCTGGGTGGGACTCGAAGTCACGACCTACGCAGAAGGCAGAGTTACTACCAACTGAGCTGTGAGGCCTGTACTTCCCTTCTTTTCTTCTATATAAGGTTGGACGAACAGTTCGGGGCATGGACGATAGTGTAAACGCACATTAACTTGAGCACTCCCAAGTAATACATTTACCAAACTTATTTCATGTCTGTTTGTTTTATGTTAAAAGTTTTATGATGTTTTTATTGGATTGTATGAATGGTTGTTGTGTACTGTATTGTTTGAGAGCGGAGTGTCGTAGTTTATATATCAGTTTTTATTACTAAAACTTTCGTGTTATTGCAATTTATATTGTTAACTTATTTTTATTGCCACTCTCAAAGTTAAGTAACATTTACAGCTTAAAGGCAAAACTTTGTGTCCATTAAATTACCGGGCTTGTAGATGTCAATTAGTCAAGTTGAAAGTAACAAGGTCACGCTAATTGCTTAGTTTGCGACTGTTCAACCCCTGTCTGACCTTCAGAGGGGGGTAGACAAACTCCTAAGGGAGGGATTTTTCGCGCTCTAACTCTACCCTATTGGGGGCCCACGTTGCTCGCGTCCGTAGGTGGTAACCCATAGAATCCTTACATGTGTCCCCTGGGTGGTGCGAAAGGAGCAACCCAAAGTAGCAGTAGAACTTGTGCTAAATTCGCCCGGAGAAGTACTGCCACCACACCTGGTAATCTGCCGCCAAGCAGTGATGCACTCGTGTTGCTGTGTTCCGGTGGAAGGGAGTGGGTGCCGGTGAAATTGCAGGCGCATGAGACGTAACATCCCCGTCTAGGGGTGATGGACGCAACGCAATGCGACCTGAGTTATCTCGTACTTTGCTGGAGAGGACATGAGTCGTATTGCAATTGTCTATGGGCGGCGGTTACCACTTATCATCTAGTGGGCCGTCAGTTCGTTCATCACCCAACATTACATAAAAAAAATACTAAAGAAATAATAATCTTTGAGTCTATATTTCTCTGACAAAAAGTGTGGCTCGAGTTGATCCAGAGTAATCGAATACATTTGCAAATTATACCAAAGCCAGAACTCAACCCCAAAACCCAACGGTCAGAAAGATTCAGATGTAAAGGGCACGCTAAGGATTTAGCACTACTGTCAGTCAGCAAATGTATGTTACCATTTTACTAAATTCACGAATTATATCGAAAAAAAATCTCAAGTCCTACGAAATTCTAAAAAATTTAGATGTGTTTAGAAGTTTTTTATGGCAGGTGTGTTTAGAAACCTTATGTTACCAACTTTTGGGGACGGAACAGGCTAAAAGCCGTTTCTTTAAGTATATATGCGGATAAAGTTTTTATTCATGTTTACAAAAGAAAAAATATTGGTTCACATTTTACACAGCAAACTAAGCAAAGCTTCTATTGTGTTAACCAGATAGCTGATACAATATTTTTGTAGAAAGTATTTACATATGTAATAATATACATTACAACCCAGACACTAACAATATCTATGTTCGTCATACAAATGTTTGTCCTGAGTGGATATTGAACCTACGACTTACATCGCTTAAGGCAGAGTTACTACCAACAGCTGTGAAACTAGTCTTCTAACTATTTAATAACTCGAAAACAATATAAACTATCGACTAAACAGTTTATCTGTCAGTCATAACAAATTCTGACCCTGTTTATACTAGGCAAATGAGAAACCCTCTGGTGTGCAATTGAAGTCAACCCACGGGATCCTATATGTATTCAATGATGTACACCGACCAAACCAAACCCGAAAGCAATTCGTGTAAAAGGCGAGAAACATTCTCACTTGATTGATTACGATATGGGATATTGGAATTTGTTGGGTCAAATACCTATGCGATATGTTTCTTTACGTTTACTTTGTTCTAAATAATACATACAAAAAATCTTTTTTCAGGCCTCACAGCTCAGCTGGTAGTAACTCTGCCTTCTGCGCTGCAGGTTGTGGGTTCGATTCCACCGAGGACAAACGTTTGTGTGACAAATTTAGGCGATTGTTCTGTGTCTTTGTGTTAATATTTATTGTATGTAAGTATTTACAAAAAAGTATATATGTATTTTCCAGTTGTCTGGTTCCTAGTACAAGCTATGCTTAGTTTGAGGCTAGATGGCGCTGTATGAATTGTCCACCAATATTATTACTATTATTATCTTGGAGCGGTGATGGCTGCCGTAAGTAGTAAGAAATTCAACATTTTAATCGAAATGTCATGCAAATTCTCAAATATATTAATTTTAATTAGCGCATTTACTTAATTATTAAAATAAAAATTACGCTGGCCTTAGGAAAAAATATATTTACGTTACTTAAATGTTTATTCAACTTATGAACACAATCTATTCATAAAAAATTTGTATCTGTTCACTAGTAACGACATCTTTGCACGACTTGAGAACGACTAGACCGATTTAGTTTTTTTTTAATATTTTCAATAGATGGAATGAGGTTTTAAGATAAAGTAATAGTTTATTTTTTATTTTTTTTAGGCTCACTTTTGACCGCAATCTCTAGGATCTAGGATTTTAGTGTGACCAATTATATAACCCACCATAATTTACTTAAATAAAATATATTATTAATAATGATTATATATTAGTAATATTTATTATATATTAATAATATCTTTAATTATCACACATACATTTGTTCGTAATCGGATAGAACAAAGTGAGTTGGGTCAGCTAGTACAGAATAAAAGACCAAACACTCGCCAAGCAACAGGTTCGCCATTAAACGATAGCCGATAGCCATCAACCCAGCACTTTATAACCCAATCTGTCTAAATATTCTGTGTACCTTTATAAAGTTCACGGTTAACGCGTATCTCGGGTTCGCTACGTATTCGTACAACCGTATACCTATATAAATTATTATATTACGTAGCTCAAATCAGTAGCTCAGTTCGGGGTCGAAGTATCTCAGTAAAGGCCCGCTCGGGGCGCATTTTTTCCCATTCCTCCCGACTCGCAACGCCCCAAGCCACGGTCCGAACCTAAGTGGTGCCCTTGATGACGTTGTGTATAATTTTAAGCTTTACCGGTTGAGAGCCGTCAGCTATCCCAAAAGCCCGTGTAAACGCTGTTAAGGCCATCTGCGGCCGACAACAAATTCAATTCCTAAAATTACACCTTACAAACATGAACACAGACGCAAATGCCTTACTGATTGGTGTTAGAAACGGGTATGGCGGCAGTACTTCCCAGCACAAATTTGGCATAATGTGGATATATGTGGCATAATGGATGATAGGGTTTCAACAGGCGTGAAACTTAGCGATAAGTACGCTTGACCTTATGTTTTGAATATTATTTACGTTTCCAAGCCATTTCTTTATGAATTCTATGGCAATAAAGTTTTTGACTTTGACTTTGAGGTGTTGGTTTTACCTATATGCATGTTATAGGGATAGGATATAATGTGGTGTCGGTATCTATGCAGATGAAATCGATAGATTTAGCCGGAGGCGTTTCGATTATCGAATTACCCCCGGCAACGTCAATGCAGCAATATCGATACTACGTTTTATTTTCCCTGTGAAATTTCCATCGAAGTTTCCTCTTGCTCGTTAATTTCGCATACGATATCCCGTCATAGCAAGGTGGTGCAAGCATATTCCAATTGCCGTGTATACATTTAAATATCGGACGTATTGTCGTAGTACATACAAAATGTACATAAAAAAACCTGGACGTAAAACTTGCTAATAGTAAGGCAAAAGCAAGTCAAATTAATCAAACTATTTATATATTTTAACATTATCAGACTACGTGTGATTACCAGGTACGAGTTATCCACGAGTTCTAATAGGCATTCTTATAACTAAGGGAGACACTTAAGCGTCATAACTTATTTTTCCTCCCGTCTCCCGTACCTGATATAAGTTGGTATGTCGTGAGAGTAATATTAGTTAGAAACATAATAACTAACCGAATTGAGATAAGTTTTTTGATAGTGTTTTGAAAGTAAACATTGAATGCGGGTTGTGATATATTTATGTATTTTTTGTTTGTAGGACATGCTGAGTGAGAATATTCATAATATAATAGTAATGTTTTCGTTCACCATTTTGCAACGTGGTATTCCTTACTTTTTTCAAGCAATACTTCATCGTTGCATGCGTGTTCTGGGTTCAAACTGGCGACCTTAAGATTGAGTGTCGCTGCGCCTCACTTACACCAATCTTTGAGTGGTGAATTCCATTGAACCCCATGTATTCTACAGACAAATGTATAATCATAGATTCGTAGAGCGTCACTTCTCTCACCATGTATGGTTTCCAACAATAGCATGCATTTCGCATGCACTAGACGTAGATAAAGAATAGAATATTTATTCAGCAGAAGACACAAAAGATGTCATACATAAAGGAAATACAAAAAGGTAGTATGCAAGTATATATCATTATTCTGGAGAGCTGGATACAAAAGAATATATGAACAAAATAAATTATATGAACCTATTAAGTGAAGGGATTAAATTTAACTTCAGAGGTTCCTTTCATGAAATAAGTCTTGCATGAATGTGTGATGTCTTGAATATTTGGTTCTAGGACATGGCCGTTTCCGCGAGATTATTTCCCTAATCGTTTGTAGCAGATAGTATTACGCACACAACTTTTCAATTTAAAAATGTCACGGATTCTGCATTTGAACCAGGGATCTCTGGTCTGAAACTTGGGTTACGTACCACTGAACCACCACGCTCTCATAATATGCTAAGAAATATATTAAACACTATTACATATTATGTGCCTGATAATGATTTCGACTCAAAGTGTACTGGGAAAGGAAACGAAAGGCAGAGACACTCAAATTGTGCTGGGGAAGAAAACGACAGGCAGACATTTAAAGAGCTCAAATCTGACAACGCCGCATATTAATTACTTGTTTTGTACGTATTCTCAAATAGATAAATCAAAACCAGCTGAAAATATAATTTTAGATCGGTTCCATATCATCCGATCCGATATCTTTGTCGGACACCGATACTTTATATCGAATAATGTGAACAGCGTTCGGCTAATTTCAAAAGCTTTCGCAGAAATGCATCTGACATCACGTTTTAAAACTACGTGTACTTGTTACCACATCATGCGATGCCTACGTAAAATTATGTAGTTACGGGACGCGAAAATATCGTTCCGCATTTATAGGGGAACTTCATCAGCATCAGTCCACTGCTGGACACAGGACTCTCCCAATTCAAGAGCAGTAGACTGTACGCCTAGTTTGTCCAGGGAAGTACTGTAATCATGGCCATTTCTGCTGCCAAGCAGTAATGCATTCGCGTCACTAGGTTCCGGTTTGAAAGATATGGTTGCCGGTGAAATTACATGCACATAATGCGCATTGCTTGTTATGGGCAGAGGTTATAACTTAACACCAGGTGGGCCATCTGCTCGTTCCGTAACTGTGCTCCTTCAAAATCTACTCTCTCCACATCCACACCTTGCCAGCCAGCTTCCCCAAGTCGACTCTCTGCCTGAACGCATGTTCCTCATCTATTCGTCGTAAAATAATGGTTTGGCTTAAGATAAGATTCTCTACGATAAACGTGACTTTAACGTAATAAAGAATGGCAGTCATCAAAAAATATTGTAATAGGCAGCTAACTTTTTTTAAATTCTGGTGTCTTCAGAAAGTTAACAATAGTCATAATTTTACCCAACTTTTCCAACCCTCCATGGGGAAAATCAAACAAAAAACCTCTAAAGAGGGATCCCATATTCTCAAGTAATTCAATATTTAAAACCTTTCCTTTTTGGCTTAATTAACGATCCAACTCGCGTCTTAATATTTACGTCCTGTCGTCATATCGTCAACGGTTGCTGCGCTCAAATATATTACAACGTACCGAGAGATTTCGTTTGACCCATATTTTTCCCCGGGGTATGTCATCAACTTTAATTGTTTGATTTACGATACACCAACACTTTTATTGTTCCAAAGACAGATGAATCTGTGTTATTATTATAGTTCTATTGTTTTTATTTTCGTAGGAAATTGTGTTTTATTTTCGTAACTTTTATAGTGAGTCACTAAAGCTTTTAGAATTATAGCTTTCATCTCTACGCGCGTAAAGCGCTGGGCGCTTTAATAACAAATGATTTTTGTTTGTTTCTAATGTAAAAACAGTACAAAATTCAAGGTTTCTATTTGTATTTTCGTTTGATGGTAACATAATGTGCCAATGTGGGTGAAACAGTAACAAATTGTAAAAGCTTCACTTATTATAAATATAATATTTACATCTACCCGTAGGAGAAGGTCTTTATTAAGTGTGACTTAATGCCTAATGAAATATAATAATTACACTATGCCTGAATTAGGAAATTCTGTGTCTCAGGTGTCAATTGAGAGCATGTAATGTTGAGAAAATGTATTTTGAAAAAAAAGAGTATATTATCATTCCATATCATTTATCTGGTTACATTGTAAAATCAATGCTTAGTTTGGGGCTAGAAGCTGTGTGTTGTCTACTGATATTTATCTATTACATATACAGGGTTACAGGAAAAGTCGTGCTAGATCCGTTAAGGGCGTGGAGTACCCATCATTTCTGACTTATTTCACTATGAAACACCCTACCCTAAACTTAACCCTTTTCGAGATATTCGACTTTTAATTTTTTATTGAATAATGCCGATTTTTAGGCTACGAAATTTATTTTTGTTTATTTTGTGTATCTTATTATTATTATTATTGCATTTTTACATGTGTAATAAGATGCTTTAGGACATCAATCATTAAAATAGTGCATAAGTTAATTGAATAGACCGTAGTAGACAAGTGAAAGTAAAAAAATAAAAAATATATTAGCAAGCTTATTTTTCTCTAAGGGATATCTAAAAAAAATATTATGACACTTGTTCGGCAGATATTTTTTAAAATATCTACGTTTCATCAGCTATCTAACGAGGTCTAACAATCTAGGGTTTGTATTACATTTCGTGGAAAAAAGTAGAGAAAGACCCAGATTTTCTAAGAAATATCTTGTGGACGGATGAGTCCAAATTTGATAAAGATGGCATAACCAACTATCACAACGTCCATTACTGGGCCCCAAAAGAACTAAGGAATCCCAATAAGAAAAGAGTGAAAGGGTCCCAACGAAGATTCAGCGTGAATGTGTGGATGGGCATTATCTCTAATCATTTGATTGGACCTTACTTTCTCCCGGATAATCTAAATGGGGAAAGCTACGAAAATTTCCTGAGAGCAGACTTGAGTGATTTGCTGGATGATCTGCCACTCAACCTGATCAGGGACATGTGGTTCCAACACGATGGCTGCCCTGCCCATTTCAGGAGAAGTGTCAGAGACTGGCTGGACACAAATTATCCAAACAAATGGATAGGACGAGGTGGGCCGTTGCCATGGCCAGCAAGAAGTCCGGACCTAACTCCCATGGATTTTCATGTATGGGGGTGCATGAAAAGTCTTGTGTACAGCGAGCCGAATCCAGTTTTGTCTGTGGAAGACTTAAGAGAAAGGATTGTGGATGCAGCAAATAAAATGAGGACCACGTTGACCACTGGAGTAGTGAAGACTGGTCTCCGTAGAAGGATGCGACAATGTTTCAGAAATAGAGGCGGCCATGTTGAACATGAACTGTAGAATAAGAAAAAGTTGTGTGAAAACCTTTAATAAATGACATTTCATGCATACCTAATGTTTTATTTTACTTTTTAGGGCTAAGTATAAATTTTCTTCTCCACTGTCGCCTATGAAACTAATTTTTTTCCAATGCATTTGAATAAAACCCTAGATTATTATACCTCGTTAGATAGCTGATGAAACGTAGATATTTTAAAAAATATCTGCCGAACAAGTGTCATAATATTTTTTTTAGATATCCCTTAGAGAAAAATAAGCTTGCTAATATATTTTTTATTTTTTTACTTTCACTTGTCTACTACGGTCTATTCAATTAACTTATGCACTATTTTAATGATTGATGTCCTAAAGCATCTTATTACACATGTAAAAATGCAATAATAATAATAATAAGATACACAAAATAAACAAAAATAAATTTCGTAGCCTAAAAATCGGCATTATTCAATAAAAAATTAAAAGTCGAATATCTCGAAAAGGGTTAAGTTTAGGGTAGGGTGTTTCATAGTGAAATAAGTCAGAAATGATGGGTACTCCACGCCCTTAACGGATCTAGCACGACTTTTCCTGTAACCCTGTATATATTTTACAGTTCAAGGAATGCCTGTCTCCTCACGATGTCTTGTACTCACAAAAGTATATATGATTTATATGGATCTCCTATATCCAAAAAAAATAACAAGTCATAAGACATATATTACATAATCCGCGCTAATTCATCAGCCGCATGCCCGAAAGCAGCTCAAGTGTGTAGTGTGGGTGTGTAGTGTGTACAATAAAAGCGCTTAATTTGTCAAGATGATGTCATCGCGTGCGAACAGTGTACAATTGATATATTGACACTGACGGCCATCAGTCACGTCAAACGATTTTCAAATTGTTTGAAGTGATTTTCCAACTTTGGGTTCACGAACTGAAACTTTTAGTTTGACAGGCCTCACAGCTCTGTTGGTAACTCTGCCTTCTGCGCTGTAGGTTGGTTCGATTCCCACCCAGGACAAATATTTGTGTCACGAATATAGATGTGTTCTGTCTGGTTGTTAATATGTATGTATTTATTTACATAAAAGTTATATGTATTCTATCAGTTGTCTGGTTCCTATAATACAAGCTATGCTTAGTTTGGAGCTAGATGGCGCTGTGTGAGTTATCCACTAATAATATTACATTGAATATTAAAATGATCCTAACCAAGGGTAAGTATTTGTTGACTTCCAATATTTCGAAGCAGTTCTGTGCAAAAGGTTAGGTTGCAAAAATCTTATTTAATATCTCGGGAATTTTCAAAATACTGTCCATAACAATGATAGTTTCTTAAGTAACATATGACTTTAGGGGATTTTTTTATGACGAGTCTTGGCATAGCTTTCCGGCGATTCAGCAACTATTTTTTTTTTACGAGGGTAGTCAAAAGCAAAACATGTGAAACATGGAAATGAAACGTCTCAGTACCTGTAATTTTCAACAGCTGGAACACAGCAACGCAAATTCTACAAATGATACTTTTCGAATTTCTTAAAGTAAATCAGTCTTTCTGTTTGAAGCTTCTCAGCGAAGTCCTTTGGCTAACATTTGGCATAACTCCATTTAATATAAGTCATTCTCGCACACATAGTTTCAATGTTAGTACCAATGCTATTTTAGCAATGCAGTAATACGTCATACAGCTTATTGGCAAGGCTGTCGATTGTCATCAGATGACATCACCCTGTGTAATCGTTAACGTAGCGATTATAATGTAGGACATCCTGTAATTAATCGCTTGTGTTGGTGCATTTTTATCACCTTCCAACAACATAGGTTTGAGATAGATAAAAATAAAAATAATAGTAGAAGTATATAAAAATAGAATAGAAGAAGGGATTTGTAGTTACATATATTTCATTAGTAATTTATTTTTATTCTTTATTCTTTACTGTACACAGAAAACATAATACAAAAAATTCATAAGTTATACATGTACAAAGGCGAGCTTAACCCTAAAAAGAGTTCTCTTCCAGCAAACCTAGAGATAGGCGATTTTATAGAGGTAGGACGTGTACATAATAAAGATAAATTAAAACTAAATTTTTAAAGGGCTTAAAAACCTACATACTTTAAATACACATATAAATACAAAATACTATATCAACACTATATACTATTATTAAGTATATGGATATAAATTAGGAGTGTCTGTTTGTAATATTACAATAATCGCTTTTTACTAAGTGCATATGGATGTAAACACGGTACATATACCAAAACAACATTTTTTACAATTTTTGTCTGTCTGTCTGTTTGTTCCGGCTAATCTCTGAAATGGCTGGACCGATTTTGACGCGACTTTCACTGGCAGATAGCTGATGTAACAAGGAGTAACTATACAAATTAGTTTTATTTTTATAATTCTCTCAGTTGGTACTGTTAGGACAATAATTTGAATTACTGAGTTATGGAATCTAAGTTTTAAAATGAACTATAAAACTAGCTCTAGGTCAGAGCATGCTAGTCACTAATGAAGCAATTTGCGTACAAATTTAGCGTGGGAATGCATGGCTCCGCAAACTGACGAACACACGCTAAAAGCAATTACGGAACGAGCCGACGGCCCACCTGGTGTTACGTGGTAACCTCTGCCCATAACAACCGATACGACTTGGGTCCTCCCCTACTAGGTGCAACAAGACACAAGTCCCACCGTATACTCACGACACTCTGAGACGTGTAGGTGGAATGTGTCATGTGCCTGTAGTTTTCACCGGCAATCACACCTTTCAAACCGGGACACAGTAACGCGAATGCGTCACTGCTTGGCAGCAGAAATGGGCATGGTGGCAGTACTTCCCCGGATGAACTTGGCGTGGGTTCTACTGCATGAGTATCAAGTCCCTGTAATTTCTGTATTCGTGTTAGGAAGTCAATGCTTCATTCAAATTGCCTCTTTCTACTTAACATCATTAAACCGTTTAAACGTTTAACTAATGTATTCTAACTGTGGGCTATTTCGCGGCTCAAACGAAGGGCCTAACCAACTCTAACGAACGTTCCAGCTAATAGAACGAATCTTGTTAAATTGGCGACTTCGTTAGAGTAAATATATTAGTTTGAAATATTGATTTTAAATTGATAGGGTAGTTCAACCCTTAGTGTAGTGAGAAACTAAATTGTGTTTCATTAATAAGATTATAGTTTTGAAATGACCGAAAAGCAAAATGGACGCATTTCAATCCTTTCAGATCACTTGTTCGAGAGTAACACGAGTTAATGAGTAGCAGTGGTTTTGAAATTTGGTACCTATTATTAATAAAACTTAATTTAATTCATAAGTATGTTAACTTTTTATCAAGATAAGTTTTTTATTAATTGTAGTAGTGTTTGAGAGCTATCTCACCTGATGATAAGTTAGGATGCTGTCTGATCATGTCATCACGTAACATGCTTGGCCAGCAGGCATCTATGTGTTTACTCCTTAAGTTTACTAGGACCTGAGCCCACGAAATCACGACACCAATGGACTACAGAAATTCTAGATTAGAATTCTAAGATTAATTGCAAATTGTTTTGTTCTACGTCTATATAACCATATATACTTTTGTAATTCTGATTATCTGAAAGCTGATTTGTTTTGTAGCGTCCATTATGGACTTTGACACATCATTGTATCGATCCAAAAACGTCCAACAGTAAGTCAACAATATCGTAAACGCCAATGTCGTAATGTGGGCCGATACTATTATTCTATGCCCTGCAGGGTTTATGGCGTTTAAACAGGTCACTGGTCGTAAAACAAAATTTCCTAGATTGGTGCAAGTTGAAGAAGCATGATCAATGTTCATTCTCCCAATCCTCTTATTTAAATCAGATTTTTGTGAATAAAAGAAACATCATTTATCTATCCCAAGCAATACGAACACAATTGGAAAACACTAAATGGTTCCGGTTGAAATTACAGGCACATGAGTCCTTGCATCTTCAAGTGTCACAGCGTCGGTCGCAATGCGATGTCACTTGGGTCGTCTCTACAGGATCATAACAATAATATGAATAGCCATGTTTATTATTTTACTATCAATGTACCATAAATTGTTTTGAAGCCTGTGGCTCCCGAACTAGTTAAAAACCATCAAAATCAAAAGCATCAAAAGCCATCGCATTCTCCCAAAAGTGGGTATCACACGTTTAGAATTACACATACAGGGTGTGGCGTAATGAGTGGATAATAGGGTACCTGCGGGTAGGGGCCATTGTGGCGGTTCAGAAAAATATTTGTTATGCTCAGTAAAAGTGCCTCGGTTTTCGAGATATTCGACATTTTCGAAATTTAAGAAATATTTCACCCTTCGTCACTATTTTTGGCGCCCAGACTGCAAATGAATTTTTTTTTTCTATCTGTTTTTTGGATAGTATTCTTGGATAGATGTGCTATCGAATGGAAACTATTATTTTTATAACACAAGCACAGTTATGTTTTTAAAATAAGATTTCACTAAAATTTTACTTGCTTTCGTTTGTTTTCCTGACCTTTACCCTTCTGTGGTGTAAAAAAAATGTATGGTCACTTGAATGCCAACGTTTAAAAAAATTAGCCTTTTTCATCGAGATTCCGAAATGGTATATTACATGGTATTTCCACAAGTTGATTCAAAATTAATTCCTATTAAAATGGGTAGAGCTAATTATTATAAAATTACAAATAGTACTAAAATTTACTTCATTACTTAAAATCACCTAAAAACATTAGTTTAAAATTCGGTAATGAAATAAAACGAAACAATAAATTTTAAATGCATTTCATTTATTAAATTTACTATCACAAAAGGTGTTCGAAAAGTCCACCACGTGCTCTGATGCATGCTCTGCACCTTTTGATAACAGATCTTTTAATCCTGTTCGCAAATCTTTGCTCTGTGATTTTCTGAGCAGCTAATCGCACACGCTCCCGTAGCTGGTCCACTGTATTAATTGGGTCTTTATAAACCTTTTCTTTAAGACATCCCCAGTAAAAAAAGTCCAATGGGTTGAGGTCTGGTGAAGGAGGTGGCCACAAAATTGTCCCCAAACGACCGATCCATCGTCGACGATATGTTTCATCGAGGTATTGTCGAACATTTCGGGCGTAATGAGCGGGGCAACCATCGTGCTGCAGCCATTTTAATTTTGAATCAACTTGTGGAAATACCATGTAATATACCATTTCGGAATCTCGATGAAAAAGGCTAATTTTTTTAAACGTTGGCATTCAAGTGACCATACATTTTTTTTACACCACAGAAGGGTAAAGGTCAGGAAAACAAACGAAAGCAAGTAAAATTTTAGTGAAATCTTATTTTAAAAACATAACTGTGCTTGTGTTATAAAAATAATAGTTTCCATTCGATAGCACATCTATCCAAGAATACTATCCAAAAAACAGATAGAAAAAAAAAATTCATTTGCAGTCTGGGCGCCAAAAATAGTGACGAAGGGTGAAATATTTCTTAAATTTCGAAAATGTCGAATATCTCGAAAACCGAGGCACTTTTACTGAGCATAACAAATATTTTTCTGAACCGCCACAATGGCCCCTACCCGCAGGTACCCTATTATCCACTCATTACGCCACACCCTGTATATCTAATATGTGCAATTCTAAAAATAGATATCCTATTCATACTATGTAATTTTTCTTGCATTAAACTCAATTTAATTCAGAATTCGGATAGGATCGTACCAGTACATCCCATTCTACGGAAGGACTCCAATAAATTGCAATAGTAAGATATTATTGATAAAAGAAACACATTTTACTAATAATATTTATATCTTTTTACAACTTTTAACTTATCATATTTGTATGTATGTTTGTTTAGGTCAAACTTTGATAATCCTATAAAAAAAGGATTTTTTTATAGCCTGTCAAGGTTATCTTATTGTCTTGTCTTATATCTGTCTACATAACTTTGACCTAAACTATAGTTACCTAAAAAGTAAAGTAAAGTTAGTAAAGTAAAGTTACCTAAATTATAGTATATAACTGTAGTTGGAACATTTCAATTCCGTCATATTGATATCTTAGCGCTTTGAAAGTCCTTTGCACCAAACTACACTCTCCTACAACTTTATTAGGCGTTTTATAGATTTTAAAGAGTTAACGCGTTTTATGGACTTTAGAAGGTTTTATGCGATTCATATGAACACCGCAAACTCGTTAAATAATTAATTTGATATTTATATTATTTATTACTTAAAACATTTATATATAAGTAATTATATGTAAATTTCAATTGTAGTAGGCGATTTAATAAATTTGGATAGCTTTTAAATTTTGGATTCCTTTATATCATTAGATTATGGTTACCTAATGATAATGTCAAACTGGTTAATTGTGAATAAGTCGGCAGTGATATAACCTTCGTCATTTGGCCCCTCACCCTAAAACATATAAAAGGTAAGTTTGAATGTAACCAAAAGCTTTGTTTCTATGTCAATACATAGAAACAAAAATATAAAGCTTTATATATTAGAACCGGAGGTCAAATAGGAGACTTTGGAAAACATTTTATTTCTGATTAGTCTCAATTAAAGGTCAAAATTTTTATTATTGGTTGGTTGGAGGAGAATATTGGTTCTAGAATTGTTAAGTTTCTGATTTTTACATACAATGATAGAAATCGTACAAGTGCCAACGGGAAGTAACCCACGCGACAAAGCGGGGTTGCCAGAACGATAGTGTAAAACTTAAAATTGGAAGAAAACTTATTCCAAAAAGAGTACCATTGTAACTATTCTTGTGGTCCTCAGTGTTTCACCCACCTGACCACTTAACCTACTCTCTTTTATACCCCGGTGTTAAGCACCACGGAGATAGAAACGAACATTGCACACAGTGGTAGAGACGGTATGTCAAAACTCAAAAGCCAACCCCCAAAACCAATTTGTAACATCTAATGAAACGAACACTCAAACTATTATCACATAACGTTCAAGATAATTAGTATTCTTCATAAGTTTTTATAGCAATAGAACTGAAGCCTAGTTCGTGCGGGAAAGTACTGCCATCATACCCATTTCTTCCGCCAAGCACTAATGCTTTCGCGTAACTGTGTTCCGGTTTGAAAGGTGTGGTTGCAGGTGAACTTACAGACACATGAAACATTCCACCTTCACATGTCAGAATTACGACAAACGATGCTACTTGGGTCCTGTTTAAGGGAGGAACCAAGTCATATTGCTGGTTATTGGGAGAGTTACTACTGTGACAGATGAGGCATTTGCTCGAAACGTAACTTACATAAAAAGTTCAGCTCTACCCGAGTGCCAGGTTATTATATATCCGTGGTCTGCATACGGCCTGAGATTTACGATGTCATACGTCGAAATTATACAAGAGTTATGTGACATTTCCATGTTTGTGCAGATCTTGGAAGGTGGTACATAATTTTATTCGGGTTATAAATTATGTGCTTGCTTGCGAAATTTAGATAGAGCTCGGTATATCCGTTTACATTATGATACCAGGAAAACTAAGCATTGCTCGGCAATTGTTATTACAATATACAGAATTGACTTTAATGAACTTGACTTATAGAACTAATGTTTTTGGGGACCCTTAGGGACCCTGAATTCGAGTTTATGAAGAAATCTATCCCTTTTGTCCATCAGAAAAATTATTTTATGTACAAGTTATGTATGTCTGTTTTCTATGGGTGACGGTTACCACTTAACATCGGGAGGACCGTCAGCTCGTTCCGTCGCCTAAGTCACATAAAAAAGTTATTTATGAGCGAAAAGGATAGAGTGAAGAAAACTCCTGTGTAGAAGAAACCAGGCGTTCAGATGGTGTCCAACCCTCAAGCGAGAGATAAAGTAGCCCATACCATCAATATTACCACTTAAGTACGTGAAATAATTAGATAGTGAATCGTTTGGGGACCACATAGTTCACACAAGTCAAAAATATCTACAGGGTTACAGGAAAAGTCGTGCTAGATCCGTTAAGGGCGTGGAGTACCCATCATTTCTGACTTATTTCACTATGAAACACCCTACCCTAAACTTAACCCTTTTCGAGATATTCGACTTTTAATTTTTTATTGAATAATGCCGATTTTTAGGCTACGAAATTTATTTTTGTTTATTTTGTGTATCTTATTATTATTATTATTGCATTTTTACATGTGTAATAAGATGCTTTAGGACATCAATCATTAAAATAGTGCATAAGTTAATTGAATACACCGTAGTAGACAAGTGAAAGTAAAAAAATAAAAAATATATTAGCAAGCTTATTTTTCTCTAAGGGATATCTAAAAAAAATATTATGACACTTGTTCGGCAGATATTTTTTAAAATATCTACGTTTCATCAGCTATCTAACGAGGTATAATAATCTAGGGTTTTATTCAAATGCATTGGAAAAAAATTAGTTTCATAGGCGACAGTGGAGAAGAAAATTTATACTTAGCCCTAAAAAGTAAAATAAAACATTAGGTATGCATGAAATGTCATTTATTAAAGGTTTTCACACAACTTTTTCTTATTCTATAGTTCATGTTCAACATGGCCGCCTCTATTTCTGAAACATTGTCGCATCCTTCTACGGAGACCAGTCTTCACTACTCCAGTGGTCAACGTGGTCCTCATTTTATTTGCTGCATCCACAATCCTTTCTCTTAAGTCTTCCACAGACAAAACTGGATTCGGCTCGCTGTACACAAGACTTTTCATGCACCCCCATACATGAAAATCCATGGGAGTTAGGTCCGGACTTCTTGCTGGCCATGGCAACGGCCCACCTCGTCCTATCCATTTGTTTGGATAATTTGTGTCCAGCCAGTCTCTGACACTTCTCCTGAAATGGGCAGGGCAGCCATCGTGTTGGAACCACATGTCCCTGATCAGGTTGAGTGGCAGATCATCCAGCAAATCACTCAAGTCTGCTCTCAGGAAATTTTCGTAGCTTTCCCCATTTAGATTATCCGGGAGAAAGTAAGGTCCAATCAAATGATTAGAGATAATGCCCATCCACACATTCACGCTGAATCTTCGTTGGGACCCTTTCACTCTTTTCTTATTGGGATTCCTTAGTTCTTTTGGGGCCCAGTAATGGACGTTGTGATA
Organism: Chesias legatella; assembly: GCA_947359385.1. Classification (NCBI taxonomy): domain Eukaryota; kingdom Metazoa; phylum Arthropoda; class Insecta; order Lepidoptera; family Geometridae; genus Chesias; species Chesias legatella. The sequence goes on along the minus strand of OX375769.1, from coordinate 10,768,324 downwards.
GTTGGTTATGCCATCTTTATCAAATTTGGACTCATCCGTCCACAAGATATTTCTTAGAAAATCTGGGTCTTCTACGTCAGCATTTAGCATAAATCTGCAAAAGTCCAATCTTCTCGCGGGGTCTCCTTCTTCAATAACGTGTACCGGCGTGTAATGGTACGGGTATAGGCCAGCAGTATGCACTGTAAACCACACTCTCCATTGCGAAAGTCCCAGATCACGGGCAACAATATTAGTGGAAGTAGTCGGATCCGCTCGAAAGCGTTGCACTATCTCATTGTCCTGTTCTTCGTCGTCAATTCGTGGTCTTCCCATGTCTGTATTTCGTCTCAAAACAGAGCCAGTTTCTTTAAGTCTTCGATAAACTCTGTCAAAACAGGCCACATCCGGCACTCGACGACCGGGGTAGCGAGTTATGTATTCGTTACGAGCTTGCGCAGACACACAATCGCAGTATCCGTAACAAATAAGCATATCAGCATATTCCTCAGGTGTGTAGGACGTCATCTTCAACACATATATCACAGTATCACAGGTACAAATCAGAGTCCGGTTAACAAGCACAGTAGTCACAAATCAGAAGAAATAGTCCAGAATCACAGCCAAGTCGAGAAAAAGAGCAAAACGATATCACATCTACTATGTACGAAGCACAAAAGCAGACTGACAACCAAAACAATACCCCCTGTTGTATTCCCAGCTCTAACCGGTCTCTACACTTTTTCTTTCATTCGCACCTACATAAATCGTCACTTGTCTCGCTCTCTCGGTGCGTCTTAACTTGAAGGAAAATAGGCGCGGGACCGTTAGAACTGCTACCTGGAGCGTCCCAACTACTTTTTTCCACGAAATGTAATACAAACCCTAGATTGTTAGACCTCGTTAGATAGCTGATGAAACGTAGATATTTTAAAAAATATCTGCCGAACAAGTGTCATAATATTTTTTTTAGATATCCCTTAGAGAAAAATAAGCTTGCTAATATATTTTTTATTTTTTTACTTTCACTTGTCTACTACGGTCTATTCAATTAACTTATGCACTATTTTAATGATTGATGTCCTAAAGCATCTTATTACACATGTAAAAATGCAATAATAATAATAATAAGATACACAAAATAAACAAAAATAAATTTCGTAGCCTAAAAATCGGCATTATTCAATAAAAAATTAAAAGTCGAATATCTCGAAAAGGGTTAAGTTTAGGGTAGGGTGTTTCATAGTGAAATAAGTCAGAAATGATGGGTACTCCACGCCCTTAACGGATCTAGCACGACTTTTCCTGTAACCCTGTATATTCACTCTTTTAAAGTCAAAGTTTTTGATCATTTTCAGTGTTTCAGTTTTTGATGAAATGACTTGGAAACGTCAATAAACTTTGACAAGCCTTGCCCATACTAAGGTATGGGATGGCCCAAGTCGCAACGCATTGCTCCGTTCACTCTGATACTTGAACTTGATCGTCTCATAAGCCTGTAAATTGCAACCGGAAACATGCGTATGCTACTGCTTGGTGGCAGAAATGGGTATGCTATCAGTACTACACGGGATGAACACCGCACGTAGGGACTATCGATTCTACTATAAATGTATATAGCAATGAGCGTGCTACTGCTTGGTGGCAGAAATGGGTATGCTATCAGTACTACACGGGATGAACACTGCACGTAGGTAGGTACTATCGATTCTACTGTTACTGCTAATAGCAATGAGCGTGCTACTGCTTGGTGCCAGAAATAGGTATGGTATCAGTACTACCCGGGACGTACACCGCACATACTACTGGTTCAACTGTTATTGCTCTTTTACACCTGTTATAATATCTTCACGCGCATGAATGCGCGCGCGATTTCCAACCGATGATGCAGAGATTAATTTTAACCCAAATTACAGTTTACAGATTCCCCGAAACACTGTGTGATGATAGTGATGTGCTTATACTAGATAAAAAGCCGGATAAACAAAAAAAATTGGCTTTTATCCGGCTTTTTTGATGATTCAAATATAAATATAATTGGTGCACATTTGACACAGCGCCATTTAGCCACAAAGTAAGCTTAGCATAGCTTGTGTCATGGGAACTACACAACTGATATAACACTTTTATACTATTTTTTTTGTAAATACATACATATAATACATATTAACACCCAATCATATTAATATTAACATCAAATGAGCCTTTAATTCCAACTATACGTTGGAAAACTGTATCTTTTACGTATTTTTAATGATTGTCCTCATATGTTGGTCACTTTTGCCAAGTAATAGGTAGTCTTCTCATTTGCTTCATTCTATCATCTAAGACGACAGCTTCGTCTGTAAGTTGGAATCGCAGCAAAGAGTTCTGATAGCTACGTAATTTCGTTTTAACAGCTGATTAGATGTTTTACGAGCTAAAATAAGTTATTGTAACAAATTTTCTTTGTCAGTCAAATAGCAGTATGTAGGGGAAGTACTGCCACCATTTCCATTTCAAATTGCTGTGTTTTTGCGAGTGCTTGTGCCGGTGAAATTACTGATACGTGAGACGTACTGATACTATGTGGCGCTGTGTGAAACGAAATTATATTGAACAAATAAAATTAAATAAAAAAAATGTCTCAGTAATGTTCCCATCCCTAGTCGATAGTAACGTAGAACAGTTTCCACGCTGTTTGTTGCGTCAATATTTATTTATGTATTGAATTTGTTTAGGTTATTCACAGATTATACTCTGTGTTCTATTTCCGTGGGTAATGCACTGGAAAAATAAAACATTGCAAGACGTATCCGGGTTTTTTTTTATAAATGAAACGGAAATCCTTTTAAATATTTACGAAGATATATTAGACTGGCCTCAAGCTCAGTTGGTAGTAACCCTGCCTTCTACGCTATAGGTCGTGGGTTCGATTCCATCCATGATAAACATTTGGGTGACTAACATAGATGTTTGGTCTGTGTTTCGGCGTTAGCTTACTTTGGGACTAGATGGCGCTGCGGTCCACCAATATTTATTATTATTATTAATGTGTTTTGTGTCGTTAATTGTGGTTTTAATTTAATTTTAATGTTATGTAACATGTATGGACCATTAAAAAACTTTTCTGAATAAATAAATAAATAAAATAAATTAACTAATCACAGAGCGCAGTTATGTATTTGCAGGTGAAATTGCAAGCGCATTAGACGCAACATCCCCGTCTCGAGGTGATGGATGCAACGCAGTGCAACTTGAGTCATCTCGTACTTTGGAGAGGACTTGAGTCGAATTGTTGTTGTCTATGGGCGGCGGTTACCACTTAACATCAGGTGGGCCGTCAGCTCGTTCCGTGACCTCATTTACATGAAAAAAACTATAGAGATAATAACATCTAACATTGTATCGTTTCTCACTTTATTTAAATTCAATACAAACCATCACATTACTAAAACAATACCGATTGTTCGAATACAAAGAGCTTATGCCGAGAGCCGATAAGCTTAACAACGAGGTATTGTAGAAGCTGCACTTATAATGTTATCCAAGCTTTAACGTTCGGTATTCACTCCAAATTGTACCTAAACCGTTTAGGTTTATAAACCAATTTCAATTTCATCACACATTGATATTATTGTTAGGTAATGAAAGAAAGAAAGAAAAACTTTATTTGTAGCTATTAATAATACATAACACGACACTGTAGATACTTAAATTAATAACTTATAACGTTTAGTACATTTATGAAACTTAAAGTTACGAAATGGCGTCCGACTCAGCATATGTTGAATGCTGAAGTAATCTAAACTATCATTTGAAATATAATTGTCTGTTTGTTTGTTCGTACTTCTTACAAACTTTTTCAATACTTGTTGTCTAATTAAATATTACAACTTATAAATATCCAACATACCTACGGGGTTAAAAGCAGTGACTTTTAAGTTATTAAATACACTTAACTATGGTTCAGTTATTCCACAATTCGACCTGTCAGTTAACGCGGTATGTCAAATGATTGATACAGAGTTTACAAGTCAAGATACGCATCCCAACGGAATGCAGATAAGAGAGTATCAAAAAAACCGGCCACGTGCGTGTTGGACCACGCTCAGTGAAGGTTCCGTAGTACAATGAACATTCACGGTTAAAATTCCAAATTAAATTTTATGTAATTAGCAGCAAATGCAAATTGTTTTTTCATAGTATTTTGAAAGAAACAAGTCGTTTTCGCTTTCCCTACTGTGCAAATAGCGGAGAACGGAAAATATTCCTTCTTAAAAACTCATTCAAAACATTGTTCGTAGGAATTGATTCTAAGTTCTACAATCTCACATTCCAAAACTTTTCATCCCATAGATGATAAGTTGGACATAATGTATGTATGTAGAAGCGCGTCTCACCAAATATTGGCTCAAATAAACAAGTCTTCCAACATGGTTATAATGTTTAAAGAGCTATCTAAAATAACCCACACTAACCCTGCATTGGAATTTCCGCCTTTTAAATTTATTAAGTTTTACACCTTAACACAGCATCTCGTTGAAGCAAATTTACTTTCAAAGTCAAAATCAAAAATATTTTCCACAGAAATCATAAAGAAATTGCTTGGAAGTAATACATGTTAATAGTTATTTTATGTTCTACTGTCTCATTTTTTCGAAATTTCCATTTTCCACCCCAAATGTAAAAAGTTAAGAGGGACACTTTACGACTTTAAAAGCACCTAACAGCCGGCTAAATAAGTATTTTAAAACACACATCGATCCGTTTTTCCATTACGATGTGGAACCCTAAAAATAAGCGACACAGTTTTGTAATGGGCTCCTTGAAACAAGGGCAGTAGTGTCAATCACAATAAACGTACTGTAAAAAGATGACGCAATAAAGTCACAGGCAAAGATAGTACACGAGGAAAGTATGTTGCAGCCAACTATCTTAATCAGTCTATCAATTAACAGCCTAGTCTTTTAACTAAACGGCGCCGTCCAACCATTCTTGTGGGCTAAGTTTTTTTTTATGTATTTGTAGTCACGGAACGAGCTGACGGCCCACCTGATGTTAAGTGGTAACCACCGCCCATAGACAACAACAATACCACTCAATTACTCTCTATAGTACGAGATGACTCAAGACACATTGCGTTGCATCCATCACTTCGAGACGGGGATGTTACGTCCTGCAATTTCACCGGCACCCACTCCCTTCCACCGGAACACAGCAACACGAGTGCATCACTGCTTGGCGGCAGATTACCAGGTGTGGTGGCAGTACTTCTTCGGGCGAACTTGGCACAAGTTGTAATAAATATAATTTTAAATATGTACTACTCGAGCGAAGCAGGGACGAGCTGCTAGTTCACGGTCCACCGTAGTAAAGTAATTTATCCCGACTGCTTACACGAAAATGTGAGAACCATGGCACACATGTTACCCCAAATGCTTGTCCCAGTTTGTTCACGAGCCGGTAAGTTCCTTGTTTCATAACTTTACGGTTTTGGATAACTTTAAGTGGATAATGTGTCTGTAAAAAAGTGCCGGAGAACTTTTGTGGGTTGTAACTTATGCTAGAAACTTTAAGGTCAGCGGCGACCGAAGCATTTGAACAAAAGTTGTAAGCTACAGGATATGATTACATATTTAAAATAAAAATAAGATAGCATAAGCATCTATTTATTAATCTATTTGATCTATTTTCTAGTTGATTTGTAATTTGTATTGTCTGCCTTAATAAATAAATAAAAATAAATTCACTAAGCAATGTGTAAAAATTTCCTAAAATTGTAAAAATAAAATATATAAGATAGTAAGTAACATTTATTAGAGATAAAAGACTACTTCCTACAGCTCCCTCTGAAACTAAAAGGTCGGAGTTTGAAATTTTCATGAGGGTTCCTTTCATTACGCAAACGGTCACTTTTCGGGTATTGAGACATTCCACCACAGATGGGGTATATAAGATTCCACGCGAAGGAATTAAGAGACGGGACCACTAGTAATGTATGCCGTACGTAACTAAGTGTCCGATATCAGATTTATAATGGCTCTGCTATAAACGGTTTTATGCCCATTGCAGATAATATTAAAAAAAACTAAGAATATATTATATTGAATAGTTATTGACAACAATATATAACCACGCATCGGATTTTGATACATTTTCACTATAAAAGAACGATAAAAGAGGAATGTACATAATTAGTAAATTAATTGCACCCTTGCGAAGCCTGGGCGGGTCGCTAGTTTAGTGTAAAACATACTTTAGGTTTTATAAGATAACTAGATGACAGTCCTTCCATTCAATGTCAGGAACAGAGGTTCCCAGTTTATGGTGATACTCTTCCTATACCTAAGAAAGGGAGGCCCCAAAGACTTTGCTTTTGTTGTGGGCAGAGGTTACTGCTTTACAACTGGGACTTGCTTGTTCTATACCTGGTTCACATTATAGAACTTTACGGAAAGTATATATTTGCTCTATTCAGCTTTTAATGAAGTCGTTAATTTAAACGTACAATACGTTATAGCGCTTTGTGTTTATTTTATTCAGAGCGCGAGAGAAATGCACCGCTCCGTACATAACAACAGAATATTCGAAGACTAAAATTCTTTCAGAAAAAGATTTACGTTTCAGTGAACCGAATAACTTTGTATAAAATGAAATGCGTTTAATTATAATTTTAACATTTAGTACTAAAATGAAACGGTCCGGTTTGAAGGGTGTGGTTGCCGGTGAAATTACAGGCACATGAGACACTCCTTCACGTTTCCAGTGTTACTGGCGCATCACGACTTGGGTCTTGTTGTAACTACGTAGGGGACGACCCAAGTCGGATTCCTTGTTATGGGCAGAAGTTACCACATAATACCAGGTGCACCATGAGCTCGTTCCGTAGGTAACATTACCACATTAAATAAATCCGTGTAGTACCACATATCACCATAGTAGCAATAAAGAAAGAAAGAAAAAATATTTATTTTGACAGACACATTATTATTTACATCAATGGACATAACACCAGACAGCTAAATAATCACATTCGATAGCTTTATTGCATGACGAATTCCCATCCATGCACAAAAGTGTTCGAAAAGCCGTTACTGGCCTACCTTTACCTTAATTTCGCCTCCAGATGTAAAAATAACTAGAAGTGATACAAGTAATTGACCTACTAAAAACAGTACTACTAAGTACTAATCGTTTCACTGACTCTCTCGAATCAGTGTGGTGAAAGGATTAGCCTAAATTGCGCCTCAAATAGGCTCATTTCATGCACTTGACACTTGTCTTCGAATTATTTATTGTATCATGGGTTTCTCTCACGACGTTTGCTATCACCGTTTTTGAGAACTTAGTATTCTTACTGGCCTCATACCTCAGTTGGTAATAACCCTGCCTTCTGCGCTGTAGGTCGTGGGTTCGATTCCCACCCAGGATAAACATTTGTGTGGCTAACATTGATGTTTGTTCTGTGTGTGGGTGTCAATATATATTTTTTTTCACACAGCACCATTTTGCCCCAAAGTAAGCTAAGCATAGCTTGTATCATATCATGGGAACCAGACAACTAATATAATACTTATATACTTTTCTTTTGTAAATACATACATATAATACATATTAACACCCAGACACAGAACAAACATCAATGTTACAAATGTCACATAAATGTTTGTCCTGAGTGGGGATCGAACCCACGACCTACAGCGCAGAAGGTAGGGTTACTAACCAACTGAGCTATAAGGCCAGTCAATTAATAATATATATTATATGAATGAAATTCCAAAAAAGTATATAAGTATTATATCAGTTGTCTGGTTCCCATGATACAAGCTATGTTTATCTTACTTTGGGCCTAGATGGCGCTGTGTGAAATGTCCACCAAAATCATTATTATTATTGAGGTTCAAGTGACTCAAGTCAGTATTCGAAGCAGTAACTTCCAAATTTGAACTCGGGGTCTTTATCAAGGGGCTACCTTGATATCTACCACGTTATTTAGAAGTCATGTCTTGCTGTAGGATACATTTCTGCTACTAAAAATACATAAGCATTAAGTAAATATTGTTAAAGAAATAATTAAAAATCTTTTATTTACAATAACCTTTCAGAAGGTAGTTATACAGCGGCGACATCTAGTTGTTAGAATTAGGCTATAGCATAATTGTAAACCTATAAGTACTAGGTAAGCTGTTACCATTTCCGCCTATCTATCTTCTACGGTTATATGCCCATCCAATTATGGCTATTACCGCTTCTAGTTTGGCCAATCCATTATGAGAAATATAGGGCGGATGGAATTTATTCACCATCACCTAATTTGGAGGCAAATAACCATTAGCCATAATGGCGGGAGTATCGGCACTATTGATGATCACTTGACCTGAAAAAGCCAGAAGATGAAATTCCTATTTATGAATTTTAGACTCAACAAGTCTAATTTACCTACTATCACCAATATCCTGTCCACCGTTATTTATAATTAGGTATCAACTACTAATTAAATACTCACAAAATTTGCAATACGAAATCGTATTAGCATTTATTGTCATCTACCTATTGCTTGAAATATCCCATTTTACCTACTAGTACTTAGTTGTAACAAAATCAAAAATAAGCGCCTGATCGAAAATTAAAGCAAATGTTTAGTACACGAATAGAAACCGATTCTATTATTAAATTCAATTAGTAACGTATCCCTAGGAAAGTATACGAACTTAATTACTACCAGCTACGGATTTCGACATTTTTAATTAAAATTTCTCTCGCGGTGAATGAGATTTGGCGACATTTTCAAATTATAATTCTTTCACCGCTGATCCTTCATTTAGCTTGTGAAAGCGAAATCTGGACGGAATTACTTATAGAACATTCTAAAATATAAATTATTTATTTCATATTTAAATGAGGTGATAATTTGTTTTCGTCTCGTATTTTGCGATGAGACAAAATTAGTCGAAATTTATAACTCTGAAATTGGCTGCAGGGTTCGTTTTTTAAGACTTAGAGCAATTTAGTACCACTTACCTAACCTGTGCCGCAATAGTGAGGGGTGCCTAAATGTGAATTTCCAGAAATTTACATAAGTGAATAATGGTTGAACGACATCTCACCGCCCTGTAACGGAGTTTTGCGTATCTCAATCCATTTCTAACTCTCACAAACCTCATCAGATCTAACGATAAACATTGGTAGCGCCTTAAGCGAAGGGGCGGCCTAAATAATTACTGATAATATGAGTATAATTATACATATAATTATTATCTTATATCAAATAAAGAGACACTCTCTTCTAAATCTTTTTATTTTGGTCTTTGGGCGTACCTACTACCACTATGTGGATAATATATCCCTCCATACAATACTACTACATAACATAATACTAGTTCGTAGTACTGAGATGGGAAGTAGTTATTCTACATCAACAATCGTAGCCTCTAGTCTGTTCAACGCTTACATAATCGTAAGGTCCAACTCATAAAACTCCCTCAAATTATGTTAGGAAATAAAATTTACTAAATTAGAAAAAAAAACACCAAATAAGCTCATGGAAGAAACCGCCATCTATACGTCAGTATTGTAAACAAATTAAATGTGGATGTGCATAAAGTTTATAATTATCTCCGATAGATGGAACAAGTGCTTAACAAATGTAATAATGTTTCTCTGCCTAATGATTTATAATAAAAATATAATAAGCTCAAATATTTGAACTATGCACGTGTGATGTTAGAAAAGCATTTTAATTTTAATTAGTTCAAAGTATAAGGCTGTCATCTTTTTTTTCATGTCAGGTAATAGCTGATTTTCTAAAAATAGACCAATTTTAAGAATTTCATCTGGTATGATTATATTATATATTATGGTTGTAAAATTTCTGGATCTTCCGTTTAATAAACTGGCCATATTCTCTTTTAAATAAACCCAGCAACAACTTGTGAATGTAAACTAACTCGGACACTGGCAGAGTTTGTGTGGCTAATACACGAACAGCCAAAGAAGAGGAACTGAATTGAACTGACCAATTTTCACTTGTTTGTTTGGATCTTTGTTTCATAACCATCCACTAACTCACTCGTTCACTCGTTCTTTTCACGGAATTAGACCGTAAGAAGCTAAGAAGGAAAGAGAATTTCAGTGTAAAAAAAAATTGTAACAGTAATTTGATATTGCATCTGAAAAAGTCCCACGAGTTGATTAGCTCACAACGTAAATTCGTTATGTTTCGACCGATATCATCAATCGGTCGCAGGGTCACCACTGAAAAGACGTCCAAAGATTTCGTCAGGAATAAAGTGGTTCGTCCCGCTTCGATCTTGAAACCGGCTGAAAAACTCAAATTATACAACAAGGAGAACAAAGAGCTATTCGGACCTCTTTTGGAGACTAACAAGCAGAAGAAACAGCGTCTGGCGAAAGCTGGTAAGTGCAATATTGTATGGTTTCGTCCTTGGCGTTGAACAGCGAATTGCATCGCACTTTCTAAAGTGATTGGGTATGATGAAACTGTCATGTAGTAATCCAATTTACAATTATCAGTTGTATATACATGTTGCAGTCAGACTAAAATTACGGTACCTACGTGCTATTAGTTCTATATTTGCAGTATACCCTACGTTCGAAGTGTCGCATGTCCTATTTGTGTATATAAGATTTATTTTGTAACAGCACGATCTTTGTAAAGTTGTTTACGAACAATGTATTCGTTTTCGCTCTCGCAGGCGCGTGTAAAACTTTGCCAATTAAAATCATATGACATTCACAAACGCCATGCGATATACGTTTATTTGTTTCCAGCTAAAAATAGCACCCATCAAAACAACAGCTCAAATCCCCAACCCACGCCGAAATATACATCAGTAAGAAATGCATTTGGTAATTCTTTGAAGAATTACCTGAGCCCCATAAGTAGCGAGTTTGTCGGTAAGAAAATGTGGCAAAATACGAGGAACTGTGTGAATTTTGTTAGCGTTTTACTGAACAACACTACAGTTAGAGCTTTGAGCACATCCACCATTTGTAATGCTACAAAGAGCTCTCCCGCTCAGCCGGGATATGCCAGTGAAGACAGGATACTTCAAATCAAGCCCCACCGCAATGACTTTGCTCAACAGTACCCGTCGGTCACACTGATTCTGAATAAGACTATGAGTGAAGAGTCCGCCAAGGCATTGGAAAAATGGAAACAGGAACGCATCGCTGAAATGGGATTGGAGGAATTCAACCGGTTTTATGAAGGTATGCTGAATTGTGTTTAACATTATCTCTCATACATTTTAAAAATATTTTCAACCATATATAGTTCCTATTTATTTGAATCCTTGTCATTTTTACTTGTGGCACGTCCTAATTTCGCACAGTGTTAAGTATTTATGTACTCATCTTTACTACTGGGGTACTCAAGTAAGTGTACTTTTCAATTAAATAAAAAAAAAACAGAATTGGATGAGTTGCTTCAGAGATTATCTCCTACATACAATGTTACCTCTTTACAATGTTAGCGTAGATGCAGCATGATAAGAATAATACTGAGGCATGACATCGCAAACATTTTCCTTAATTTTGATTTCATACATCATCTCCTTATTATTCAAGTGTTTACTCCTTATTCTTGACTGGTCTCACAGCTCAGTTGGTAGTAACTCTGCCTTCTGCACTATAGTTTATGAGTTTGGAAATGTAACCCAGGACAAATATTTGTATGGTGAACATATATGGTTGTTCTTTGCCTGTGTGTTAGTATGTAATGACTGGCCTCGCAGCTCGGTTGTAACTCTGCCTTTTGAGCTGTAGGTCGTGGGATCGATTCCCACCCAGGACAAACATTTGTGTGACGAGCATTGATTTTTGTTCTTGTGTCTGGGTGTTAATATGTATTTCCAAAAAAATAAGTATATAGGTATGTATTCTGTCCATCATCTGGTTTCTATAATACAAGCTATGCTTACTTTGGGGCTAGATGGCACTGTGTGAAATGTCCACCAATATTTATTTATGTCCTATTTGTTTGAAATATGATGTGAATCTCCCAGGTTTACCCATTCTGCTGGTAAATCAGTTAAAACTATAATGAAAACTTAGATGGAGATCTCAGAATTTCTCATTATATATACATTATTGATGTGTTCAGTACAAAGTTCTCTCATTTATCAATACATAAACAATTGTTTTATTTGTTTAATTGTTCCAAGATAGTGTTACTGACCCCAGTGTATTGTGAATGTTTGCATATTAATTGTGCTATGGGATTATCAACATGCAAATTGGATCTGACTGTTTATCCATTGTCAGTCCTTACCAACTTAGCAAAAAGCACTTGCCAGAACTGTTTATATATACTACTTATGGTATAAATTTTAAAATTTAGTTGATCAATCCAGGCTTCAAAACTTAGCCCAGATTCGTCTATGACTGTGTTTTATGATTCAAGTACGGGATTTCTAACAGAGATTACCACTAGAATCAGGAACTTATGTCCAATTATCCTTTGCCCATAACAATAGTAATACTCACAAAAACCCTGACATAGATATATTTAGTTCCTGTTGTGTTTTATTTAAAGCCCATTAAATCTTGCTCAGTTTCCTGGTTGTTGGTGCAACCTGTTGTATTTGCAAAAAGTATATAAGTATTCTATTACTTGTCTGATTACCATACTACAGCTAAGCTTACTTTGGGGCTAGATAGCGCTGTGTGAAATGTCCACCGATATTTATTTATGTCCCATTTGTTGTAGGTGCTTCTTTTAATAAAAGAGAGCATATTCAGTTATCAAAAAGCACCACTGTAATCAGACCAGGAATCCATCTTATCATACTTAAAGTGAAATCCTTTCCGTCCACAGCCCAGATGGCGTTAGGAACAAAATTCCACAGCACACTGAAAAACTACTTCACACAGCCTCGCACTCAGCTCCGGATTGAGAAGGACGTGGAAGGTGTATGGAATTCTGTCTCCGATGTACTCAAACATATATCCTCACCCAAGGCGATAGAGTCCAACGTGGTGCATCCCGTGCTCAAGTATAGAGGGATCTTTGATGCTATCGCTGACTATGAGTGAGTAATCACTGTAGCCATTAATTAAGTTTAAGTTTTATTCAATTTAAGTTCACTTTTATAATTTTTGAATGTGTTTAAATTGTATGTGTGTGTCTATCGCTGACTATGAGTGAGTAATCACTGTAACCATTAGGTTTAAGTTTTATTCAATTTAAGTTCACTTTTATAATTTTTGTATACGTTTGAACTGTATGTGTCTGTTTTATAATTTTACTAGTGACCCACCCCGACTTTGCACGGGTTTGCACAGCTTAATAGATTTTAATCTTAAACTAACTAGAACCACTGCTTACTGGTTAAGGAGGTGGGCGCTGACTCTGCTACACAGTTAAATCTAACTTTTGCAGTAATCGTCGCTCCTTATTCTTTTATGTATCATTGTTTCATTCCAAATAAACTATTTGTTTATATTAATTGTTATTTAATATTAGGCTACCAATGTCTCTCTAGAAGAAAAAAACAAACCAGGCGATAAACGTCCACTCACACTTTGGAGCGTATATTTCGTAAACACAATATAAACAACGCTATCAAAGATAAGCGTATCAACGATTTATAAATAACTATCTGTGAATATGTAGATGGCGCATATATACATAGCTTGGTATGTTGCAATGTAGATTTTGTTGATAGATTTGTTACACAAACAAATTTATAAATACATTACTGTCGTTCACTCTTTGTGATAAAGTCAATGACATTTTGTTCATGTTCTTCCCCACGGAGGGTCGGATAGGGTTTGGAACGGCGTCAAACTAAGCGATGATTACACGTGACCCTAAGATTCGACGTTTCCAAGACATTTCTTTATGAATTCTATGGAAATAAAGTTTTTAATTTTGACTCCATTAAGGGTTTCTTGGCTGTTCTTCCCCATAGAGGGTCGGATAGGGTTTGAACAGGCGTCAAACTAAGCGATGATTACACGTGACCTTAAGTTTTGGAATATTATTGACGTTTCCAAGACATTTCTTTATGAATTCTATGGAAATAAAGTTTTTGACTTTGACAGGCCTCACAACTCATTTGGTAGTATCCCTGCCTTCTGCGCTGTAGGTTGTGGGTTCGCTTCCCACCCGGGACAAACATTTGTGTCACGAATATAGACGTTTATTTTGTGTCTGGGTATTAATATGTATTTACAAAAAAGTATTTATGTAGTCTATCAGTTGCCTGGTTCCCACAGTACAAGCTTTGCTTAGTTTGGAACTAGATGGCGCTGTGTGAATTGTCCACCATTATTATTACTTTAGTTGTATGTAAATAAACATTTTTAAATAATTCCAGAGACAAGCCGACCCTCATAGAGTGGAAGAAGTCTGACAAGCACCGCAAATCGATCGCCCACACATACGACAACCCGATCCAGCTCGCGGCTTACTTCGGCGCGGTGTGCAACGACCTCAACTACAAGCATTTGAACGTGCGCGACGCGCTGCTCGTGATCGCGTACACGGACGGCACCAAAGCGGACGCGTACCACCTCTCCGCGGACAAGCTGCGCGACCACTGGCCGCAGTGGCTCGCCCGCCTCGAGCGGTACGCGGACAGGTTCGGCGCCGACGCGGACAAACACCTCAAGGGGGGCAAGCGGCTCTTTGACGAGGACATCGGGAATTTGCACTAATTTAAGGTAAGTTTTTTTGAATATACCTAATGTGTTTTCAGTGGCAAATAAATTAATGTCAATATCTGTCTTATATTTTTTATGTGAATTAGTATGCATTGTCTTATGTGTATCTGTATCTTATCCTTGTCTATACGGCACTTGTTCATCAAAAGGTTGCCTGGAAGAGATCGCTCTCAGCGATAAGGCCGCCTCTTACGCCATTTTCTTGTGTAATGTGTTTGCATTGTTGTTGTTTTTTAAATGGTGTAGAATAAAGATACCTATAATCTATGTGATAGGGTTACGAAACGAGCAGATGGCTCACGTGGTGTTAAGTGATAGCCTCTGCCCATAACATGCAGTATCGACTTGGGTCTTACCTTACTTAGGTACGAAAAGGCACGCAGAAGGTAGGGTTACTAACCAACGGAGCTGTGAGGCCAGTCAAATTAGAAAAGAATGAATAAATAATGGGAAAATAATTTGGCAGGGTGAAATTAATTATTAATTTTATTTTCAGGCGAGATTCACCGCAAACGATATGGAAAAGAAACTAGAATTGAATTAACGAAAGAAAGTGACTAATGATGCGTTAGTTTTAAACTATAGTGAGTTATCCTTGTTCCAGTAACTAGGGTGACCACTGTTACTATTTGACTGAATGTAGTCATTTTCTAGTTCAATTTAATTATTGTATTGAATTGTATCGAAAACCATTTTACGATTGAGGCAAGCCGATATTTGTAATCTTGTATTGTTTAGTAATTTATGGTATTGTCATGTGATTTGGTTCCGGGGTACAGAGGAAAGTTAGTATGAAGGAGTTTCACTATTTCTTTTATAAAACATATCATTGTCTATTCCTTTTTTGTTTATGTCAATAAAAACGTACGTTTCAAATGTTATTCACATCTCAAAAGCTAATTTTAATTTGTCTTAGTGTGTTGTGTTTAGTTTCCTCTTGAACGCTCACATAATAATATAGATTTATAATACGGGATTATAAATGTAAATTTATATCTGATTTCGTCCGTTGGCATCATACTTCCAAGTTCATATTAGGATTCGGATGAATGGCTAACGCTGATTGCAAGCAGATTTATATTGAAGTATCTAAAGGCATTAG
The DNA here is from genome assembly GCA_947359385.1 of Chesias legatella. Lineage (NCBI taxonomy): Eukaryota > Metazoa > Arthropoda > Insecta > Lepidoptera > Geometridae > Chesias > Chesias legatella. The sequence goes on along the minus strand of OX375769.1, from coordinate 10,752,573 downwards.
TACTCAATTAAATGAATAATCAAGAATTCAGTCTGATTTAATCCAATCATAGTGTTCAAATATGGTTTAAATACACTGATTGAAATAAATAACTATTTGTATGGTTAACGATAACTTACCGCCGAACAAAATATAAATAACGAGCAGAGATTTAGTCCAATTAAGTCTTGATTCGAGCTCATTATTCGTCAGTGATACAAAGTTATCATTAAAATTTGAAGCTTTTATTTCATTATTCGCATCATGAGCCCGAGACTCGACTTTATGAATCTCATAAAAACTATATGTTTCATTTTGTTTATTTTTGTATTAGTCTCTGTAATTCTATGCACATTCGAACAGCAGTTTAATGTGATTTCATCTAATGCGTAAGGCTGTTTTAGTTCAGCTTCTTTGCTTCTGATATTTCGTTAAAGCCGCTCTAGTTCAGCTTGTTTGCTTCTATTTCGTTAAAATATTAAATGACGCCTTAAAGCAGTTGGCCTTAACGCATTTGGGGGATCGCTTTAAACTTTGTACCGTAAGCTACGCGTCCACTGTATCGCGTATGCGAATACATTAAAATGGCTTATTTGAAAATATACATTGATATGTTAGTAATCTTTGTTATTAAGTTCACAAAGATCACGCTAAGTTTGGACTTATATGACCAAGATTTATGACGTGGATTATATATTCAACCTACTACAAAAAATGTAGGTTCATTCGGTTGTATTTTTTTGTTTGCCACAAGAACTCCTTTTAAAAACTGATTTGAAAAATTCCTTTTTTTAACTTTCCGATTACTCTCATCGAAATTTCATAAAAATCGATACAATAGTGTTTTTAAATATAAATAACTAGAAAAAAATATGTCTATAACGAGGAATCATTCTCGTTCATTGGCGATGAAGCCTGTTTTATTGCTGCGCAAAATTATTCGTATTCTTATGTTTATGTGAATCGGCGCACGCCGCTATACGGCTTGCTTGCTTTGCTTTACTGATGGATTTTAAGATTCAAAACGTGCCAGAAGTTACTGAATTTGTATAAAATAGAATTATTCATATTGCCAACTGTAAGTAGGTAGGTAGATCATAATCCAAAACAACTAAAGAATCCTTTGTCTTCGTTATAACCAAACAATTTAAAGTTGCAGTCAGATTTATATTTTATACTACCGAAAGTCATTCTCGATCTTTGATTGATTTTGATTTCTTTGATGAACTTTGATTTTATATTTCTCTAAGATGGATCGTTTATAACAGTTTCTGTCACAGCAGATAAAATCACCACAGCTGATAGAATTGAAAGTGGAAATATCAGTTTACAATGAGAAAACATAGTTTTCACTTAATTCTGTTAAAATTGTTAATACATTAACCATATTAACAGTTTTTCGCTTGTAACCAGTTTTAGTTATGTTTTTAAAGAGAACTATTATGATGTACCTACATAAACAAAAATTGACAAAAATGTAATTGATACAAATTACTTGGCACTTTGACAGTGACAGACAGTAGAAATTTTATATCATAAATTTGAGACCTGTGTACTTTTAGTTACGTATTTTATATGCCACTTTAATTATAATTATTTGTATATCTATTTTTTATGTAATTTTAGTTTAGTATTGAATTTTCATTGATGCCAAATATAGTTCAAATACTAGTCAGTTCTAAAATTCTGTACCTAAGAGTTCAATATCATTGTTGATTCTATTGGCATCACCTTATTTTAGATTCTCGTACCTCTTTCTCTCCTTATCCAAAGAAAAGAGGCTGACTATTATATATCGGCCAAAATCTCTCAAACATGGCATCCATGGCTCACCAACTAGAAAAGATATACAAATCATCACGACGGAAACGTGGGAGCAACCAGACGTAAATCACATTTAATTAGTCTAAAAATCATAGTCTGACGTTTTTTATTATCTACATAAATAATGTCTACCAATTTATAGATGCTAAAACTATTTTAGTTTGTTGCCAACAGAATCACCAGCAATGTCATGACGGTGTCCGTTTTTTTTTTTTATGCACTCAAAACTGTTGCAGTCACTATTAGTTTTTTAACACTTGTCATCGTTTACTGTTAGCAATTTTGAGAGTGCAAAGCTAAGGTCGATGTTAAAATAAATGCCAAGCCAACTCGCGACTTCCTTCTTACTTGCGACTAGGATATAATTTGATGCTATCTAGAAGTCATGTTCTAGAAGCCGAAAAGTAGCAAATTTAGTGCAGAGTATCAAATCTGTGGTACCAGGGAACTGTATTTGTCACCGGATGCGAAAGGCTTGAAGAATAAACGCGGGAACAAAAGGTTGGTGGTCTTTACGACCTATTTGTGACGAGTTCTTGAGTGAGTACTTGCGTTGTTTTCCAATTTGTTAATTATATATTTGTTTAGTTTGCTGATACCGTAGCCGTCTATACTGAGGTCTGATAAGATTTTACTTGTATCGACTGTACTACGTGTAATGTTCTTGATTATATTAAATTAAAAAGCTTGTACCTAAATTGTTTTATTTTTCCGTCCCAACAATCTTATTGCCGTTAGTCAAATCTGTTTGTTATCTATTGACGGAAGAACAGATGTTCGTAGAGATTGTATGAAAGTGAGAGTTCATGCGTTTCAACGTAAACCGTAGCTTCGGTAATCCTAAATCCCTAATATTATCAAACTATCGCATGTTTCTGTGGTTGTTAGCTGCTGAGATTTTGTAAGAATTTTAATAGAACTTTATATTGGAAAGCTCGTTCAATTTCACTAATTTAATCACATCATTTGTATCGGATGTCACGCACGTCAAAATAATACCACTGTCAAGTGTTGACAGTAGTATTAACTTGACTGTGACATTTTCTTATCGTGTCCGAGTATCTTTTATTTTGATATTTCAAAATTGGAACGATTCTTGTTTACTTTGCTGCTTGATGTTGTATTCGTTATCAGGACGTTTTTCTAAGTCTTAATGTGAGTGAATTCATTTGTTTATTTTATCGTTTTATCCCCACTCAAGTTTACCTTTGCTTTGGCTTCCACTCCGCCATAGTAAACTAACTCAAACTAGGTATAATTATTATGCAAAATGATGTAATGTAGAGACCGGTTTTATTAGAATTAGAAGTGAAAGTCTGAGTCCAAAGTTCAAGAACAAATCTACGGTAAACAATGCATACCTTTGGATAGTGATACGTTAAAATATAGTTCCCTCCAAACAACATAAATTGAACTGTGGGAATTTCATTGAAGTATCTAAAATAAGAAACAGAATGTTTGCTCATTGAACCTACATAATAAGTTAGGTATTTGCTTGTCTGTTGTTATCAGAGATTACTTAATCTTGCATTGCACTGTCAATTGTGTAAGATTACTCGGCGGGAGGTGTTGGTTTAAAAATGTGAGTTTTATGTATATTTTTAGAGTAGGTACATATATTTCAAATATTATTCACTTGTGCTTGAATAACAAGTTAATTCTGGGTGTTTATATGAGGATTTCAAATTGTTATGAAGACATAAATATTTTTCCTTTAACTATTGTTTTTACATTACTCATTGTGAATTCAGAAAGAGGAAAAATTATACTGCTATTCCCACATCTATTTGTCTCAAAATTTGTTACAATGTTAATTATGTTACAATTAATAATAATATTAATATTAATATATTGTGCACACAGTTTTCCAAGGTTACATCCAAAGTCCATAGATTTAATTACCTCAATCTATTATTTAATATATGTAGTAAAATTGTAGTTGTCTTTTTAGTATTTTTCATTCGGTTACTTTATTCTGGGTTTCAGTTTATAATTATCACTATAAATTAATTACCTGCATACAAAATTTATGAATAGGCCATTACTTTACTAATAATTCTGTATTATTATGTTTTAATTACTATATAAGGCATAAATTTATTAACTTATATTACTTACAACAACTTATGTGCTTAGCTTTTAAAAAACCTGTTAGCAAGGTATTTATATCACGGCACATTGTATTTGTCTTCCTGAAACATGAAGTTAGAATTAATATATAACATCAAACCAGTACCACTGTGAGCCAATTCAATTCAATTCAATTCAATATATTTATTGCTGTCACATGGTAATTTAAGGCTCTTCGGTATAAATGGGTACAGTGACAGTACTTTTTATTTTTTTATTTTTATGTGATACAGTTACGGAACGAGCCGACGGCCCACCTGGTGTTAAGTGGTAACCTCTGCCCATAACAACCGATGCGACTTGGGTCCTCCCTTACTAGGTACGACAAGACCCAAGTCGCATCGTATGCGCCCGTAACTCTGAGACGTGTAGGTGGAATGTCTCTTGTGCCTGTAATTTCACCGGCAACCACACCTTTCAAACCGGAACACAGTAACGCGAACGCGTTACTGCTTGGCAGCAGAAATGGGCATGGTGGCAGTACTTCCCCGGACGAACTTGGCGAGAGTTCTACTGCTCTACTTCTACTACTTCTCTAGTTCTACTTCCATAAGTAAACTCTGCTCATACGTTTCAGTGAGGTAAAATGTGTTCTCCAATGAGGCAAACACTACGGCTGCTGAGGGCAGCCAAGCACTGCGTAAACGGAGTACGGTTGAATCAAACGGACAGTAAAATTCTGACTTCGGTGTACAAGGACATCACTTTTGATCACAGCACTGTGAATGACTTCGTTTGGCAGAACCTTGATAGATGGCCTGATAAAACAGCTACGGTAAGACAAAACTAAGCATTTTTATATGAGGTATCTCACTGAACGAAAAAATACCAAATGTCCAAATAGAACGAAGAATTATTGATAGCACCTTAGAATTTTTCCATCATAATTTGATCTCTTTTAAGTCACTCTTTTAATTCCCTTTAAATCAATTCAGACTATACATTAATTACAAATATTTTTTCTTGCAAAATGTTTTCCAAAACACCTATTAAGTTCATTCCTTGGATACCACGAAGGGATTTAGATAGATAGATAGATAGATTAGATAGATTAACTCTTTATTGTATACACCACAAAAACATTTTACAAAAAATAATTAAAAAATTTAGTATTTAGTACTTTAGTACTTTTTAAGACAAATCCAACTGTTCTAAACATGATTTGGCTGCTGAGTGCTATTGAGGAGTTGTGTGCAGGTCTGTAGGTGGCCCTGCACGCAACATCGGGTCCAGCTCACAATAATAATGCAGCACCATCACGTTTATGCATGTATACCAAATTTCAAAATTCAAAATTCTATTAGATTATAAATATTATTTCATTAATTATTGATATTAAATAAATAAATAGTGGTGGAATTTCATACAGCGCCATCTAGCCCCAGAGTAAGCTAAGCATAGCTTGTATCATGGGAACCAGACAACTGATATAATACTTACATACATTTTTGTAAATACATACATATCATACATATCAACAATCAGACACAGAACAAACATCAATGTTCGTCACAAAAATGTTTGTTCTGAGTGGAAATCGAACCCACGACCTACAGCGCAGAAGGCAGGGTTACTACCTATTGCTGTGAGGCCAGTCGAATTTTATTTAATAAAAGCCTGCATAAAAGAATCACTCTGTATGATGTGCTGTTGAGTTTTAAAGCACCCCTTATTATTTCAGGTGTGTGCAATAACTGGGCACGGTTACACATATGCTCAGACACACCGGATGTCCGTCACGTTTGCGGCGTCGTTGCGCAAGAAACTGAAGCTGCAGTGCGATGACAAAGTGGCTGTTATCCTACCCAACGTTCCGGAGAACCCGGTCTCCATACTGGGAGTCTTGCAAGCTGGCTGCGTTGCTAGCATGTTCAATCCGGTTTATACTGCTTGTGAGTATACAAATTACATCTAATGTACGTTACAAAAGTATTTATTTCGCTTATTTATATATTTTGTCCCACTGTAGACTATGTTTAAATCGATGCATTCTTATCCGTAATGTAATTAAAAATAATTAATAATAATGATTATAGTAATTATTTCTTGAAATTATTTTGATTGTGAGTGCATAGTAAATAGTTTTTTTTTATTAATGTTATATATATTACTTTGCTATAAGTAATAACTGACTTAAATAAAAATAACTAGTGGCTTGACCCGAACTGAGATTTCTCAAAAACTATATTGTTGACCTGACATTTTATCATAATGAGAATATCTATTGGAATTAGCATTATTATCATGATGAGATATGACTAAACTTTGATTAAAGTAAGCACTGCCATCTATTTATCATTTTAGATACTAAAATTGCAACATAGTACAGAATATAATTTATTTTTTGCTACAAATACATTTACAAAAAAATTACAGCTTATTAAATTTGACTATTGTTGCGACAAATTAGTCATCACTCAGCTGCACGAGCTTGGCAGTTCAGCCGCGCTGGTTTTCAGTGACGCCAGTGCATTGCGACCGTCACGCTGCAAATTTATAAAATACAGTTCTTATAATATAATATTAATTAATTTCATATTATTAAATGCTTTTCTAATCATAATATCAACATAAAACAAATACATATAAACTTCTGTGAATTATACTGTTAGGTATCAAACTAAGGTAATAATCAGATTATTCTGAAAAATATTGATTGGTAAATTGTGTTATCTATTTGTCGCAGCGATTACGAATTATAGCCATTTTTAATAACACCTATCAGGGGTAAAATGTTTATTTTTACAGCTACCTAAATCGAACATGACATACGTCCGTTACTTTCAGACGAACTGCAAAAACAACTGAAACTGATCGACTGCAAAGCGATCATATCCTCAAAACTGTCATACAACAACATCAAGGAGGCTTTAAAGGCAATGCAGCTTTCAATCCCCATAATACTGATAGACCACGACGAACTACCCGAGGGGGTGATCAAGTTCGCCGAATTGGCGGAGGATTTCAGTATAGACGTGGACTGTTTGAAGTCTGTCCAGCGGAGTGACAAGGACTTGGCTATTCTACCGTTCTCTAGTGGAACCACGGGCTTCCCGAAGGCCGTTGCACTTACACATGGTAGTGTGGTCGCTATGAACAAGATGATCTCTGATCCATCCATCGTAGTCATCAGGGAGACCACTGGTACGTATACATAAATATATTATATAATATAGATTTTACATAGGATCGTGCTCGCGAAAAAAAAGGATCCATTAGGGGTTTCTTGACTGTTCTTCCCCATGGAGGGTCGGATAGGGTTTGAACAGGCATCAAACTTATCAATAAGTACGCGTGACCTTATGTTTAGAATAATATTGACGTTTCCAAGCCATTTCTTTATGAATTCTATAGAAATAAAAGTTTTGACTTTGTCTTTACATTTAGATCTGGTTGTACGTATGTACTTATTTTGATTACATCAAAAAATATTTTTAATCTTTAATGTTTTATATTGTACCTGTGGAACTTGTATAGCTTTATTCGGAGGTAGGGCGTTCATGCTTGCGGCATAGTAATTTACCCCAGCATCATTGTGTTTCATACTATTTAAAAATGTATGTTTTTATTGTTCTAAATAAATAAATAAACTTATTATTATTAAGTACTATAAGCGTTTCACGCAGTGAAGATAATTTTACGCATGTACTATGGGAATTAGATATCTGATTGAATTCATACTAAGACACAGAGCAAACATTTATTTTTGTCCAATATTTTTTGGATGGGAATCGAACTCACGACCTGCAGAGCAGATGGCAGATTACCAACTGAGCTGTGAGGGCCGTAACAATATACGTGTGTTGTTGCCCCCAGCTACATACCAAGCGGCGTTACCGGCTGTGCTTCCATTCTTCCACATCTTCGGTTTCAACGCGCTGCTCATCAACCAGATGATGCTGGGCAGCAAGCTGGTGACGATGCCGTACTTCAAGCCTGACCTGTTCCTGCAGACCATCACCAAGTTCAAGGCGGCTGTGCTGTTCCTCGTGCCCCCTATGGGTATGTAATCACTTCACTCAGTGTGTAGCCTCTCACTACAAACATTACTAGTAATAAAAAAACTCTAGTTTTTGACTGAAAATCAGCGCTGAGTATTCTCAGCATGTGCTGAGCCATCCCTTTTTTCAGCACAGGGCGCATAGGGACTCATTTTTTTTGATGTGTTTTTGTTGGTTTTCTTGTAATGTTTGTTCCTGTTTATGCTGAAATAAATGTTTTTATCTATCTAAATCAAAATAATAAAAATTGACAATCTATACAAATAAATAAAATTGGAGTGTCTGTTTGTAATATTAAAATAACCGTTTTTTATTAAGTACATATTGATGTATACACGGTACATATACCAAAACAACATTTTTTTAAATTTTTGTCTGTCTGTTTGTTCCGGCTAATGGCTGGACCGATTTTGACGGAACTTTCACTGGCAGATAGCTGATGTAACAAGGAGTAACTTAGGCTACTTTTCCGAGGGGTAAAATAGCGGTGATAAAACCGAATTCCACGCGGATAAAGTTGCGGGCAACGGCTAATTACCAATATAATACTATTGTCTATGTGTGTCCAGTGGTATTCCTCGGCAAGCACCCGCTGGTGCAGCGAGAGCACCTGGAGTCCGTGTACGGCATCATCAGCGGGGCGGCGCCACTGTCGCGCGACGACGCAGCCGCCATACTCGCCAAGAACGTAAACATATTTACATTACATATATATATTGAACCAGAACAATATAAATAAATAAAGTGAAAATTTAAAACAGCGCCATCTAGCCCCAAAAGTATGCTTGGGAGAACCAGACAACTGTTACAATACTTACATACTTGACACAGAACAATCATTTATATTCGTCTTACAAATATTTGTCTTGGATGGGAATCGAACCCACGACCTACAGCGCAGAAGGCAGGGTTACTACCATTTGTATCATGAGGCCTGTCGAATATGGGGATTTTAGGTGAAACATTATAAGTTCGTGAATATGGTTTCGCTTGGCCTCCGGGAGGACAGACGTATGACGATGATAAAGTAACCGATCGAGCAGAAGACCCACCTGGTGTTAAGTGGTAATATCTTCCAATAACAAGCAATACGACTTGGGTCCTCAACTTAGGTACAAGAAAACCCAAGTCGCGTCATATGCGCCCGTAACTCTGAGACGTGTAGGTGGAATGTCTCATGTGCCTGTAACTTCACCGGCATCCACACCTTTCAAGCCGGAACACAGTAACTCGAATGCATAGCATAAGAGAATTCGGTTCTCGAACCAGTGTGGTGAAAGGATTTAAAGTGCGCCTCAAAGAGGCTCCTTTCCTGCACTTGACACATGTCTTCGAATTTTCAGTTCTAGGACGTGTCGGCTTCCTCGCGATGTTTTCCATCACCGTTTTGAGAACGTGGTATTGCGCACATAAATCGTTCAAGCAAACACTCATAGGTGCACATCGGGTTCTGAACCGGCGACCTCCGAACTGAACCTCAGTACCACAAGACCACCACGCTCTCACGCATAAGAGAATAAGCAAACAACGGAATACGACTGAGCGACCGCAGGACTGACATCTGAACGTGCCTTTATAATCCAGGAGAACATCTCGTTCCGGCAAGGCTACGGTCTCACGGAGACGAACGGCGCTATCAGCGTCGCCACTAAAGCGGACAGTAACCACGCGTCTGTCGGGTTCGTGCTGCCCAGCTCCGAGGTGAAAGTCGCCGACCTCAATACACAGGAGTCGCTTGGACCGGGGGAGGTTAGTAGTTAAAGTCAAAGTCAAAGTCAAAGTCAAAAACTTTATTTCCATAGAATTCATAAAGAAATGGCTTGGAAACGTCAATATTCAAAACATAAGGTCACGCGTACTTATCGATAAGTTTGATGCCTGTTCAAACCCTATCCGACCCTCCACGGGGAAGAACAGTCAAGAAACCCCTATTAGAGTATAGGTAGAAAATATATGTTAGTAAGTAAATATGCTGTTACAAGAAGACATTGTCAGAATATGGAAGATAAAGTATTAAGTAAGATAAAGTATTTATAGTACCCATAATTATCTCTACCACTGATGGAGTCCCATATCAAATTCACAATAGCCTAAAACTTATCGATTTAAGACAGCTCGTATATAACCCTACTAAAAGCAGCCATATTGAATACTTGCAGGATAGTGAGAAAGTTCTAGAAGTTGGAAGAAAATTATACAGATGAAATCTTATATCCGCAACAAACACAAAAGAAAACGCTGTTATTTACTTGATATTTTGACCGTAAATGTATATACTTTCCGAAAACAATAACAATGGTAATTTATTTCACACTAGCTGTTTCCCGCGACTTCGTTCGCGTGGAATTCAGATTTCACACGCACCCCTATTATACCCCTCGGAAAAGTAGCCTAAGTTACTCCTTGTTATACAGCTATCTGCCAGTGAAAGTCCCGGCAAAATCGGTCCAGCCATTTCAGAGATTACCTGGAACAGACAGACAGAAAAAATTGAAAAAAAATGTTGTTTTGGTATATGTACCGTGTATACATCCATATGCACTTAGTAAAAAGCGGTTATTTTAATATAACAAACAGACACTCCAATTTTATTTATTTGTATAGATTACTTAGCCTAGCCTCTAAGTGTGGCATCGTCTCCACTAAAGTTTGTAGAAAACTGCCTTCTCCTTATCTTCAATCATTTTATTTTACAATGTTTCTCAATATATATTTGCATCTGGTATATGAAATACTTAATTTAAAGTATTTTGTATTTTAGATACTTTATTTAACATCACTGGTAATATATCTAAGAACTATACAAATCAAAAGAAAAGTTAAAATAACTTAAAACCGATATGCATACAAATAGCTTCATACTGTTGTGTTGTCGGTCCGCGTAACTAGATGTCGCTAGTAGTAGATTAACACGCGCTAACGTTTCGTTCCGGCGTCGTGTGGAATTGCTCGCGGAGTCTCCGTGTCAAGTGTTCTAGGAACCTAAACGGTTTCCGCACGATGTTTTCCTATTTTTGGTATCGTTTGTTATACTAAGCAATTAGTATTACAACGACATTAACTAAATTAAATTAATTTTAACTAATAGTAACCCTAAGAAACAGTAAATTAAATTAACTTAAAGCTTACATACACTAAGCGATTAGTTATCATAACGACGAAAAGTGTATGTAAATGTTTTAACAGTCAAAATTAAGGTTGTGAAGGGATTATAACGGAGGCACAAGATAAAAAAATGAATTGCTATAGTTCAAATATAATTGTACAATATATATAATTATCTGTAAATATTAAGGCATATATTCGTAGGAGGTCTACCCCTGATGTAATGTACCTTGTTGCAGGAGGGTGAGATTTGGTGCCGCGGCCCTCATCTCATGTCCGGGTACTACCTGAACGAGGAAGCCACCCGGGAGACCATGACCGAAGACGGATGGTTCAAGACCGGGGACATCGGCAAATACGACGACAACAAATATCTCTACATCACTGAACGACTGAAGGAACTCATAAAGGTAACAACAAATGTTTATTGTTATTTGTTGTAATAACTATTTTAACTCATTTGTAGGATTCAACATAAATCTGAGCGCACAACAATTCTAGGTTTTTTTTTTGTCAATTTTATTACGTTAGGTAAATTATACAGGGTGTGGCGTAATGAGTGGATAATAGGGTACCTGCGGGTAGGGGCCATTGTGGCGGTTCAGAAAAATATTTGTTATGCTCAGTAAAAGTGCCTCGGTTTTCGAGATATTCGACATTTTCGAAATTTAAGAAATATTTCACCCTTCGTCACTATTTTTGGCGCCCAGACTGCAAATGAAATTTTTTTTTCTATCTGTTTTTTGGATAGTATTCTTGGATAGATGTGCTATCGAATGGAAACTATTATTTTTATAACACAAGCACAGTTATGTTTTTAAAATAAGATTTCACTAAAATTTTACTTGCTTTCGTTTGTTTTCCTGACCTTTACCCTTCTGTGGTGTAAAAAAAATGTATGGTCACTTGAATGCCAACGTTTAAAAAAATTAGCCTTTTTCATCGAGATTCCGAAATGGTATATTACATGGTATTTCCACAAGTTGATTCAAAATTAATTCCTATTAAAATGGGTAGAGCTAATTAACGCTGATCCCGATTTCTTCGATAAAATTTTGTGGAGCGACGAATCCACGTGCAAAAAAGATGGGTATTTTAATATGCACAATATGCACAGTTGGCAGCGTACAAACCCTCATTTGGCCAGAGAAGACAGGTCCCAGTACCAGTTCAAAATTAATTTATGGACTGGAATTCTAAATGGCAAAATCATCGGACCATTCGAATTGTCTGGAACATTGACTGCAGAAACGTATTTACATTTTTTACGGCACGAACTTCCACTTTTATTAGAAGATGTTTCATTAGAAGATAGAAGAAGAATGTGGCTGCAGCACGATGGTTGCCCCGCTCATTACGCCCGAAATGTTCGACAATACCTCGATGAAACATATCGTCGACGATGGATCGGTCGTTTGGGGACAATTTTGTGGCCACCTCGTTCACCAGACCTCAACCCATTGGACTTTTTTTACTGGGGATGTCTTAAAGAAAAGGTTTATAAAGACCCAATTAATACAGTGGACCAGCTACGGGAGCGTGTGCGATTAGCTGCTCAGAAAATCACAGAGCAAAGATTTGCGAACAGGATTAAAAGATCTTTTATCAAAAGGTGCAGAGCATGCATCAGAGCACGTGGTGGACTTTTCGAACACCTTTTGTGATAGTAAATTTAATAAATGAAATGCATTTAAAATTTATTGTTTCATTTTATTTCATTACCGAATTTTAAACTAATGTTTTTAGGTGATTTTAAGTAATGAAGTAAATTTTAGTACTATTTGTAATTTTATAATAATTAGCTCTACCCATTTTAATAGGAATTAATTTTGAATCAACTTGTGGAAATACCATGTAATATACCATTTCGGAATCTCGATGAAAAAGGCTAATTTTTTTAAACGTTGGCATTCAAGTGACCATACATTTTTTTTACACCACAGAAGGGTAAAGGTCAGGAAAACAAACGAAAGCAAGTAAAATTTTAGTGAAATCTTATTTTAAAAACATAACTGTGCTTGTGTTATAAAAATAATAGTTTCCATTCGATAGCACATCTATCCAAGAATACTATCCAAAAAACAGATAGAAAAAAAAATTTCATTTGCAGTCTGGGCGCCAAAAATAGTGACGAAGGGTGAAATATTTCTTAAATTTCGAAAATGTCGAATATCTCGAAAACCGAGGCACTTTTACTGAGCATAACAAATATTTTTCTGAACCGCCACAATGGCCCCTACCCGCAGGTACCCTATTATCCACTCATTACGCCACACCCTGTATAATTAAAACCATTTTTTTTTAAGTATTACATATTGCAATATTGTCATGCCATTTTTTTTTTTAAATAGCCCCAAAGTAATCTAAGCATAGCTTGTATCATGAGAACCAGACAACTGATATAATACTTATATACTTTTCTTTTGTAAATACATACATATAATACATATTAATACCCAGACACAGAACAAACATCAATGTTACAAATGTCACATAAATGTTTGTCCTGAGTGGGGATCGAACCCACGACCTACAGCGCAGAAGGTAGGGTTACTAACCAACTGAGCTATGAGGCCAGTCTATATATAATTATTAATGTTTGACGTTTCATAATTGTATAATAAATAATATTGTATAAAACTTGTACCAACATAAAATAAACGTATTGAATTGAATTGGTGATAAGTATAATTGAATTTTTACAAGCTTTAATTTAACTTAAATTTGTTTTTATGTTTGTTCAGTCAAATTGTGCAAATTAACTTAGTACATTATGCTCTATTCTAGTGCGATATATAATTTTAGAAACAAAATAATTACCTGTATAATTAATCTACTTAGCGTTAAGTACGCGTGACCTTATGTTAAGAATATTATTGACGTTTCCAAGCCATTTCTTTATGAATTCTATGGAAATAAAGTTTTTGACTTTGACTTTGACACCAGTTGGCCCATAGAAATAACATTGCGTGCGTGTCATTCCAGGTGAAAGGCTACCAGGTGCCGCCAGCGGAACTGGAAACGATCCTGCGGACGCATCCCAAGATCCTCGACTGCGCGGTCCTCGGGGTCCCAGACCCGGTGTCGGGGGAATTACCCAAAGCGTTCGTAGTCCCCCAACCGGGCCAGGAGATATTACCGGAGGATATCATGGAGTACGTCAACTCGAAGGTGGTGTCGTTCAAGAACATCAAGGCGGTGCAGGTGGTTGAAGACATACCCAAAAACCCCGCGGGTAAGATACTGAGAAAGCAGCTTAAGGAGAAATATGTAGATTAGTTTGTAGTTTAGTTAGTAGTTAGTATGTTTCGGACTTGGAATTGCGTATTTATCATGATTTATTGATTTCATTTGGTCTAAAAAGAGGAGTGGTCTAAAGAGAGAGAAAGAAAATAAAGAGTTTATCTATCTATCTATCTATCTATCTTAATGCAACATTTCCAAGGCCGTCGCCTTTAGTAGATTTATAAGTAGTTAGTCATAATTCCATTATTTATTATGGATGCTGTATATATTTCTTTTATTCGGGAAATGGTGTGCAATTATGTATTGTATTTAATATGAACATATGTATGTATCGTTATGTTGTTATTTACAATGGTTTTGTTTGTAGTATTGAAAGCTATATAATTGTTATATGAGTTCTGTTAGATAGCGCTTTTTTGTTTTCGTTAGTGATGAGCGATAGATATTAATGGAATATCGATTTTGATATCGATATCTTAATTGGAAAAGTTGCCTAGAAATTTTCCTGTCACAACATTAGCGGGCCTTAACATACCATAATGTCGGGCCAGAATTAATTTCGATATATAATATAGATATTTGGATAAATTTTTGTAATATCGATGGTTTACTTATCTTATTATTGAACAAATGATTGTCATTATTATTATGATTATCACTTTGAAGCATGCTAGTGGTATGATATGAATATATCCGGGCGTCTTTTCCAATTTTTCTTTCCAGTTACAAACACTTAAGAAATAGCTATCAAAAGCATTAAATGAAGCACTTACCAATTATCAGCATTTAATTATTATATACTTAGAATAGAATAGATGACTTTGTATTGTTTGTATGTAAAATCCGTAATGTAAAAAGACGCGCATACGTATATACTTAGTTCCAAAAACCTGTTCCCAGTAGGATAGGTTATTGGAACATTGTTTAAGACTAGTCTCTATTATTATAAGTATTCTTTGATATTATATTGTAGTTTCCGTTACACTTTGTACTCTCTAATAATTACGATTAATTAAGCTTATTATTTTAATCACCTATATTAACCGTAAATCAGTGGTACGTATGCAAAAAGGATAATTAATAAACAAAAATAATTTTACATAAGAGAGAATATATTTGAAATAAGAAATTAACGAATTATTGACTGAATTCCTAAATCATACGTATGGGACCAATATTTAATTAAGTTATGGGTGAGTTCAAAATTAGTATTTTTGTCATTTCATGGCGACGTAATGTGGGAGAAATATCTTTTCAAAAAATATTTTAGATTGTTTTCAGGTATATATTATTCATTTATTATTCCATTTCGGATCTTCCACTAGATAGAGAATAAGCGAACTATCATAATAAAATGTTTTAATTTTACTCGCAATGTTTCATTACAGTGTATTAAACTAAATTCTTGTTTTATAAAATCATCTAGCCTCAAAGGTTTCCTGGAAGACAACTCTTCTTAATGTTAAGCTCGCCTTTCTACGCGTGTATCATAAATATAAAAACCGAACAGTGTTTATCATTTAAATTTTGACAAAAAGTAACAGAAAATATTAATTTGCTTAAAATTCTACGGATATTTCATTAAAAAACGTTTTGAAGTCCAATGTCATGGGCACCTTCGTTTTACAAACGATAAATCCATATATTAATAAACAGGTAAATATTTTTTGCTCCTATAAGTTAATTTTGTTTATTTGGGAAAACTACTAGACATCCATATGAATATTATAAATGCGAAAGTAATTCTGTCTGTTTGTATGTCACCTTATCACGCCTAAACCACTGAAGCAATTTCGATTAGTTTTGGTAAAGAGATAGACTGGACCTTGGAGAAGGACATAGGCTACTTTTCTCCGCGAAAATAAAACTCGAAGGGGGTGAAATAGGGGATGGAAATTTGTATGGGGAATCAATATTTTTTTATATTAAAACCAAAGTGTAGTTTATTTTACTACATTTCATTATTTTAGAGTGGCCTTATAGCTTAGTTGGTAGTAAGCCTACCTTCTGCCCTGTAGGTCGTGGGTTCGATTCCAACCGAGGACAAACATTTGTGTGACGAACATAGATGTTTGTTATGTGTCTGGGTCTTAATATGTATTATATGTATATAATTATTATATCAGTTGTCTGGTACCCATGATAGGTACAAGCTATGCGTAGCTTACTTTGCGGCTAGATGGCGCTGTGTGAAATGTCCACCATTATTATTATTATTATTATTATTATATTAATTTGATCATATCAAATTGACACGACTGGTCTAACCTGATGGTTTACGAGTGGACTGGGCACAGCGGGGACTGAATACAGTACGTACATAGCCCAAGATTATACCTTGAGTAAATACCTATTGAGACTGATAAGAAAAATTCGGCAAAATGCACTCCGAGGACTTTGCTCCGTGACGTCAAAACATACCTACCTACTCCCACCCGTTACGCAAATCAACGTGCATAATATATTTTCATTGGATTTAATATATTTGACTGGCCTCATAGCTCAGTTGGTTAGTAACCCTACCTTCTGCGCTGTAGGTCGTGGGTTCGATCCCCACTCAGGACATACATTTGTGACATTTGTAACATTGATGTTTATGTGTCTGGGTGTTAATATGTATTATATGTATGTATTTACAAAAGAAAAGTATATAAGTATTATATCAGTTGTCTGGTTCCCATGATACAAGCTATGCTTAGCTTACTAGATGGCGCTGTGTGAAATGTCCACCA
This sequence comes from Chesias legatella, assembly GCA_947359385.1. NCBI lineage: Eukaryota > Metazoa > Arthropoda > Insecta > Lepidoptera > Geometridae > Chesias > Chesias legatella. Next base: position 10,735,556 of record OX375769.1, on the reverse strand, counting down.
TTATCTATTTTATTTGTTTATTATTTACATTAGATTCAAAACAGCCCTCATTGAAAAGAAAAGCACTAGTCTGTCAAAGTCAAAGTCAAAGTGAAAAACTTTATTTCCATAGAATTCGCAGTTTTTTTTATTTCGTGCAGTTACGGAAGGCGACGGCCCACCTGGTGTTAAGTGGTAACCTCTGCCCGTAACAACAGATGTAACTCGGGTCCGACACGGCCCAAGTCGTATCGTATGCTCCCGTAACTCTGAGACGTGTAGGTGGAATGTCTCATGTGCCTGTAATTTCACCGGCAACCCCACCTTTCAAACCGGAACACGATAACGCGAATGCGTTACTGCTTGGCGGCAAAAATGGGCATGGTGGCAGTGCTTCCCCGGGCGAACTTGGCGAGAGTTCTACTCTTGAAAATGGCTTGGAAACATTAATAATATTCAAAACATAAGGTGACGCGTACTTATCGCTAAGTTTGACGCCTGTTCAAACCCTATGCAACCCTCCATGGGGAAGAAGAGGTAAGAAACCCCTAAAGGAGGGCTTAAAAAAGGAGTACTTACTTAGTACTCCTTTTTTAAGCCCTCCTTTAGGGGTTGCTCAGATTGCTGAGTACTTAGATCTAGACTAGACTACATCAATGTATTATTTCACATATTTTTTGACGGTAGATAAGTAGGTAAACAAGAAATAGTAGTTACGCCTCGCGACTTGGTTCACTCTAAAAGCATAACGATTTTTGTTAACATTCTATTTTACTATTTGTAAATGGAATTAAAAAGAGACTTTTTTTTTAGGGAGTGAATTCCAAAAAATAACTTCACACGGTCATAAAATTGTTTAGCCGTATCAAGTTCAAAGTTTAATACACCCGCTAGTCCATAAATATATTCTTTCACACATAGTTGGACGGTAAACAAAAAATAGTAGTTCCGATTAGCGACTGCGTTCACTCTTGTTATTAAAAACATAACGTTTTTTGTTAACGTTCAATTCTACTACCCATCGTATTTTCATATCGGGGGCTCTAATGACATCGTTTCTTAAGGAGTGACTCCAAAAAACAACTTCACACGCTCATAAAACTGTTTAGCCGTATCAAGTTCAAAGTTTAATACACGCGCGCGCGCCGTACCAGCCAGTCGCCTCTGTCGTCACAACAGACGCGCAAAAATATCGCGAAAATGAACAGCGTAGTGAGAAAGATGTTATTACGTCAATTTAAAAATTTGAAATTTGGACGAAAGTTTTCGGCCAGTGTCGCTTTGAGGGATGATTTCATCATCAGATCTAGTTTACCTGACTTTGAAGTTTCCAATGAACGTTTCATCGATCGTATATGGAAGAATTTGCCTCGTTATAAAGATCACATAGCGCTTGTAAGTATAAAAAATATAGTCCGAAAATTCCACATAAATCATAGATATCATACTTTTTATATATTATAATTTACCAACAGTTTTTAACAGAAAACTGTGATGTCGATTCTTAAATTGAATAAATCAGAATAAAGTCAGTGAAATAGTACGTAAACAAGTAGTAATTTTTTTATTATGTATGTAAAGTATTGGGTAAAATCAATAAAAACGTATTTTCAACCCGTTTTCTGTTATTACAATTTGTTATAGTGTAAAGTTTAATTAAAATCACTTGTGGTTTTTTTATGATGTTCTCGCGGGCAAATTTGTTTATGTGACCAAAACTGACTTGATTCATTTGGATCCATTATTAATCTAGTACATAGACAGTGCAAAACATAAATTTTATTCACAACCTTATTTAAACAGAATCCAATAGTTTCTCGAGTCGACTAGAAGTCGGCCATTAACTAGAATAGAAAGTGAAAAGTCTTAATAGAGCACCGACAGCTTTGCTTCTCACGGGGAAAATGAGACTCGGTTTATTGATGCATGCTGTGCAATAAGCGTAGTCAATAGCTATCACATAATTACATTTGATGATAGAGAGCGTGGTGGCCTAGTGGTACTGACCCCGTGTTTCAATCTGGAGGTCGCCGGTTCAAACCCGACGTGCACCTATGAGTTTTTCGATTGAAAGACATGTCAATACCACGTTCTCAAACCGGTGAAGGAAAACATCGTGAGGAAACTGACACGTCCTAGAACTAATAGAAGACATGTGTCTACGAAAGGAGCCTCTTTGAGGCGCACTTAAAATCCTTTCACCAGACTGGTTCGAGAGAAACAGTCGAATAGAATAGAATAGAATAGAATTTGATTATATAAAACATGATGGTTTTTTATGATTCCTTCCGACAGAGAAACTATATATATTTACGTAATTGCTGTACAGATATAAACATGAAAGTATATAAATCGCAAAACTTATTGCGTTGTTTTCAAATTAACCGTACACACAAGAGACAAGTACATAGGGCAAGCAAGAGACAATCTGATTGGATCCTGTAATAATAATACAGTCAAGGTTGAATTAATTATAAAAAAAAAACAAAGGAGGTATTTACAAAGATTCCCAAAAATAAATTTACTCTACTTAACTTCAACGAATAAGAAATGGGAAAAAATAATATATTTTTTAAGGATAACCCTAATATGTTTTTATTTATTTTGTGAATAAACTGCAGTTAAGGAATTACACGAACATATACGAACAATGGATCATCTCCTCTCTCTCCAACTCGGCAAAATTTCGCTTGCCGTCCTTATAAGTAAATCTACTTGAATTCATAGATGGTTCGCGAAACGGTGCGAAGTGTTGAAAATACGTATGAAGCTGATAAACTCCAAAACCGGTAGACCCATGGAAATTACATAAATATATTGGTGTTCATACATGTACAACTACCCATAATATATCCCTGGATATCTAATAGAATAGGTACTAATATACTTTTTATAAATACATACAGGATTAATATGAATAAAAAGACACAGAACAAACAGTTCGTCACCCAAATGTTTGTCCTGGCCAGGAATCAAACCTACGACCTACAGTGCAAAAGGCAGAGTTACTACCAACTGAGCTGTGATGTTTTATGCTATCCATTTGACCTAGGGCAGTACGACGGGTTCTGCTTGTTTTTACAAATTTGACTGCAGCATCTTATCAAATTGATATGTTTTCCAAGCTCAGGCACTAGTAATTTCCAGTAATTCACACTAAGGGACAAATAAATAATTTACACTAATAATAAAGCAGTAGAGTTTGTTTGAACGCCCTAATATCCCCGAAAGATTTGAAGAAATCTTTTTACATTTTATATCCCATTTCTTGAAGTTTTTTTTTTGTTATAGGCTGTTTTAACATCAGTTATGAGGAAACCGAGCAAATAGAAATAAGCCACAGAGAACGCTAAGCAATAGAGCCGAATTGAGCATGCCACAACGAAAACGGCGGGTGAACCCGCGGGGCACAGCTAATCTGGTATAACAAATGACCCAGGTCATGTAGAAAGTTATCGATTGTTCAGTCATCAGACAGTGTCTAGTCCTAGGCTATCTTGAGTAGGCAAATGAGATAATATTTATAGTTGAGATTGCGACTCAAGTACTTAAGTAAGTTTGAATAATGATAGTAGACGTAATAAGATTGATGAGATATTATGCTTTAAGTATTTATATGATACATCCATAGATATATGCTATTTGCCCGAAGGGATAGGCAGGGCCTCAATAGGCTACTTTTCACCCTATAAAATATAGAAACCCCTATATATTTTTCCGCCTTACGATTTATGCAGTAAATCATACTTATATCCCGGATTTAGAGGTCTGGGATCTTCGGATTAAAAATCCCCGACTGCTACACTTTCGTATCACACAATGTGATACGAAACGTGGGTTCGATTCTCACTCAGGACAAACTTTTATGTGACGAACTTGATGTTTGCTGTGTTTGGGTTACCATGTATATGTATTTACTAAAAAATAATAGTTTGTCAGTTGTTTGGTTCCCATGGTACAAGCTATGCTTAGCTTACTTTGGGGCTGGTTGGCGCTGTGTGAAATGTCCTCCAATATTTAATGAAAATACGATACTTTTACAAGCATGTACTATTTACTATTAATTTTTAGAAAAAAATAGACAATCTGCGGAAACGGAAATTTTAACGAAGGTTTTTCTAATAAAAAACATTTTCACAGTCCACATAAAGTTGACACGCTTAGAGATACTTTGCATACGTAAGCGCAGATAGACACGCTAAGTAGTTTTGCAACTGTACACAAGGTCGATATACCAGAAGTGGTTATGACATAACCTTATACATGATTCTACTGTTTTAAGTTTACGCAAATAATTTATTTATTGATATAAGTAGATAATGTATACTAAAATCATTATTTTTATTGGTTACCTAACTTATTAACTTAATCAGTGAAATTATAAAATTTTATATTTGTAAGTTAGTTAATAGAAATACTTAACAATAACTTTTAATTTTTCTAAATTAGATTTTCATTCTCGAAATAAACGTAATACTTATGTTGGCATAACTACATATATGCATCAAATGACCATGTTTCTGCGAAGGGTACGCAGAGCCACAACTGGCCTTTGATCTGTATGGGTTACAATAGAAATGTTGGAAGATAGACGTTACAAGTGGTGAGCACATTGACGTTATTGCTCATAGATAACGCCTAATACGTTCATTAGTTTTGGAGTTATCGTTAGCCAGTTTCCAGGGCATCTTATCCATTGAACAAACATTCAGATCAGTATTTTTAGTAGCTGACAAATTAGTAGACTTATTTTGTCCTCTGTCAAAACTTGTAAATATTTATGCTTCGTAAAATAATACTGGTAATCCTTGACATAGAAGTTGTTTATAGAAGTAACCTTTGGAGGAAACATCAGTAAAATAACCTTATTAGAACGAGCCATGTATATCACGTTTATGTTAAAATTCTAAGACGCATAAGTGCTTTTAAAGGCTGGACCACATTTTGACATGATTGACAATGCAAAAATCCGGTTAGATGTAATCCGACCCCAAAGTATTGGTTATACTGTGTGTCAGATGTCTGTGTGTATGTCAGATGTATTTGTATGCTACCTATGTGTTGCAATTTTATATTTAGTAATGTTTGTCGAGCATAAATTCATTTCATACTCTATGTTCAAGGATGTGGAACGTAGTCTGTCAAATCTATGAAATCTAAACATAATAACTACTTATTAGAGGTACCGTTCTAATTCGTACATTTGGGTATACTGAAACCTTACAAAATTTATTGTCCATTTTACCCCCCTTAGGGGTATAATGTCCGAAGCCACGATACCCCCCTATTTTAGTCGACCGCATCTACGTCCTGAAACTCATGCAAAATTGAGTCTTGTAGGTAGGACATGTAGTTTGAGAGATATTGTAACCTACTGAATGTAAAGTCAACTTGAAAAAATTAACTTTGAGTACTGAATGACTACCTTTACGCAGTTTACTGAGTATATAACAAGAAAAACTTCATTCCAGGAAAGTGCCGAAACGAAGAAAGCCTACACGTATTCCCAATTCCAACAGTACACGGCTAGTTTTGCGACATCTCTACTGAAGAAGTTGGGTTTGAGTCCAGGGGACGTTGTCGCCGTAATGCTGCCCAACTGTCCCGAGTTCCCGGTGCTCGCCTTCGGGACTCTGCAGGCCGGATGCGTCCTGACCACCATCAACCCTATTTACAAGGAGTGTAAGAATTGAATTTCCTTTTTGTTATCCACAATACCAAGTGCTCAAAACCTTGCCTAGAAAACATTATTCGGGACTAGCTGGGCTAAGGCCCAGCTTCTTCAGCAGGGACTCTTGGGTCCTCCCCTACTAGGTACGACAAGACCCAAGTCGCATCGTATGCGCCCGTAACTCTGAGACGTGGAATGTCTTGTGTGCCTGTAATTTCACCGGCGACCACACCTTCCAAACCGGAACACAGTAACAGTATTTCAAAAGGCAAGCTTCGTCATACTTTATTACAAATTGTCACTGTTAAAAGATCAATCATGTACAATAATTGGTCTTCAGCAGTAATCATGTGTGACATCAATTTTATTGTTTTGTGTACGATAACTGGTTGAACAAGACGATGCGTCATCGAGTGACCAATGAGTCGTTACCCCCGTGTTTTCGAAGAATGATTAGTATACTATCTTAGAGTTTTATACTCTCGTAATAAAACACCAAGATAAGTAATCCATCCTTGCTATCGGTTTTTAAAGAGCCCAATGTACACACAGATAATTTTTACTTCACATATTTGCTTGTGGCGGTGTATATAACCATGCCTTTACACTGTTTAGTAATATTTTATCAATTTGAGACAAATCTACTTACACACATATATAATAATATTGGTGGACAATTTACACAGCGCCATCTAGCCCCAAAGTAAGCTATGCATAGCTTGTATCATGGGAACCAGACAATTGATATAATACTGGGCGCTTTGGTGTGTACTGTAAGCCCTTATGTGAAGTGAAAAAATAAATAAATAAATAAATACTTAGATACTCTTTTGTAAATACATACATATAATACATATCAACACCCAGACACAGGACAATCATCTATGTTCGTCAAAAAAATGATTGTCCTGGATGAGAATCGAACCCCACGACCTACAGCGCAGAAGGCAGAGTTACTACCAACTGAGCTGTGAGGCCGGTCAATTATAACAGCAAGAAAGTCACGATAGCCTCAAATCAAAACGAATCTAAGTGGGAAACCGTTGATTTTATTTTGGTATAGCCAAATGTAAAAACAGTGGAATTTTTTAATATGGCAACACTGGTGTGGCCGTAAATGGATCAATTTATTTTTGATGTTAAACGTCCATCGAGAAACGTTTCATTGTCCCTGTTAAGTTTTGGAGATTGTTTATGCAATTTTCAAAACATGTTTTTGTTTTATTGCTATAAATATAATACATCTATATGTATTATTTTATTATATATTCTGTATATCTAATATTTTATTATTTATTATCCTATTATATAAAACATCAAAGTAATCTCGTCATCTGATAACATAAATCCCACGCACAAATTTTACGATTACCCGGTACTTCGATAGTGTTTCTAATCATGAGATATCGCTTTTTCGCCTTGGGGGTCTTAAGCACTTGATCTTGTAGGTAATTTTAGTTCATTTATTATGCCTATTTCATATTACCACGTTCTCGAAACGGTGAAGGAAAACATCATCAGGAAGCCGGTAAATCCTGGAACCAAAATCTTCTCTGTGGTTTTTCCCTTGCTCCTATATGGTCAAACATGGGGTCCATATTGCTCCTATATGGTCTAACGAAGGGTTCACGTTGCTCCTACATGGTCGAACAAGGGGTCCATATTGCTCCTTCGTCGTTCCAAAGGTCCACAATGTGTCAGTCGGCCACGTCTCGCCTGCCCGCATTCCAGTTCATTAGCAACGAATATTAATACGGCTGACCCACTTAGGCCCTACCCAATGACCGCACTGGTTATTCGTACATTGCTTGTACAATTAGCATTGATTGTAGCATCTTTCAACAGAGGCGAGGCATCGACCAGTTATTTATTATTTCTTGGACGAATGCCCTTATACTGAAGACATGATGACTTCAGAGGGAGTGCGGTGGCTATTTTAAAATTGAGATTCATCCAAATCAAAAATTTGTCTATTGTTTCCAGATGAAATAGACCACCAGGTGACACTGACAGAACCGAAAGTGATCATCACGATACCGGAATGTTACAACAACGTTATAAAAGGGTTGCAAAACTCAAAACACAACGTGAAAATTGTCTTCGTAGATAACTCCAATACAGCCGTGCCCGACGGAGTCATTAGATATTCAGATATTGCGGAATCGGGAGAGGTGAGTTTTGCCCGCATTCGAGATGTGTTCGAGAATAAGGCCCGATTCAGATAAGACCATCAGATTGTTACAAAGTATCAATTGTTGACATGATCGCTGTATATCCTAGGGGATTCCCACCCAGGTTAAACGAACATTGATTTGTGTGACGAACATAGATGTTTGTTCTATGTCTGGGTGTTAATATGTATTATATGTATGTATTTACTTATTTACTTAAAATATATAAGTTTTGTATCAGTTCTCTGGTTCCCATGACACAAGCTATGATTAGCTTAGTTTGGGGCTAGATGGCGCTGTGTGAAATGTCTACAAATATTTATTATTATTATTTTATTTATATTTCTGTAGGTGGATCATAAACTACTGGATTCCATCGAGAGAAAACCGGAGGACGTAGCTTGTATACCGTTTTCGAGCGGAACTACCGGCATGCCGAAGGGTGTGGAGATTAGCCATAAGAATTTACTATCCGCCATGCAGTCCATGCAGTATGACGAAACGTGCTTTCCCATTTTGACACATGGTAAGTTTCTGTGTGCAAGAGCGAGATGAACACAAGTTGATCGTTATTTGAAACTATTGTGAGTGTTTTGTTCTCGCGATGGATGTTAGCAAGTCTGAAGTTGGCCGCAAAAGGTTTTGTCTCGTATCATGCAGGAGATGTATGAGAGTCTGCAACATATACCCAATACTAACTTATATATAACTTCAGGGTAACCAAAGAAAATAGTCAAAGATCATTTTTCATGCAGTCTTCGAATATATTTGTTAATATATTTTTATTCCCTTTCAAGATTCCTTCGCCCTTTTGAGAACGGGCCATTGCGCCCATACATTGTTTATGCGAAAAAATCTAAACTGCACTTCTGGATTTCTTATTGTTAAGATCCTCAGTACCTAACCATAGTCATAACTCAGAGCTGTTGTGACGTCATTGCGATTTCAATCGCGGGTTCAAAGCCTACATTGTATTTTAGCCTTGAGCACCTTTTAAAGAAAAACATCTTTAGCAAAACCACGCTTTGTTTCTCAAGACTTAACTCGAGGCTAAAGATAATAACTTGTCGCGTAGTGAATAACATTACGCGGCAAATAATCTTCTGTTTTTTTATTAAAATAATAAATAGCTTGTCTTACTCAGGGATAATATAGCTTTATATTAGTGCATCTAACTAGAGCACGGAATCAGTCTCTTTGAGGAGCAAAATAGCCGAAGTGTTAGTGAGGAATTTATATATCGGTTAAGTAGTTCAATACTTACAAGAAAACGAGCTATCTCTTCATATATTTAGTTAAGACGCTTCTTTTACCAGGTAGAAGGTAATAAATCTATTACAGGCATAAAATACTTGTGAGTATAAAGATAATCAACGTGACGTTGCAAATTGCCTACATAAGGTACATCTGTTATCTATCGTAGACAATAAAGACTAGCGGTCTTAAAATTGATCCCTGGGGAAGGCCAGCCACAACAAAACCCCTCAGATGTGACTGTAATCAGCTTATTTTAAAGATAGTTCGTTTTTATAGCATTTTCTAAACAATTTATATATTTTTATTATAGTCGAACCAGAAACTGAGTTTCAATCGTCTCTATTGTTATAGAAAAGCCTTGAGTGATTTGAAGGCTCTGCGTGAATTGAATTTTAACGCTCATCTACACTTTATACTAATATACTTTATGTATTTAATATTTCAGGTAACAACCAAGACATCCTACCATGTTTCTTGCCGTTCTTCCACATCTATGGGCTGGTGGTGACGTTGCTGGGACACCTGACCCTTGGCTGCAAACTTGTCACCATGTCTAAGTTCTCGGCTAGCGTTTATCTGGAACTGCTCAAGAGTCAACCTGTGAATTTGCTTTACATTGTTCCTCCAGTAGGTAGGTCATGTTACTTTAAAAAAAAATTGCTGAATTGCGAAATGACTTGAATTTATACGAATTTATTAAAATGACTGAATCTGTGTAATGATCTGATCGTCGCCTTATGCAGTTTTTTCTCATTTCAGCCATATTGCTGGGAAAGCACCCAGATGTGACAGCGGAGCACTTCCGCGAAGTGCGACACATCGTGTGCGGAGCCGCGCCTCTAGCGGCGTCAGACGTCAACTCTATACTAGAGAAAAGCAAGGTAATGACTGGCCTCACAGCTCAGTTGCACGTTTCTGAACTGCAGGTCGTGGCTTTGATTCTCTCCCAGGACAAAAAATTGTGTCGCGAACATAGATGTTTGCTCTGTGTCTGTGTATTAATATGTAATTAAAAAAGTACTTAAGTTCGTATTTTATCCATTACATAGTGCATAGTGCATTTTCCATAGTGCAAGCTGTGCTTAGTTTGGGGTAGATGGCGCTGTGTCAAATGTCCACAAATACCATACAGAAAACATATAGTTGTAAATATATACATATAAAACACTTATAATATTTGCTGGCTGTTTAATTTAGTTTTAAACACCATTCAAATTGTGTTTTCAGAAAGAAATAGAGTTCAACCAAGGATTTGGAGCTACAGAGACTACCTCACTGGGCACATCCACTTTCAAAAGAACGAAGCTTGTCGACTACTCATCGTGTGGGGTGCCGATGGCTGGCGTCCAGCTGAAGTTCATTGACCCCGCTACTGGGCAACCCGTTCCTGTAGGACAGGTAAGTTTATCATCATAATCATCAGCCTATATTTGTCCACTGCTGGACATAGGCCTCTCCTAGAAAGCGTCACTAACCCCGGACTTCCCTAACACTCTTATTCCCGTACACCTAAAGTAATATGTATCAACAGTTCCACCGTAACGGTTCTTGAGTTTCCATAGCTGGGACGCAGGCTTAATATTGACAAGGGAGAGTGACAAGGTATGCATATACCACAGCAGCCCAGTCGGTATTGGTAGAAGTCAAATGCCTTCTAAAATTTCGCACACAATATTGAGCCTGTTCCAGATTTGATCCAGTTAATTATAGAATAATCTTGACTAGATTTAGTCTGAAAGTCAGGCCGTATAATCATTAAAACCCTTTAGCCTGTAAACGTAAAAATAAATAATCCTACCGACTGCGCCAACTACAATTACAGTTTGAAGAACGATGATTTCTCAGCATGGTGAAATGCCAGTAACCGATGTTCACTCCACGTACAATTTTTGACTTTGCTACTGGTTAGGCTGTCCAGAAACTAGTATTAAACTGTTGACAGGACTAATAATCATTGCGTCAACTGGCCCTACTATTGAAAGCGATCGAATACACCTTATTTTTAAATAGTCGCAATCGCTCCTTTTTTATCTCCGAGAAGTAAATTTTGTTTCCTAGATCAATTATATCTCTTTCCTCTCATTTGCTCTCCACTGATTCAGTGGACGAGTGATTCAGCGACTGCGATCTAATTTCAGAAGCACTCAAGAACAAGCGTTACATATTGTGTGAAAACTTTTAGGAGTTCGTTTGAGATGGTATTTCAAAAGATAACTTTGACATCAATATAACTCGTATCATTTAAGATTATTTAGATTGCAATAATACAACCACTGATAACAGTACTGATAGTGAAGATAATGCAAGTCGCAAAGTTCACAATGTGACCTTTGTACCTTTTCTATCGCCAAAAAGTAATGCATTCGCGTTACCGTGGTAGCTGGTGAAAATACAGGCACATGAAAAATATCACCTTCACGTCTCGGAGTTACGGGCGCATATGATGCGATTTGGGTCTTGTCATACCTAAGTAACGGAGGACCCAAGTCGTATTACTTCTTATGGAAAGAGGTTACCACTTAATACCAGGTGGGACTTCTGCTCGTTCCGTTGCTTTATAACATAAAACATCCTTACTACTTTATTAAGTTCGAATCCCTTAGTGTTAGCATTTGACAGGTTTATTTAATGATATCGTACCTTAAGATTGGGGTCTGCTGTCTCTGTATGTTTTGGATCGTATCAACTGCTAATAGAGATAAAGAATTGCATTAAATTTACTTCGTGATCTCCCAAATTCCAAACATTATCTATAGTATTCGTAAACAAAAAATAATATGTAAAAAGTATTTACCTACCGATCTAAATCGATGTTGAAAAAACATGATAATGGACTTAATACGGATGATAGTTTAATTAAACATCAGCAAAATGCAGTGTAAATTAATATACCCATATCGGTTCAACCAATTTACAAATTATTCTGTTATGATTTACCTAAACTACTGGATAAAGGAATCATGCGAAAATATCGTTTATTTATAACAGGCTTTTTTTTCACTGAAATAAAACAGGGGGCAGACCTTCAATAATTTAATCGTATTACTTTGTCAATAAACATTCTATGTGTTTAACTTGCTTCGTTGTTATGTCTTACCGGTGTAAAATTTGAAACCCATTTTTCTGGCATCCTATTGTGCTTAAATTTGACATGAGTATATTTCATGACAGTGCAATGATAATATCAATAGCTGATCTGTCGTCTGAGCCAAAAGTTGGCCAATGGAACTCCTTCTCTTGAAAAAGTATTATAGCCTTAGATATCCAGGGTTTGGTTATAAAAACATGTGACGATAAATATATTTTTCAAGATACGTATTCCTCTTACAGTCAGGTGAGATGTGTGTCAAAGCACCGATGGTCATGAAAGGGTACCACAGGAACCCTCAAGCGACGGCGGAGTCCATGTCAGAAGACGGCTTCTTCAAGACTGGAGACTTGGGCCACTACAAGCCGGGCGTTGGACTGTTTATTACGGACAGAATTAAAGAACTTATTAAGGTTAATATGCTTCAAACACTGTATATAGGATCTACCACAGTCTTTTTCTTTTCGTGACGTCATTTCGCCTCCGTGAACAAAGTATAAGCAGTGTTCTGTTTCGACAGTATTCCAAACGACCAGAGAATATTAAGAGAATAAATGAAATTAAATGAAATTTGTTTAGTACTTAATCTAGGGTTCTTACGTTGTTCATTATTATACTAAACTAGACTAGATACACCTAAATTATTAATTTCCCGACATACCTGACATTTTTATGGTAATAATGTTAATGTTGCTTATTACCAAGATCTGTCCGATAACATAATATGCGACTAATGTACGGCTCGCTCGGTTTAGTTACCGGCTTCACACCGCTGAACGTTCACTCGGTAACTGTACGAGTGCCAGTGAACGTTCACCCAGTTACTGTACGTGTTCAGAGGAACGTTCACCCAGTAACTGTACGTGTGCAGAGGAACGTACACCCAGTAACTGTACGTGTGAAGTTGAATGTTCACCCAGTACCTGTACGTGTTCAGGTGAACGTTCACCCAGTAACTGTACGTATGGAGGTGAACGTTCACCCAGTTACTGTACGTGTTCAGGTGAACGTTCATCTAGTAACTGTACGTGTGCAGGTGAACGTTCACCCAGTTACTGTTCATGTGCAGGGGAAAGTTCACCCAGTAACTGTACGGGTATGCAAGGGCTTACACCGCTGAACGTTCACCTGGTAAGTGTACGCGTTTGCAGGTGAAGGGCATGCAGGTGGCGCCGGCGGAGCTGGAGAGCGTGCTGCGCGCGCACCCCGCCGTGCTGGACGCGGCCGTGGTGGGCGTGCCACACCACTACAACGGAGAGGCGCCGCGCGCGTTCGTCATCACCAGACCCGGACACCGCACCACACAGGAGGAGCTGCAACACTACGTCGCCAGCAAGGTAACTCATACAATTGAAAATATTTATTTACAACACACATAATGGTCGTGGGTTCGATTCCCTCGCAGGTCTGTAAATACATTCATATAATTCATATTAACGACCTGACAGAACAAACATATATGTTCGTCACATGAATGTTTGTCCTGGGTGAGAATCGAACCCACGACCTACAGCGCAGAAGGGTTACTACCAACTGAGGCCATCATTATTTTTTCTTTATAAATATTCGTACTTTTACCATTTACATACCTCGTGTAACTTTACAAATCACTTTACTTATAAAGTTTCCCAATTTATCCACCAGGTGGCGGTTTACAAGAAAATAGAAGAAGTGGTGTTCGTCAAAGATATACCCAAGACTGCTTCAGGCAAGATACTGAGGAAGGATTTGAAGAAGATTTACGCGTGAAACTGCCTCGCATTTGTGACATAGCTGAAATGTAAATAGTTTATGTAATTTTGTTTGAGTCAGTGGTGCCAACTGATGTGTGGGTACCCCGGGTCGTAGGTACGATTCCCGCGTCGGGTCAAATGTTTGTTTGAAAAATTTGTTCAAGACAGTGGGTCGCGGGTACATTCCCCGCGTTGGGAAAATGTGTACCTCAGTATTGGTGAGTGTAGGTGTGGTAAATGCTTTATTACTTGTGAGGTTCTTGCGGTGGATGTTAGATATTTAACTTTTCAAGGCCAACATTATATTGTTATGTCTTAAGAGACTAAACTATTTTCAGCAAACTTCAGACTAGCCAGCATCCGCCACAGAACTATGATTCTGTTGAAATTCTGTTAAATGGTACTGGTGGCAGTACTTCTCAACTCTGCACATACCTACAGATAGTTCTGCTGCTACCATCCAAATCCACTCAGCCGTTTGAGCGTGAAAGAGAAACGTTCATACAAACTTTCACGTTTATAATATAGGAAAGTAATAGAGAAGAAATTAATAGTAGGATTTGTATGTTATAAGTAATAATAACACTAAAATCATCAGTAAAGATATATACCTCATGAAATAAAGTATGGGCAGTGGTTATCGCTAAATATCAGGGGGTCACATGTCAGCCCACTTTTCCAAAAAATAATCTTCCGATGCCAATATCTTCACATGTTTAAGAGTGGGGACAGTCAGAGTGACTTTAACTTATTCTTATTTTAAGATACACTTACATTCTAAAACATATTATTTAAAGTAACTTATAGAACTTAAAGTAACATAAGTTGCGGGTTAGTTGGTAAATGATTTATATTTTAATGTGTGATTTTACCTTATTGGTATAATTAACATATTGTTAATTTTCGTGAAATGTTCAGTTGTTTGTTTGTTTGTTCTGTTCAGTCACAAATAATTATCTTGTTGATAATAAAAATATTTTTTTAATATTATGTCGTTTTTATACCCAACCTGCAATATGGCAGACATTTCACAGCGCCATCTAGACTCAAACCAAGCATTAATATCACGAATGGCTTTATACCTGATCCACATGGAACCTGTCCATCCAAACGTTGCCTGGAAGAGATCACATTAGAGGTAAGGCTTCCTATTCTGTAGATAGGTAATTAGTACTTGAGATGCTCAACGCTTCATTTGAATCGTATGGTTTATACTATTTAAATTGTCTGTACCTAGATGCCGGGTGCCATGTTCATCAGATGTTTGCCTCCAGATCAAATAAGGGAACTAATCGGTTTAAAGAAATACATGCCTGAACCTAGCTATAAAATTATGACAGCTATAATTGATATAGGTAGTATTAATATAATGACATACTGGTAATTTTAATTATAACATCTAGTTAGTGTTACTAATTGTTACTAATTAGTTACTAACTAGTTACTAATTGTTTTGGTCATTTTCTGAAATTAATTTGGAACCGTTTCTGTATGACATACCTACTAAGTGACCGTGTCCAGTAGCGTCCACTGTTACATGTCATTGACCCCGCCACACAGCGCACTCCGCGACTAGAGTTACCATATCTCAGGACAAATCCTGAGATCTCAGAATTTTTACGCTCTTCTCAAGATTGCGGCCTGATTTTAGAAATTACAGGATTTTTTGAATTACCATTAAAATTCAGTAGAATTTGTTATTAAAAGTATACAAAATCAAAAAATAATCTTCTTTTTATACTAATCATAAAAATCATCTCAAAATATTAAATCAGCACCTAGTAATGTATTAAACATTCATCTACTACTTATCGTTTACTTTGAGAAGATACCTATTTACTTTGCGAAGATAACTTTTTCAGTAAGTTTTTTTCTTTTATCACTGTTGACTATTTTCCCACAAAGTTGTAAATAACGTTTGCGAGAAAAATCTCAGGATTTTTCAATAGAAGTCATGCTTTTCCTCCGGACTTTTAAATTTTCCAGCTGGTAACCCTATCCGCGACTAAGTATATTAGCAGTATTGTTTACTGACACCATTATACAATTGGGCCCGATTGGTATGTGCAAGCGCCTGATATTTAATTGAACGAAGGGCCACCACACATCGACAAATTAGCCTATTACGTCCATTAGATATTTGTTCTCGAATGACGAGAGTAAATTAACTTTAATCTGTCACGCAAGAGGCAAACTAGGTTACTCGCAAATCTCCTGTTAAGTGTTCTGGTAAGATAATGGAGGACCGTCATCATAGGAGATATTAACTGATGACTTGATGCGTTTTTTTATTAGCTTATACATATTAAGAGAATTTGAGAAAAATCTAAGTTTTGTCGAGAATCAAGAAGATTTACTTTGTTTAAATTCTTTAAAAACCATTAACGTCATTACTAATTACAAAAATATGCAACAATTATTGCTGTATTGGGCGGTTGTTCTAACCCTTACCGACCATTGGAAGAGCCAAGAAACCCCTAAAGTAATAAGTATTTTTTTCGCGATCTGATTCTAGTGTCTTGATTTTGGAGTTAAGTAAAAACCTTGACCTTATGTAGATGTGGTAAAATCTTCAGTAATTGCAAGGCTTAAGATTATGTTACAAAAATGAGGTACAAAAAATATTCAAAACTTGTTTCACTTGTCTCAAACAGGAAACAGTTGAGTTTGCAGCCCACAAGTTACTTAGGTATCTACGCAATTACGTATTGCGTGAGTCGGTTGCTAAAAAAATGCATCTTAGCCTTGTGCCCTGTCTGTCTTTGTAACTCTGCGACAGACACAATTCTACTTCGGTGAACAGATGTTAATAAAATTTATTCAAGAAAAACCCTAGTAAGTACCAATTACGTAGATAACTAATTTTCAATTTTTTTTTTGTACACTTAAAAGACAACATAATAGAAAAAAAAACTATTTATTGTCTGTAGACATCTCTTTCAGTCAATCTCTGGATGGAGAAACAAAAGTCTGGTACAACTTGCATGTTTTTACCAAAATTTTAAGATACACTGAACCTAAATAACATTCTCATTTTGGTTAGGTTCTAGGGTTTCAGAATTCCTCACTGTTTTGTAAAATCTAGTACTTATGTAGGTATCTCGGAGCGTACTTAATACCACTTTTATTATGTCATTATACTAAAGTATAACTGCTCATTTCCGTGGTTGACAATCTGTTATCTCCCACTAAGGGACATTAGGAAATTTAAGTACCTAGGTAGGAAATTTGGAATTAACACAGAGTTAAAAAGAGTTGTGTAGTTCTATCATAACATGTAGAGAATGCAATGCGTCACATACCACGCATTCCGGCGTAAAAGTTTAGCAGCTTGAAGAATTCATGGTAAGAGACACAAACTTTAAGAGCCAAATTCAGATCCAAAACCTAGATTTACACCGGCTAGGTAGCTCTCGACAAGTGATAATGAATACTTGAACCGAATACTTGCAATGTTTAAAAACAGCATACTGCAATTACTCATTCCGCCGCCGTCGCCCGTTCATATAACATACGTATACATTTCATAACATATGCTCCAGTGGGGTATAATAAGCCTCAGTACTAAAGTACAGAGACTATTTTAGTATCCAAACAACGGGCGCTTCATTCGAACGCGTCGCCCGGACGCGAATATTGTTTGTCTGTGTGTAATTTGCTAAATTGTGATTGAAGTGACGTAAGTCTGTCATGAGTCCGATGTTAAAGAAATAATATACGATTATTAATTTAGGCTTATAAACACTACTTAGATACAATACAACATTTATTTGCCAGTCAAGTGTACAAACCTAGGTCTTACATATGCTCTAGTGCTTATGACTTAGTTGCAGTTTCCAGGCATTGCAATTTTTTTAGCGTCGGCGGCCGCGTTCTTTGTTTCGTACAAAATAGTTGTAGGTGAATGTGAACTGACCTTTACTGCGATGGGAGTATTTTTGTATAAATAAATTTATTCTTTCTTTCTTTTTCTTTATTTTACTATAAAGAACTGGATCCGTTAAGTGGAATTTTTATTATAGGGAAGCATGGTCATTTCCGATATATATTAGCCGCAATTTAAATGTACCTACTTGTGTCATTTTTATCGGTTTTTACTGAAAAAACACAAATGGGATTTTAATTAATAAATATTTTGCTCTGTGGTGAGCAACGTATTATATTATATATATATGATATATTGAACATATTATCATTTTCATAAAAAACGCAACGCAATTAAATTGTTTCTGCTGAATTATGATATTCGTTAGATGTTTTCAATTTGTAGTGACATCATGTCGCCCTGCACTCTCACACATAATTTATGTATTTTGCATCTCGCTCATTCGTAACGCGCAGTTCATTGAATCACATTACTGTATCTATACCTACTGGCCTTTGAAGATAATTTGATAGGAAATTCATCGGTATTTGAGGTCACCGATAATACCAAACAATTTTATTATTGTTCTTTCGAAGTGGGCTACGTTAACTTCCATAGATAGGTTTTATTACCAACTACGAAATTATTTGTTCAAAAAATCTTTAACAATCTTTCATAAGGATATTTATAAGGATATATAATAGTTGTGAACTGAACCGATTTAAGATTCCCTGCGTCGAGCGTCCTGGCTATTCGATACGAGGTACACTTTCCCTGAACCAAACTTCACAGAAGAATCACATTTCTCAGTACCTACGAACTTGTACAAATTACACCCTTTATTTCTTCAAATTAATAATCTAGCGTGGAATTCAATCGGTAAATTATGTCGAACTGGTATTAAATCCTGCATGAACCTAATTGTATTTTGTTTGCTTTTGCGGGAACGATGCCTACGCGATATTAAAGTTCATCTTCAATTTATAAGATGAATATTATACAATCACTATCTTAATTGTTGATAGCGTATCTTCCAAACATTGCACCTATCAGTAGATAATTTGGGAACTTGAAATAAGAGGCCATCAATGCAAAATTTGTAGCATTCAGCGTAAATCAAATTAGGTAAATTGTGTTTTGGTCAAATTTAGTCGTAATGATCATTAATCTGGTAAAAGGAAATAAGATTGAATAGGTAGAGGTCCTAAAATTACTACAGATTTTATTTTGACATAGCTGGCTCTGTTTTTGCAAATTTTTATGTTGCAACTCAAAATCAAAGCGACTTGATTCATGATTTTTCGTCTGTCGGTGAAATTACAGGCAAATGTGACCGTCTTATCTGTTATGGGCGCAACAGAAGAGCAAGTTGTACTGAATTTGACATGAGCAGATGTTATCGCTTACTTATATAGTTTAGGTGGGCCACCTGCTAGGTCCATAGGTCAATAGCATAAAAATATATTCAGGTTATGCGTCTGTAAGGTGATAAGATAGTACAATATAGTTATCAGCAATGAAGCATTACCTTAACTACTGCAAATAATCATAGTCAATAATATAATCATTTGTTTTTCAGCGTACATTCGTGTGCGAAGTTTCTTCAGCTCTATGAAAATGGTTTCAAAAAATCTCTTCACCGTGAAAAGAACTTTGGAGACGTTAACTAAGAGTTCAAAGTTCGTGGCCGCGATCAGGCATCAGAGTGTGTGGACACAGGACAATGTGATCAGGTCTCCGTACAAGGATGTCGAGATTCCGAACTGCACTCTAAACGACTACGTGTGGCAGAATCTTGACCAGTGGCCTGAGAAGACAATGGCTGTAAGTATTACGTTTGTTCTTCTGCCTTTTAGTCGTAACCTATCAGATTCATTGCATTTTATAGTGAAGTACATTCAAAGAAAAAAGACAATTACACACCCGAAATAAATAAAAATTACATACCAAAAACAAGACTTCTTAAGATTGGGCACAGAGGTTTTGTATAAAACTTGACATCTATACAAATAAATAAAATTGGAGTATCTGTTTGTAATATTAATAACCGCTTTTTAGTGTATTTTATGTTCAAGTTCATAAGTAATTCATAGGAGCTATTGTCTGTGCGAAGGCCTTCCGAATTACTACTATCATACTCATTTCTTCTGATGTGCTCTCCTGAAGAGACTAATTTCAAGCACTAGACAAGTATCGATTTTTTGGTTCTAGTATGTGCCAGTTTCCGTACATAGCATCTGATTCCTTCATCGTTTTGAGAACCTGATAATACGCACTTAGGTGAGAGTGCAAGAGAACCAATAATTTTTCGCTTGTAAGGTTAACGAAAAATTATTGGTTCTCTTGGATTCGAACTACCGACCCCCAGATCGAAAATTAGATGCCATCACGCTTTTTGATACGTTCCTTCTCATTTTGAGTAATAACTAATTACAATTCTGTATACCTTGATTCCAGGTGTGCGCTATTAGCGGTCGAGGCTACACTTACGAGCAAGCCTTCAAACTGTCCCACACATTTGCGGCCAACCTCCGCGTCAAGCTGAAGATCCGAGACGGTGACGTCGTCGCTGTGATGCTGCCCAACATACCTGATTACCCGCTGGTGAACATGGGCATCTTGGAAGCTGGCGGAGTCATCACCAGTATCAACCCTATCTACACTGCTCGTAAGTCGTTACCTAACGTACGGAAGAATTTCAATTGACCGATACAGGCTATAAAGATCACAAGTTGGAATGTACTGGAGAGATCGGATCACAGAACATGTATACCTGCAGCCATATAATGATAGGAGAATCCGTCCGAATAAATGATAGTGTTAGAGATATTGTACTTAAGGCGTTATTTAAATTACGACTTATCATTAAAAAAAAGGACAGATTTCAGGTAAAATGGTAAAATGTAAAATGGCATAAATATCAGTTTTTAAAATGTATTTTTGATTTCAGATGAAATCCAGCGCCAGCTGCTGATGTCAAAAGCGAAGGTCGTCGTGACGTTATCGGAAGGAGTCAAAGTCATAAAGGACGCGCTAAAAATAGCCAAACTGAACATCCCCATCATTGCAGTGAAAACCAGCGGCAACCCTAATCCCGAAGGCACGATCTGCTTCAATGAGTTGGCTGAAGACCAGCACGTAGACTGCAGCGTGCTGAAGAACGTTAGAAGGAATGGAAACGATATCTGCTTCCTGCCTTACTCGAGTGGGACCACTGGTTTGCCGAAAGGTGTTGAGCTGTCACATCGTAATATCATTGTTAACGGGGAGCAAGTTAATGATGACGCTGTGAGATGCCATACTGAAACTACTGGTAAGATTGATTTTGGTGAAAGTATTACTTGGAGCATTAGTGTATACTATGAGATCAGCAAATAAAAGTGGGCTAATCAGATAATATTGAAGAATAACGTCACACGATTAGTCACATAACGTGTTAGTTAAGTACTCGAACGGTGACGAGGCAAACTCGTTAGTACTATTTTTACTTACTACTTGGAAATGCATTGTCTAGTAGTAAAAGTATAGGCTGTTGATTATGATGAGCTTTGGTACTGTCGGAGGGCTCAGAATGACTGAAGGAGTACTGAGTGTGCCTAAAACTTGTACATCATAAAACATGTCCCTCGCAATTGCATGTTTCAGCTACACATCAAGATTCGGTATTAGCAGTTCTTCCATTCTTCCACATCTACGCGGCCTCTGTCATCATGTTCCATAAAATGTCTCTGGGCTGCAAAATCGTCACGCTGCCGAAACTACAGCCGGACCTGTACTTTCAGACTATTCAGAAGCATAAGACTAACGTGGTCTTTGTTGCTCCTCCGCTAGGTAATGTTCCTATGATTATTTATCTTTTTTAACATACTTCAAAAAAGTGAGGAGATTCTTGTTGTATATTCTTTTTATGTTTGTTTCCTCATTACTACATAGTCGTTTATTACCTTCTTACATGTTCAGTTGCACTTGTCATATGCCCATTATAGCAATTCGTCATACTTTTTACCAAATCATCAAATTTTCATTACCTTCAATGTTTTTGCACTAAGAGCGCGGTGTTCAGATAGCAATAAACAAAAATTATACATATATAGGTACATATAACAAAAAATAAAGATAAATGCACAATGGGCGGTCTTATCGGTAGTGCAGCACAGAGTTTCAATCCTGAGGTTGCTAGTTCAAATCTAGAAATGAAATTTAATTATTCGTTTTTTTTATTGCATTACCACCTTTTCGAAGCGATGAACGAAAAAATCTTCAGGAAGCTGGCATAACCTATAACCAAAAAATAGAAGACATCATGTCAGGTGCACTAAAGGAGACTTATTTGGCGGTCGCAAAGTTTTCATCACTCTGGTTTGAGAGACAAGTTACAGTAGTAATCTCAAGGTTACATTTTAAATTCCAGTTCTTCTCATGGGCTCACATCCAGCAGCAAACGAAAAGACCTACCAGTACATAGAGACCTTGATCAATGGGGCTGCTCCTCTGGCGAAAAGTGACGTGCAGCGGTTTATAGATAAAGTTAAGGTAATCAAAAAATCTATACATTCTTGCATGCTATTTGATATATTGTTTAAAATAATGCCTTACTTTGCAACCCCTTCAATCAGTTGTAAATAAAAATATTTTTCAAATGTATGTGCATTATGCAGTGTCCTTCAGGATAAGTGCAGCTAACATTCCCACTTCTGGCGCCACAAAAAGAAGTTGAATGGCTGTGTGTTTAAAATATATTAGAACCAGTGACATTACAGGCACACGAGACGTCCCTTTTCAAATCAAAAATGAAAATGGAACAGATAAAATTATCGATATTTTGGTGGCTGTTGTATCAAGTGTTTATATGTCTCAACAAGAATGAAATATTTCCAGAGAGACATTGACTTCCGGCAAGGGTACGGGCTGACTGAAACCTCTCCGACCGTAACGATAACGCCGAGGAACTGGCCTACGAAGGATTACTCAGTCACCGGACCACCCATACCTAATACAGAACTGAGGATCGTGGACTCCAATCTCAAGAATCTTGGACCTAATGAGGTAAACGACATTCTTGACAAGAATTAATTAAAACTGTGTCAAATTTTATGAAGGTTTGGACATTAATTGTTTTTGCTGACTTAAAAACTGTTGGTTTCTAAGTCTAATAGTATACCTAGAACTATAATAAGATACTGCTTTTCCACTCAAATCAAAACGAAACCGTCCCCCATCCTATATGATAACTCCTCAAAAATACTGGATGGAGTCTGAATACTTCTTATTACGCAAAAAAGGATTTTTGATGTGAAACATCTATAGCCGCACGTAAAACAGATTTCTGGCTTGGCGACGCGTCGCCACGGCATGAGCGCTGATTGGTCCGTTCAAGGTTACGACAAATCATAAACATTATTAGTGATGGGGTACTTAGTTTCTTACAAAATAATGTCGATGTTTCACATCTGCCAGGCGTCCCGTGACGGCTCACATTTTTTTTTACTTTTAATTTTATTTATTCTTATACTTTTAGGTAGGTGAGGTCCTCGTCAGAGGTCCACAAGTGATGCGAGGGTACAGAGACAACCCTCAGGCCAACCAGGAGGCGTTCACCGTTGACGGTTGGTTCAGGACAGGAGATCTAGCAGTGGCTGACGAACAAGGATTCCTCACAATTACTGACAGACTGAAGGATCTTATTAAGGTAAGCTAGAAATTATTGTCTTTGAACTTCAATAGCACTCATGTTGTAAACATGTAAAATGCTTTTCCTTGGCTCTGTTTCCCCATCTCGCAGTGGGCATGAACAAACAGATCGGCCTCACAGCTCAGTTGGTAGTAACTCTACATTCTGTGCTGAAGCTCGTGGGTTCGATTCTCATCCAGGACAAACATTTGTGTGACGAATATAGATGTTTGTTCCATGTCAGAGTGCTAATATATCATATGTATGTATTTACAAAAAAGTATGTATCGATTCTATCAGTTGTCTGGTTCCCATAATACAAGCTATGCTTAATTTAAGGCTAGAGTGTGAATTGTTCACCAATATTACATTATATTAGATAAACGACTAAAACCTCCAAGTACAACTAACATAGCTACAAAGATGTGTCAAGTCTATTACTACACTCCATTACTTCCTCCAGGTCAAAGGCTTCCAAGTTCCACCAGCGGAACTAGAAGCGGTCCTCCGTGAGCACCCAGCGGTCACCGACGCAGCAGTCATCGGTGTACCACATCCAGTCAACGGAGAAGAACCAAAGGGCTTTGTAGTTCTCAAGCAAAACGAGACGTGTCCAACCGAAGATATTGTGGCGTTCGTCAAGCAAAGAGTAGCGCCGTATAAGAGGGTGGATGATATTACTGTCTTAGACGCTATCCCTAAAAGTTCAGCTGGAAAGATTCTAAGGAGAGTTCTCAAAGAGAAATATTGTTAAGGTTAGAGCACTGATCAGGTTATTTTGTGATCTGTTTCATATAATCGTTATCATGATTATTTTCAATCTATAGATATGAACTTTTGCCAATGTCATCCAGGTTTATTTTCTTATCCATTCATATCTGCCTGTGTGACCCTCAATGTTCCACCGTCCATTCATCATCTCTGTTGTATCGGAGACAATTGTCAAAGTATCTACTATATTCAAGGTATAGCTACTCTAGAATTCAGCACATTGACGTCTGTTTCAAACAGTATTGTAAATTTGTGTTCTGTATAATTTCAGTTGCAACTATGTTTTTATTTTACATTTGTTTAGCCGCTTAAGGTGTAAGCAATTTCTCATTTAATATTTGGTTCTCTTTCCTAGTAACGGACTGGCCACATTCCAAAAATAACATGTGTAAAGTCTGGCAGCGCCACTGCCTCTGGTGTTACAGATGTCTGTGGGTGGTGGAGACTGTTGACAACTGTGTGGCAATTTACCATGAGACGGCCAGTAACTAACTTGATGAAGGTGGCATGAAGCGGTTGCAAAGAGCCAAAGTCTAAGTTCAATGGTGGTCACTGAGAGATCTGTGTCTAGCAGTGGATTCTAGGCTCCTACTACTGCTTCTCCTGGCACTAGCTCTCTCAAACCAGTATGGTGAAAGTACTGAAGTGCGCCTCATAGAGGCTCCTTTCCTGCATTATTGTGGGCTCATGAAAATTATATTGATAAAAAGTATTAGACCTATGAGTGTTGCCGGGTCGAATGACGTTAACAATAAAAAATATACCTCTATATAATAAGGAACACTTAATTAATAGGCTTGATAAGAATTGGTGGTAAGATATCGTTGATTACAATAAACTGAAGTAGTTATGTAATATGCAAAACAAAAATGTATATTGTAATGTATTTTTACCTTCTTATGATATAATAAAGAAACAAATTTATGAAAGTGTAAATGTATCTTAGGTTGTAAGAATTGAATCTAAACTCGTAGAATGGATATTTAAATACAAGTGTATATATTTTTACAATAAGCAAGGCATACCTATATGAGACGATGGAATTGTATATTTTTCCACTGAGTATTGTTTATGTTCAAAAATCGGCTAAGTGTTAAAGTAAAAGAATAAGAGTTAAAAACAAAATGACGAAAAATTTATTACTATTCTTTTTAAAATAGTAAGTTACGTGACATAAGTACGTTTTGTATACAGCATTTACTTAAATTAAATAAAAACAGTAAATTACTTTCATTAAATTTTTTGATACACTTTTTTGTTGAGCACTGATAATTTGCTCACGGACGGTAGGTACCTACAGGCACAATATTTGAATACCAACTGCATGTTGGCATAAAAGGTTTCACAATATCCACAGATCTTAAACAAACATATTTTAATCTTATTAGTAATTCTTATATCTAATAATGGATTTACGGATTTATTTAAAAGGCCTTAAAACTTACATTAGATACCGATTGATTTGCTAATTACTTATTGTCGTCTCTTTCGAATGAATTCAAAACTGTCAACAGTATAAACTGATTATTCAAGAATTTTGTTTTATCTGAGACCTACTACATTCGTTTTTGGTATCAGTGGCTGAGTTTATAAACGCTTATGTATTTATATTATACACTATGATAGCGTTTATCTTGTGACATTTTTTAGTAATTTATGTATCTACCAGCCGTAGTTATCACAATTCTATAGTTTCAAACCATTTCAACCAATTCTTGTGACAAAATTAATAATGCAGTGTTCGTAAAGGGATAATCGCGTAACAAAAGTGCATTCAAACGTGCAGCGTCAATTGAAACGTGAACTATAAGCTACTTCGAATATTTACAAAATTAATTTAACTCAGAAGTGACTCGTACATTGAACCAAGCAGACATATGCACAGTTCAAAGTTTAAACACGCACGATAATGAAAAATTTAAAACAAATTTTATAAGCAATAGTACCATATTGAGCATTCGATTATTTACTGTGTCTACATAAAAACGAATACTTCATTTGAAAAAGAAATAGTAGTAAATACCTGAGTGAATTAAAACGCGAAAATATCATCAATAATGTTCAGATTCAAAATACCTCGACGTGGATTTTCGAGTGTGCTTAAAAAAGATGTGTGGACCAATAAAGAGGTGGTTATGTCACCATTCAAGGACATAGCGGTACCGAAGATGACCGTTGACGAGTATATGTGGAGAAATTTGGACAGATGGCCCACTAAAGTAGCAATGGTAAAGTATCTATTTACAAATATCAACTAATAAGTGAGTAGTTACCGATGTCTATTACTTTTCGTTCGTTTATTTAATCTTGTAGTATATTGATGCAAATAACTCTTTCAATTGGATGGCATTTTAAGGGTCATTGAATTGACGTGTCCAGAAACAGGTTTCTCTGATGTTTTTATAAATACTGCGCCATGGAAATAATCAGGCTATAATGTATAATTAAGGTGATTCCAGTAGGTACGTAAGCTGCAGAAAGTACATGTCACAAGTGATACAAGAGTTTTTTTTTTTTAAAACAATTATCTCTATTAATTTATTGCACAGCAAAACGAAAAATCGACTTCTTCGCCAGTGAACGAGAATGATACCTCATCATCTCGCACTTGGACGACATATTTTTTCCAGTTACTTTGATTTTGAACTAAATTACTACTATTTTAATGAAATTTCTATGGGACCAATCTGAGAGTATATTATTTCAAATACAAAAATATTTTTTGCAATCGGTTAGTAAGTGACGGTAATATGATGTAACAAACAAAAAAATACAACCAAATTGATAACCTCCTTCTTTGAAGTCGGTTAAAAACCGAATCAGCTTATGTTTACCATAGATAACGGCAGCATGAGATTGTAAAAAGCTGGTGTGGACACAATGTGTCTATACAATAGATAAACAATGCATTTAGATTCTACAACTTTCTAAAAATGCCTAAATTAATTCCAATTAAGTACATATATTTTCGCTTAATAATAATTAATATTTACTTATATAGGTATGTGGCATTACGAACAGGAGCTATAAATACGAACAGCTATATAAATACTCAAGAACATTTGCTGCAAATATAAGAAAGAAGTTTAAAGTAGAAAATGGGGATACTGTGGCTGTGATGATGAGAAATTCTCCATAATATCCTATTGTTGTGCTGGGCATCATGTCAGCTGGCGGTCTGGTGACGACTTTCAACCCTGTTTATACAGCGCGTAAGTCCATATTTAAATGGGTTGGAATTTTTCTTTACAACGAAAATGGCGAGAGAAATATCTAAAACCTAGAATTTCAAAGCTATAAAAGAGATCACACTATTCATGGTAATTGGTAACTGTCATTACAGGTGACATTAATGAAATATTAAGTTTGATAAATTGTATAACAAAAGGTTTAAACAATCTTTCAGATGAAGTCCAAAGGCAGATTCTACTATCAGACACAAAACTGATAATAGCAAATTCAGACATAGTACCGACCATCAGGGAAGCCCTGAAACTATGCAAAAAGGATGTGCCTATAATTGCCATGGACATTAACGATAATTTACCCAAAGGAACGATCTCGTACAAACAGTTAGTCGAAGATGAACATGTAGATTTCAATATTCTAAAGGAAGTGAGATCGAAATGCGATGAAGTATCGCTATTGCTATATTCTAGTGGTACGACTGGTCTTCCGAAAGGGGTTGAACTAACACACTACAACATTGTAGCTAACTGTGAACAACAAAACACGGAGCTGAGGCAATACGCAAACACAACGGGTATTTATACATTTTCTACATTGACGTAAAATCATATATACTATATCCACTGCCTTTAAATATTAAACCGTTGGTGGCTAAAGCTTCAGAACGGAAAATTGAACCTTTTGTCTAATGAGGCGTAAAATTAAATAAATGTGTTTATTTCATTACTTATGAAGACCACACACCATTGCGTGCAAGTGAATTAATTTACCCTAAGGCAAGGTCAGTCCTGAAATGATGCCTGTCATTTGCATAAAGGACTTATTGTGTTTTTAACTGACTTAAAAACACAAGTGTTTAAAAAAAGGAGGTTGTTCTCAAGTCGGTTGTATTTTTAAACGGTTTTATTTAGCTCGACCCGTACGGAATTTATTTGGGTCAAAATTAGAAATTGAAATTTAAGCACCTTCCCGTTGTCAGATTGATCTGAAATTTGGTACACACATTTAATTTAGATGACAATACAATATAATAAAATCAATAACATTATAAATCTAAGATGGCCGCCGATACAAAATGGCGGATTACATATTTTTCCTTAACCCCCTCAATATGGGTATCAAATCAAAGGGCTACACTATTAAAACACGATGATTATGTCAAAATTTAAAATTCAAGATGGACGCCGTTCCAATATGGCGGAGTAGGTACATATTTTTCCACAACCACCACAAAATGGGTATCAAATCAAAGGGCTACACTAGTAAAACACGATGATTATGTCAAAATGTAAAATTCAAGATGGACGCCGTTCCAATATGGCGGAGTAGGTACATATTTTTCCACAACCACCACAATATGGGTATCAAATCAAAGGGCTACACTAGTAAAACACGATGATTATGTCAAAATTTAGAATTCAAGATGGACGCCGTTCCAATATGGCGGAGTAGGTACATATTTTTCCACAACCACCACAATATGGGTATCAAATCAAAGGGCTACACTAGTAAAACACGATGATTATGTCAAAATTTAGAATTCAAGATGGACGCCGTTCCAATATGGCGGACTAGGTACATATTTTTCCACAACCACCACAACATGGGTATCAAATAATAGGACTACACTGCAGAATACTGTCATTATGTCAAAATTTCAAACTCAAGATGGACGCTGTTACAAAATGGCGTATTAGGTGGGGGCATGATTAGTCGTGTCGAGAACAGTTGCGTCCAAGATTGTGTGACGTTAGAGGGGCAGATAAAAAAAAATACGTAATTAGATACCTCGTTAGTAAGCGGTAGCTATACCACCCAAGTTAAGGTAATAGGTTAAAACGTGCCGAGGACTGTATGGCATTAGGGTGGATAAAAATGTAATGTCGTAAGCGCTTCCCCCTCAAGATTGGGCGCATCTTGTTGTATATTAAGCCTTGTCCCTTTACTGGACCTCTGGGGAGGGGGGGGGGGGGGGGTCGACCGTCAAAATGCCCCTTAATCGTGGGAACAACATGGTAACAATAAATAAAAAAGCAAACAAAAATAAAAACGAAACTGCTACACAACGAAAAAGAAGGCTCGAAAAGGCAAAAGAAAAGTATAGAACGAAACGTGCAAAGGAAAGTGAAAATGAAACCCATAGTCGACTACAGAAACGAAGAGAACGGAAAGAAGAAAAAAAAGAAACACCTGAGCAACATGATACCAGGTTAATAGCACAACGTGAGAGACAAAGGCAGCTGGTAGAGTCAGAAACACCTGAGCGTCATGAGTGCAGGCTCGCATCACAACGTGACAGACGAAGAGAGCTAATAGCGTCAGAAACACCCGAGCGTCATGAGTCCAGGCTAGCATCACAACGTGACAGACAAAGAGAGTTGTTAGCATCAGAAACATCTGAGCGTCATGAGTCTAGGCTAACATCACAACGTGACAGACGAAGAGAGCTAATAGCGTCAGAAACACTTGAGCGTCATGAGTCCAGGCTAAGATTACAACGTAATAGACGAAGAGAGCTAATAGCGTCAGAAACACCCGAGCGTCATGAGTCCAGGCTAGCATCACAACGTGACAGACAAAGAGAGTTGTTAGCATCAGAAACATCTGAGCGTCATGAGTCTAGGCTAACATCACAACGTGACAGACGAAGAGAGCTAATAGCGTCAGAAACACTTGAGCGTCATGAGTCCAGGCTAAGATTACAACGTAATAGACAAAGAGAGCTATTAGCGTCAGAAACACCTGAGCAACATGAGGCCAGGTTAACAGGACGGCGTGAGAGACGAAAGGAGTTAGAAGCTTCAGAAACACCTGAGCAACATGAGGCCAGGTTAACAGGACGGCGTGAGAGACGAAAGGAGTTAGAAGCTTCAGAAAAACCTGAGCAACGCCACGACAGGTTAAATAACCAACGTGAGCGTGCACAGCAACGCAGAGCTGAAAATCATGTACAAGCGTTTGAAAATGCTATTAACACATCGTGTATACACGTTTGTGACATTTGCACGAAGCATTGTTATCCTAACCAAATTCATACTGTACGTTACAACACAGCTGCATTAGGATATCTACCTGCAGAACTGTCTTCAAAAACAACATTACTTTTATGTTCGCGCTGCCAAACACATGTGACCAGTAATAAAACAATAGCACCATCAAAGGCGTACTGGAATAATCTGGATCCAGGTTCAATACCAGATGAGATTCAAGCGCTGACGC
The DNA here is from genome assembly GCA_947359385.1 of Chesias legatella. Taxonomy (NCBI): domain Eukaryota; kingdom Metazoa; phylum Arthropoda; class Insecta; order Lepidoptera; family Geometridae; genus Chesias; species Chesias legatella. The sequence continues at coordinate 10,704,942 of OX375769.1, read as the reverse complement.
AAGCAGAGCAGCGATTGCTGTGTAGAATCATCCCGTTTGTTAAAATCGTAAAATTTACTGGGCTATACGGTACTGCACCTACGGTTTCCGCGGACAAGCAGTGTTGTTTGCCCAAGATATCTTTGAGGTCAGTGAAAGATTACCTAATATGCTTCCAAGATCTTCCAGCCATGTAATAATGATGCACTGAATGAATTAAATAGAATGAGGAATATTCGGTAGACAATTTCACTAAATACTAAAAACAAGAAAATAAAAATCGGTAAAAAAACTTTTAAGTTAAACAGTTTTATTTTATGTGCACTGAAAACTACAAAATAAATAAATAGTTACTTACCTATCAACCTACGTTGGTGATCTCGGTCATTAATATCTCTGATGGTAGTGGTTGTCATAACATGAACCATGTCAGCGGCCGAAAGGCAGTTCATGAAAGAACACTAACACCAGGGTTTGCTTGGTAGGTAAACTAAGCAGCCCACACTATAACAAGTAGGTATTTTGACCTTCTAGTTCAGAAATATTTTAGTACTAGGCAGAATAGCTTTTAGGCATATTAGACTAAAATAAAAACGTGGGGCCCATTAACTATTTCTGTATTACTTTCTACTATACTAAATGTGGATTGCATCGACTTATTATAATCGTCATCATCATCATCCTAGCGGTTTATCCCGGTCGCATCCGAAACCTCATAGCTCCGGAGTCCAGGGTCCGCTGAATCGACTAACTATAATCTAAAAACTACTATAATCGTAACTGGAGGTTTTGACCTACAATAACCAGCCGTTACGGCTTCACCAGCGAACGCCGCGCCGAGCTCATGATCTACCAAAGTATAAGATATGCTCTGCCATAGGTATGATTTCAGAGGGGCCCCACGTTTTTATTTTAGTCTAATATGCCTAAAAGCTATTCTGCCTAGTACTAAAATATTTCTGAACTAGAAGGTCAAAATACCTACTTGTTATAGTGTGGGCTGCTTAGTTTACCTACCAAGCAAACCCTGGTGTTAGTGTTCTTTCATGAACTGCCTTTCGGCCGCTGACATGGTTCATGTTATGACAACCACTACCATCAGAGATATTAATGACCGAGATCACCAACGTAGGTTGATAGGTAAGTAACTATTTATTTATTTTGTAGTTTTCAGTGCACATAAAATAAAACTGTTTAACTTAAAAGTTTTTTTACCGATTTTTATTTAAGTTTGTTACTTCGCATCTCCTTCAATTATAAAGCGATTTGTTCAGTTTCGGTCATTCTCGTTCACTGGCGATGAAGTCAGATTTTTTTCCGGTTTTATGCGCCATGTAAGAAAGAAAGAAAGAAATTATATATTTTATTATTATTATATTATGGAGTGGCCTCGCAGCTCAGTTGGTAGTAACCCTGCCTTCTGCGCTGTAGGTCGTGGGTTCGATTCCCACCCAGGACAAACATTTGTGTGACGAATATAGATGTTTGTTCCATGTCAGAGTGCTAATATATCATATGTTATATGCTATAATTAGCTTACTTTGAGGCTAGATGGCGCTGTGTAAAAAGTCCACCAATATTATAATGACTATGTAACGTTTCAATTTCAGACAGCCAACAGGACACAGTCTTGGTCCTTCTTCCAATGTTCCACTCATACGGTCAGGGTATACTGATGCTGCATAAACTGTCAGTCGGCCTCCGACTGGTCACGCTGCCCAAGTTCCAACCGGACACGTTTCTCAACACTCTGCTTGTGTATCCGTGCAATCTGTTGTATCTGGCACCACCCATGGGTAAACTATTCACTTGTAATAGTAAATTAACTTATTGACGAAGCGTACATTAAATACATTGATGCAGATGTAGATTGTTCAATGTTTTTTTCCTTTAAAAGATATAACTCTATAAAAAAAAAAAAAGTGCCTATTCGTAATATTTATTTACGAATAGTTCATACTATTTTTTGGCGTTTGTAAGCATAAGCAGTCATCGCTTGGAAATTAATTTGGCAATTAATTTCTTTTTTGGCTTGTTTGACTTATGTCGTTCTATACCAAATTTATAGTAAATTAAGTATATTTCGACGTTTTTTTTATACTGTTGTATACCACCGCTGTGACACCACTTTATACCGAATCTACCGTGGTTATTGACACATTTATTATTTAATATTGTAATTTAGTACTGGGTGCCTTTTGACTACTTTTCTGTTGACTACTTTACAGATTGACTATTTTTTCCCTGGGGGTGAGGTAATGTTACATCGTTTACAGTACTATTCTTGGGGTCGCACGCTGACGTCACCCGGAAACACTTGGAGCAGGTTACGACTGTAACCTGTGGCGCCGCCCCGCTACCGCCGGCTGACATACAGAGGTTCCTGGACAGAGCTCCGGTTAGTGTATTCTATTCGAGTCACTGATTCTCTTGAACCAGTGTGGTGAAAGGATTTTAAGAATTAGTGGCGGAACGAGCTGACGGCCCACCTGATGTTAAGTGGTAACCGCCACCCGTAGACAACAGCAATACCACTTAAGTCCTCTCCATAGTACGAGATGACTCAAGTCGCATTGCGTTGCGTCTATCACCCCGAGACGGGGATGTATCGTCTCATGCAGCGGAACATAGCAATACGAGTGCATCACTGCTTGGCGGCAGATTACCAGGTGTGGTGGCAGTACTTCTCCGGGCAAACTTAGCCTAAGTTCAACTGCTACTTTGGGTTGCTCCTTTCGCACCACCTGGGAACACGTCTAGGGATTCCAAGGGTTATCACCTACGGGCGTGAGCAACAAGGCACCTAGTGCGCCTAAAAGAGGCTCCTTTCGTGCACTTGACACATGCCTTCGAATTTTTTGTTCTAGGACATATTTCTTCACCGTTTTGAGAACGTGGTATTGCGCACATAAATCTTTTAAACTTTTGAAACAGACGTTTACCTTATGACAGAGAAACAGGCGCAAAACGATATGACTTGGTTCTAACCGTACTCAAGTAGGTGAGGATCCAAGTACCTACTATCGATATTGTGTGGACATAGGATACCACCTACCAATAGGTACATGAGCTCGCTCGCTAGCTTGCTTGCACAACACTTATGCACATTGAATTGGTTTTATTGCTACAAAAACTAAGACAATTATGTTTCCAATTTTCAGAAAAACACCAATTTCGGTCAAGCTTATGGTATGACTGAAGCTAGTCCCCTTGTTTCGGTGTGCCCAAAGGGAGATACGAACTATGGATCTGTGGGATATGCGTTACCCAACATCCAGCTCAGGATTGTTAATGAACATTTGGAAAATTTAGGACCAAATCAAGTAAGTTAGCAAAGCAAGAAGAAAAGAAGAAATTAGCACATGTTTTTTTTTTTCAGTTTTAATTTTCTCTCTTCAAGTATTCAGATTAGTCTCGCATGTAGGTAATTTAATTTTATATACTTAAAAAAGTCATAGCAGTAATCTCACTAAATTCAAAGTCAAAAACTTTATTTTCACAGAATTCATAAAGGCTTGGAAACATCAATAATATTCCAAATATAAGGTCACACGTACTTATCGCTAGGTTTAACCTATTCGACCCTCCATGGGGAGAATAGAAAGAAACCACTAAGTAAAGGCTTAAAAAAATTTCGCCTTTACCTTTTCTCACCTCAATAGAACGCCTGAAATTACATTGATGGCAAACATCTTAGAAAAGTCCAAGTTTTAGTTCCTTGTAAAAAACAACGGCATATTCTTAATAGTACACAAACACGGGATAAGTACGTTTTGTTGTCATTAGGAATAAGGATAGCAGGAAAAGTTACTCAATTCCTTTCGTCTCGGCACGCCGCCAAAGGCAGAACTTTAGATGTACAGTGAATGCTTCCGCTATACGGCCTATTAAACCTTTTAGATTAACCTATTAGATAAACAAAGAGCGACCTTAAAATGTTGTTGACTTGTTTATTTTCAAGAAATTGTATTTAGGTCGGGGAACTTCTGATCAAGGGTCCGAACATAATGAAAGGATACAAAAACAACCCGGAAGCAAATAGCGAGGTGTTTCTGGAGGGAGGTTGGTACCGGAGCGGAGACCTGGCCAGGATTGATCAGCACGGGCTGATCACGATATCTGACCGGCTCAAGGAGTTGATCAAGGTATACACATACTCAATCAAGGATTAGACTCCCTTTATATCAAAGCCACTTGCTTCTCGTGAGTAAGCCTGCCTCCTGTCTCTGCAGGGGCATCAAAGGCTAGTCCAATTTTCGAAATGATATCATTTCAGGTTAATGGCTTCCAAGTGCCTCCAGCTGAACTAGAATATGTTCTTAAAGACCACCCAGACGTCCTGGATGCAGCTGTCATCGGTATACCTGATCCGAACTCAGGGGAGCGTCCCAGAGCTTTCGTAGTCCTAAAAAACGAAGCTAAAACTGATAGTGAAAATGTAGTCAAATTCGTCAACGAAAGAGTTGCTCCTTACAAGAGGTTAAAAGATGTAACGTTCTTGGACAGCATACCTAAGAATCCTTCAGGCAAAATATTGAGGAAAGTGTTGAGTGAACGATTTGGGTTAAAATGATTTGTTATTCAGTTTCAAATATCTCACCGACTTTTTATTTTTCTCGAGAATGTTGATTGATTACACAATTTCGATTTAATGTTAGTGATTTTCTTTGGATCCTTGTTTCGATATAAATCTAGCTCAACTTTGAAAAAGAAAAATACTCAAATTTATTGATTAGTATTCAATACTAATAAAGTTATGCTAATAATGCATAATAATAGCTAGATTTACCACTGAATTATACAATCTATTCATCTATGTATCATGGCTGGTGATAGATAGAACTGGCTGAATAACGGCGCTATTCGGACCTGTGTATAGACAAAAAACAAACTAAAACATATTTAATTAATTAATTAATTAATTAATTACTACTTCCAAAACCTTTATCACCACATAAAGTGCATGTGTTCAGTGAGAAGGTTAACACAGCGTGATTTAAGAAACATGTCTGCAAAAATGTTGAACTTCAAAATATTACGACGACAATTTTCAAGTTTGCTCAGACAGGATGTGTGGACTCAAGGCGTTATCAAGTCTCCGTTCAAGGACGTAGTGATACCAAAGATGAATGTCGACGAATATGTGTGGCCAACCAAAAGTGCTATGGTAAAATTGTCAAGGTTTTCTTTAAGACTGGCCGCGCAGCTCAGTTGGTTAGTAACTCTGCCTTCTGAGGTGGTCGTGGATTCGATTCCTACCCAGGATAAACAATTGTGTGATGAGCATTATGTTTCTGGGTGTCAATATGTACCTATTTATATATTTGTATTTACAAAAAAGTATATCATTATGTATTATATCAGTCATCTGGTTCCCATAATACAAGCTATGCTTAGTTTGCTAGATGGTGATGTGTGAATGTCCACCAGTATTTATTTATTTATTTATATTCCATGGGTATCATAAATTATTGTGGGTAGGTATAATATAACACTTCGGGAAATTGTTTCACATTAATGTTACAAACGGCCGATTAGAGGAATACATTTATGATGATAACTCTACATTGTAATAACCAGATGATGATGTAATAAGCAGATATTATACTCTTCCGTGACTTTGTCTGAGTTGAGATGAATCAGTTAGTCACATGTTTTTCTTCCTAGGATAGGATAAATTATGATACATCGGGCTAATAAATTTGGATGTTTGAAGTCACTTGCAATTTTAACTTAATATATTTTCCAACTACCATATAACGCAAGTATCTTATTTCTGTCCTGTTCCATCAAGGTTGCATGGAAGACATCACTTTTAGTTATTATGCCAGACACAGCGCATCTAACTTCTTAAATATAACATCAAGTGTAGTAAAACCTGTTCAATCTACTTTTGAAACTTCTGTGATTACGATGTTAAAAAGTCTGGGTCAATTACTTGGCCGTAATCAGAGGTATAAATGTTTATGTCAACCTTTTGGAAGTATGAATATAGATAGTAGATGAATATAGAAGTATGAGATAGATATAGATGAAGTTTTAAAAGGTCTTATCCATTATAAATCTATACTTCTACAAAAACTGGCGAACATTCTGGCAATTTACGCCTATATTCTAGTTTCTGTAGAATAGTTCATCTGGTCAATAGATCAGTTGGTATAGACGTGTACTACAATGACCTATGTGACGTGTACTCAGCTAAACAAACATAAGGGAAGTACAAAAATATTCAGCTAACAGCTGAATTTTAAACCGTTTTTTGTTTTATATTTGATTCAGTTACGGAACGAGCCTATGACCCAACTGGTGTTAATTGGTAACCTCGGCCCATAACAACCGATGCGACTCGGGTCCGCCCCTGCTAGGTACGACAAGACCCAAATCACATCGTATGCGCCCGTAACTCTGAAACATGTAGGTGGATCGTCTCATGTGCCTGTAATTGCAACCACACGTTTCAAGCCGGAACACAGTAACGCGAATACGATACTGCTTGGCGGCAGAAATGGGCATGGTGGCAGTACTTCCCCGGACGAACTTGGCGAGAGTTATACTGCTCTTAAAATGTAGTATAGTAATCATTAGAGGCAGAACGGTGGAACTACAATAATTTTAGATAATTCAACCTTTAATATGTTATACGGTAATTATTGCTACTAAAACAGGTGTGTGGTGTAACGAACAGGAGCTACACATACGAAGAGCTATATAAACATTCCAGAACGTTTGGAGCTAATCTCAGGAAGAAGTTCAAGCTGGAAAATGGAGATACAGTGGCTGTAATGATGAGGAATGTCCCAGAATATCCCATTGTTGTGTTGGGTATCATGTCCGCGGGTGGAGTGGCTACAACTTTCAATCGTTTTATACTGCGCGTGGGTTATGTTTTCTATCTTCACCGTATAGTGCTTACTTTCTTGATAGCTTGTCTCATCATTTTGATCAGTCAAGGCATGCTTGGTTGATACTACTCTCATTTTCAACCATTTAACTATTTTTAAGTTATTATACATAAACTTATTTCAACAAATGTCAATGTTGAACTATTTGGAAATACGGAATAATGATTTATGATTCCAATTTTGTTCCATTAATTGTTTTTCTTTTAAAGGAAGTTATAGTACATTCAGATGTAGTGCCGACAGTCAAGAATGCTTTGAAACTTTGTAAGACATGTGTCAAGTGCACGAAAGGAGTCTCTTTGAGGCGCACTTAAAATCCTTTCACCACACTTGTTCGAGAAGAGAACCAGTGACCACAAAATTCAAACCGGTACACAGTAAGGCGAATGCATTACTGCTTGGCGGCAAAAACGGGCATGGTGGCAGTACTTTCCCGAACTAACTCGGCGATAGTTCTGCTGCTCTTAAATATTATATAGTCTTAGAGTAACGGCGATGCGATGCGACATGGGTCGTCCTTATTTTAATTATGGGTTACTAAAATCTAATTCATATCTGAATAGATCCACGTTTCTGCATTAATGATTTGACTTATTTGTTTGTGATATACGCAACAAACGTATCATGCAATATCAAATTTATAATTCACCTACCAGCGCTAATACAAACGTTTCATTTGCAAAGCAATTTATTCCGTTAACTCATTCATGAGAGAATGGTTAGCCTGAATGAGATATTGATTTGGGGATCGCTGCTGTGTGCATAAGTTCTGCCTTAATAAATGCATACTGGTATCCCCTGGGTGGTGCCAGATGAAAAGACAATTCAGCTTTTGAGTCAAAGTCAAAGTCAAAAACTTTTTTCCACAGAATTCATTATATTGATATTTTAGCAATAACGGACAAGGTGTTGTCGAGATTTTCCGCCAAAAACACGATATTTGGAATATACAGCGAATGCAAAGTTTATCGATAGCACGCCATTTTTTTACATTAATTTTAGAATATCACTTGCAACAAAGAATGCTATTTGGGTACAATTGACACTTAAGATAAGTGGGCGTGACACGATAAGTCAGCGGTCAAAGCTCGATATTTTCACCTATAACTTTTCAACTTTCAGAAGGACATCACGTTCGTACAAGGTTATGGACTGACCGAAGCGAGCCCCATGGTGTCCCTCGGCACGAAGGACGAGAAAAACTATAGGTCTGTCGGTTACGCGCTGCCCAACATTCAGCTCAGGGTCGTGAACGAACAGATGGATAACTTAGGGCCCAATGAAGTACGTTACACACGTTTTAACTAGGCCGATGCGAACATAGCCGTTTTGCTAAGTCAATAACTTAAGGCTCGGAGAACAGAGGAATTTTGAGCACATTTAGAGCTTTAGTACAATTTATAGTTATTCTGTGATCAATAAAGTTTCTTCTTGCTTAAATTGAGTCTGTTAAAAACACTTTAATTACTTTATTTTTAAGTTAAGTTTAAGTTATAATTTAGGTTGAAATTATAATTTTTTTTAGAAAAATATAATTCATTTATTAGTGTATTATTATTTATACTTCCAAACTACCTCTACTAGTACTAAGTAGTGTCTAGTACCTATCTTAATGCCCCAGCTTCAGCTTCGTCTAGATTCTGTCAAGCCGTCTACTCATAAAGGTTTCGTGTGACAAGATTAGAGTACCTAATTATTCATTTTTATTAGTTATGGTTTCGGTAATGTATTTCTTATCTTTATTCCATTGAGTTTTGTTGCACAATAAGTGAATATTTGCTTATCTATCACACAGGAATATGTATCCATGATATGACCATATTGATATAAATAAATAATTTTATGTTTTTGCATAAAACTAAAATATAACCAAATGAACGGTCGCCCTCTTGGTTACATAGTGTCATCTGAAGGTTGAACTGGTATGGAGTCTCGGGTTTATGAGTGCATTGTATCCGTTTCAAAATCCTAACATAAAAATTAGATCGTAAAACCCTTGTCTCATTTGGATACCATTTTTACTTTCATGGGTTTTTCCGTTATCATTTAGGAAACTAATATATTTAAAATTATTTCTCATAAAAACCCCTTATTTTACGACTTAAAGTGATTTTTATTTCACTGTTTTGTATATTTTTTATATAATTGCTAGTGTCTTTTAGCGATTAACATTCCAGTGCACGCATAAATTTGATTAAAAATGAATTAAAATGTATGCAAAAAGACATCAACCGAATCGAACCCACGACCTACAGCACAGAAGGCAGGGTTACTACCAACTGAGCTGAGAGCCCCGTTTGTAGGTTCTTACTTACCCAATATAGATTATTATCCTATAATACCCTGTGATAAAAACCTCATAGATCGACCTCCTAAAATTTCTTGAAGTCCTCGCTGTGGACAAATAAAAATGAATACAAGAAATAAACTCGATCAAACTATTCGTATACGACATAATATTAATGAATACAAATGCCAATTTGGATGACTTTTATGTTTTTTATTTGATTAAAGCTTTTCTATATTGTTTTGACGGAATGTTGGCGCCAGCATGTTATTTTTTGGAGAACTCGAAATATATTTTGAACGTTGGAAATTCCGACAAGTTGCCATTTGTGGGCTTGATTCAGATGGTCGCTCCGCTTATATTATTTTTATTTAAAACAATCGTCTGTCGTCATGTAGCAGCGTGTGCTCGGTCGCTTGGCCGCGGCCACGCGCCCATCTGAACATAGTCTTACAGTATTTTGATGAACTTTATTTTTGTTACTTTAATATCAAATGTAGAGTGAGGAATAGGTACTAGTATCCAAGTGGTAGATTTTCTTTGAAATTATTTTGATGTGAAACATCTATAGCCGCACGTAAAACAGATTTCTGGCTTGGCGACGCGTCGCCACGGCATGAGCGCTGATTGGTCCGTTCAAGGTTACGACAAATCATAAACATTATTAGTGATGGGGTACTTAGTTTCTTACAAAATAATGTCGATGTTTCACATCTGCCAGGCGTCCCGTGACGGCTCACATTTTTTTATATAGGTAGTTTAGTTTTTATATAATTTGCAGGCTTATTAGTGCTGATATTGGTTTAAAAATAAAAATAAGTATATTGGTCTTGACAAAAAACAGATGTTATATAAATATCTCATTTTTTTCATTAATTTTATTTTATGTTTAATTATGATTATTTTACTGAAATTAATGATAATTAAAGAAAACATGTAGATATTATGAATTTGACATTTGATTAACTATTAGGTAGGTTATTAGGTTATATTATGTATATTTTTAATATGTGTATTATTGATTATTTTATTAATGGAGTTATAAACATCTCAAATTTGAATTTTGCAAAGTAGATTACAATCTAGATAGTTCGTGTCTAAAGCTAAATAGGGTTTGATCCATATAGCCTTTTTTTATGACACTATTAATTCAATATAAAAATCAATATTTAGCTAGTCACCGCTAGAGATAACTGTTATTTATATAAGTGACAGAACGAAACTCTAAGCACCCTGATACATAAAAACAGGAATTACTTAAGTCTAAAATTACTTTGACGTCTTAGTCTGAAGTTACTTATGTTATGGGTATGGTATGGGAAAACCCGTGGTGCACCGCACTGCTAACTTCACATTTGTATCTCCGATACGGGTTAAATATATGCGGGAATTTAAACATCCTTGTTGGAAGACATTAAGATATTTTTAAAAGGACTAAAACCGCATTGGCGCATTTTTTATGTAAAAAAGTTACGAAACGAGCAGATGGACAAGTTGTGAAGTTGTTACCTCATGCCATTCAGTCAGCAATACGACTTGGGCCCTTCCCTACTTAGGTGTAAGACCCAAGTCACCTCGTATGCGCCCGTAATTTTGTGAAGGTGAAATGTCTCAAGTGGCTGTAATTTCACAGACAACCACATATTTCAAACTGGTACCCAGTAACGCCAGTTATTTGGCTTGGCATGGCATTGGGTATGGTGGCAGTACTTCGCCAGACGAACTTAGCATAAGATCAACTTAACACCAGGCCATCTGCTCGTCCCCTAATTATATCACATAAAAAGTAAACAATAAATGTCTACTGATCTAACACGAGTAGGTAACGTGAAAAAAGCTAAAATAAAACTTTGTTTTTGTTCTAGAACATAGAAATTCCAAAGAAACTAACCGCTACAATAATTAATTCATAAACCGTCTTGTTGTATAATTTTTGGCGACAATAAAACACATCAGAACACTGGCGCCTGCATATCAATGGCTTACTTAAATTCTTGTTCAGTATTTTATTTACCTACTGTCTTGTAACGAAGTGAACTCGCGCCCACCATATGAGATAGCGACTAGCGAGCGATCCGTTAAGGAAACAACGGAATAATAAAACCGTGAAATCGAGCTACAGATGGCGCGAGGAATTCCTGTCAATTCACGTTAAATATCCAAACAAGAAGCCTAAATTAAATACATTTATGTAATATGTAATTATATTATTAATTTACATAAGAAAGGAATTTTTTTTACTTATTATTTAGACTTACAAGGGGCTGGCCTAACTTTTAACAAACCCTTGTAGGATTATGAGAATAATCTAGCAACGCATCGAGACGCAAATATCACAAAAATACCTTAAGAATTATAATACATTTTACTTTCACATAAAATAAAATAAACTCAAAAAATACACGTAATCAGATGCCGAAGGAATAACAAACATCCGTCACATAATTTATTGTCAAAAAAACCAATGTGTTGCTCTACATTTCTAGAATGTTTACGAAAATTATCTGTAGGTGTTTTAAACGTATGCAAATGAGGAATTCATCGCATTCCGAATTCCTATCGTCAGGATCTCGACAAGGTTACAAACAGAGCAGAATTATTATTGCAAGCTTTGAATCTTCATTTTGTTGTTTTTGTAAGTTTAATGTCAACCAGAGGAAATAAGTCAAAATGTAATAGGATTTCGACATTCTCGATTTATAGTTTTCTACGATTAATATTTTGGACCACAGAACGTGCGCATTTTATCGATACAAAGCGTAACACACATTCCAAATGTTATTACACAGGTTTGGTTGTTCGTTGTCTATTTTGTCAGTCAAGAGTCAAGACCATATAGTATGTAGCTACAAATAATTTAAACGAGTACTCATAAGTACTAAGACCCGCGCCGTTGAATATTTAAAGTATTTTCCTCGAACGAGTCATCTATCAAAAAAGAAACATATAATAGCAAATATTTAAAATACAAATCTTAAACTTTTGACAGTATTGACGCCAAAAAAAAATATGGCGGTACAAAATTTGCCGGGACAGCTAGTTTACAATAAATTACTGTGTACGTCGTTGCTGTAGGTATAGCCACTGTTGAAGCCGATCAGCTATAAGTCAGAAGAAGAGTGTGTCGGCCTTTTCACTGATCACACACACTATCATTTTTTCTATGATACCTACTTATTTTTTAGAAAACTATCTAAATCATACATAAGTCACAACATGATACAGGAAATACACTAAAACAAGTCATAAAAAGGCACAGGTAAGTAGTAGATGATAAACGATTCTATTGTATTAAAATAAACATACAATAGAAAATAAAACTACGGTGATAAAAATGTTAGAACTGTATAATAATAATAATAATATTGGTGGACATTTCACACAGCGCCATCTAGCCCCAAAGTAAGCTAAGCATAGCTTGTGTCATGGGAACCAGACAACTGATATAATACTTATATACTTTTCTTTTGTAAATACATACATATAATACATATTAACATCCAGATACAGAACAAACATATTCGTCACACATGTTTGTCCTGGGTGGGAATCGAACCCACGACCTACAGCTCACAAGGCAGAGTTACTAACCAACTGAGCTGCGAGGCCAGTATGGTAAACATGTGTTATGGCATCATTCCACCAGATCACATCAATACGAGTGCTATACTCATCTACGTCAGAAAAGAGTCGATGTCTTTTCCGACATATTTGTATGTTATTTTAATGTCTTTTATTTTAATATGTAAAATTTTTAAATGTTAATGCAAATCTTTGACTGAATTCAGTACTTCTCTCACAGAGTACAAAAGAAAATGGCTCGTCATATGTACCTACTTTTAAGTACTAGTATCTAGTAGTAGTCTAGTAGTATCTTTGAGAGCGTGGTGGTCTAGCGGTACTGACCCCCGAGTTTCAATCCGGAGGTCGCCGGTTCAAATCCCGACGTGCACCTATGAGGTTTTCGATTGAAAGATTTATGTGCGCAATACCACGTTCTCAAAACGGTGAAGGAAAACATCGTGAGGAAACCGACATGTCCTAGAACTAAAAATTCGAAGACATGTGTCGAGTGCACGAAAGGAGCCTCTTTGAGGCGCCCTTACAATCCTTTCACCACACTGGTTCGATAGAACCGGTGACTCGAAGAAGAAGAAGAAGTACTAGTATAATTACAATTATATCAGCTTATTAACTCAATAGCTAATCGCCATTTATAATGTAAAATGGTAAAATAGTAATGGTATGATCAATTATGTTAAAGAATGTATGAACATTTTCTGATAAATATAGAAAACAAAATAATTGGTGGCAACCGAATAAACATCTATGTTCGTCACACAAATGTTAATCCTGGGTGGATGGATGCATCCTGTGATTTTCATGAATAGTATTAAACATAACCTTCAAGGCCTGAAATAAAGCTATTTAGGGTCGGGCTTATATGCCTTGCTGTTCCCGCTTATATTTTATATAGTACTATTTTTTCGGGAAAACAATATAAAGAAAATATCGACAATACAATATTTAATTTTCATTCGTGTCAATTCAACCGCGCTGCGGTATTATTTTTTGAACTTAGGAATTGAAACGCGCATTCAGACCTATCAATAAGCAATGTTTGTTTAAAAAAGAAGTCCCTCAGTCACTATATAGTGTTGGGAAATGCAATTTTTATTTCAATTCATACTCAAAAGAGCCAGAATTATGTTTTTTTAGTTAGGTATTTAATGTTCTTTGGAGCGTGTGGATAAAAAGGTTTATTATCCGTAACAGTTTATCTGTCCACGTGTTAGATAGTAACGCCGAACGCGTCATAAACCACATAATAATATAAATTGATTCACGGAGCCTTGCGATCAGAAACGAGCTTTGATTATACGACATGGCTATAAACTAGCTATTTGTGTTGATAATCAAGGAAAAATTTCAATCATTTATCAAACCATCAAGATTAGCATCTTATACGGATGATAAAAAACCTTGGGCCGGCAAAAGTGCGTAATGAGGATTAATGATATTCGTAAATTCGTTCCTAGGAACGTAGATTCGATTTTTTATTGCACTGGGGATATCGGCTTCATTTTCAACTTAAAGGCCGGCAGCGCTTTTTATGCGATAAAGTTACAGAACGGGCTATATGACTTGTGTTCCCCTTACCTAGGTACGCCAAGCCTCAAGTCACATAGTATGCGCCTTTAACTCTGAGACGTGAAGGTGGAATGTCTCACATGACAAATTTCTCCCGCAACCATACCTTTCAAACCGGAACACAGCGCGAATGCATTACCTACTCGTTGGCGGCAGAAATGGGTATGGTGGCAGTACTCCCCAGTCGAACTTGGCTCGAATTCAACAGCTACAATTGCATCAGCAATGCAGGTTGCAGACTACGGGCGACAGTGTTCAATTTATATCAGATCAAGGTCGTTTGCTATCAATTATTATAAAAAAACCATCTCTTTATATCGAGCGTCATTAGGCTATTATGAATGTCGAAGCGATATTGGTTTGAGTTGCATATTTTCAGTGATATCTTCGTTCTTTTGTCTTTGCGGTATTTTCGTCGCAACTGGACACTTTCTTAACTGAAGTTAATGTTATCAAAAAGGTTACTAATTAAAGAAAGAAAGAAAGAAAAATGTTTTAATGACTCCACAATACAAAATTACAAATTATATTAAGTATAGTAATACTTAATATAATTTGTAATTTTGTATAGAAGTATAGGAATATATTAGAAGAAAAACAAAGGAACAAATTAGTTAAAATTATTACTTACGATGCATTTTCTTTACACCAAATCAATGTAGGTAACATTACAAATGGAGTTCTTCTGATGGAATTGAAAGGTTTTCGCACATTTTTCAAGCTGAAACTCATTGGACTTTGGCCCTTCTTCTTCTTCGAGTCACCGGTTCTGTCGAACCAGTGTGGTGAAAGGATTGTAAGTGCGCCTCAAAGAGGCTCCTTTCGTGCACTCGACACATGTCTTCGAATTTTTAGTTCTAGGACATGTCGGTTTCCTCACGATGTTTTCATTCACCGTTTTGAGAACGTGGTATTGCGCACATAAATCTTTCAATCGAAAAACTCATAGGTGCACGTCGGGATTTGAACCGGCGACCTCCGGATTGAAACTTGGGGGTCAGTACCGCTAGACCACCACGCTCTCACTTTGGCCACTTTGGCCCTGATTTGAACCAATGGCAAGTATAGTATAGATAAGTTATAATGAGCCTGTTTTTTATATTTCAATCTGTCTTCAATTTGAAACAGAATGCATTGCGATAACTTAAACGCATGACCCCAGTGTCGGGAGCGGGGTTTCTCAAAATCCCCAAGATTCCGAAGAAAGAGATTCACGACACCGAAACGATCACGGATCTACCGCGCGATCCGTAAAAAAGGTTTGTTTACATCAATATGATGAATCACATGTAATTCCCATCGCATTCCACCGAACGACCTTTGTAAGGACGCCTACACACGGGCGACATTACTGCGGTGCTAAGCGCTCCTCTCGATGAAACCAACACTACTTCAATGCCGCTGTTTAAGTGTACCTTAAAACTAAAAAACTAGAGCACGATATTTGAGAATAAAGGCATATTAAAAATAACTTACAATGTTTGTGAATTAAAATTTATTTGAGGATCCTTAGAAATTAACTTGAAGGCCTTACATTTTCTAATATATAAATTGTAAATTAAAAGCAAACTTAATTTCAAAGGTTTTATCTATCTATTTTTATCTTCACTCTAGTCACGAAATCACGTTTGGTACTATAGTTTTTATTCACCATTTTATTTGAGAGAGTCAGTCGTTAGTCACACGATAAGTTAGTAAGTAGTACCTGCAAAGATATATTTAATTCTAATTTATGTGTATTTTCACAGCAAGTCAAAGGCCTCTTCCTATTAACATTAATCACGTACATCACACAAATTTTAATAAGTTTACATTTTATTCATATGATATCGAAGCTAAAATACCTGAACCCAAGTTCAAGGTCTCACAGATAGCCTCATCTGAACTGAAACGCGCGATGTTATCAAACCTCAAAGTCGTACGTGTGCCGGCGGCCGGATTTGAATAAAAACAAGATGCTGTCGCTCCACAGATCAGTCGGCTCACAAACCTCGCAGACTTCGTTGTAAACTAATACCCAAAAGTTTAAATTATTTAATTTGAAGAAGAATTTCAAGTGATTTACAAAGATGGTGCCTAAAATTTGTATCCTTGCTCTGTTCGTTGGATCGGCGTGCGCGGCGACCTGGATGGGATACTTGCCGATGAAACCCAAAGAATTTGGTGAGTATTTTCTCTTGTAAATAGTTTAAACTCCACTCTTTCCCTCTTCCTGTATCATCATATCAGTCCACTGATGGTCATAGTTCCCAGTAAGCACCACTGAACCCGATATTTGGCTGCATTTACTTTCCACTTTTCTACGAAGTTTTTGCGTTTCACCATCGTAAAATAGCCTACTGTAGGATGGCGATAGTGAAAGATGCAGTTTAGGCTTATCTCCAGTGTTAGTGTACAGCGGAGTTGGTTTAAACACTTGTTTATATTGCAACATATTAATCTTTATTAAAGCGTATTCTCTCTACAAGTGCACTTAGGAATAGTCTAGATATAAGATATACCTAGATATTATAGTATGTCTAGATGAAATAGTATCTGACTTATAATTCGCATCTTCTAACCCATGCTGGATAGATAGAGTTTGAATCGTTAAATTTAGCAATAAGTACGCATTACCTTTAATATCTACTAACTGACGTTTCCAAGACCTTTTATATAAATTGAATGTAAATACAGTTTTTGATTTTGACTTTACACGTTATCGCGACCATTTGTATTTTGATCTGTCAGTCGTGGGTTCGAATCCTAAAGCGAGCTGGAGCTTCCGGTGAAGGAAAACATCGTGAGGGAAAGCGTGGTAGTAGGGTAAATTCTCGTCTGGCTAGCTAAGTTAAGGCTATGTTGAAAATGTTTGTATCGCTTTGTAGGCTATGCCTCACTTAGTTCAGGCACTTAGTTGGCTGTGGCGTCGGAACCAGATAAGTCGTCATTGCTTTAAAAATAATAAAATAATTCATGTAACATATATATAAAATGCAGATAACCTTTGGCCGATTTAAATATAAATTTAGTACGCTTTGACTTTGAGGCACATAATTATGTATTTATTTATTATCAACATTTCTTGGTGAAAAACCTGCTTGTTGATTACACAGAAATTCTGTCTGCCGCGTCGCAGTTGTCGACTCGCATTACTGTGTTCTGGTAGGACGGATATGGTTGCCGGTGGAATTACTTGTTTAGAATAAGTTTGGAATTCGTTGTTATATTCAGACGATGCCCTTTCATTCTTGAGCACATTCAATTTATATAACACCTTACGTTACATAAAAGAAATACGATCAAAATTAAACAGTCTCAAACCAGTGAAGAGTAACTGAGATTACTAATTTCATTTCAGGAAAATCCAAACAAACTACTTATTCCTCCTTGTTAAGAGTTGACTTATGAAGGAATATAAAAAAGGTTTGAACACAGCATTGAGTATTGCTACTTATCACATTCCTTCCATAATCTAAAAATGTATCAAAAGATATGTGAGAACTCAAATCATAAAAAGAAAGTTGTCCAACGGAATTCTGATGCCAAATGCTATTCAAAAAGTCGTTCAGTAAAACCCAATCGGAAAGTTAATTAAAAACGTCCATTTCTTTGCAGAATGCCGGAGCCATAAGATTTCAATAATTGAATTGGTTGTTGGTTTTTCCATAAAAATAGTTAACTTATAGAAGCGATTAGTATTTATATTTATTATTAATATTTTTATTTTTATTTATATATAGATTTGTATGTTCTTGGTTTTACAAATATTATATAAAAATTTCTAATTAGCAAACGCACATTCAATCGGCATTCGTAGCAGTACCTAGTAGCAATTAGATATGAAGTAACTCTTGAATTTCTATTAAATGAATGCTTTTTATTTTCTGTTTCATATATTTAAAGCAAAAGAAAGTTTTTTCTTTAAGCGCACTAACACTAATCCAAGAATCTAGGTTGACTAGGTTTTACTCATGTTATACCTACGCAAAAAGGATGAAAATAAATTAATATTTTCAAAGAAATAATCTTAAACGAGATACATTTGCCTTTTTATTGATGTTGATACTTCCTAGCAGACTAATCGGAATTGCTGTTGTATAAGCGTAGACCATTCGCTTCTTTAGTTTAAACAATTTGTTCTTATTGTTTGTTCGTTAATTGTGTAACCGCGAACATTTGCATTCCTACCGGAGCATTGTCGGTAGAGTTCACTTGTTATGGTTTAATCTCGTTTGCGCTTTTGGGAACTATTGGGATGTGTTGTATCTTGTGTGTGTTCACAACTTTGTTTGTGGCGAAAATGAATCAAAATTTCAAGAACATTTCTGTCTGAATGTGTTAAATCAAAACTCAGAGATGTGTTGTTTCAAAATGATGTTTCACACGGCAAGAAACTAGTCGCATTTGGTTAGGACTGTTAAGACTGTGGAGAATACGTTAAATATAGTATGAAAAACAATTCGGAGTAACAGATTTCTTAATTGCATTTACACCAGTCTACTTTCGAGAAGTGTTGTTAAATAGCAAGTAATTTTGTTTTAAACAAATGTCAGCTGTCATTTTACTAGTTGACTTTCGCGTGACATACTGTTCTCTGTAAACCGTATTTAATAACTCTCAAAGTTATAACCTCGCTCATATAAAACATATATAACTTAATAGCTGCGCCCCGCGGTGTTACCCGCGGAGAATAAGTCATCCCACGGGAACCGTACATTTTTTCGTTAAAAAAGTAGCCTATGTGCTATGCCAGACTATAATCTATCTCTGCCTACCCCTCTGGGAAACAGGCTTAATTTTATGTATGTCAAAATAGACCTAGGTCCCTGCGAATATTGGAGGCTGGGTGTTTGTCATCACCAAGTAATCGGAATATTTCTGGTCGTCGCTATCTAAAGATGTCATGTATCCAAAAAAACTTTCTGATAAAATTCAGAGCGCGGTATGACCAGTTTATAATATAGTTGGGTTTTCCCAACGGTCGCAGTGCGCAGTCTTATCAACCTCATACGGTATATAGTTGGAGTATTTTATTTCGTCTTAAAATCCAACCAAAGTTTTCTACATGTTTTTTTATGTCTTTATTTCACGTCTTTGTGGAATAAGTAACTATTTTATTACGTCAGTTCACATATGACAAAATAAATGCGGGCTTTAAAACTATTCAGATAAACTTTTCACAGACCTCAGGGAAATGAACTATATATCCGTATTCTCTCTGTCACCTAATTTTAAATCCAAACAAAGACAACAAAACGCTATTTAGTATAATCGATAAGTAATATAAAAAAGTGAACCTACATTTTGACAAAAAAGAGCCTACTTTACAACTCCTTTGATTAAACACTCCGTCACATATTTTCCAGTTTTTTTCATTATTATCGATACAGTAAGCGGGTAATGAGGTTGGTAGGTTTTACTCAAGAGCTTGGCGCCTTCTGTGGGTTAAGCGGTTTCAGAAAGTTCCCTGTTTGTGTGAGTTGTGAGATCGCATAAATCATTTCCTTCTTTGTAGCACCGCATCCGCAATGCGGTTCGTTGTTGCACACAATCACCTCTACATTTACTTAGTGATTTATTACATTTTAATTAGTAACAGTAGTAAAATAACGCTGTACTAAACTCATAAACCTATAACCTTGTTGTTATTGTGTCGGTATTAATAGAAATTATATTATGAAGAGTTATCCGGGGGGTTAATACCATACCTTACCTTTTTCTACCGGAAAACAGTAGATTCGTATTGCTATGTTTAGATTTATTTGGGTGGGTTAAAACTTCACGCGCGAAATTTGTTTCTAGTTGACGGGTGCTATACGATGCGACATGGATTCATCGGCAGTGGGCCATCAGCTCATTATGTCATGTCATTCAACAAGCAATCGTTCTAAATTCCGTGTAGTCTATGGGGTCCATATAATTGAAACCAGAGAAGACACTTTTTTATTCATTTTCTCTAAAGATGGGTCAGTCTTCCCAACTACGTCTTTTCACTTTATCTTTGACAATTCGGCATGCCACCATATCTTTTCATCAGTTCTCTTAGTTAAAGGCCTTCCTGTTGATCTTTGGCCGGCGTTTGATCTTAGGTCGTTTTAGTGAGTTCCGCATTCTCAATTGAGTTTGTACTTCGGTTATAATCTGTCTTGTTACATTGAAAAATGACGAACAGAGGCAAATCATCTCAACATGATTTAAAAAAATCTCTTAGGAATTTGAAGCGCTTTTCTTCTCTCTGTCTTTCTTTTCTCTGGTCTTTTTAACGGGAATTTTACTTATCTGTAAAACATTTACAGTTTGAGGATAAAATACAATTAAATACTATGTTATCGTAATGCCGTGTTGTGTTTATTTGACCCGCGAAGCCTTCATTTGAGGTCAAGGTCCAACGCAAGGCCTGTTTATGATAATGAAACCCATCTGATATTTCGCACCTTAAAAATAACTTCTCAATCAATTCAAATGAGCTGGCATTCGGCGAGCTTTATATACAATTTAAAATTAAAAGGGAAGAATAAAATATTTAATAATTTAATTGGGTAATCTGTTGACACTTAACGTTATTTTTAACCATGTAACTTTATTTTTGTGTAGTACTAACGTTTGCTGTAAAACTAAAATTTATAAATAAATCAACCGTTAACTATATTACAATAATCACAATGGTTTTAGATGTGTAAAAACTAAGTCAAATTATGTACTTAAAAGAGCAAAATAGAAAATTATAATATTTATTATTTCGACATTTCTCTTTAAATATTTATCACTAATTAGTCAAAATATCAAAATGTATTTACACAATACTCTTGATGGAATATAAATATATAATACGCAACCTATTAGGCCAAGTATACACAAAATGACGAAATTACTAACAAATCAATTCAGTACTCTTGGTATGAGAGGCACTCATAGCCAAATAGATAGATTAAACATACTCATATTTTGGTTAAATCACAATAGTGGATCTTATTACAATCGATATGTTTTATTACTATTTTGTAACAAAATATCTCTCTCACTAACAGATGGCCAATATAAGTTATAAAACATTATAATGTATTCTAAGAAAAAAACAAGGATTTGCGTCATTAAATTTGTATTAATATTAATGCAATCAAATCGTAGCACATTAAAATAACTCATGATTAATTCATTACGGTCTTCATCAAGGGTGATCAAAAAATCGTTAATTCGCTTTACCCAAGTACCGAATGGCGTGCGTATTTTGGCAACGTCTTAACATATTTTAATTTCTTGTTATGTAAAATAGCAAACTTATAATAAGCACATGAATGATGTACATACATAACTAGTATGAAAATGGCAACTTGATACATATACATTATATATTTAGCTGAAAAAACAAAATTAACATTACATTACAATTCCTTAACACAATAGTTATCTTATTTAATTTAATCTAATAGGGTAATAATCTAAAAGTTGGCTGCTAAGATAGTTTTTTTATTTCAAACAGTAACGGAACGAGCCGACGGCACACCTGGCGTTAAGTGGTAACCTCGGCCCATAACAACCGATGTGACTTGGGCCCTCCCCTACTAGGTACGACAAGACACAAGTCGCATCGTATGCGCCCGTAACTCTGAGACGTGTAGGTGAAATGTCTCATGTGCCTGTAATTTCACCGGCACCACACCTATCAAACCGAAACACAGTAACGCGAATACGTTACTGCTTGGCGGCAGAAATGGGCATGGTGGAAGTACTTCCACGGACTAACTTGGCGAGAGTTATACTGCTCTTAAATAGATCTCTGGATAGTGGATGCCAAGAGTCAAAGACCAGGCTCTGCTTATTGTGAGAGGCCTAGGCCTCCAGCAGTGGATGTATGCTATACGCTAATTTGTATAAATTCTACTACATTTCCTTCTAAAGCAGGCAAACAATCAGTACTATGTGCAAAATTCGCCCGAGAAACTATCTGCATACAAACTTTCGTAATAGATGCTAGTCAAGTTAAAGAGATCTATGGCTATGGCTCCTAGGCCATACATTTTACACATTCCTTCCGTCAAACGTTCACACAAAAATATTGGGTTGGAAAAAAACTGCTATACATATTTCAATCAAGTTTTACGATTAAAATATTCCGGTAAATATTTTGGAAGAAGCGACTAAAAATAGCAGACAAGTCAATAACGACGCCACACATTTACATGTAAATTGACAGACAGTCTAAAAGAAATTAATGAAATAGTGGCGCCAGGATGTTGAGATCTTATTAAAATACCGCCTAGGGTATAAATATACCTTCATTGAAGAAGCACATCAGAATCGCTGTTTAATTTCTGTCAAATTTCTGTCAATTCTGTCAAAATCGCTGTTCAATATCTGTCAACAAAAAAAAACTTCTTCTTCTCTTAAAATCTTAATTAGTTTTTATCTATCGAGACCTTATTGTGATAATATTAAAGGTTAATAATAATATTAATTAGTTTATTTAATCAGAAAACTTTTTAGGTCCATATGTGTTAGTAATTATTAATTAACAAACGTTCAAAAATTTTAATTGTTACTTTTATTATCATTTAATATTTTTCTCAAATACTTATTACGAATGACTGATAATGAACGAATTAATACCCGGAATTTAGAAATCGACAATTCTGTGTATCATGAACAGGATCTAGGCATACCAATGTTTACAACGCATCTTAAATCGATAACATCAATAATGACAGGGCATTATAAATTCTTCAATATCTTACTTCCATGTAAACATGACGTCACAGATCAGACGTCACCATGAGTCAGAGCTAGGGTTGCTGGGTCGTAAAACCGAAAAGCCGGACAGACTGGCTAGTTTAGCCGGACATTTCGGTAAAAATGTCGGACACGTCTAATTTTTTAGTCTTAGTACGCGACAGTTTTTTTTTAATAAAAACTTATATGTTTCATCATTTTTTTCATTCATCTTCTTAAATTCTAATGAAACAGCAATAAAATTGAATGAATAAGTCTTCTTTATATGAACATATGAGAAATGTAAAGAAACTGGCCAAATTTAATAAGCGTAACAAACGCCAAAATTAAACTTATTTTGCCGGACACGCAACAAAAAGCCTGACCGTGTCCCGCTTTATCCGAACGCCTTGTAACGCTAGTCAGAGCAATAGATGAAATCTTCCGAGATGATAACAAATCCACCATTAACGTTATAGCCTTGTTATGAATTTCTTATTAAAATAACGGGCCGGGAGTTCCTAATTAGGTGGTCACGAACGCTAAGGGATTTCCTGAGATTCTGTTCGTTTAACATTGTGTTATTGACCTCGATATGTCGGATGTGTTTGGACAAACAAACAACATTGGCTTTGAGATTCGTACCCAACTCTACAGAGACACGGAAATAAAATTTATTTGATTTGGTACATATTTTATCGTAAGTTTTAGACAGTCTCATTATTTTAAGCCCTCGTAGTCACCGTACCTACACTACAAGATATTTTAAGCGGTAGATCTGAATTATGTCGAGACATAATATAACCACTTATAGATAGATACATAGATAGATAGATAGATAGATAGGCAGTAGGATAGGATGGACAGTTATTAGGACACATTTTATATCGTCATACTGCCACTTTCTCTATTCATTTGTGGTCAACGCATCTTTAATCTCGCATTTTTAACAAACTTCAGAAAAAAGGAAGAGGTTTTCAAGTCGGTTGTATTTTTTTTGTTTGTTTGCTCATGTCTCCGTCATTTATAAACAGATAATTTTTTTTTGAAGGATATAATTTTTTCGTCCCGTACAAATTCCATCAAAATCCGTTAAAAATTTGGTTTTAAAATCAAAATAACTGGAAAAAAGAAGAATCATTCTCATTTTCTGGGATGAAGTCGGCTTTTTCGTGTTCTATCCAAAGTAATTATTTACTATGTTTAATTTATTTACAGAAAACAAAGAGGGCTGCTATGTGAAGGAGATCAATGACGTCATCCCGTTCGGTACCACCCTGACACCCCTAGGATTCTGCTACAGCATCCACTGTGGACGAACCATGATGGATTATGCGTCGTAAGTACCTATTCTTATTGAGTCATCGTTATGAGTTTGATAAATATTTTTTTTGTTCTGCTTCTCAGTAACAGATGGCGTTAATTTAAATAAATTAGTAATAATTAACATCAAATAAACGATGTAAAATTGTGTAAATTCTTAATAAATTCGATGAATACGATTAGTGGAACAAAAAACATTTATAAACTTCTCCTTGCAGAATTATAAAGCTAAATATCTAGCTAGTATCCCAAGAGTGCAATTGATCAAACTTAGGGCTGATACTATGCCAAGTCACTCGATATGTATTATTTATACTATTTATATTGCAATAATTTTGATTGCTCGGTCGGATTGGTATCTGTCAAATCAGGATAAGAAATTGCAGGTAATAGGAAAAAATGCGTTGAAACAGATGTCAAAAATTGGTTGCAGGTGTGGCGTTTCTTTTACTAACGAACAAAAATGCTACAAAAAAATGGACCTCACAAAACCCTATCCTGCCTGTTGCGCTAACATCAAGTGTGAAACTGAAAACGAAATCGATTTACATAAAACAACTAATTCAGTCCTTGAAAGCTAGGTCTTAGATTTGAAAAGTGAAAATGTGAATCTTACCAAAAACTGTTTTAATTTCTCCATTCTTTGCTTGCATGCCTAATCTGTTTTTTGTATCAATGAAGACAAATTTGGTGTTTTATTGAAATAATAATTGTTTTATTAAATATGCCGTTTTAATCTTACCAGCCATGGCAACTGCTCACAAACACATTACCTAAGTAGCATATAGTAAGGTATACAAACTCTGCAATAATGAGAATGGAGCATTACTTTCATATTCATGTGCATGATTCTTAGAATTTCGACAGAATCTATGCCACAATACATAATAATATAGCGATATATCTAAATAATTAAAATTATGGTATGAAGTTATATAAGTAAATAAGTATTTGCATGCAACTGCAATAATTGTCACAGTAATTTACGCACCAGTATAACTTTTTATAATATAAATTGCATAGAATCTCAAGAGTTACATAGGAAATGTTCCATAAAATGATAAATTCCAAAAAATATACTTCGTATAAGGTATTTTTAGGGGCAGGTTATGAAATCCTTTATTAATTTTATGCATTTTGTTTCCAGATGTGGCGTCGTTGGGACGGAGGACCCTAAATGCTACATAACAGAGGAAGACGTGAGCAAACCCTACCCCGAATGCTGTCCAGATGCCAGGTGTGAACTTGACAACAACATCATTTAGACAAGTACCAAAAATGAGCCTCTTGAATTATTCAAATGATGGCATTTCGAAAACGCTGCTACGAGAAACGGCAGAAAAAATTGGAAAAATGATCGGTGGAAAAGTATTGAGACGAGGAAAAATTCCTGATAGAAAAATGATACGGACGAATTAGAGAAAATAAAAAAGGAATAAAGTGGAAATCTTATGAGAACCTGTATAATTTAGATGTAAAATGAACCTAAAAGAAATTGATATTGACTTCTGTCATAAGAAATTTGGAAGCGAAATGCATTTCTATAATAGTTTATAGGAAGCAACGTTGCTGTGTGAAGATGAAAAGGATCTCACAATAGAAAAATGAAAATGCCAGCATTTAAATATATTTTTGGGTGAACTCAAAGACTTATAATAGAGTTCCTTTAGGAGTTGGAGTGAATCAAGTACATTTGGATTACAGAAGTACATTTGATTCAAGAAGCTATCTTGCCACCAAATTGTTGAATTTATTTATTTTTATTAAATTAGGTGTTACTTAGTATGATTGGTGTTTACTTTTGACCTTTTCATATCCAAGCCAAGTCTAGGCTTTGCTAGCACTAGAATCAAATGCACACTCAGAGTTCGACCAAGGAAGTACTACCAACGCATTGCTGTCGCATCATATTCCCGTTACTCTGAATGATGTGAAGGTGGACGTCTCATGTGCCTGTGATTTCACCAGCACCCGCACCTTTCAAACCGGTACATAGTTATGCAACAGCGTTAGACGCTTGGCGACCCTAATACTTATTAGGGGTACCATACTTATGGTACCCCTGACTCAGTTATGTAAAATCCTACAGCCTGATATATCCCATATGAATTTACAGCCTGATGTGGGAAGCCAACAAATCATCAAAACGCTATGCAATCACACAACTGGCTATCCAGTATAAGTTAGTGTCGTATGTCTAGGTTACATATAGTAATCACAATACTAGGTAGTGTACAAAACTTTAAAACAAAAAATTTCTAACGCAGAGTTTTGATCATGGAATATATTGAAACCAGAGGCACGTCGCGCTGAAAATGGAACGAGAGATATATCAATTGCCGATGCATTCACCATTTTGGGTACAGCCACAGAATGCGTGCTAACTGCACGTACACTCGAATCCAAAAATATTTTCAAGCCAAGCCAAGACAAGGCGACACTAGGGTTTAGCTATAAGATGATTCTGTGTATCCTGAGATAACCGGGACATCGGATGGATCTGGGCATCCTATAGTATTACTAACTCCATCCGATAGGCTCAGCTCAGTTCAGCTTCAGCTCAGTCGGTAATAGCTTTGCCTGGGCGTAGGTTCGATTCTCTCACCCAGACAAACATGAGTATGTCGAACCTAGCGGTTTGTTCTGTTAGTGTGTTAATTATATAATAAAGTGACTGTATTCTATATTTTATTTATATGTAGGGTTAAACACATTGATTTTATTTTTGATTTATACGAGCATCCTTTTATTCTGGATAAAACAACAACGACTAACATTAACATTAACATTCTAATTTTGTATAGAAGACAACGCTATAAGCGATAAGACCGCAGATTTTACATTTTTTTATGTTATTCAATAAATATTTTATCTATCTGAGTCGGTATTCACTGTTGCGGCGTCGTAACGCAGTGACTGTCCCGGACTGTACGCCACACAACGGCGCAACGGCGCAACGGCCGGCGGCGCGGCGTTACAACGCGCCGTTACATCGTTCTAAAACACAATCTGTTTTGAGGTGCACTTGACTGTACCGCGTCATAATTCTATACAGCCACCAAAACAATTGAAAAATATTTTTGACGGTGTTTGGAATGTGATTGGTGCATGAAACTCTGAAGTTGAGGTTTCATCTCAAGCTATGAAAATGAAAAATCCACATCCACACATTGTAGAACCATGGTAGGCTTCGCTTCTGATTCCGAGAGGTACGATGGAATATTATATTATTATAATTGCCCGACGATCGACAACTCACGTATCGCAATGGTGCTGGCGTCCTGCTACAGCAGAGTTTCAAATGATACCCTGAAGACTCCGGAATCATTTGACACAAAAAGTTCACTAGAAAATAAATTTAACAACAAGCGCACTCGTGGGTGGCATTTCAACCGGGATATTTAAACTTTTTCGCTTTCATTAAATCATTGTTATCTTGGCTATCTTTTTTCACAGTCCTCTGAGCAACATTCGCGTTACTCAGTGGCACTGTTCTCTCATTTTCATTCCTCGCTTTCTTTATGGAATCCTGTATCTTGAATATATGAATCCGCGCAAAAACTACTTTAAGCTTTATTACATTTTCTACGTTCTTTGTGGCTGTGTTCCGGAGTGCGAATGAGAATGCACTGTGTTTATTTATTCTAGACGTACTCGTTGTAGTTTTTTCTAGATAATTCTAAGAATTTTATAAATGAGTTTCTAGGTATACCAATTTTTGTTATGACTAGCGACCCGCCCGGGCTTCGACGGGTAGCACAACGTTATATGCCTTAAAATGAGAAAATCGACATGTGTGAGAAAGGAGCCTCTTTGAAGCGCACATTTCTCTTTTCAACACTCTGCTTCACGACAGCCAGTGAAATTATTAGTAGTATTAGCAACCGGACACAGAGCAAACAACTAAGTTCGTCTCACGTATGTTTATTCGAGATTCGAACCCACTACCTACTGCACAGAAGACCGAGTTCCTACCTAAGCTGTGAGGCCAGTACAATAACTTGCTATCGGCGAAGTGTATAAGTAAGGCGCTATATAGGGACGGCCCATTTCATTAAGACAATGAGTTTAAATTGCAGCGGTTAGATAGACGGACGTTAAACGTTGTGGTTTAAAGTATCAGTGACTAGAGTACGGGTTAACGGTACTAGTTAACAAGTAGAACTTGTGCCAAGTTCGAATACTATTTATCATTTATTTATATTAATTTGTAATTGGTGTGGTAATGTCAATATTGTTTACAATTTAAGCCTATCTATATACAAATAAATAAAATTGGAGTGTCTGTTTTTAATATTAAAATTACCGCTTTTTACTAAGTGCATATGGATGTATACACGGTACATATAACAAAACAACATTTTTTACAATTTTTGTCTGACTGTCTGTCTGTTTGCTCCGGCTAATCTCTGAATGGCGATTTTGACGGGAATTTCACTGGCACATAGCTGATGTAACAAGGAGTAACTTAGGCTACTTTTCCGTGGGGTAAAATAGGGGTGCGTGATAGAACCGAATTAAACGAGAAAAGAGACACTCTTTTCACTTACACCACCGCCCACAGACAAGTGGAAGCAAAACAGGGGCATAGTTAATTCCTAACTACGGAAATAACGTGCATTAGTCAAATGCAACTGCTACTCGTAATGAACCCGCAGTCTGCTATTATTTAGATAGCGTCCACTACACACCAATAGGCTGAATGCCGTCAATTTGTACCTGAAACGGGCAATTTATGTAGCGACCAGCCTTAAACGTTCCCTACACTGGCTTACTCTCGACAGGCAATAGTAAACTGGTTTTGGTAGTAAAACTTAGTACGGTTCCAGGTGTAGAATTAGTTAATAGCCCTCTGCGCTGTACCTATAGCGCAGAGGGCTACTACCATCTGAGCTCTGAAGCTCGTTTGGGTAGGTAGATGTCGCATATTATCTTTAATTAGCGGTTGAATAACCATCGATGCTTATTTTCCACCATTTTGAGAATGAAGTATTGCACACTATTCAACCAGAAACTGAGTGGATGCCTACATTTGACTAGCAACCTTCGGGTGGAAAGCCGGGAAGCCAAGTAAACGTACTTTGCCACCACGCTCGTACCACTTGGCTACCCGGAGTTGGATAATTTTGAATAATTTCGTAGTAAAGTATTCAGGTATCAAAAAGAGATTCAGATTTAAGCTTTTCTGTAACTGAGCTGGTAGTACTTGTACTACTCGGGTTACTGGCTCTCTGAAAGCAGTGTGATGAAACGATTGAAGTGCCTGCACTTTTTTCCTGCACTTGACAGACGTCAGTATGTTAAAAAGTTTATTTTAGATTTGCACCTCACAAATGTAGGGGAGAGTGGGGAATTGGGAACAGTTAACTTCCAACGCTCAAAAATAATAGACAAACGTCTCGGACATAATCAACTTATATTACGACTAAAACTTAGCTTATCCATTAACTTATTTATGAGAAAAAATCATTTAAAAGTAAACGTTTTACACATGTTTTTGCACTAAACAAAATGGTTTCCATTAAATTAAAATTAAATCTTTTTGCACAAATAAATTATGAAACAGAAAAATAATTTGAGACCTCTTTAGCAACTCTAGTTGAAGTGAAATTAGTCAAGCACTCAAATATTGGGATGAGTTTCCGCCAAGCACGAGTGGTAACTCCTAAAAAATTAATAAAATAAATGCCGCTTACCAAACAGGCTTCTAACCTTTAATTATGTGATACACTTCTGGCCAAGAAAATGGTACCAACCGCAATATTGAAAAAAAATAAAAAACAATAGTTTATACGTAGTATAGATTCTATCTATCTATTCACGCCTATTTCCAAACGGATAGGCAGATTCACGGATCACACTATAGTGAAGGCTGACGTGACTCGTGGTGAGCTCATCGTCGCCATGTTTTCATAAGAATTGCACTAACACATCCGATAGCCCTGACCAAACTTTAACTAACAAATTAGTAATGATTCAGGGTGGAGCGTCATTAATAACTAGAATAAATATGTCGTCGCTGATATAGAAGAGTTTGTTAACTAGCTTAGCTTAGCTAGGCTTAAGGTACGGAACGAGCAGATGGCCCACCTGGTGTTGAGTGGTAACTGCCAGTAACAAGGAATCCGAATAGGGTCCTTCCCTACTTAGGTACGACATGACCTAAGGTGCATCTTATGCAACCGTAACTCTAAGATGTGAAGGTGAGAGATTCTTATGTGCCTGTAATTTCACCGGCAACCACAAGTGAACGCCAGATATGATTTTCCAACGATAATCAAGCTTTCTTCTGTCTGTTCTAACTCCTTTTTCTCTCGGTTGTAAGATTTTAATCAATTCCGCCCAACTGAACACAAAAAAAATTGGTCAAATGTGACTTCGGCTTGTGCTGGTTTTGTATTGTGTAACAACACCCAAAAAGAAAAATACGTGCCCTAGTTTCATTTAAAAATCAGCGAAGATTTTTGCACGAAGTAATGAATATTGGTGGAAATTTCTCACAGCGCCATCTAACCGCAAATTAAGCATAGCTTGTACTATGGGAACAAGACGACTAATAGAATACTTATATAATTTTTGTAATTACATATTATAAATATCAATACACGTTACACAATTGTTTGTCTTGGGTGGGTATCGAACTCACGACCTACGCGGCAACGGACCTGTAAGGCTTTTCTCTTGCATGGTGGGTAAAAAGACACAATTCAGAAAACAACGGTGAGGAAGGCAGAGTTTTCCACCTGCTGTAATCCTAACATACTCCTGTAATATCTTATTATGAAGTCATAAATGTAACAGACCTAAGTACTCAATTGTTACAAGGATCGTGCTCGCGAAAAAAAAAGGAATCCCTCCATTAGGGGTTTCTTGGCTGTTCTTCTCCATGGAGGGTCGGATAGGGTTTGAACAGGCATCAAACTTATCGATAAGTACGCGTGACTTTATGTTTTGAATATTGACGTTTCCAAGCCATTTCTTTATGAATTCTATGGAAATAAAGTTTTTGACTTTGATTTTGACTTTACTTTCTCTAACTAAAGATCAAACTGGCGGCGAATACAGAATCAGATAATAATCACATAATAATAATAATAATTGTTTATTTCAGACCATAGAACCCATACCAATACAGACAAAATTAAATTAAAATTATGATCAAACGCAAAATAAATAAACTTTAATTTATATTAAATACATTTTATGATAATTTTCCAAGGAAGTGTAAGTAGGTTTAACTAGATACTTGGTAAACTCCAGCTTTTAATATAAGCTCGTCAAACAATTTAATTTTGTTGACATAGCTACTTATTACGAGAGATTGCGTGATTAGTTCCTTATTATTATCTGGGATATTTAACATTAATTTAATAAAAGAGATTTAATTTTGTTTATCTACATTACGGGGAAATGTTTGAAGAAAAAAATATTCATATTATCCTAATAATAATTAATTTGTTTGGATTTTCACTGTGTATGTTCCCACGATAATGCAAACAACAAGTGAACTAATTTTAATATTAGAGCAGTAGAACTCACGCCAAGTCCGTCCCGGGAAGTACTGCCAATGAACCCATTCCTGCCGCTAAGCATTAATTATTGTGTTCCGGTTTTATAGGTGTGGTAACCGGTGAAATTGCAGGCACATGAGACATCACCTACACGTCTCAGAGTTACGGGCTCATACGACGAGACTATGGTCTTGTCGTACCTAGGAGGACCCAAGTCGCATCGGTTGTTATGGGCATTTACCACTTAACACTAGGTGGGCCGTCGGCTTGTTTCGTAACTATCACATAAAAAATTATAAGTTTTCCTTCCAGGCTCTTCGTATTCCTTCGGAGGCAAAGAGACGACTCTGTAATATTTTGTTCTAGCCAGTGTATATATCTTAGTTTTCTTCAATAAGCACTGTCTCACTCCCTGAAGAAGACTAATGGCGCCGGTAGATTTATAGCAAAATATAGCTCCTACCTAGTTTTTATTTACGCTTGTCTAAAATGATGTGGGTTTCACCAAGTGTTTATAAAATAACTAGACATTTCGAAAACAGGTTGACATTGAAAGATGTCTGAATTGTAAAAGAAAAAATGTACGATGTTTTGAGACACCTTCGAACATACATAACATAGCAATGCTACTTACGTATAGGAAGACTTAAGTCACTGTTTTTTAAGCATTTTGAATTATGTTTTGGGTTCCAATAATGTCTCCAAAAGAGGTTAAAAACGATATTTTTGTCCTATTTAAAAAAATACGGTTTAGTAGATAAACTGCTTTGGAAAGTCCCTTTTTGGGCCCCTAAAAGTGTTATTTTGCAAGGAACATACTACCCACCTGTGTTTGTAGTCACGGTTGGGGGCTTGAAAAGCAACATGTTCATAAAAATGAGGTTTTTTCGTTACAATACCATTTGGAAACCAATTTGTGAAATCAAACTCCAGATGTTTGGATAGGGATCATTCCAAGGAGATGAAAAATTTGGATATGGCAAATTGTTTCAATATTTTTTTATATGTATTTGGATATCGCAGCAAGCGCCCTCTGCCTATATCAATAGAGTAATACTGAGTAAACATGATAGGTGTAAAACATTGCAACCGCCAGCGTCTAGCAAAGTAGGTAGTAGTAAACTAGTAAACGTAGACATTTTTAACAACCGTTGGACTATTATATTTTTCACTCCATTTTATTACATGTTAAAATGTAAAAAAACTCTATCGTAATAATTACTAAATAAATATTGGTGGTATGTCACTCAGCGCCATCTAGCACTAAACTAAGCATAGCTTGTTCTATCGGCGCCAGACAACTGATAGAATACCCACATACTTTTTTGTAAATACATATAGTATATATTAACACCTAGACAAAGAACAAACATCTATGTTCGTCACACAAACGGTTGTTTTGCGTGGGAATTGAGCCCACGATCTAAAGCGCAGAAGGCTATGTTATCTATTAACAACTGAGCTGGAGATGTCGCTAATGTAAATTAGTTTTATCATAGAAGTACGTACTTATATCTATAAGTACGTACTTCTAAGTACTTATAGGTATATAGTATATAGGTTTTACCAAGGCTACAATATAACTTGCTCTTCTTACTTCATGAATTTCATTTTCTTGCTGAACCCATGTACCTGTTTAAGTGTTCGGATTCGCAGCATCTGTTCAATAACCTTTGATTGGCTGATTCGAACCCATAGATTTAGTTCACTTATACAAATAACAGGGTAGGCAGATGAAAATATAACTGTATTTGACAAAGATTGTTTTGTTTAGCCTGATCCTGTACCGAACCTAGGATTTTGTTTACTTAAATAAATATTCAGAGGTAATCTATGTCAAAAAATATATTAAACAAAAAAATATAGTTCCAAAATTACACTACAGGGACAGTAAATACCAATTCACACTTACTACTACACGAAAAATATTTTCTTCCTGATAAACACGCACTTCTGTCTGCTGAGCGACCACTTCATGAAATCCTCGCACTGATTAGCAGTGACACACCCGCTCGTCTCGTCACACCAACCACACCCGTATTCCGGAGCAATCGTTGCACACGTCTCGCAACTATCCGAACCGCAGCTAAACACAGTCAGGGATACCTCGTTAGAAAACCGTTCGACACCGCCCCAAATCACCCTGAAGCTACCGAAAACTGTTTTATTATACGCTCCGAGTTTTATCGGATAACAATAAACCATATCTTCGAAAATCATGCCTTTCAGATGCGTCAGACGATTCTTGAGTTTAATTTGACATGTAACATCCATGTTGCGAATCATCGGATCACCCGGGTGCAGTTTCACGGCGATGTGTGTCCGATGGCCGGCCGGTAAAAGAATGGTTCCGTGCTCGATGTATGGACACAATTTGAGATTACTATTCGTGGCATAGGGACAGTCTTTGTCGACGTTGTTAGTGCAGCCGAAGTTATGGCACCAATCGCAGTTGTTGACACTTTTGATGCAATCTTTACAAGTTCGGAAGGAGTTGCAATCCGTCTTGACGTCATCAGATACTCCATCATAAGTTTGTTTCACTTTGTTCTGTTCAATACTTTTGTATTCTTTAATAGAAGTTGGATCATCCTTCAAGAACATAGTTTCTTCGTCAAATAGGACATGACCTTGAATGCTTGCTCCGATTGTAATGAAGAGCAATATTTGATGCAACACGATCATTATTTTACCCAGAACTGATTTCAATTGAAACTTTATCGCATACGTGATCTCATTTTATAGCCGAGTTTGTTGAAAAAGGGATAAACTGTTGAATAGTTAAGCCATGGGAATTTATAACAATAATGTTATGATCTAGTAGTTTCACTCCAATAGAAAATATTTTGGCTTGGGGTTTATTCTTACAATGCTATTCCTAGGAAGAATAGAAGTGATACGTAATAGCATCCAATTCGATGTCAAGTAAATAGTATATCAACGTTCACCTCTATTGATGTTCAGACTCCATTACTTATCACATTGCTTCGTTCTACTCTCCGTTTGATAATAGTCGGTATCAAAATTTTGTAATTAAAAGTCATGATTCGGAAAAACTATATTACACAAAGAGGCATTGTACCCGTGTCATTGGCCCCCTCAAACCAGTATAGCGAAAGGATTAAAGAATGCCTAAAACAGTCTACTTTCGTGCTCATGACAAATGTCTTCGAATTTGTCATTAGGCTATGACAGTTTCCTTCAATGTTTTCTTTCAGCATTCATGAAACTTATTGGTTCACGTTTAAATATTAATTCGGAAATCAATGGTGACACACACACTGATAACACAAACAAACCTACTACAGACAGATATACACGAATTACTTATGTCACAGGTGGAATGGACACATCACAAAAACGTTTTCTGTGGGCAGGGATCAAACCCGAGACCCGCCGCTTCGAAGGCAGCGTTTCTGGGTAATTCATCTAGCCTAGCTACCCCTTAACTATGCCAGGCGACCTTTATTTGCATATTAGTTTCGCGCATTGAACTACGGCTCTGTCGGAAGACCAGCGTTAGTTGTAACGTGTTTACAACTAGCTCATGCTGAGACAGAGACCGTTTTGTGACTCAAATTGACGGAAACTTTTAATTGTAATTTAAATCATGTATGTGTTTATCAATTGAGTTACAAATAAAATATTTTCTTTCTTTCTTTCTTTCTTTAAACAAATGATTTTTATTAGCAAAAATATTTTAGGTTTATTTATTATAAGCTACATATTTATCCTATTACTGGACACATATTTTTCAACAACAAATATAGCTACAAATATAACTACTACCAAGAGAGAACACATGTGTTGCGTCTGTATTATTGTCAAGTTGACTTTGTTTAATATATTGTAAACGGCTCGTTTCTATGTCTGAGTAGTAGTAGAGTAACGACCAGTTGAACCACCTGATTTTAAATGATGAACTCTGTCTGTAACAAAAGCAGGACTACTTGGATGCTCCCTTACTTAGGTATGGGCAAACATAAGTCACATATTATGCGGGCCTATATGAGAGACGAAATTGAAATACCTCATGTGTCGGTACTCTCACCGGCAAACACACACAAACCCGAAATAACCTCCGACCGCCAACCACACGCTCCAAGCTTGGCGGCAGAAATAGATAGTGGCAGCACTTTTCCGGACGGCCTTGTTACAAGCTCTACACCTTGAAAAAGGATAAGTATAGGTAAGTTAATTTTTTGGCGAAGGTAATGTCTAGTTACCAGGAAACGCAATTAACTTACCTATACTATATTGGTGTACATACACCAATGGTGGAACAATCTGAAAGTAACAGTTGGCTTCACTGTTATGCAGGAGTAGATTCGGTGCGACTTGGCGCGGACTTGTAATGAAAAAGTTTGTAACGCCTCGCCCGAGTTGGAAGACTGTTAATCTGGTACTTTCATGTTTGCCGGAGACAATCCAGTGCGAATTTTGTTGAATTTTGTTCCGTGAGAAACATCTACAGCTTCCTGAAAATCGGGTTACTAGTTTCTGAGCACGTTCTCGTGTTAGACGTTGAAATTAAGAATTTAATTCCGAAGGACGTTGGTGCTATTATAAAAATCTACCGCTAGACACAGGTATCAACGTGTTAAGGCAGCACTTTCAAGCCTGTTCTCAGCACGACAGGGAGTCACCAGTAAGAGAGAAAAACTTTTTTTTTGATAATGTAAGGTATAGAACGAGCTGACGGCCCACTTGATGTTAAGTGGTAACTTAACATAGACCACAGCAATATGACTCAAGTCCTCTCCACCAAAGTACGAGATGACTCAAGTCGCATTACGTTGCGTCTATCACCCCGAGACGGTGATGTTACGTCTCATGCGCCTGCAATTTCACCGGCACCCATACCTTGCACCGGAACACAGCAACACGAGTGCATTATTGCTTGCGACAGATTACCAGGTGTTTTGGCAGTACTTCTCCGGGTGAACTTAGCATAAGTTCTACTGCTACTTTGGGTTGCTCCTTTTGCACCACCCGGGGAACACGTGTAGGGATTCAATGTGTTATCACCTACAAACGCGAGGCAACGTGGGCGCCCGTAATCGAAAGTAGGAAAAAACTAGGAGTAATGGAAAGTTTACGTGGAATTATATGGCAATTTTTTTCAAGGGTCAAATAAAAATCTGTAAGTCAAATAAAAGACTATTTTCAATACACTCATATCACACAGTTCATCTTTTGAGTCTGGTTTGGATTCATCTTTTGTTTGGTTTGCCTTCTTTTGCGTCTGATTTGGGTTCATCTTTTGAGTCTGGTTTGGATTCATCTTTTGTTTGGTTTGCCTTCTTTTGCGTCTGATTTGGGTTCATCTTTTGAGTCTGGTTTGGATTCATCTTTTGTTTGGTTTGCCTTCTTTTGCGTCTGGTTTGGGTTCATCTTTTGAGTCTGGTTTGGATTCATCTTTTGTTTGGTTTGCCTTCTTTTGCGTCTGGTTTGGGTTCATCTTTTGGATCTGGTTTGGGTTCATCTTTTGAGTCTGGTGTTTCTGCAGGTGTTTTAGATTCTGGAACTGTAAAGTTTGTTGTAGCTTCTTTGGTTGTTTTCGCAGCCGTAGTAGGTCTAATAATTGTCCATTTTTTAGAAAATTTCTTATTGTTCTCGCAACCTATGAAAATATTGACCGATATGGGATTGTTGTAAGGTGAAGTGAGCCGCAAAACAATGTAATTCTTACGAAGACCACCGCGCACGACTTCCACGCGAGGACCTCTTCCGATACTGAGTCGGTCCACAACTCTCACATACGTTATCTGGAATGGAAAATTAATTAGTGTAGTTCAATAGCGAACCGTAATTACGAGCATATAGCCCCCCCTCTCCCTGGAAAAAAATAGTATCAAACTCTTTTGGATTTTTACGCACAATACATTGTTTTTAGCCTCGATACAACCTAATAGTTAATTTTATGTTCACCTCATTCCTTGAATGAAAAAAAATAAAACCTTGGATTTAACTGAAAATAGTTATCGCTATATATAATTATGATACGACTGCTCGAATGGTATAAATTCATTCAATATTAGATCTGCCTCCTATGCCATAGGATTTGATTTTCACCCACAAAAATTTGTGTGACGAATATAGATTTGTGCGCTATCTAGCTCCAAACTATGCAGTTACTATGGGGACCAAGAACTTATATAATACCTTATGTATGTTGTTTTCGTGTTGTAATAAATAAATACAACACGCAGACAGAACAAAACACCTATGTTTATCTGTGGACCCATTATAGTAATAACATAAAACTCACAGGACAGTCGAACATTCTCCCGTATTTAGCGTAAGTAAATTTATACGGAATCCTTTCTTGATACAGACGATCCTGACTCATCAAAAAATCATTATTCTTAAACATCCCTAAATAAAAATCTCGGCATGTTGAAACATCTACCAAAAATAATATTAAAATAATATTTTTTACGTCTACGCACATTGTACATGATTTTACTGTTTGTACAAATTAAAAAATATTTCAAATAATGATTGATTGGTTGTAAAATTTGATTTGAATTCTTTTATCACTATGTATGCCTACCAGAAATAACTTCTTTCTTAAATGAACAAGCGAGTCACTTATTTTTTGTTATTTGCCAACTTAGATGGCGATTTCTTTTCACAGTTGCTTGACTGAAACATCACATATCTGATCGGTTGATAGCCAGGACTAAACTATTAAAGCATTGCAATGAAAAATCTGGCCATAAACCTAATAAAAGTGAACAACACATTCATATGAATTATGGTGGGGGGCCCTTTTTTTTTGGACCATTTTCTCCTGCCGCCATAGGCGGTGAAACAACCAAAGGTGAGGCGTGGGAAATAGCGCATTTCCGCAGCAGAGCAGAGTAGATTTTAGCGCTTAGTGCTTTCCACAAAATAACATCAAAAGTTTTGAAATGTAAAGCTTCTTGCGCTGCGGTTATCGATATCGCCGCTGTATAAACTTCTGTAAGTTTCTTAGAGTTTTTTATGTCATACACTTACGGAACAAGCCGATGGCCCACCTGGTGTTAAGTATTAACCTCTGCCCATAACAACCGATACAACTTCCCTACTAGGTATGACAAGACCCAAATCGCATCATATGCACCTGGAACTCTGAGACGTGTAGGTGTGACAAGTGCCTGTAATTTCACCGGCAACCACACCTTTCAAACCGCAACACAATAACGCGAATGCATTACCTACTGCTTGGCGGCAGCAATGGGCGTGGTGGCAGTACTTCCGGACGAACTTGGCGTGAGTGCTACTGCTCTTAGAATAAAACCTTTATATCTTATATGCACTATAACATATAAACAAAAATGGTTATGGAATACATCCCCGTATGAATCCTGTACATGAAATTAGTTTTACTTAGTAGTAAAACTTCCTCTGATAGATAGAAGCATTTGTAAGCATATTACTGAATTCTACCATTATGCTTATATTGGCTTGAAGATACGGAGCCCTAAAATGTGTTACATATACTGTATACCAGTTTATTGGTTGTACTGTGTGAGCGATATCGCTTTGATTGATGATCTAATTAAACTTCAATCAATCATCTCTGGAGTTAACGGTTTTTGATACTAGATGTTATGGCCAAAAATCACAGATGACGACAAAATTGATACTTAAAATATATCTGCTCACCTTTTATCTTTCAACGAAATAACAATAATAATCTTTTTTGTTTCAGCGTGGCAGAACAAGTCAGATATCTGATTCGATTATCCGATTAGATTCCATGATCAGATCAGTACACGAAAGAATAACTTAATACTGACTAGATAATTGGTTTTTCAATTATACTGGTAGAATAATTTTTCTTGTATAATTGAAACCATCAGGTGCTATGATTTCAATAGCCTTTGTATATTCGTGCGTTATTTGAAGTGGGCGTTTTCACAATTTTTTATACAAAGTGAGACTTTGACTTACGTAGCAATGTACGTAGAAGTAGGTAAAGTGGCAGTAATAGCCTTTATCAGATAGACTTTAACTTAATACTAATTATTAAAAATACTGTCAACAGCTCTATCTGTTTGCCTGTATTTGGCAAAGGCCTCTTCCAACTGTTTCCACTGTTCTCTTGATCACGCTTTTCTAGATCATGTGTGTGGTAGAGATTTAATTTCATCCTCCCACCTTCAGAGTTTTATTCTACGTTTTCTTTTTATATATCTGGGAAACAACATTTAAAAACATATAAAATTACATACAACAAACATATAAAATTGACTGTAATTCTTTGATCTTTTTTGTTTGAATTTAATTATTATTTTATTTTGACATTGTATAGGAAATTTTGCATGCCCCTGTGGTGAAAATAAGTTGGAACCAAGTCGTAAGACCTGAAGACCTTCGTTACCCTTATTTTAAGCAAATAAATATTTGATTGATTGATTGATTGAAACCAGCTAATGATGATTTTGCTCCATATATCGGATCTCCGTAAAGTATCCCTGTATATATAGCCCTGTCCATCTCCATTAATGTTGCTAAATATAGCTGAACTTAATAAAAAGGCTAACAGTGTACACACCGATCACAATATATCTCCGCCGGGCGGCGCCGTGCAGCGCACAATACACAGAGTAAATAAACGACGGCGATCACTGCCACAGCACAGGTGCTGCTTAATAAAATTCTCCAATATGTCTGCTGGATTTACGACTATTTTGCATGGAAATGTTTTATTTTCTGACGCGGCACGTCTTTGTTTTCCACTCTTGTGTTTTAACACATCTTTATGCTCCGTATGATCGATCTAATATGGAATTCAAATGCAATTTGATGAAAGATAAAACAACTTTTAACTCACTGACTTCATTGTTTTGATTGGTAATAATCAGATAATAATTTATTTATTTCAGGCTAGGTACTTAGTATTAAGGCCTCATAGCTCAGTTGGTTAGTAACCCTACCTTCCGCGCTGTAGGTCGTGAGTTCGATCCCCACTCAGGACAAACATTTATGTGACATTTGTAACGTTGATGTTTGTTCTGTGTCTGGGTGTTAATATGTATTATATGTATGTATTTACAAAAGAAAAGTATATAAGTATTATATTAGTTGTCTGGTTCCCATGATACAAGCTATGCTTAGCTTACTTTGGGGCTAGATGGCGCTGTGTGAAATGTCCACCATATTATTATTATTATTATTATTATTATTAATTACATTGGCCCATATAAATAGATACCTTAGTGAATAACATACATATAATAACTTAAGACTACAGCATTATAATTATATGAAATTAGGTAATTCTTTACTTAGTTACTTAACTATATACCTCTACTATACCTCTACTATCTACCTATTATCTGCCTAAATCAATGTTACTCTGACTATTTTTATTTATTTATTAATATATCACTATACAATGATACATTTAAGGAATGACACATAAGAAGGAAACAATACAAGTGCCACTACAATTATAGGCGAAGACTACATGCGTTTAAGACAGAATTAGGTGGGCCTTCTGCTCTTTTTATTTTTTCACTACCAAAAGGATATTTTTCGATAATAGCCATGGCTTATAAGCCATTAGTATAGTAAGGTCCTCGTGACGAATGCATGGCAAATTCACTGTTAGCACCACAAAGCCGGCTTTCTCACTAATGTGTTATTTATAAACGATTTCCTTCCACCCTCCTGTGTGAAATACGGGATAAAGTTTTGGACGTGTTCGCCATAGTAATTTTATATGTGACTAAGTTACGGAACGAGCTGATGGCACACCTGGAGCTAAGTGATAACCTCTGCCCATACAAAGCAATACGACGTGGGTCTTCCCCTACTTAGGTAAGACTAACCCAAGTCGCATCGTCTGCGTATAACTAAGACGTGAAGGTAGAATGACTCAATGTGCCTGTAATTTGATAGTGTTGTTGCTAGTTTGGGACACAGCTCAAAATGAGGAGAAGGGTTTAATACCCCACGATTATTATGTACACTTTATCGGTCTTGATTATTGCGTCTGTCATCTGTGACACAGGGAACAGAAGAGTGGCCTAAGCGTATTTTTATTTTTATCTATTAGTAGGTGGCCAATCTTCAAGCCCTGTTCTATTCTTTCGCATAATTTTTCATTGACGATGACAATGATTTGTAACTCTGGGAGTGCAGGTGAAATGTCTTGTTCATGTAATTTCATCGGTACCTCTCCTTTTGAACCGGAGTTTTGCAAAAAAAAAACTTATATTTAACAGCCACGTGCGTCACTATAGAGTTGAATCGTCATTCTTTAGAAGGATGTTTTGTTTAACTGGATATACATATGTTACTCTGTCAGACGATAATTACTTAACCAATTTAGATAACAATTTTAACAATGATCAAAGATGAACTGGAATAAAACACTAACAAATTTTCAGCAGTGCCTCCCAGGTTATAAATTGTGTGTGGTTTAACGCCGCAAAGCAGCGCAAAGCATCGACATTTTGGAGACAAATATCGCGATTTAATATGTCATTTCATTCCGTGTGTTTTCAAGCAAGCTTTAATGGAGTTAGGGGATAAACGTAATGTTGATGATAAATCCATGCGTAAGCGTGCATTTTACGTGCAATTGTAACGTTTTAGGGATAACTTTGTAAGATTTGTTAGACTAGGACCTTATTTAGCTTTTGATTGAGGGGAGCTGTTACTTTACTTTCATAGAAAACACACAAATGGTGTTCAAATGGTCACACCTCCCATTCATTTTCACATTCATTTATATCGTTATACTTTTCGCAGTTTTTGTTATAGTTAAGTAGTTGAGGATGTTGTGCCTGTGTGGGGAGGGTAATGTTTTTTCTTGTAGTATGTGTATTTTTAAAATTATATATATTTATTTAACTAGTGAAATTAAATGATATACAGAAACTATTTTCATCGATATAGTTAGGTTCTTTAGGATTTTAAGTTTTATCTTATTTACATAATCTGTGAAAAGCTCTTGTTATTAGTGTCCATAAAACTCATAACTCATATACTAACAAGTAAATTTTAAAATTACCAAAAAAAGGACAAATTTCATCGTTATTTTCCTCAAATCAAGCCATATTTACCGACAAAAAAGAATAACCGTACCGTTATGTGGTTAAAGGGTTGGTTGGGTCTGAAGTGTAGTCAATATTGACTGAGCTACCGTCTAATAGAAGCGAGGCAGGACTGCCGCTGACTGATCCGACTCCGCAAACACTGATGGATATATGAACCAATATTGGCGAAGATACCACTTCACATGCAAATACCTCTAGACTAAGTGCTAGGACTACAACGCATTATAAATATGAAAGTATGTTTGAATGTTAGTTTTTTCGTAAGGAAAAAACTAGTGAATAGCAATGAAATTTTGAATATTAGTAACCTGGTTTTGCCTGGCACACTTAAGGTGAATGCGTTTGATTTTGAAAAATATATAATTACGGCTGTAAGAATTTGTAATAAGTTACCATTGAAATTAAGAGAA
This sequence comes from Chesias legatella, assembly GCA_947359385.1. Taxonomy (NCBI): domain Eukaryota; kingdom Metazoa; phylum Arthropoda; class Insecta; order Lepidoptera; family Geometridae; genus Chesias; species Chesias legatella. The sequence goes on along the minus strand of OX375769.1, from coordinate 10,661,631 downwards.
TTAACATTGACCCAATTTAGCAGCAAACTAAATCTATGACTTTTGAATAACATCTTTTATAGTATTGAAGAGTATTTTGACTGTAAAAACGTAATTAAGTAAAATTTTAATAACATTTTGCAATACCATAATATAATAGTGTATTTCACTTATAATTAGAAAAAAAAGATAATTTGCATTATTGCACACGCTTCAGAGGGGTAGAATATGATACAACTTATTATTTATCATCTGACAACAACCTGTATTCTGGCAATTAATGAATTTATTATGATTATTCCTTGGTGCGATTATCGAATCAGGACGCCTGAATGTGCCATGTAAAAACCCGTATGGTTGAAAGGTAGCTGGCAGATAGCTGATGTAACAAGGAGTAACTTAAGGCTACTTTTCCGAGGGGTAAAATAGGGGTGCGTATGAAATCTGAATTCCACGCGAAACGAAATCGCGGGCAACAGCTAGTAAATAATAAATGTATTATCGAAAAAGAAAAACATGTTGTAATATCGGTGCCCTCATTTTTAAAACATGATTAAACTTACATTTACATTCTTACAAATTTGACTTGTCAACATGCTATCATATTAGTAAATTGCTCCTCATTTTAAAACGGCACAGAGCTTTTTCTTAGCACGTGGAGTGAGAAAGTATAGACTTGAAGTTCGTATTCCAGGAAGCAATTAGTAAGTGCATCAAACACCCCTTTCAGTGTGCGAATGAAACACCTGCTTTTAGGTGACATCAAGAAATAACGTATCTATCACCACAAACCTACATTAATTTAATAAGGCAGAAACTTTAATATTAAATAACTACATGTGAATAATAATTTTAATACATTGTAGTAAGTCCACGCTATCGTAAAATATCATAAAAATACCTATAATCAAGTAAGAAAACAACGTTTTACTCAAAAGATTTTTAAATATTGAAAGAAAGATAATTAATCCATAAATGCTCATCCATAACCACAAAAATATCCTGGCTATTGATCAAATGTTTTGAAAGCAAGTTCTACTGCTACTTGCGTATACATTATATAATTGCTAGTACGACCATTCATTCAAAAGAAAAAAATATCAAGAAAGTAAGTCTTACAAACTTGTGCATTTTATAATAAGTGAATGTTGCATACGGCTGCCAGAATCGGCAAATATTCATCCGTGGATCGCGCAGGTGCGGTAAGCGCTCAAATTGGAAGTGCTAATCCAATTTGCAATGTTTGTTTTGGCTTATTGAAATATTCTCTCGTGGAGATAGTCAGATGCCAATGGGATGCATCACTGCATTTTGTACCGCACCTGATTCTAATGTTCACTTTGCAGCCTCAGGTATTCTCAACAAGCGAGAGTGAAGGCTTTAACGTGAGCCTAATTGGTAGCTGTTATGAATTTTCGGTTCTATGAATTTCTTATGTAATTTCCTCCGTTATTTGAGGATAAGGTAACTTTCGACCTTCGAAATGAAAGTTCTCTGTGCCGTTCGGTCACTAAGCTCTCAATCTAGTTTGGATGAATAAAAGAGACTGCTAGTTGATCCGGTTTGGATGAATGGAAGAGACTGCTAGTTGATCCGGTTTGGATGAATGGAAGAGACTGCGAGTTGGCTCCGTTGAAGTTAAGATATAAACCTTTATATCAATAGCAAGAGCAGTAGAACTCTCGCCAAATTCGTTCGGGGAAGTACTGCCACCATGACCATTTCTGCCGCCAAGTAGTAACGCATTCGCGTACTGTGAAAGTTGAAAGGTGTGGTTGCCGGTGAAATTACAGGCACATGAGACATTCCACCTACACGTCTCAGAGTCACGGGCGCATACGATGCGACTTGGGTCTTGACGTACTTAGTAGGGGAGGACCCAAGTTGCATCGGTTGTTATGGGCTGAGGTTACCACTTAACACCAGGTGGGCCATCGGATCGTTCCGTAACTGAATCACATACAAAAATAAGGTTGGATTCCATTTTCATCTATTATTTAATCTTATTGCGAGGTTGGATAAAAACTGTTGTCCAAAACGAACAATAAGTACTTTACTAGTTTTAGAACAATGGAAATTTCGCTGGGTTTGTTTCAGCAGTTTATTTTGTGGTAATATGATAGTGTTTGTCTAACAAAATAAAATGAATAAAGCTGTTTGCATCCGAACAAAATTGTTTTGAACTCTTCCTACCTGACCAGGAATTTAGTATCCATTTTATTCGTGTAACGTGGGGTTTTTCTATATTTCTATATATTTTGTAGGTATGAGGTATCCGACTGATGATGTAGTCATCCGACCCTCCATGGGAAGAACTGACAAGAAACGCCCTTAAGGAGGGCTTCCTTTTCGCATGCAAAAGCCGAAGCTGCTGCAATATTATGGTGAGCTGGAGCTGATGCTGCTGCCAGAGCGACCTGCAGACCATATCGTGATTATACTCGATATATTTGTCTTGAAAAGTACTTACTAATACTAATTACTAATTAGCCCTCGGGAGAACCAGAAACTCTTTGCCTAAGCCTAGGAAAACTATTTAAAACAAAGTTATTATATGGTAAGCAGTCACAGTACATAAACGAGTAGGTCTTAACAGTTCCGCTAAAGAAAACTAAACTATTAATTAATTTCCGTGTTTGTATGAAAATATAAACATTTATGAAAACCATACTGATTAAAAACTATGACACTACATTAGAACAAATAATTGCGAATAAGAGACTGGAACGATTCAAATTAAGTCGACTCCAACCTTTATTTGCTTTTAGAGAGTCTCCAGTGAATTTTCTCGAATTTTAAGTGGCAGTAACATTCTTTTTATAGTCTAATAATAGCTAGCTAATTATTTCTTGGTGAGCTCTTCAGAAAACGTGTAGCTAATCAAAGAAGCAGCAAGGACACTCTGCAAGGAATGGTTAGCACTCTTCTAATAATTTCTAACAGTGATTATAATAAAATTATATAGTATTTATTTCCGTATAAAACTAAATTTTATTATAGTTGTGAACAGTTCTTAACTGTTAATAATAATAATAATAAGAGAGAATTTAAGAGACGAAATTACTCAGCCGATAAGAGTTCATAGATGTGTTAAATAATAATAATTTTATAAATCCACAAACTTACTATATGAATAACGTGTAATTAAAAAAATACAGTTACTTGAAAACTTATTTAGAACTATAACAAATGTGAACAATAAATATACGTATATATAAAACTACTAAAAATAAATATTAAAATCATAAATTTGTGGATTGCCACTTGGTGAAGGAAAACATAGTGAACAAACCGACTCCTAGAACCGAAAATTCGAAGACATGTGTCAAGTGCTTAAAACGAGTCTCTTTGAGGCGTACTTAAAATCCTCCTCGAGAGAACCAGGACTCGAGTAGTAGTAGTAGCTGTATGTATATATGACCAGCGGTTTCACTTGAAGCTGTGCCTCAGTTAGGCGCTAACTGGAACTAATGCATAAAACTGTTGGTGCGGACGTTTTTATAGTGTTCGTGGGTTTAAAAACTGTTAAAAGCGACTTCCTTGCGAAATGAACGAATATTGAATGAATAAACTTAAGTCTTTCATGAAAAAAGTCTATAATAATCAGCCGCATGTTAGAACGCATAATGCTTTATTAATTTGGTGTATCTTTGCTTAGCCGAATTACAGTGCGGCTGAACGTAAATGCGCCAGAATAGAAAACGTCGCCATTTTGTAAAGTTGTTAGCCATTTTGTAAAACGGCAAAATATATTCAGCCATGGACACGTTGTGTGGACAGATCAAAGCCGTATTACCAAAAATTGTTAAAATAATATTAATATGCTTTTGGTAAGAAATAAAGAATACTTCAACATTTTTGACCAATCAAGTTAATTAGAGGCGATTTTTTAAAGTATTTACTTACCATTGTATAGCGACTAATGAAAGTTTGGGAAAAATTGGTTACTCAAAGTACCCTAATTGTACCCATACGAAGTTGAAGCCACCAGCAAGTATATACCTACCAACGACAGGAATGGAACAAATTACAAAAATACTATGCAACAATATTATAACATTTTTTTTATACCCCTCTTTTATTTAATTTTGTTCTTTTCCAGATTTCGCAGTTCCTTAAATATTTACGTCATCTTTATATTAGAGGTATAAATTACGATGAAGATTTTTTTATGAAGCTGGAATTAAAGTAATCGCATTACCATCTCTTCGCAGTTTGTCGTCTATAAAATTGAAACTCGATGCGAAATCCAAAGTCGATATAAGCTGACGTCACATTCCACCTCATTTCCCTCCAAAAGGGCTCCAAATAAATCCTTTTCAGACATCCCTTCTTATACTCCTGACGCCTATATAATAATAATCCCGGGAAGACAAGTCTCCGCCTGTATTTTATCAGGGATTCAAAATGCCAACGTATTTGTCCTTTCAATATTGTCAAATGGGATAAACAGATATTTTCCTTAACGAAATTATTAGGGGTTTGCATTCAAAATATGAGTTTATAGCCTTATTTTGGCTTCTGTGATGTAGTTCGTATGACACGCCCCCTCCTTTTCGCACTGTAAAAACAAAAAGTACATTTAGGCTAACCATTAAAAAATATTTACTTGAATTACAAAAAGCAATGATCTAATTTAATTATTATTATTTTTTTGAGCTTAAAAGAGGGAAATTAGAACTTACCCGCTGGTTAATTTGCTATCAATCCACTATTATATATTATGTACCGATTCACAATCAAAATTGTATTTATAAACACTTTTCAAGATTATTATTTTTTTATTTTATTTTTTAAACATTTTTTTTTTTATTATTTTTATTTTGATTAGTTTTACCTATATATTTGGATATTTATCATGTTGTATATATGCGTAAGTACGTTGGCCGTGATGTCAACACTTCAACGAGGCCTTAGCAGAATACCAGCGTTGCACTGCTCGCCAGTGTAACACATGCTGAGCTAGGTGCCTATTGACTCCGGACACTAGTTATAGCTTATATTTATTTGAGATTTGTTTTTATGTTTTTGTATAATTTTTTCTTTGTTTGTTTTTTGGTCTATAATTTGTTATTTTGTAAATGTATATTTTATTGTGGAGTCAATAAAAACTTTTTCTTTCTTTCTTTCTTCTTTCTTTCTTAGTTCAGATGGAAAAGACAATGATTAAACAGCTTTGATATTTAGACTAGTTTCTAAATAGGTGAATAAACTAAATGAGAAACGAATTATTTATTTGCGACAGGGTTGGTTTTGAGTACAAAATACATAAAAATGATTTTATGTTCCTGATGATGGTGGTGCCATGGATTGAGAACTGGTTTTAGACTGAAGCTATTGGAACAGCCCGTTATATGTTTGCTGACATATTTTAACTTGATGGTGGTAGCCAGCTGGCCAAGCAGTTGCTCTACCACCACGCTGTGGTTTCCTTACAATGTTAACTTTCATCTTTAGACTTCAACCTATTCCATCTCATTCAGTTATAATTCTGTCTTCATTATACTGGTTACCAGACACAGCTGCATTGTGCAACTGTGGAAATTAAAAAATAATTGAATAAAGAGATCACTAAAAAGAAAGAACAAAATATACAAAAAAAAATGGTAAACAATAATAAATTGGACTACTAAATTGCCACAGGTTCTTTGATAATACTTGCACGTTATTAATTTTAATGATTATGTAACTTAAAAGTTTGGCGCTTAAAGTGCTTAGCGGATTCTTTGAACAAAACTAAACAATAATTAAAGTTTGCTGTAGTTAAACATTTTTTCATTGCAATATCAACAAGCATTATTCGTGAAGGATTAAAATAAGCTTTTTAAGCCTGTTTGTTATGTGTAAAGAACACGATTTACCAACATTTTTATGTTACCTATATTTTATTTAACAACTTAACAAGATAAGAAATAATACTTATAAAATACAATTAAATCAATTAATCTTTCTGAAGGCCATTCTTTTTCCATTTTTTTGTTCTATATAGTTTTATATTTGTTATTATTTTATATACCCAAAACTTTTTTTGTGTATATTTTAATGCCATACGAAAAAATTCTGCCCAGTCAGCTTTAAAACAAAAAAATGAACAATAAATTCATACTAACGGCCATTTCAAACTATACATAGTCCAATCAAGTTTTAAACGTATGCGTTAGACACACTTGTAATGGAACTTGTTCATTTGCAATCTTATGGGCTGTGTTTTGAAATTGTCAAACAGAAAAAAAAATTCATTGTCTTGTTTCGTCATATATTCAAAAATATAACCCTTTCAATTTTTTCTTCTTCTTATCTTTGATCTTTCTACCTTTTCCAATGATCTATGGATAGCTCAAGTGATCCATTTCACTATCAGATGGCTTACTACTTTTTATTAAGTTACATAGTAAAACCATAAATAGTGAAGACTGTAAATAATCGTGGCTGGAAGCGGTTTAGAATGAATGCGGCTTTAGAGCTTACTTTCTACATACCATCCAACCGAAAAGCCCTGACAAGAAAATTAAACTGTCGATCATTCTATAAAAATCCTGAGGGATTCGGGAAGTTTAGGCGAATCTTTCGGTGAAAGGGTGTAAAAGTTTTGTAAGTAAGGCTCAACCATCTATTTGCTACTTAACAGCCTGTGAAGATACTATACGACCTTTTTAGATACGGCAAAAGATGAGCGAAGAAAGTCCAAAAGAAAACTTTTTCTATACATACTATTTTTATTATATTGTAATAATGAAGGAGAAGTATTGCCTGGATTGGTCCGTATTTTTGTTGGCACATGATTTCTTATGACAGTCGTGTTATAAAGAGTAAGTAATTTACTAGATAAATTTGTAGCTAAGTCATTTTTGGGCACAGAAGGACTCAATTGAGTCAACCATTCGTCACGGTACGTTCCCAAAATGGTGTAACAGACAAGAAAACGTGGCTTAATGAGGCTCTGCCTACCCTCTTGGGGAAACTGGTGTCTTCCCGTAATATCCCAATTAAAACGTCGTGTATAAGACGCAATACCACGAAAAAAAAAAAACATACTATATATTTTACACAAAATGTAGTCATTCGAACAAACAAACGTTACTTTTTAAATGGACTGACTGGCCTCACAGCTCATTTGGTATTAACTCTGCCTTCTGAGCTGTAGGTCGTGGGTTCGATTCCCACCCAGGACAAATGTTTGTGTGACGAGCATTGATGTTTGTTCAGGGTTTGAGTGTTAATATGTATTTATATGTATGTATTCACATGAAATTTATGTACTGTATCAGTTATCTGGTTCCCATAAAGCAAGCTACACTTAGTTTGGGGCTAGACAGCGATGAGTGAAATGTCTTACAATATAAAAAAAAAAAATGTGAGCCGTCACAGGACGCCTGGCAGATGTGAAACATCCACATTATTTTGTAAAAGTAATATGCAACGCATGCCGTGGCGACGCGTCGCCACGCCAGAAATCGGTTTTACGTGCGGCTATAGATGTTTCACATCAATAGGTACCACTACACTGGTACCCATTTCGATCTTTAAATAGAGTCCTTCGATTGCAAAAACGATAAATAATACGAAATTATTTATTTAATTACTAAGTCATCCTTCATGGCTCTAACATAAAACATCTTAGGCTCCGCAAATTTCTTGTTTTTCATTATTTTAGCCCATATTATGTCCAAAACCAATAAATTGTGGCCAAAGTCACGGGCAGCTTTGGAAAACATTAAGGAGTGGCCACACAACCCATTGTTCCAAAGAGATAGCACAAAAAGGCGTTGCCTAAACAGGGTTGGACCGTACTGAGCTATTTGTTTTTGATTTATTAATTTTATTTCTAAGCACTGAAAATTATAGACTAGCTGTTGCCCGCGACTTCGTCCGCGTGGAATTCGGTTATATCACGCACCCCTATTTTACCCCTCGGAAAAGTAGCCTAAGTTACTCCTTGTTACATCAGCTATCTGCCAGTGAAAGTCCCGTCAAAATCGGTACAGCCATTTCAGAGACTAGTCGGAACAAACAGACAGACAGACAGACAAAAATTGAAAAAAATGTTATTGTGGTTTATGTACCGTGTATACATCGATATGCACTTAGTAAAAAGCGGTTATTTTAAGATTACAAACAGACACTCAAATTTTATTTATTTGTATATATGAAAATAATTAAAACATTTTGTTACAAGATATTTCACAGTATAAATAATTTCCTTTTTGCTAATGTTGGAATAAAATGTTCGTGGGTTGAAAAGTGGGTTAAGATCGAACGATGATCGAAATGTTAAAATTAGACAATATCTAAATACTGATGGGAAAGTCTATTTGTGGGTAAACAAGAATTGTAAGGACCATACGAAGTTTAAATAATACTACTTAGAGTCACTGGTTCGCACCACTGTGGTGAAAGGATTGCATTGCGACTCAAAGAGGCTCCTTTCTGGCACTTGTGTACAGGTCTTCGAATTATTACTTCTAGGACATGTGGGCTTCTTCACTATTTCCTTCACCAAACATCTATGTCCGTCACACCAATAATTGTCCTGGGTGGGAATCGAAACCACGACCTGCAGCAGAAAGCTGGTTCACTACCAACTGAGCAAATCAATGTTTACCATTTGTCACGTCTAGTTTAACAGCAAGGTGTAAACTGGGCCGTGGAGCGTCTGCCTCGTGGCGGGTGACTGCAGTAGCTATCAGTTTTATATCGAAAAATATCTCTCGGCGAGCCTCACAGAGATTGAATGCGGTTATTTCTGAGTCGTCCCGTTATTTTGTCATTAATATCTCGTTATCATTCCTCACAAGGCGAAAGTTTGCCGGACTGCGACGACTGAAACTGATTCAAGCTGATGTTGACTAATATAACTGTTGGTGACGCGCGTCGACTCCGCAACTAAAGTTTTTATTCGTGATTTTTGTTATTTTGCTTCCCCTAAACGCCTTACTAGCTTTCCGTTAGTAGCAGTAACACAGCAGGCCACCTACGACACAGAGTCCTAGTGCACAATGAGTATGTGATACTAGTGAAATTATACTGGTATCTTTTGCAATAGGCCGTGCTGGGTAAAACTTGAAAGTGTCATTTCATGGCTTTGCATAACAATGTGTTAAGGTACCGAATACGCCCGCAGTGCGCCTGGCGGGTCGTCCAAATCGGCGATGTCAGATCCTTTGTAGTTCAGGAGATGTTTCTAGCCTTTTTTTCTCTTTCTTTCTCCTTTTTTGACCCATAGCTTGGATTTAGACTTCAACGTAAGCAAGCTCATCCATATTTTTATTTTTTATTTTATTTTTATTATTAAGAAATAAAGGAATATCCCCACAATAGTCACTGATGGCTACGTCACACTAAATATCTAATTTCTTACAACAATTTTTTGCTCGTCGAATCAAACCCACGACCTACAGTAGTACTCAAGTACTCAATTGTTACAAGGATCGTGCTAGCGAAAAAAAGGATTAGGGGTTTCTGTGTGTTCTTCCCCATGGAGGGTCAGATAGGGTTTGAACAGGCGTCAAACTTAGCGATAAGTACGCGTGGCCTTATGTTTTGAATATTATTGACGTTTCCAAGCCATTTATGAATTCTCCGGTAAAGATTTGACTTTGACTTTGACAGCGCAGAAGGCAGGAGTTATAAGGCCGGTCTAAAAATAATCAAATACTGTGAGAAAACCGCTGCTGGCTCTCGGAAACTAGGTCCATATCAGTTGCTTATTCAATCGGCACCGATTTGAGCGAAAATTCAGTTCGCTGACCGAACAATTTACAATTCACTTGCCCGTGGCGCTGTGGACAATGTCCGTGATTTGAGGTTTTGATTCCAGATATTCTGAAATGAAATGCCGCGTTGTTGTTCGGCTGGCGAATTATATAACAAGCTGGAAACAAGATTTCATGTAGCGCTTTTATGAGAAATGTAAAATGTAGGCGGAGTGGCGAGTGACTCGGCTGTGACTACAAATTCTCACATTGTAACATTTTGATGCAAGTCTATCGCTACAATTGAAAACGTGTCATTTGTATTTAAACTAATATAAAACCTTCCAACCACAGAGACGTGAGATATGTTATGAATATTATTGACGTTTTCAAGCCATTTCTTTATGAATTCTATGGTAATAAAGTTTTTGACTTTGACTTTGATAACCGACAGTGAATAGGTCAAAAATCACCGCGTCCAAATCCGTCTGGTAAATGTCTCAAGACCTTAAATTTCTGATTCTATACTTGCCGGTTTTCTCGCAATGTTTTTCTTCCACACTGAGATAAACCACGTTCTCAACGGTAAAGAAAAACATCGTGAATACATACAGATTCCCAAATAAAAATAACAGAAGGGGTCGTAGAGTCAGATAAAACAATACTGCCACCAATGAAAATATTAAAGGTTCCAGACAGTTATAATTATCATCATTATACAGACATACAATTTTGTGATAGCAAATTTGAAAAGACCTTTGTACTTATTCCGAAACAGAGGAAACACCAAACACAATATGTTGAAATATCAAACCTTTCAATACAAAATGCCTAAAATTATAATCGCGCAAAAGCTCTGTACAAAATTTATACGCCAATATTACTTTGCCCATTTCTCTTGAATGGTAATCCATAAATTCTAAATTGAACAGCGCTGTAAACAATACAGACATTCATTACTATTAGGAGGCGGCATTATGCGCAATAGCGAATCAAAACAGCTTCCAGTTTGAGACACATGATTTGATACATACTTTTGGTATACATTGAGGACATATTGATCGATTTGACATGTGTATAATGGCATGTGGCTCGTTCTGTTACTGCATCACAAAGAAAAATCACACAATTTTCATGTGAAAATCCTATTTGAACGTTTATTATTTTTATTTGGTTTGAAAGTTGTGGTCCGTACCGAAGGTCGTTAGTTAGTCAAGTCGCCACAAATGCTCTCAGTGTCCATAATATTGGGGTTATAATATTTGTTCTTCTGGCAGTAGTTCTTCGCTTCTCGAGAACTGGTAAGTCTCGGAAGTCACGTCGTATCCGCGAATCCGTCGATGAATATTCAGGTATAGAGCGACGTTCCCTGGTATCTCAGTCTCCAAACGAGGTGCATTCTGTTTTCGTTATTCTAAAGTGAGGCGCACAGTGAAACAAAATAAAGAATAAATTTAAAGTGCTTTAAAGAAATCAAAGGTATGCGCCTACACACACTCCCTACACTAGAATTCCCAGAAGCCTAGTGCATGGATATATGGCATGGTTATATTATACATATATACAAGAATAAACTAGATGCTCAACACACAAAATTTTACCCGGGCTGGGGATCGAAGCCAAATTGCAGACTGCGAGGGGGTTACCACAAACAGCCACGGATCTGGCAGATTAAAATTTTTATAATAAAATATTATTTAATGAAATTAAGATAAAGTAGAAAGTTTCATCTTTTAAAAAAAAATGTTGAATCCACCTTTTACTTCGTTCGACTTTAATAAGTATATCTTTTTACTTTGTTCCCGTCCTGACACCATAAAGTCTCTTTCTTTCGTTAAGCAAAGATAATTATAGTCCCCTCAGAGATTGGCTCAAAGAGGACACCAAAATCAGATTTTATTTAATGATAATTCATATTTTTTTATTTATATTTTATTAACAGGGTTTGGGTTCGATCTCCTGCCCGGTTTACTTTTGTGTGTTTTTTTTTTTTTTTTTTTTTTTTTTATGTAATACATTTACGGAACGAGCCGACGGCCCACCTGGTGTTAAGTGGTAACCCCTACCCATAACAGCCGATGCGACTTGGGTCCTCCCATACTAGGTATGACAAGACCCAAGTCGCATCGTATGCGCCCGTAAATGTGAGACGTGTAGGTGGAATGTCTCATGTGCCTGTAATTTCACCGGCAACCACACCTTTCAAACCGGAACACAGTTAAGGTTGTTAAGTTTATACTTTTTATTATATCATTTATTAAAAATGCTATTTCATGTGCGACGTCTCTTACCGGTAGCGCGATTGTGTAAGCAGCTGATACAGAAGGAGCGATTTGGCGCGTCTTTTGTACGGTACGGCTTAGATTGTTCCTTATTTTGCCTGGTATTGCAGCTTAGGCAAACCTAGGTAGGTAAATAAATAAATAAATATTGGTGGAATTTCACACAGCGCCATCTAGCCCCAGAGTAAGCTAAGCATAGCTTGTATCATGGGAACCAAATAAATGATATAATACATATACATTTGTAATACATACAAATAATACATATTAACACTCAGACACAGAACAAACATCTAAGTTCGTCACAAAATGTTTGCCGGGGTGAGAATAGAACCCACGACGTACAGCGCAGAATGCAGGGTTACTACCGACTGAGTTGTGAGGCCAGTCAGCCAAATCTAAGATATGCGAGAAATTTTATTAGTGTGTTATGGAACTAAAAGAGGAATCTATAGGAATTGATTGCAATGAGGAAACCGGCATGTCCTAGAACCAAAAATTTAAAGACACGTGTCAAGTGCCCAGAATGAGCCTCTGAGACGCAATTTAATCCGATTAGTTGTGAGAAACCTTATCAAATTTCACAATATGGATATGAAAAACCCTTGTGTTTGTCGATTAAACTAACCACTACACCAGCAATGTCATAAAAAAATTGTAATAAATATTGGTGGAAATTTCACATTGCGCCGTCTAGCCCCAAAGTAAGCTAAACATAGCTTGTGTCATGGAAACCAGACAACTGATATAATACTTACATACTTTTTGTAAATGCATACATACATATAATACATATTGATACCCAGACACAGAACAAACATCTAAAAATAAAACATTTGTTTCGCCTATATTAATCCAAATAGTCCTATTTAAAATTTTTAGACGTTCCTGAGCCAGTATACTGCTTTCAAAAAAAATTGCTTTCCAGCAATACTGTAAAGTGACTACCCCATATACATTGGAGACTGAGCACGCTATAGAAAGATACAGCAAAGATACAGAAGCTTATGTCTCTTTTTATCTAGATAATGTCTGAAGTAAATAAAGGTGCATAATATTGAACGATACAGCGTCATCTGTCAAGCATGTCAATATTAAAATGTGATTTACAAGTTACGTGCTCTGCAGGTTTTATTGCAAATTTAACAGCATTTCGCTCTGCTCACCTTGAATGAAAGAATTTTATATTATTTTCCTTTTATTGAAGGAATATCTTCAAAAGGTCACCTTTAACATTGTGCATTACACTGAGAATGAAGCAATGATAGAGAGTTCATTGCTGTTATAATAAATACAATAAATAAGTACAGTAAATAGTTCATGTATCATTTAATGGCTATATAATCTTACACCACTGAAATTACCAGCAAGACCGGTAGAAAGACAATAAGCATAATAAAGTGAGTAATAATTAGTCTCAATAACTATGAATAACAGAAGAAAATTATTGTAACATTAACATCTCGGGGGCCCAATTTGCTCGCGTCCGTAAGCGATTACTCTTTGAATCCTTACACGTGTCCCCCGGGTGGTGCAAAAGGAGCAATCCGAAGTAGCAGTAGAACTTGTGCCAAGTTCACCCGGAGAAGTACTGCCACCACACCTGGTAATCCGCCGCCAAGCAGTGATGCACATTTTGCTGTGTTACGGTGGAAGGGAGTGGGTGCCGGTGAAAATGCAGGCGCATGAGACGTAACATCCGCGTCTCGGGGTGAAGGACGCAACGCAATGCGAGTTAGGTCATCTCATACTTTGGTGGAGAGGACTTGAGTTGTATTGTTGTTGTCTATGGGTAGCGGTTACCACTTAACATCAGGTGGGCCGTCAGCTGGTACCGCCACACAATTCACATTAAAAAAAACTAAATTAAGAAAGAAAACATCAACACTTTAGACAGGCAATTACTGTCGACGTCGCTTTGTCTGTCACACGTTTGCGTATTCACTTCACATTCCGCCCGTCTATTCCTTATATTGTTCTCTGGTCTATTATCTCTACGTCTATGGACGCCGCGCCCCGCCTACGTAAGCCCCTGATTAATGTCACGATTTATTTCCTCTCCATCGGAAATGTTTCAAAGTGCAAACCCTAATTGGTATTTACCGGAAACAGATAGGAACCTTTGAACCGTGGGAAGTTTTGAGGGTCAATTGACTAGAATAGTTTAATGGTTGTCACTTGTCTCGTTTGGGAATACGATACTATTCCATGTCATTAACGAGGGTCGAATAAATTGTAAGACGGCGAATGTCGATGATGCCGATTTATGTGAGTGATTTATTTCATTATTAGGTAACCTTAGTTCGGGCTAACAGCGTGTGGTGCCTAAGATTCTAAAACTCAGTTTATAGCAATTTATTTCTCTAAAAAGACATACGTCAGTTACATGCGAATAAAACAAATCATTAATTTCGAAATTTAAGTGCGACGTTCTAGTAGGTTGTAGTAGCTAATTATAATTTATGTTTTACCCATCTAACGCACTTGTAAAAGTGACTTACAAACATTGAGAGAAACAGAAATTTACTAATGTGCAATTTTTGCACTCTCCCTGAGAGAAATAGTCTCTTCATTCACTCAGTATTATATTTTTCAGAAATTCCAATAATTGTTTTTTTTTTCATAAATGGACAAAATGTTCAGGCTTAAAGCGTGCAGTAATTATAAACGTTGCGGATTTAAAATGTAATTAAAATAATTGCCCACTGTTCGTGCTTTGCGCTCCGCATATCAATATAACCAATAAAATAAAACAGCCCACATTAAATATTTTAAATATTACTGAATAATAATGACATTAACTTAATATTTAATAAAATGGGCGAGCAGATGGCTCGCACTTTAGCGGTAAACTCTGCAAAAACAGTAGGCGACTACAGGCGCAATACCTTGCGTCTTTCCATACCTAATGGTCGTATCGTATTCCGGATCTAACTCTGAAACATAACGGCGGAATATCTCGTGCCTAGTTTCAATTCTCGTTACAATACCACATCTTTTAATATAGTTATGCGTACGCATTAGTTACTGCTTGGTCGCAGAAATATGTATGATGTATGTATAGTTCAAAATTACTTATCAAATCCAACAGGGTGTACTAAAATTGTTTACTTACGCGCGTTCAATTCTGTGGTCAATGATGAAGAGAATGATTTGATGACTTTCTTAAGAAATATTAGTTTTCTGTCGTGAATGCAAAGATCCGATACAATAATATAAGTGTGCCAGTGAAATGACAGACTTAATATGTGGGTGGGTCCACCTATTTCTAGATTACGACAAATCTAAATCTAAGATCGTATTACGCATAGTTAGGGCATTTCAATCAGATACAAGTGTTTATTAATCAATTAATCAATTGATTGTTTGATTCGGACTATCTTTATACGTTTTTAAGTGATATTTGTCAAATCACATGATGTCCACACCACATTGTTCCATGTAATATCCAGTAGCTCTAGTCCATTCAAATTGAATTCTATAAGAAACCGCTTTCTGGCGCTAAAGCTGCCCATTGCGTCTGTATGATCTTCATTTGCATCTAAAATTAAGACTCAAAGATCATGCAAATGCATCGCAAAAGCATAGTAGTTGTTTAAGAGACACCAGATAAAAATGTGACATAAAATTCACGTTCTCCGCAGATTTTACTGCAAATTTAAGAGAATTTTTCTCAATTTTAACGGCTTTCCGGTGCATCTGTAAGAGACAGTAATTGGTAATAGACGTCCTCAGCACGTGACGGCAGGAGATAGGTTTTAATGGCGGCGAGCAGGCTTCTGTTGTGATAGAGTTTGTATGTTCTAGCAACTTAAATATGTGATTCAATGGACGAAAGTGAATAACTTTTCTGCTTCCACATAACTACATGATTTTGTAGATGGGACTAGCTGTTGCCCGTGACTTCGTCCGCGTGGAATTCAGTTTTATCACGCACCCTTATTTTACCCCTCGGAAAAGTAGCCTAAGTTACTCCTTGTTACATCAGCTATCTGCCAGTGAAAGTTCCGTCAAAATCGGTCCAGCCATTTCAGAGATTAGCCGGAACAAACAGACGGACAGAAACGGACAGACAGACAGACAAAAATGATGATGATTTTTGGTATATGTATCGTGTATACAACCATATGCACTAAGTAAAAAGCGGTTATTTTAATATTACAAACAGACTCCAATTTTATTTATTTGTATAGATAAAGAAAGAAACTAAATTGGAATTGGAACAAAGCTTTCATAAATCACATACCGAGTCAGTAGCTCTAGGAATTAAAAGTTTTCTACACCTATTCATTTTATGATTTCATGGATTCCAACAAAGATACGAATCAAAACCAAATACAATGAGCAGAAATGTAGTCAGTGCGACATTTTATGTCCACTGTTTGCAGTTGCAATACATAAATTCTCAAAGACTTATTTGTTGCACAAATTGCGCTTTGTTGTTGTCCGCACATGCTCTTGTCATATATTGACCTACAATCGAATAACTGGTTTGAATACCAACAGAGATTCGAAAAATTTTTGAAAGGATTATTCCATTTTGCAAGAGGGAAGCTTTGCTGTTTAGACAATTTAATGCCAACGTGTTTAAGGTAAGTATTTTAAAGTTTTTCTTAACAAAATATAACCATTTTTATTATTTATCTCGTATACATTTGACTGGGGTTACGTCCTAATTAAGCATTAACCATGCCTGCAAAATGGGGAGTCCCAGTTCGATCCCTGGCCGTGGAAAATATTTGCTTGATGATATATAGATAGAAAGAGATAAGACGTTTATTTCTGCAATCGCATACGCACTACCAGTGTTAGGTAACTAAAAAAGATGGCGAAATATAGTTGACTAATTATATTAAGATTGTTAAACATGAGGCTAACATATCAATCAATAAGAAGTCAATGTGAAAGCACTGTTTTGAAAGTAAAATATGGCCACCACGTTTCCGAAATCTGCCAGCGTACTTTTCCAATTCACTATTGCAACTAATTAAAACTTTAGTTAAATCCGAGATTCCCATTATACTTTCAGAAAATGGCGACTGGTTAACCCACTGTGGGAAGGAAAATCTGTTAGGAAAGTTTACACCGAGGTGTAATTACGTAAGAAGACATTAACACTCAGAGGGGCAGTAGTGAAAACTGTAAAATGGAGGGCATTTCTCACTGATCTTACTTTGTACTTCATAACTACAGTTCTTTTCTCTAAAACTAAATATTACGCTCTAATTTTGTATCTGAAATTCGAACAAGGTTTTTTAGCTTCTGGCAAATCCAGGTTCATAATAAGTGAATGGTTCACCATAGATTTAATACAATTTTCTAGCAAAAAAATTAAAGACAAAAAAATACTTATTCAATATGAGTTAATACTTTATTTATATAACAGGTCAGTATTAAGGGCTTAATTAATCAATTAATTAATCACTAAAGAAAATAAGCCAATTTATTCAGTAAAGGTGTGAATGAGGTTCAAATTTTGAACACGAACACAAACTTTGACTTTAACAGATTCCTTTTATACGGGAAACTTGTTAGTTTAGTTGCTGAATCTAGAAATATTTTCTAATGTTGGTTGTGTTCCAAAGAGGCTCATTTGCGCCTTTGATAAAAGTCCTCGTATACGTGGTTTTAGCCAGTATCCTCTCGACATTTACCATTTACCGTTTTAAGAACGTAATACATTCTGGCCTTTAATCACTTAAGTCTTATATGTAATGTTAGCATCAGATAAATTAAAATTTAACCATATTGCTCTCTCAAAACTCTCCTCAAAATCTTCCCCGAAGGATTCTTAGGTATCACTTTCATGAACATTACTTCTTTCACTCTCTTATATACAGCGACTCTCTCATCGACAAATTTTATGACGTCTTCAGGCTTTAGACTCTGGCCTTCTTTGACCACGATGAAGGCTTTTGGTGCCTCCCCTTGCTTCTCATCGGGGATACCAATGACGGCGGCATCTAGAATGCTTGGATGCTCTTTGAGGATACTCTCTAGTTCAGCCGGTGGTACTTGGAATCCCTTGACCTGGAAAACATATTTTTCTTTGCCATCACATCAACTTTATTTGATTTGAAAATTAATAGCTTCATTATTTTCCATTTTAGGAAAAAGCCTGGACACAGGCTTAACTACTCTCAACCAAGGGCACAATTTCAGAATAATCGTTGCACTCAGCTTGTGTTCAATTTTTCAACGTAGATCAAACATTGACCGATAATATTTATCACTATCTTATCATTATCTATTATATATCTATTATATAAATTACCTAATCACCTCCGAATTGAAAGCTAAGAAGATATAAGAGATGAATATGAATCAAATTTTGACACTGATTAAAATCTATACTTATGGTAATTCTGCATGTTAAAATATAAGCTCTATTCGTATTTTTGCTGTTAGATCTTTATAATTAATTAGCTCTTTTAAATACTATATACAAATAATAAACTCTAATACCTATATTATTGTGTGCACTTACTTTGATGAGTTCCTTTAACCTATCAACAATAGTGATAGCACCAGTTTCATCTATAGTAGCCAAGTCTCCAGATTTTAACCAGCCATCTTCAGTTATAGCTGCTTTTGTAGCTTCTGCGTTATTTCTATAGCCTTTCATAACTTGAGGACCCTTGATTAGGAGTTCGCCAATCTGAAAAAGATGTGACTTATTCATGATTTCTGAATGTGACATTGTGCTAATTTCAAATATAGGCTTTATTGTTATGCTACACTGATTTAATAATTATAACTAGAAATTCAACAGACCTGAAATGTTTAAACTAGGCACATCATTATTGTTTTGCTCCAGTAATGCACCAACAAGTGACAAACAAATAAAATGGCTCTAGGTTTACAATTCTGGACTTTAACAGTTCCATAATCACCTCATTAGGGCCTAAGTTCCTCATTTCTGAGTCCACAACCCTGAGCTCAGTGTTGGAGACGGCGAAACCAGAAGAACTGTAGTTTTTGGATCCAGGCGTCATCGCTGTCGCTAATGGAGATGTCTCGGTTAGCCCGTAGAGCTGGAGGAAGTCCATTCCGGGCTAAAACCATCAATCAATATTTTAAATAAATATTGGTGAATATCACAGCGCCATCTAGCGCTAAATTAAGAAGATCTTGTTACTGTGGGAATCGAGTAACTGATCGATTTTTTTTTATGCATTTATGTAATATATTAACACACATAACGGAACCAATATATGTCAAACATTCAGGATTCAAATATGAATAAAAAATGACAGATAGCATTGAAAAAAATATTTCTTTTTTTATTATATTTATGTGTTATTATTATTTGTTCATTTAAATTCATTTTGAATAATATTCTCGTTATATTTTTCAATAAAGTCAAAGTCAAAGTCAAAGTCAAAAACTTTATTTCCATAGAATTCATAAAGAAATGGCTTGGAAACGTCAATATTATTCAAAACATAAGGTCACGCGTACTTATCGATAAGTTTGATGCCTGTTCAAACCCTATCCGACCCTCCATGGGGAAGAATACAGTTAGGAATAAACTTTCCCAAAAGTACTCACCGAAGCTTTTTCGATAACCTTATGGACGTCGTTGAGCGGCAAGGGAGCGGCTGCTGATGTGATAACCTTCAAGTGAGCCATGTGCTCCCTCCTCACATCTGTATGTGACCCCGTAAATAAAACTGGAAATATAATACATATATTTGTTTAATAAATAATATTATAACTATATTTTTCGAAAACACTTGCAATGTCAATAATTTGGTTGAATATAAATGATGTCTTCAAGCCGTTTCTTTATGAATTGTCATGAAAAATGTTCTGACTTCGACTTAGACTTTATGCGTGATACTCCAATATAAAATGGGTTCACTCAAAACGACTCAAAACTACTCAAATATTGAGATTTCATTACAAAAAAACAAAAGCTCAATAACGTATTTCCAAATCAATTGATAAATGACGAACATCTAAAGTAACAAACGATAAATAAAACTAAGTTGATAATCTCCTCCTTTTCTGAAGTCAGTTAAAAACATTGTGAGGAAATCGGTGAACCTAAAATCAAAACTTCGAATACATGTGACATTTACCAAACTAGACTGGACATCCATGGTTAAAAGCCCAGCCACTGTTGTAGGTCGAGAGTAGCCCCATGTCCTCTCAGTGGGAACTCCACGTACTCTACTCGTACGGACGTTAGTCTTACTTAGAGGAGGAGCAGCCATCAGCATATTTATCGTGTGTTTCTTCATAGCATCGAGGAACGTGGCCGGTTGGAAGCGAGGCAGGGTCACCACTTTGTATCCAACCGATAGCTTGTGCAGTAACACAACTGACAGGCCGTATATGTGGAAGAATGGTAGCACACCCAGGACAGAATCTTGGCTGGTGTCTGGAACAAATATATATCTTCTAATATATAAAATTCTCGTGTCACAGTGTTTGTAACAAAACTCCGAAACGGCTTGACCGTTTATTATGATTTTTTGTGTATATTTGTTAGGTCTGAGAAAAGGACGTAAACTATTTTTCATACCCCAAAGTGATAAGGGTGGTACACCACACCAAATTTTTTTTTGGGACAAACTTGCTTAAAACATAAAATACATATAAGCTTAAATTTTCCCCCTTCTACCACCAACCCTTATTTATTAATTGCGATATGAATACCTTTATAATTTTCAACACTCGGTGGTCAATTACTTTTTAAGGAAAAACAACGTTTGCCAGGTCAGCTAGTTATATTATTATAATTATGATTCTTAAGGAACTATAGACCTCTTGCCAAGTAAATTACTTCTATTTTCAAATGGTCACAATTGTTTGACCACTGTTTCTTGTGTGGCTGGTAGAAAAGCACTGTCGGGATTGAGTACCTACATACGCTATTGCTTCATGACCTGCATATTGGCTGAACATAAAACATGAATTACATTGTTGGGCTTTATTTCAGACTAACATTTTTCCGCAGCTTCGCTCCAGCTTTATGCCACATTTATTCTAACGGGATAAAAAGTAGCCTGTGTTTTTTTTCCGACTTTAAGCTATCTCTACGAGTGAAAAAACAATGGGCCCGTTGTTTCATTGCTGAGTGGAAGAATTTCAAATCAATAAACAATTTTTTTATAAATTAGTAGAAAATTGAACAAGCCGATAAGCCTTCGGCCTTAACTATGCTCGACTATTTCTCGGCTCCTGAGTAATGATTATCTGTTAGTTTGTTTAATTATCAAAGATCAGACATTCTTAATCATTTAAAGACAGCGAAAATCTGAGTACAATATAAATGAAATAGGTTTCCGTAATTGCGTCTTAATTACGGCCAGTGTCCCTAAGGAATCATAAGGCTTCCGGAATGTCAATTAAATGGAACATCTGCTCAGGTCACTACAGGAAATGGACACAATTTTTGCGAGCAGTAATGTTAAAATATTATTAAAAATATGTGTGATAATGTTCGTAGCCAGATCAATTTATTGGAAACTAGCAGCCCGCCCAGGCATCGCACGGGTAACGTAAGTATTTATGGCTGGAACTCATCTTTTCGGAACAAAACATTAGCTTAAGCACTCAAAGATATATAGCTTCCTGTTAGTGTAAGAATTTTAAGAACAAGATAACCTCCTAAGAGATTATCTCCTACATCTAACCGCAACTACCTCTAATATTAGTGTAGAGTAAAATGAATATTCTAGCCACACATACAATGAAGAGTAAATTGTGATAAGTCGACGTCGATATAAATACAGTAACATAACCAGTAGTTTTTTTTCTATAAACGTAAACTATTAGCATAATAATAAATTATTATTTACAATTAATATCTAATTTTTCAAAAGTTATATTTACCGTTAGTGTTTTAGTTTATGAAGAAGTTCATTCTCATTTAATAACAATATAAAATCCCACAAACATAAAAAATGTCTTAAAGTGTTCTTACTGGACTGTGTCTGACGGGCACAATATCTACTTTGAGTTTTATTACCGGATAGGACAATCAGTTGCTGAGATAAATCATTGAACAGTTTCTTTTGATACCCGCTATGAACAAGTAATGTTCGTAACAAAAAGTGAGCTATACTGTGGACCTGGTCGTGATTATGGTCGAAGGTCGTTATTCGTTGCCTTTATATTACGTGAATATAATATATAATTTTTTGCAATGATAGAAGCGTCACTGCAAAAACCAATGATTAGATTAGTATATTACTGACCATAATGCCATAGCATACTTTTTATACGTCAATATACAGGGTGTGGCGTAATGAGTGGATAATAGGGTACCTGCGGGTAGGGGCCATTGTGGCGGTTCAGAAAAATATTTGTTATGCTCAGTAAAAGTGCCTCGGTTTTCGAGATATTCGACATTTTCGAAATTTAAGAAATATTTCACCCTTCGTCACTATTTTTGGCGCCCAGACTGCAAATGAATTTTTTTTTTCTATCTGTTTTTTGGATAGTATTCTTGGATAGATGTGCTATCGAACGGAAACTATTATTTTTATAACACAAGCACAGTTATGTTTTTAAAATAAGATTTCACTAAAATTTTACTTGCTTTCGTTTGTTTTCCTGACCTTTACCCTTCTGTGGTGTAAAAAAAATGTATGGTCACTTGAATGCCAACGTTTAAAAAAATTAGCCTTTTTCATCGAGATTCCGAAATGGTATATTACATGGTATTTCCACAAGTTGATTCAAAATTAATTCCTATTAAAATGGGTAGAGCTAATTATTATAAAATTACAAATAGTACTAAAATTTACTTCATTACTTAAAATCACCTAAAAACATTAGTTTAAAATTCGGTAATGAAATAAAACGAAACAATAAATTTTAAATGCATTTCATTTATTAAATTTACTATCACAAAAGGTGTTCGAAAAGTCCACCACGTGCTCTGATGCATGCTCTGCACCTTTTGATAAAAGATCTTTTAATCCTGTTCGCAAATCTTTGCTCTGTGATTTTCTGAGCAGCTAATCGCACACGCTCCCGTAGCTGGTCCACTGTATTAATTGGGTCTTTATAAACCTTTTCTTTAAGACATCCCCAGTAAAAAAAGTCCAATGGGTTGAGGTCTGGTGAACGAGGTGGCCACAAAATTGTCCCCAAACGACCGATCCATCGTCGACGATATGTTTCATCGAGGTATTGTCGAACATTTCGGGCGTAATGAGCGGGGCAACCATCGTGCTGCAGCCACATTCTTCTTCTATCTTCTAATGAAACATCTTCTAATAAAAGTGGAAGTTCGTGCCGTAAAAAATGTAAATACGTTTCTGCAGTCAATGTTCCAGACAATTCGAATGGTCCGATGATTTTGCCATTTAGAATTCCAGTCCATAAATTAATTTTGAACTGGTACTGGGACCTGTCTTCTCTGGCCAAATGAGGGTTTGTACGCTGCCAACTGTGCAGATTGTGCATATTAAAATACCCATCTTTTTTGCACGTGGATTCGTTATTTTTACTAGTAGTTCTGCGAACAGTAGACAATTATTGCTAATAATAGTTAAAAATATTTCTTTAAATTACGCCTTGATAAGTTTGGTAGGAATTAATTTTGAATCAACTTGTGGAAATACCATGTAATATACCATTTCGGAATTTCGATGAAAAAGGCTAATTTTTTTAAACGTTGGCATTCAAGTGACCATACATTTTTTTTACACCACAGAAGGGTAAAGGTCAGGAAAACAAACGAAAGCAAGTAAAATTTTAGTGAAATCTTATTTTAAAAACATAACTGTGCTTGTGTTATAAAAATAATAGTTTCCATTCGATAGCACATCTATCCAAGAATACTATCCAAAAAACAGATAGAAAAAAAAATTTCATTTGCAGTCTGGGCGCCAAAAATAGTGACGAAGGGTGAAATATTTCTTAAATTTCGAAAATGTCGAATATCTCGAAAACCGAGGCACTTTTACTGAGCATAACAAATATTTTTCTGAACCGCCACAATGGCCCCTACCCGCACGTACCCTATTATCCACTCATTACGCCACACCCTGTATATGAGACTTGGGCCATGACCTTGTACGAAATCGTCCGATTTAGAAAAAAAATATACTAAGCCCGGTTTTAACACTACTATTATTTTTCACAATTATCCGCCGCTTTTTGATTAAAAATTGTTCAGTATTGCAAAACGACATTTACGCCATGACATTGTACGCCATTTTAATGGGTTGCGTACACATTAAAATGGCGTACATATTATTTAACTGTGCTAGATCCTACTACGTATGGGATATTTTTAAAACTAACGTATTTAAAAACCAAAAAATACACAAGTACTCGCTTTTTTTAAATAAATGCTTTGTATTTGAATTATGACTTATGAATGAAAACAAGAGTCACTGTTTTCTGGTTACTTACTTGTCGTATCACAGTAATGCTTGACGCCATCAGTGTCAAGCTGCACAAAATTCGTGACCAAATTCCTATTGGTAAGTTCCACTCCCTTGGGCAGTCCAGTAGTGCCACTTGAGTAAGGCAATAACGCAATATCACCAGGCTTCTTCCTTACTCCCTTCAAGATACTGTGGTCCACAGTATTATCTAATGAAAATTCTTGGAATGATATCGTTCCCGTGGGTCTGTCCTCATTTGCAGTCGTTACTGCTATAATGGGGATATCTAAATTAGCAAGTTTGAGTGCCTCTTTAAGGACATTGATCGTGTCTGGTACACCTATAATCACCTTAGGGTTTGAAAGCAGCAACTGTCTGTGCACTTCATCTGTAAAATCAACGACAAATGGACGAATGATAAATTTGCCAGTCTGATGATAAATGATGACCACTTCGCCATCTTGTATTGCTACTTGTAAGATTAGTGATGAGAGTAGCGACAGTGGTGATGGTGATAATCATTTGGGTGGCCTCACAGTTCAGTTGGTAGTAACAGTTCTTTCTGCGCTGTAGGTCGTAGGTTCAATTCCTACCAAGACAAAAATAAATATGTGTGTCGAGCATAGTCGTTTTTTCTGTCTTAGTATACTTTGGTTCTGGTACACATTTTATGTGTTTACAAAATATATTATTATTTTATAATTTGTCTTTATCGTTGTCACAGTACAGGCTATGCTTATTTTGGGGCTGGGTGACGCTGCGTAAAATATCTATAAATATTATTTATTTATTTTGTGGCTAGATGGCGCTGTGTTTAATATTTCGCCAATATTATTAATATTATATTTTTGATTTATTTTACAATAATTTAGAGAGACAATTATGTACATCTAATATTTACGAAATGCAATGAAACTTATTCAGTTTTATTATATCTAATTATTTGTATATTTTTCTCATACCGAATACCTAACTATATAAGGTGAAAAAAGATAATAAATGCTCACGAGCTGTATATATTGGGTTGACAGTTGTGACTTCAGCGCCAGCCTGCAATATTCCCAGCACTGCTACCCCGTAGTCTGGAGAATTCGGCATCATCACACATACAACGTCGCCATCTCGGATGCCAAGCTTTAAACGTAGCTTTGCGGCAAAATTGTTGGAATATTTGTACAATTGGTGGTAGGTGTAAGAAAGGTTGGTTACGCCGCAAACCTGAAAAATGATTAATTTTGTTAGCCCGAAGAAAGTTGAGAGTTGAATCCAAGTGGTACGAACACCTGTACCCCTTTATCTTTCCATTTTCGATTCATCCTAATAATAATTCTGTATTTTTTTTTATAAGTTAATATAAGTTCCAAAAAGATCAGATTACCCACCTGATGTTAAGTGGTAACCTCTGCCCATAGCAAGCTACACGACTTAGGTTCTCCCATACTTTGGTACGACTATACCCAAGACACATCCGTATGCGCCCATCTGAGCGTTAAAGTCGTACGTCTCATGTCACAGTAAGGCAAATGCATTATAGATTGGTGGCAGAAATAAGTATAATGATGCGAGATTTCAGATACTAAAATCTCGCAATAAAATTGTTAAATCCTATTAATTCGAAGTTATTGATAAAATACTGATAGTACTGCAATTGCAATATTATCAAACTCGTAAAGATAGACACACACGTTCAGTTCTGATGTATAGATATTTTCTTTGATTATTTTGAATTTATCAATTATAGCTTGCTAGCTGCGCCCCGCGGTGAATAAGTTCAATGGGAACAATGCACTTTTCCGGGATCAAAGTAGCCTATGTGTTAATCCAGGTACCAAATTTATCATCCAAATCCAAACCGTTTTGGCGTTTAAGAGCAACAAAAATCCATACATCCTCAAAAATTTTCTCGTTTATAATATAAGTAGGATAAGATAATCAAGTCAACACTATTAGAAATAAGAAGAATTACCAAAGCTGGCTTGTCAGGCCATCTTCCTAAATTCTCCCAGATATGTTCAGGGACTGTTCTGTTTGGGAAGTCAACGTTTTTGAACGGAGACTTTATTACTCTGTCTGTGGTCCAAACGCCCTGGTTTCGTGACGAAACTGCCACTGAATTCTTGCGTGCTAATAATCGTTTAGCCAGCCGTGAAACAGTTTTAAGCATAGCCATTATCTGAAAATGATGAGAAAGATTATTAAAAAAAGGATCATTAACCATTTTCCCGGAATAAACTTTTGTGTAACGAACATAGATTTTGTATCATATCTGGGTTTTAAAATGTAATTATATCAAAAGTTTTCTATTAGTTTACTAATTTCTGCTTATGCTTAGTTTGGGGCTAGATGGCACTGTGTGAAATACCCACTACTGTAGGTATTACGGGAAACTAATGAAAGTAGGTACAACTTATATATTAATAATGCATACATACAATACAATAACCTGGCTGTCAATATGTATTATGTGTATGTATTTACAAAAAAGTATGTGTGTATGTGTATCAGTTGTCTGGCTCCCATTACACAAGCTATGCTTAGCTTACTTTGGGGCTAGATGGCGCTGTGTGAAATGTCCACCAATATTTATTTATTTATTTATTTAATAGCACCCCGACACAAAACAAACATCTTAATTCGTTTTTGTCTTTGTGGGAACTGAACCCACGATCTACACCGCACAAGGTAGTTAGGTAATTAGCTTCGAGGCCAATCAATGATATCAGACAATATACAAATACAAATACAGAAATATTTATAAATACAAATTAAGGGTACAAATAAATTTGGAAGATCTGCCTCCTGTTTCAGTTTACAGAAACCATGTTACAGGAAGCAGAAATATTGCATCTTGCTGCTTAATAACTACAAACTATAAAAAAATATAAATACCCGGATGATATTCAAAAGGAGACCTGGAGGTTGAAATAAAATTGCAAAAAAAACTGACTGTACCACTTCGATACTACTATTCTACTACTTCATTATCGAAAGTAAAATGATAAGGTAACATACTGCTACGGTACACACAACACAAATCTAAATGATTATTATAATTATTTTGTGTCAGCATGCTATTATGATGCATGTGATAATAATGTAATTGCACGGACGTAATGAAGAACTTACTAAATTATCATCATTCGGAGCGATACAGCTATCAAAACACCGACTGTATTATTGAGCGTAGCGTTTTTATAACTATGATATGTAATCCAATACGATCTTTTTTAAGCCAAAAATTTTATCATATATGGCATGTATAATATGAAGGTATAAACAATTTACTCTCATACATTAGTATCAAACCTAATCACGCAAAGAACACACATAGTATATGGTTGAATACATTAGCTAACCTTGAGCCGGTTTTGTCGCAGGCCAACTAACGTAGGATATTTATAGACGTTAGAACTAATATACCCCGAAGTCTTCCCTTTGAGAATTATTTTAAGTCATCAGAATTCAACGCCAGCTAGCAAAATCCTGGACCTGTTTGGTGCTCAATACTTACACAAATAAACAATATCGAAGACGGTACAGTAAAAACATTCACGTCACATATCCTCAAACGTTGACAACAAAACCAAACATTTCCTGAACAAACAAACACAAATATTATTAGACCGCAAATCACAAATCACTGTCCAAAATGTTTACAAGCACGACCGTAGTCACACGCGTCCGAAAACATTATTTGAAAAGATTAAAATGGTCGTCAATCTACTCGCAGTTGCTACGGAACGTGTTTATTTTTCGATTGGATGACTTTACATTTCTGCTTATGTTTATTTGATGATTACAGATATACAACAAAAAATTATATCGTGTATCTAGTTGTGTTTTACCCCTCGTCCCTCTGCTCAAGGTTAAGTATAGAATATTTAACTATTCTATAGTTTTAGCATACACTGATGCATTTCTCAGTAATGTTTTTATCGCAGACTCAGCCGTCTCTGTGTCGCCGGCTGTGTTCTGCCTCTGTAAATGATGATCTTTATTAAAACGCCTCCAAATCGGCGTGGACGTAATCGTTTAGTTTTCATTTAAATTCCAATTTCAGTTTTTAAGAACCCTTAACAACGTTCCCCAAATCAAACAGTTACAAATACAGATACTTAAATATTTAGCCAAAGCCAAACTATACAACAAAATGCTGTTACTTTTAACCAAGTTAGTCATAGCGGCCATTTTAACTGCAAGTGTAAGACCGAAGGCCAAGTTGCCTATTGACGAGTTATAATGCTATTTGTATTAAGTTCCATTGTTATTTCAACCATACTGACTGTTAAGAGAGTATAATTTGTCTGTAATTTTTATTAGTTGGTAGGTGGTGTATATTTGCTTTTAAAATGGGATCCCACTGTCAGTAAACATTATTTTGATTAACTGATTAGGTAGGTACACAGTGTTTTGGTTAAATTATTGTATATTTATCGCTGATCATAGTCCCAGGGTAACGGGCTCAATTCAAATTTTGTCTTCGTGAATAACATTATACAAAAATCTCTGAGTTTTAATAGGTATTTATAAAATTTTCAAAATATTATAATTTTCTTGTTAGACTAGCTATTCATATTGTTATGGTTAGAAGAGAATCTTATACTTTTTAATTAAATAAAATGATATTTATGTGTGTACAGTATTATATTATATTTACGCAATCTAAAATTAATCCAGCGAATAAGATTTTTAGTAAAATAATAAACGTTGTGTAGCCGTAAATATTCGCAGTTAACTGCAGCAGACCTAGTCTTACTTAGCGTTACTGAAAACCAGCGCTGCAGAGCTGTTAATTTCCAGCAGCTTATGGCGAGTGGCGACGATTTTCTTGTCGCCAATCTTTTTGAAATGTACCTTTATTTTGACCTATTTATTATGTCATGTAATAATTTTGTTTTTACTGAATTAAACTGATAGGTAGATGACTTTATTGCACACCAAATCGAGATAACAAAGGTCAGTAACTACGCAGTGGGAAGTCTTATCGCTATAAAGCGATCTCTTACAAACAACATTTGTATGTATAAGGACTATTGAATTATATGGACTATTGTAGTTTCATCTATCGCTGTTGTTACTAAATAATTGTTAGCTACTGACTTATAAAAAACAGTCTTTGCCGCAGCCAACATAATTAGCGTAAATATTTTCCTTACATTATGGAGTTTCTTGTAACCCTGGCCATAAAATACTATCAAAAGGCAATAGACTCCAAAGTGCCGTTTTCGAGCGGGAAGCAATTGTTTAATGTACTGCAAGGAGTTTAGTAGGTGTCATAATCGAACCAGTCGGGCGTACGCTAAATATCGCGTTATCGAATTTAAACGCGAGCGAACGAGACGCTAATTTTCAACGGCTTAATGGTTTACAGTTAGAGATCCAGGAATTTCATTGCACACTAGCAGTAGAACTTACGCCAAGTTCGTCTTTGCAAGTACTGCAACCACGGCCATTTCTGCCGCCAAGCAGTGCCTTGGGTGTCGTACCTAATAGGGGATGACCCGAGACGCATTTCTTGTTATGGGCAGTTACACTTAACATCAGGAGGGCTGGGCTATCTGCTCGTTCCGTAACTGTGTCACATAAAACTTATTTTTGTTATGGGTTAGCAGGCGCAAGAAGTAGAAACAAGTCGATAGTGATATAAATGTACGGCCATGGCCATGAAAGGGAAAGAGACAACAAATACTAAAGCAGGACACAACAAATACAGCTGTCACCGTGGCATTGACAGTGACATTTACGTCATATGAGTTTACCATGTATCATGCATACAGTACAGCATTTACACTAGTTAATTCTTCGAATCTAGATGAAACTTTTTGTTTAATGTAATTCGTGTGGCGGAGCGAGCTGACGGCCCACCTGATGTTAAGTGGTAACCGCCGCCCATAGACAACAACAATACGACTCAAGTTCTCTCCACCAAAGTATAAGATGACCTAAGTCGCATTGCGTTGCGTCCATCACCCCGTGACGGGGATTTTACGTCTCATGCGCATGTAATTTCACCTACTTGTACGTAAAAGTAAAAATTTACGACATTTTGTGAGTAGCTCCTCCTGATGCTAAGAAAGTGTTAGCAGAATTATTTGTGAAAATAATGGCGGCGATGAGATCATTACTTGTCACGTCTAAGCTAGTAATTCCTCCAAAGCGGAAAGAGGTTCATTGCCTACCTTTTTGGAAAACAGGTGTGAAGTTTTGATTTGATGAAAAAAATATTTATGGTTTATGTATCTTCAAAAATAGACGAATGTTTTAGTAGCTGTATATAATCTGTGCTCAAGAATTTCTGTTTTCTTCAAAGGTGCTTTTCGTTAATTACGTTCAATATCAGTTAATTAGACATCTCTTTTGAAGATCTGTCTCCTTTACAAAAGCCAGTGAAAAACATTAAATTTATTAAGAAAATTTATATGGAATCTCCAGATGCTACGAATCTTATGCTTGTTTTTATCTACCATCGTACTGGGCAATCGTCTCAGACTAGATTCCCAACTGACTGGTCTCACAACTCAGTTGGCAGTAACTCTGTCTTCTGGGTTCGATTACCACCCGGGACAAATATTATGGAGATGAAAACTGTTGTTGAAATAAGATGTCTTTGTGTTAATGTCCTTTGGTACATTTATATTATGTACAAAAATAATACAAGTTTTCTAAAAGTTATATTATTTCCAAAGTACAAGCTAAGCTCAGATTGGGGTCAGAGGGCATTCAGTAAAAAAAAAAAAAAATATCCAAAAAAAAAAAAATATCCAAAAAAAAATATTACTCCCGCTTGTCGAATGTAGGCCGTTATCCTAAGAGGCTGATTCGCTAAGTTAGGTACTACCTCAAAGTATTTGCAGCAGCATCCGTTTGTGGGTTTCCGAAGGATTCATTGTAACAAATTAACTTACTCCAAGGGTTGAGTCGATGAGAACAAAATTTAATTACGTCATTCCAATTCAATCTCGAACTTCTTCAACCCAAACCGAATTAATTTTGTTATTTCCTTCGTAAAATCTTATTTGAAAAGCTTTTCTTAATCATCACAGGGAAGGGTCGCTTGATAATTAGAATTTAACAATTTTATGACGATCTCTAAGCTGTAGTTACCGATGGATCATGTTAGGCGGAATATTCTGCCCATAACAGCAGAAATACGACCCTTGGCCCTCTTTTGGCGGATCCCTGTCTAAGCGAGGGGTATTGCGTGCTATCCCTGGCCGAGCCAAACATTTTTCTGTTGAGTATAAAGTTCTGTGTGTAGGTGTATCCATGCCACCTGAGATACAGTTAATGCTAGTGATGAGTTGAGTAACCGTCTTTTATTTACTTATTCATTGTTCATACATATCTTTGATACTACTTGGTTTTATTTTTATTTTATATTTTTTTCTGGATGCCCAATAGTTATACTAAGACCCATTTCAAGGTTATCCATTCATTACCGAACACCCTGTATATTTATATACAAGAAAAACACCTCTCCTGGTGTTTCCATAACCGTTCCGTTCAAGTAATTTTCCGGCTGATCAGCCTTTCGAGTTTTTCCTCGACACAAGTCAAGTGTGAGCTTATTGGCCCGCTAAGAATTCCAATAAAAGTTAGGTGTATCTTAGCTCTAAGTGGCTCTTCAAAAGGAAGGTCGAGGAAATGGGCTTGGTTTTAATCTTACGTGGCCTAATTTATTATAAGATCAAGTTAAAGAGCATTAATAAGCTTAATAAAAATTGGTTTGAAATATATTAAAACATCCTCAAACTAGAAATATTTGCAATTAATTGCAATTATTACCCTTAATTGACCTTCTCATATAACGCATATTTTCTACCACCTTCGATGGAGTTTTGAAACGAAATAGCCCAGGTCATATTTCGTTTATGGAACTACAAGGACTGTAATGTTCTACTACGGATCCCTGTATTCTGTCTTCTGTCTGTCTTCATTAGATCCGTTATGGACAGAAGGCCCCAAAATATATATGTTAAGTCATCTGTTTATTCCATCGCCACACTCCCATAAAAAAATAACTTTAAAAAGAAAAATTTCTTAAATAAATTTTCATCGGAAAATTGGATTATACCTTTAAAAGGCTTTAAGATATTGCTTTCATCTTGTTTGGTTTCGATCCTTATTGGAAACTTTGGTGGAGTTTTTAAATCACGAAATGTCCCGTTTGGTTTCCGGTTACTTTCTTAAGTAGATTCAAGATTTAAGAAATTTATTGCACAACCGAAAGTACCATTTTAGTCTTAAAATATACCAGAACTTATGACTTATTTTGCGACTTCAATCTCTGTAAGTGTGAGTACCTGTGAGTGTAAGACTACCTGTAAGTGTATACTTTTCCAGCGTCTAGAAGCGGACATTCTCAATATCAACACATGAATGAATAATGTAAAAACATTGTAAAATATCAAAGTAAAAAGTTATGAAAATTATAATGTCACTTAGTTGCTTTCAATTGTATTGTGTTGTACTAGATTTAAAAACGAAGTAAATCCGACAATGACATGTCATTCTAAATAACTCAGTCCCGACCGCTGGCCTGATAGGGGTGGGGGTGAAGTGTTGACGGTCCGTACTGATTGTGGGTAATTGACGTATGGAATTTCATTATTGTGAGGACTGGAGAAAATACAAACAACCTTTCGCATACAAAATATTAGCACAAAGCCAATTAAAGTGTAATTAAATATAATAAATATAATCTATAACTAAAGGGGGGCATTTCACACAGCGCCATCTAGCCCCAAACTAAGCTAAATAAATAGCTTGTATGGGTAATTGAAACAATAGTATACAAAACAATACAAACTAACGTTCACATTTCTCAGTATAAATGTTACTCAGACGAAGCCCCAAAAGGAAAAGTCATAGGTCAAAATATAAGGCTCCATGCAAAGCGGGCTTACTATTCTAATTAGTTGGTATTAAACTCTTCGTACGCTAGCCTTTGGTAGATGTGTAATCGCATTAGTTTCGCCGGGAACCATTGAAACGGCAATGCTATTTTGCTTGTTTCGTGTAACATTATTGCAAAGTTGTAAGTATAACTTTTTTGCTTTATAGCTGTGTGCTTAAAGTTTCAGTTATATGGATAGTGGATACTGATAATGTGAGTGGATGAACTATTTTCTTGATGGATAATAATCATGAACGCCGTTAGTTTTTCAATCCAATTTTTTTTCCTGTATGTAACTGATGGATGATGGATGACGGATTCATGAAATGAAGACTATTAAAACAAATTTATTGTATATATAATTATATTTTTATAATAATATATATCTATATTTTTATTGTATATAATATAATGTGAACTGATACAGTGTAGTGTAGTGGGGTGCCCATATAAATTTGCAATGCCTGAATGAGGCACCTAAGTTTTAAACATATAGTGATGATGTGATTACATAGCTATTGATCAACGTGTTAAAAAATAATATAATTGTATTTTGACGTACTAAATGTAATTTCCATATTAATGCACAATATATAGGTATATGTTAAGCATTAGATTAATAAATACTAAAGTGTGGTATGGTATGCTTCAAATTGGAGCACCCAAGCGCTAAAATAATTTCGTCCTGACACCATACGTCTCAAGTTTAAGGCCATGTGCTTTATGCATCTAAGTTACCATTATCTGAGTGCTGGGTAAAATCTAATTAAGCTAAAA
Source organism: Chesias legatella (assembly GCA_947359385.1). Lineage (NCBI taxonomy): Eukaryota > Metazoa > Arthropoda > Insecta > Lepidoptera > Geometridae > Chesias > Chesias legatella. The sequence continues at coordinate 10,627,652 of OX375769.1, read as the reverse complement.
CGTAGTGCTGGAGTGCAAAACTTGGACCTATCTTACGTTAACCACGTGGAAGTTAAGGGGGAAAATAATGCCTACAAAGGTTATTCACGCCTAGATGTGGCTTTGATAATGTTTTCTGATTGCTCAGTTGCTAAGTTGGTAGCAACCATTGAGTGTTATTACAAACTAGCTGCGCCCCGCGGTGTCATCCGCGGTGAATAAGTCATTCCACATGAACCGTAAATTTTTCAGGTATGAAAAGTAGCCCGTGTAAATAAAGAAGAAAAAGAATTCAGAAAGCATTTCAGACTATAATCTAACTTAATGTCAAATTTCATCCATTCCGTTCAGCCCTTCGCCGTGATTTAACAAACATCCATCCATCAAAACTTTTGCATTCAGTAGTAAGATTGACGTGAAAATGCGGAGGAGTCCGAACGATACTGTAATAAAATATATTTTAGTAATGAGTAATGAGTAATAAAAAGTATAGAGTATTGAGTATTTAGTATTGATTATTGACTACTGAGTATTAAATATTGAGTACCTACTGTATAATGAGTTTTGAGTGTTCTTTGGTTTCCGTTTATTATATTGACTTGTAGTTACAATGTGTACATAATAAATAAATTAACTCGAAACATGAAAATCGAGTATCAAGTCTATATATTCGACTAAGGATTTTAAAAATACAGGAGTTTAAAAACAATAAAAAGAAAATAAAGGTAAGTACGATCGGCACTCTTATCGGTTAAGGTTGCTATTTACTTAGGTACGGAGTCGATAAAGTGAGGTTCTTGGATGCCGCAGTTTCATCCTTCTTGCCCCATCTAGTTATAACTACATCTCCGCGTAGCAAAGCAATGCCAGAAAGGTGTGACATGGGCTCTCCTCCTAAAACAAATTAAAGGGCTGAGTAAAGAGATCATCTAACTAAGTAATTACTGGGGGTTTTATTGGAGCTTCTTATTTGTTCAGCTTACTTTCAATGTTGCTGTTATTGTCCACGGCCTGAAATAAAATAGGTAGCCTGCTGATAGGCAACGTGCTGGTAATTCCTCGAGTGTTGCAGGCGTCTATAGGCGAAGGTAGCCACTTATGATGGTCAAAAAAACTTGTGTGACATTAACATATTTTTTATTGAGCAATATCTAATATCCCTGTAACCGTTGAGCTGCATTTTTGAATTTGATAACAGACAGTAACAACCGAATATTTCAACGTGACGTGGCGTAGTAGATCTAACATTGTAGAGAGTTCGACCAGAAAGTACTGCCATCACACCGATTTTGTTACATACACACGAATTGTTCTATCATCAAGGGGAACGTGCGCTTTGCTGAGTAAGTTAGATTTTCTTCTTCATAGGAGAAGACAGTGTGCAGAGCATATAGCAAAACGCCAGGTAGTCTGTATCGCTTGAATCACGTCATAATGGACAACACCCCTATTCTTGAGAGCTTGTTTTGTTTCTGGGAACGTCTAATTTAACTCCCAAATATGCAAAGAGAGAAAATACTGGCAATTTATACTTAATTTCGGTTGTACTTCACTGGTACATAGCACAGGAAAATTGCATTCGTGCCAATTTCGTGCGCATCTGCTATATGTATTAATTTGACTGTATTTTGGAAGAACCCCAATCGCATCCCAGCTACAACTATAAATGCGAATGTTTAACTATAAATATATTTTGTGTACTACAATAAGATTTTTTAACGAAAATATTCAAAATACATTCAAAAATATTTTTACTAAAGATATTATAACATTTGTAACTTGTTAAAAAAGCGTTCACTTTTTAAAATGAGCTTAAATCGAAATCAGTCGAAAACCACAACTCACCACAATAAATGAATTTTACCCTTATTCGGAAAGTTTCATAATTTTAGGAGAAATATGAATACTTTGAACTTGGGAAATGAAGCCATGGGCCCAACGTAAAAAAATTATATTCAGAATAGGTGCAATTTCACGTGGCTTCGTCTGTCGGACGACGCGCCCTGTGGTTCCACGCTGCAGCGTACTGACAAGAAGATATCCATTGCCAAAATTTCGATTACTGTCAGTGAACAAACCCAAGGAACACTTCAGTCACCACACAGTTAACTGGCTGCAAGATTAAAAAAGTCACTTGAAAAGTGACACTATAAATAAATACTAGCGTACCTTCAAACGTGAAAAGAACCCGCCTCAAAGTGATAAAAACATAATTTAACAATAATATTATCAGTCCTACCACAACCTATTTGAGCGGATATAGTATTCTATCCAATATATTATTTTGTCAAGTTAATGTAATTAAACATATCCCATTTCGATTGACTTCCGGAACTGCCAAGTCCCTCAATACAGTCTGAGGAGATAAACGGAAACATGAAAGGTCTCCAAAAGCCACTTAACCCTATAAATGCTAATTGCCACCAGTAAACTACAAAACCGCGGGATCCATAACTAAATTACGTCCAAGCCAGGGGTTGTAAATCATTGGCACGTTTCAAATTAATTCACTACCTGTGTCTATATTCTGCTGACGCGAATGTCTCGGATTCTCATCGTTTCTACATCGCAATGACGCAAACACATTCTATATCATTATTTTTTTGTGTAAAAGGAGAAATATTTCATTTAATATTGTGAATAAGTTACGAACACGGAGAGTCTGATAACTTTATAAATTTTAACCTGATGTTAAGCGGTAAGCCCTATAGAATAATAATCATTTATTTCGGAATTTTGTGTTTTCCGCGATACCCAGGTTGCATTGTATTTGGCCCGTATAGATTTCAAAGGTGGATAGTTTAATTAATTATTTATCTTTCGAATGGCAGAAATAGTTAGGTATGCGGCAGTACTTATCCTGAGGAACAACATAACCAGTTCGAAATAATGTTAATAGTACAAAAGAGATCCGACAACAACCATGTAGCCGATGGTGGCGCCACATAACGCCTGAACTAGGAACTGGCTCACAAGTTCACCTCGGCCTCATTAGTACTCGAACCCACGACCTGCAGATATAAAAACAGACGTCAGTAATATCTTAGCTGCCACCGTTTTTTCTATGCCAATTTATTTATGAACTTATTAATAATTCATCATATCACATTAATTTATTATATCTTTTGTCAGTATTTCCCATGTGGCATTATAATCGAATCCCCAATAGTTAAATGTTCAATTACTTTTTCAGCTTCTGCGAATGAAATTAGTTTTTAAGTACTGATTATATTTTATTGTAAGTCCATCATGTTCGTGAATAATTGTATGGAATAAATCACAAAACGGAATTTAATCGGTACAAAAATTCTTGCTCTTACTATTTACGTTTGTATCTTTTCTCTTGAACTCATATTTTATCTTAAGAACTCTTGTACGCTGTTTCTATGTTCATATAATCCGTCGAATAGAATTATCAAGTTATTAGTTCACAACAGACTTTTTAATACTTGATTGCCATTCTTAAGTTTTTTTTATATTGGTATACATAGCTGCAGAAACAGGCAGCGACTGAAACAAGTAGCCGCAGAAAAAGGTAGCCGCAGAAATAGGTAGCCACTGAAACAGGTAGTCGCAGAAACAGGCAGCCACTGAAACAAGTAGCCGCAGAAACAGGTAGCTACTGAAACAAGTAGCCGCAAAAACAGGTAGCCACTGAAACAAGTAGCCGAAGAAACAGGTAGCCACTGAAACAGATAGCCACTGAAACAAGTAACCGCAGAAAGAAGGTAGCGCGATCGTGTCCAGAATACGTCCGGCGAGTCTAATCCGCGGCGCAATCAGACCGCTTTTGTGACCGAATTCAGGTGTAGCTGTGTTTGAATGATTAGCCTAATCGAATTACGAAGTTAGTTGGTAATTTGTTGCCTTGTGCTTGATTATTCTGTTATTATTAATATTCAATAGTACGCCAATTCTGCTCATTGGAGAGTTGTACATTGAGAGGTATTATTTATTTTGGATTTGACCTTTTTATTATGTGATTAATTACGGAACGAGCAGGGTTACCCAACTGTTGTTAAGCGGTAACTTCTGCCCATAACAAAAACATACCATGAGGACCTCTCCTTTCCTACTAAGATATGGAAAGACTGAGTGGCATTGACCCGTACTAACTTTGAGACGTGAAGGTGGAATGTCCGGTGCCTGTAATTTCACCGGCGACCAAGCATTTCAAATTGAAAACAGCAATGCGTATGCTTTACTGCTTGGCGGCAGAAATAGGTGTGATGGCAGGACTACTCCTAGTGTTACTGCAGTACAAAATAATAAGCCTTTTTATTTAGTTTCTTGCCGTTAATATTCATAAAATATTTTAAAATTCAATGAGCAATTACTTTAAAGTGAAACACAAAATGCGCTGCATTTAATTTCATACAATTTGCCACAACATGGCGTGACTCGATACGGGACCGATAGTCATTTGAAAATACACGAGCATGCGCTGATATCTTTTATGGTAGCTGTGTATGAGTTCTTAACTAACGTCGATAAACTTATCTGAGGTAAGCACTGACATGCAAAATGTATTTTGCAGTGCACGTGATACATACATAAGTAGTTTTTATCGAGTTAAGAGTTATATTTATATTTGCAGTAATTTATCCTGTTGAATAATCAACGTTTATGGTTTGGGTTTGGGTCTGGTGACTTGGGTCCTCCCCTACTAGGTACCCAATGTAGTGGAATGTCTCATGTGCCGGCAGAAATGGGCACGCCAAGTTGGTCCGAGAAGTACTGCCACCACGCCCATTTCTACCACCAAGCGGTAACGCTTTCGCGTTACTGTGTTCTGATTTGAAAGGTGTGGTTGCAGATGAAATTACAGACACATGAGGCATTTCACCTACACGTCTCAGAGTTACGGGCGCATACGATGCGACTTAGGTCTTGTCATACCTAGTAGGGAAGGACCCAAGTTGTATCGGTTGTTATGGGCGGAGGTTACCACTTCATACCCGATGGGCCGTCGGCTCGTTCCGTAACTGTATCACAAAAAAAATATACTATAACCTTACATTGAGTATAGCAGTTGAGCAGTTGAGTTTTGAGTGAATAATGTGGAGAAAAAGTAGCATATCATCTCTAGTAATACTCAATGCCCATCGCGCAACTAATACTCGTGTTCTACCCTTGTCCTGTTTTACCCTTATTAAGTTACGGGACGAACTTACTCACACTGTACTGCGCTCGTTTCCCTGAGATTATGATGGATGAGCGTCTTTATCTGTTTGTAATTTCACCGACACCCTTCAAACTGAAACGCGGCAACTTTCGTACGGTGGCAAAAATTTGAGTGGAGGCATTCTGTAAGCGTTTTTAAATGTGATAAAAATGTACGTTATCTCGGGGATTAGGTGTTGATTTTGTGCCTACGTCTAAAAAAAACTACCATTTGAGATGCTCCGCATATAAGGCAGAGGTAATCCGCAAGCAAAGAGAGTCCCAGGTTCGATCACCGGCTATGTTAAATATTTTTGGATGGACATGAAGTTTGTTCTTCGTCACGGATGTTTGTGTCTTTACATATGAGTATCTCATGTCACCTGCGACACAGGGACTCCTGTCTCAGAAGTATGAGTCAAGCGCGTTAATTCGTGGCTTTCCTAACATCAGGTATGAATGAGTGTAAAACTAATAAATTCCTGTATACGACTTTCCTTAGATGTAGGACAATCTTATATGGCGGTGGATGCAGCTTTATTATTAACGCTAGTGAAAGCGCGTTGGTACTGAATAAGGTGCGGTTTTAACAAATGCGACTAGGTAAGCAAGACCGTTTAACATATTTTACAATTGAAATGATTTCTTACGAAAGTTTGCATCTGATTTTTGTCTTTATCAGCTCAGACAAAGTTTGGTCAAGATCGGCAACTGAAACATAACAGAAATTTAAAAATAACGCTTTGAGTATGGAGTTTAAAAACTGAAGCTATATTTCGGATGATATACGACAGTTAAAAAAGCCAAATCACTCAGAAACTCATCACGAAAGCTTTAAAACTGCAAGGCTCGCGAGAACGTAATTTTTCCTTCCACGATGAAAGCACTCGCTAAGACGGGATTATGGGAAATCCCACCCCGAAGTAGGGGGTGAGCCACTAGCAAAAATATACAAGAACATTATAACATGAAATACTCCAAATTGTGTGGAATTCATAATTTGGCCTGCTGAAAATAATCTTAGCAAACTTTATCGCAATCTGGTGTTATAAATAGGGAATTAAGTAAGTAATTACAATGATGTCAGTAGATTTCAGATCTAAATGTATTATTCCCTCCGCTGGGACTCGACTTCTATTGATAATCGAGGGGTACAATACCCGATTCATCAAGTGAACGCTTTTGATTGATCGGTATGAATTTCTCGCCCTACTCCGTACCAGCTTACTCACTCGTGAAATTTTCCACGTTAAATAAGTAAAAAAATGCTACAGGAATACATAACAATAATTATATTGGTGAACATTTCACACAGCGCCATCTAGCCCCAAAGTAAGCTAAGCATACCTTGTGTCATGGGAACTAGACAACTGATATAATACATGTATTTTTTTGTAAATTTTTAATTGATCTCTCAAAAAAGTATATATGAAAACTCTCCTTAAGCTTTGGAATATAACGGATGCCCTATAAAGTAGAGCACATATTCAGAAAGCCACGTCAATCTCCCTTTACTATATTCCGTCACATATTACGAAACTGATCTTAGATTATGTCGTCTGTATAAAAAACTCTCCTTAAGCTTTGGAATATCAAGGATAATCGATAAAGTAGTTCACGTGCTTAGACAGCTATGTCAATCTCGTTTCACCATATTTTGTCACATAATAGCTGGTCTTGGAATACGTCGCCTGTATGAAAAACTCATCTTAAGCTTCAGAATATGAAAGGTGCTCAATGAAGTAGTGCACGCTCAGAGAGCTACGACTCACGTTTTACGGGGATTGCACGGGAACAATGAGTCGCGGGCGTTGGCTTAGACGTGTCAGTCTCATTCTGATTCAAGTCTAACTAACTTTTGTTAGTAAAATAGTTATGAACATTATTTTGAGAGCTTGTCCATGAAGAGAGGTTTGGAAGGATGAAGGAATGGTTTATACAGGCGCTGATCCTAGCAACAAGTGCGTTATTCAGTCATTTGACTAATTCACATTTCCAAGCGACTTCTTTAAGCATTCCAAGCAACAACCGTCGCCAAATTTGTATTAATTTATATCTCAAAGCAATCTCTTAGATGTTGGTATATTTTTTGGGGTTAAATTGCCGAAGCAAATTGTTACGTGGGTTGTTTGTTGAAAAACAATGTCAGAGATGAAATCACTTGTCCTATCTACTTTCTCATGATAGTGTGGGTGAAACGTGGCTTTATTTGAGGCTCTTTGAGCAAAGCCTCAAATAAAGCCACTTTCGTAGAATAAGGCTTGATTTAAATGAAGGTCTGTACAATTCAGTCAACTTTGCAAGGCGCCCACAATTTATACAAATATATTGTTGCATGAATACCCATTTTACATTTTGGAACGAAATGAAAGTCTATTGCATATGATAAGAATGGATGCTTCGCACGCAGATTTTCAATATCCGTTGGGATGGCTATCGCAGTGTAGATATAGCTTTACCCAGAAGTTATCGGTGTGACATTTAAATAAAGAATAAGACATTTTTCTTATAGAATAACCATAAAATAAATATAAGTACCCGTCTGTCTATATATCTATATCTTATATAGATAGAGAAATATACTTAAGAATTTCGATTCGACGATTCGACTGATTCGCGAGGCATGTTTGCGTATTTATTTAACTTATTAACTGTCCAGCCATACATACTACGATATTACGACGGATTTTCTGTATTATTTTGTGTAATTTTTTATCTTTTCTTTCTTATATTGGAAAAATGACGTAGAAATCACAATTGAGCAAATTTCTCCGAAGTGGTACACAGAGTTTAATCAGCCTCTTATTTTCTAGCAGGCAGATGAGCTGACCAACCTGAGATATAGAAATGATGTACTTACTTGAGCAACCTTTTTCTCTGTGTATTCGATAAACATAATAGTTTAAAGATTTGACTAAATTTGAACAGATAAATTTATTAAAAGTCCGATTTGTCATCACTGCCTGGAAATATATCTTTTCCGTTATTTATGTAGATAGCTTGCAGCTTTTCGCAAACTTGCTACAAACTATTGAAATATTTTTCGGCACAGCACTATGCTCAACTGTCATTGTCATCTGTCAGTGGAACGTTTGTCATTTTATTTGTTGTCGTCTCAGAGTAACGACGTTTCATTCGTTTAATTGAAACGTTTTAATGTAAACAGTAATTTTATCCGCTATCTGCGAGATGGTTTATTTATTTGTTATTTAGAGGTAGAGGTACTTATTAAGACAAATGATTTATTGTTTTGTCTAGAGGATATTTGTAGATTAGTATTTAATTACTTATTATTAGTATATCTCATAAAAATTGTTTTATTTTCAGGTAGACAAATCAATTCTGTATTAAAGAATCACACGTCACATCTTCTTATAGCAAAATTGTAGAATTACACATATTATCAACTTGCTTAAGTAGAAATTAAATCATTGTCCCCTCCTTAAATATCTTATGTGTGTATGACACATTATTAAAATAATATTATCTGAAAGCAAACACAACGCCAAACCTTGTTATAATACTTGATTTGTTGCTTTAATAATACCAAAAAAGTATGATTTGATTCACCATTCGACAATTTAATACTGTTTGAAGATCATTACGATTGTGTTGGGAATATTATAGAGCTGTTACAGCACAATGCCGATGTCAGTGGGGGATCCAACAATGGCGTTTAAGGTACAGTCGAATGTAAAAGTGACTTGTTTAGAATTTTGTATATCTGTTTTCCACTAAACTCTAAAACAACCCCAAACAACAAATATACTCGAACGCTTTTTTTTAATACATATTAACAAGCATACACAGAAATACATCTATCTTCGTCACATAAATGTTGGTCCTGGATGGGAATTGAACCCACAAACTACAGCGCAGAAGGCAGAGGTCCTACTTACCTACAATCAACTAAGCCATGAGCCCATGAGAGTGAATGAAGCTAAAAAAACTTACTAATAACAATGAAATACTTGTATTTCCGTTTGAGATATTTTTCAATTTCAATTTTCAATTCCAAGAAAATGTATTTACGTGACCACACCACCAAGTTTATAGATAAATAAATAAATAAAAATGGTTACACGAATATAAAAAAAATTTTTTTTGATTAAAAAAATTTTTTTTTATCCTTTAGATTCAGAACGAAATACAACAAAAGCGCGCGGAAACGTAATCCAAGGCATGGTGTTTCGTCTACCATATAGCAGCTAAGTTATTACCAAACACTTAAAACGTTCGTATGATTAGAACCTTCCATTATTAGTTGACAACAAAGCCACAAGTTTATTTCACACGGACGATTGTAGTATTAAATTGTCCTGAAAAATTGATGTCGTGATGACGCCTACTGTATTCACAACACCAATCAAATGTGTCAGCGAGTGTACCGCGGGGTGGAAATTACATTTGTATGGCATTGACATCTCTGATATATGGTGTGACGTTTTGTTGTGGTCATTTATCGGACTGGCAACTTTTTCATTGATTTAAGAGACGTGCGATTGACGTTACGGCTGTTTCCGAGCAATATAGTTTTTGAATTTTCCACGTTTTTAGAGTGAATCCTGAGTTATGGTGAAATAAAACAAATATTGTTAGACATTGCACACACCGCCATTTAGCCCTAAGCGGAGCTTGTACTAGGGAAGTCAGATAACTGAAACAATACCAAAACAAAATGAGTGTTCTTGGGTGGGAATGGAACCCACGACCTACAGTACTCAACCCAGAGTTACTACCAGCAGTGCTGTGAGGCCAGTCACTTACCAAAACAATAACATAGTCCATCGGGGGCAGAATGAGATCAGTCGTCTTCGTTTGACAGTTTCTATCACACAGAAATCGTTTGACGTCGATTGTCTATTTTCTACAATGGATTGTTGAATTGGAGTTCAATAATTTTTTTTTGTTAATTAATGACGGAAAGAGCTGACGGCCCACCTGATGTTAAGTGGTAACCGCCACCCATAGACAACGCCAAAACGACTCAAGTCCTCTCCACCAAAGTACGAGATGACTCAAGTCGCATTGCGTTGCAGGGGGCTGATATCGACTTATGAAAAAGCGTACAAATCAGGGGAACACTATTTTTGTAATTAGCTTCTGATCAAACCAATGCTTGGGATGCTTGGAACGATTCTGGCCGGAGGGTTGCTAAGAGAGACAATGCTGAAGCCATTTTTGGCACAATTCTAGATGCTTACATAAGTAAAGCTTCATTACAGCTGTGTTAATTGTTTTAAACAGTCATTAAATACCTTAACTCGTTTGTTTTTATTTATATTAATTAGTAGCCATCTGATGTGCGTAATTTCGTGGGATAGTGACAAATGTCTAAGGAAGGTTCAACTTTCTATTTGAAGCAAGTTAACTCCCCTTCATTTCAATCGTGCCAACAACTTAGCTGTGTTATTCATCGTTCGACTAACAGGCAGTTGGCGTTTCTGCACCGTTATTATAGCTTCGAAAGCGCTAGAAGCTGTCAACACCTTGGATTGTCATATCTCACCATATAATGCGGGAAGAGGGTGCCAAAATATATTTCATTCCTGTAACTACAGACAGAGAGACCACACGAGTTACGTTATTTATATTCTTTTTACCATTTCTTTCTTTTTTCTTTTTTAACGAGGCGTAATAAGCTTTTTTGTATGCTCCTATATGGAGAGAAAGACCGCAGTCCACAATTAATTTTATTCGTCTTATCCTCAATAAGTGTTACCAATAAATGTATGTAATATGAAATGACTGAATTTACATATAACATTTACTTCGTAAACTTATTCGTACTATCTTAAGTATTGCCTATAAGATCATTGATTTCATTTAACGTCCATTATTTATCAATATATAATTATGGTTCCGTTAAAAATAGGACTTTTCTCATTTTTATATCAAGGAATCTCACCTTTAGGGTTTCCTTGTCTATTCTTCAACATGCAGAGTCGGACAGAGACTGAACTAGTTCTAAATTAAGACATAGGTAAGTACACTTATTCTTCAACGACCGTATTTTTTGACAAACTGACAACTACTACATATGAAAATGAATAATTAACATTTTCATGGCTTTTATATGAATTCAAAGGTAAAAAAAAAACTTCATAGTAATACCTCATAGCTGGTAATCCAATAAAATCATCCCTACCTCGATAGGAAATTAACTTCATATCAGTTAACTAACAGCAGGTAATAACAACGGTACCTAATAGCAATAGCAATTAAACTTCCTGCAGTAACCAACTGATATATCTGATATTCAAAACTACCCCTAACTTTCCGCTATTTCGTTACATATTTATTGACTGCACGGATGGTGAAAGTTAAAAGCTTATAATAATCATACCCTTGAACTTTAATCACCTTTGTCACAGATGGCATGAACAAACACGGACATACGACACAAAACCCAAGATTCGAGAACACCCTTATGTAACATATAAAGTTTACCCCAGCCGGGAATCGAACTTTAGCTCTATAAGCAGGATGACTATCTAATTAGTCACGGAGCCGCGTAAGATTATTTAATGTTGCTGCTAGCAGTAAAATTGAGCAGAATACATGCGGGATATCTAGCGGCAATCTAAATTATTTCTGCCGTTAGGCAGAACTGTATTACATTTCTGTGCCGCCGTACATCGTTGTACTACTCCTTTTCAAGTCACTAGCTCTCGTACCAGTGTGTTTAAGTGGGCCTCAAAGAGGCTCCTTTCGTGCACTACTACTGTACTATTACATTCTTGTCCTGGCTCTCTAGTAGAATAAAGTGAATCGATTAAACCGCGCTTCAAAAAAAGCCGTAGCGTGTACTTGTCAAATAACTTCGAATTTATGGTTCGAGGATATGTCGATTTCATTCCGGTGTTTTCCTTCACCGTTTCGAGAAAATGTTTCACGCACACATTTTTCAACTTAAAATTTAATGGTTTAACTTTTGAACCAGCGACTTTTGCCTGAAAAGGTGATCCATACACTAGGCGATCTTGCTCTCCAATAACTCCTATAGGATGACAAAAAATAGATAAATAATCATTCTCGTTTGTCGAGAATAGGCCGGAGTCCCTGTATTGACATATTGATAAGGCAATGAGATAAGCCAAATAAGTTATGGCTTACATCTTAGAAGCTTAAATGAGTAGCAATTCCCGGGAACATCACTTAGAACAATATGAATTTTGTAACAATGCATAACTAAATAGTTCAAAATTGCGGGGCTCCAATAGGCACTTAGTGCTTTTAACATTAATTGCAATGAATTAATTCAGTCTAACGACTTGTTATTGATCGCTCCTTGGTAGGAATGCTTTTAGAACTATTAATGCACTTGCGGTTGCTAGTTAATACGAATTATGAATGCATTTTCAGTTTGAAGAGGTTCAGAAGGATGTACTCTTTTAATTCCTCTAACTCCAGAAATCACTAGAAGTTTGCCTCAGTTTAGAAAGGTAACTAAAGGCAAGCTGACAAATTAAACATATTATATTATATATCATGTAAATCCATTATTAGATATGGGCTAGTAATTAAGATTACATATGTGTTTTTTAAGATCTGTCGATTTTGTGAAATACAATAATAATATATATAATAATAATTAATAAATCAGTCCCTTTCTATAGTGAAATCGCAGCGTGAAAAATGACGTAGTCAGAAAAAAAAATATCACGGTTTTAACTGTGATTTAAGATGACCTACAAGGTCAATTTATTTTTTAAGGTCAGATAAGAAGTTGAAGGGCAAATAGAAATGATCCAATTCATCTATTCGATGCGAGAAAATCCCTTAGTCCCACATCACATATCTCTCCGTATCATGCCGCGGAATGTGATTCAATCGTGTATATTACTTAAAGTATTCAAAATACACTATAAATGTAAAATATAAAGCCCGATGTTATGAGATTTCAAGTTATTTAGACAGTAACATATCGATTATTGAAGCTAGTTGTTAGTGTTTACCTAATTAAGTTATAAACCTAGCATCAATTAGTTAAAACGAGCCACGTTCTACAGCAAACCCAGTCAAAATGTATAAGTTAAATTTGACATCTGAACGGTAGTTATTTAATATATTACATGTAATTTATTGTTATTATATATTTCAACAAAATTTTTCTTATTATTTTTCTGACATAAAGTTGTTGATGGCCCACCGGGTGTTATTAGGTAACCTCTGCCTAACAAGCATACGGTTTGGGTCCTCCCCTACTTGGGCACAAGAAGACTCAAGCCACATCGTATGCGCGTGTAACTGAGACGTGAAGGTGGAATGTTTCATGTGCCTGTAATTTCACTGGCCACACCTTTCAAACTGGAACACAGTAATGCGAATGCACTATTGCTTTGGCGGCAGTAATGGGTGGTTACTTTCCTGGACGAACTTGGCATAAGTTCTACTGCTCTTGTCTTGTACCCTTAAATAATATTTTTTTATTTTTTTATATTTTATTTTATTTTAGAAAAACTAAGACAGCGGCACTTCATTTAAATTCGAATCAAGAACATTCAGAATTCAAACACTCATTTAAATCCAAACACAATAATTGCACTTAACCCGTTCAGTCTGACTCGTCTATTACTAGGTACTAATGCTTCAAATTTAATTAATTAAATGCTTTTGAGTCTGGCAAAGTCCATTCAATATTTTAGACTGCGGGGGTATATTTCGCCTTAAGAAGCTAGCACAATTCAGGTCTATTCAAATAATATTTTCACTGTTATGGCTAAAGATGCGGATTATAGTTAAATTGTATTTAAATTTAATTTTCAAAGATAATTTTGGATAAATAGAAAATATTCTAGGTTCATCAATCATGTTTTTGATGGCTAAGTGTCTTTTTAATTTAAATTTACAGAGGAATTACCAAACACTTAAAGCGTTTTCAAAGTGATTTTGTCTTACAGTTGTTTTATTTATCTACGCCATTTTATTTGCATTTTTCGCTTATACTGCGCTCATTTTCGCATGCAGTAAGGGCGAATTCTTTTGTGCAGCGCAAGAACTCCTGTTCCAAATTTGAATTTAGTCTACTGTATCAAATTTTTAACAATTAGTATAATAATAAAAATGTTTGTAGATTTACTTTAATTACTGAAAAGTCTGTTTTAATTTTTCTATTTACTAAGCTTTAATTTTGATGTAGCATATTATATTAATAATTGTTGGAAACTAAATAATAATAACGTTACTAGAATATACTTACTACGCATGCCAGCAAATTTATTATATAATTTATTTTCTCTATGAGTGAAATCTGTAATTCTTTTGAGAAATAAATTCTTAAGCCGTAAAAATATTTTAGTATAGATATCCGCCCCCGACTTGGTCTGTGCGTCTCAGCACCCTTACTGGCTTTCAGATTGTTCCTCTAATGCTTTTTCAGCTGACCCTGAAGTTGCCTCCCCTCAAAAGGCAGTAAACTAGTCACAAAAAGTGCGTTGTAAAAAACAATCTAAACAAAAGGGAACCCAAAAATATTTAAGAATTTAATATTATTCACGTTAAAGTTCCCCATTCAAAACGTTTTCCCGAACGAAACATAACGTCCTCTATATTGCTACAAACGTCTTATTTAGATTCTCCTTTTTCTCGTGTGATCGAGATACCGTGCCAAAGAGGTATAATAACAGTAAATGGTAGCCATCTCGAAGCGACGCATTAACATTGTCGGGGAATCTCGGCTGCGAGGATACCTCGGGTTCTCGATTGGCGTTTTACGAAACTCGATCGACTTTAGCGGCCCAACATCTAATGTTATGTCTGTCTGACTTATCCTGATTTTCAGTAGACCAATCTGTACAAAACGCAACGGTTAAAATAAAACTATCAATGTGTCTCACTGTCGCAAATCCATTTAATTTTGAATTCTCAGCAATTTTGACAGTAATAAACGTCACGCGACTCCTCACAGACTCACAGCTTAACTGGTAACTCTTACGGTGGGACCACTGTAGTTAGTGGATTCGATACCCAACCAGAATAAAAATTTGTGTAACGAACATAGTTGCTTGTTCTGGTGATAATACGTATGTATTTACAAAAAATTTAGTATTCTGTTAGTTATCTAGTTCCACTAGTAAAGCTATGCTTTGTTTGGAGCTAGATGGCGCTGTGCGAAATTCCCACAAAGTAGATGTCCAGAAGTACTAAATGCCTGCGCGCCTTTATCCTTGTGGATTAGTAAATGCAGTGGACTTCACAGGTTTCAGACGTTGGGTTAAAGTAGACCTCATAAACGAAACATACTAATTTTCTATCTCCCGTTACTTGATTATTAAGTGGACCTATAAAAGACTCTCCTATTATAATGTCACTATTTGATCTTCGGTTCGTTAATTCAGACAATTGAACTATTTCAAGATAAACGTTTCTGATGAGTTCTTAATTTCGTTATCTAAACAATGATACCCCAATCTAGATTCAATATATGTAGGTCACATTTTTTCAAACTTGTTGACTGTGAGGCATAAATATGTTAAATATTTATACATAAACACATACAACATAATTAATATAATGATTTTCTTTTAAACGTCACCTCTTGTTTGTAGTTTCTGAGGTCAGTTTGACCTTTTGGCGCTCATAAAACCTACCCCACATTAGCACAACTAAAACCATGCACAGGAATGTTTCAAAATCCACTTTCATGAGATTCCAGGATTAATTTTCAGTAATGCTACAGCACGTGTTTATCCTGTTTCAGGAATCTACATATAAAATATGAGGGGTTAAAGATTAGAAGAAAACAGTTTAACGTTTTGTGAGCAATCCTTGCTAACGAAACTAGTTAAAAAAACAAATGAAATTATACAGAAAATTTAAACTTACAGACAGACAACACAATGCATACTTGTGAGTGGTATATTTGTAATGTAGCCAGTTCGCCAAGTTTTCACAATTTTCTTTGAAACGGCTCCGACTCTTTTATCAGACACATTAGTAGTGCCGAAGGTAATGTAAGAAGTAAAATCCTAGTTCTTATTACACCGGGAACATTTTCAGGCGTCGAGTTTTTTCACATTTTTGCTATTTTACATAGCGTTGCTTAAAATCTCAATTTTTAAAATTTCGCTCTCATTTCGTTCATTCTTTTGTTTTGGTGAGAATGTTTGAGAGAGTTTGTTAGATGAGAGCCTATTTATAACAACACGGGGCGGCTACGACACGATACGGAAATTATGTTGATACCTAGGTTTATGTTGACAAGTTTGGCCGGGGAGGTACCGACACGATATTTAGTTCTGCCTCGCAGTGAGAAATAATAGGCAGAAATGCATTACCTTAGTTACTAAGTATGAATTATATAATAGTTTTAAGGGCGTAAATTGCGTGAAATTACAGGCACGAGTCACACCGACTGGCCTCATAGCTCAGTTGGTAGTAACCCTGCCTTCTGCGCTGTAGGTCGTGGGTTCAATTTCCCCCCAGAACAAATATTTGTGTGAATAACATAGATATGTAAGTATACTTTTTATACTTTTTTGTAAATACATACATATTAATACCCACACACAGAAAAAACATCTATGTCCGTCACACAAATGTTTGTCCTGGACGGGAATTGAAATCACTATTTATAGGCAGAGTGGAAGATCTGCTAGTTATATTTTTTTTCATTTCTAAATAAGTTTATTAGGAAAAGCGCTTTCTGAATGTATACCTTAAGGTCATTCAAAGTACTATAAAGTGACGTGCCGCGGTTCACTCTTGCTTGTCGACAATAGTGCGTTGTTGCTGGAATGTGTCAACTTAAGAAGTACAGTGCGTACTTCGAACCACTTTACATTCCGAAATAAATGGGACGTTCATAGTGCATTGTGGAGTTAATCTGACTTAATCTAAATTAAAGCAGTCTCTTAGTCTTTGTTCCATGAATTGCTCGCTTCAAGGAAACGTCCTACGAAAAGTTTTGGGAACATCTGTAGAATTAAAAAGCATTTTAGTTGTATAATTATTTTTGATTACGTAGACAACTACGCTAGATTACATTCCTCTAGGTTGAAACAGGTTAATTTATAGACAATAGACACAAGCTTCGTTTCCAATTACTTCACATGACTCTATCTTACCTAAGTAGGGGAGAACCCAATTCGTATTGCTTGTTATGGGCAGAGGTTACCACTCAACACCAGATGATATGTTTCAAGTGCCTGAATGGCACCGGAACACGGTAAGGCAAAGACTACTTACCGGCAGAAATAAATAAAATAAATATTGGTGGACATTTCACACTGCACCATCTAGCCCCAAAGTAAGCCAAGCATAGCTTGTTGTCATGGGAACCAGTCAACTGATATAATACTTATATACTTTTATTTTGTAAATACATACATATAAAACATATTAACACCCAGAAACAGAACAAACATCAATGTTACAAATATCACATAAATGTTTGTCCTGGGTGGGAATCGAACCCATGACGTACAGCGCAGAAGGCAGGGTTACTACCAAATGAGCTATGAGGCCAGTCTATGGGCTATGAGGCCAGTCAGAAATGTGTATGGTAACAGTACTTCCCCTGGCGAACTCAGCTCAAATGATACTGGATGTTAATCTTCCTCTTAATCGTTCCCGTCTCATAATGTATATTGTTTTTTTATGGTTTTTTGGCTACTCCATTTGCTCGTTTGAAGCGTTACGTAACAGGAAAAATTCGTGCCTTAATTACTCACGAGATAAATTGGTGGAGTGTGTAATATCATACGAAACAAGATATTTTTACGACACTTTGTAAGGGGCATATGTATCATGTCATTTGATCGCTACATATCAACAAAGCTTCATCTCTTAGCCTCATAGCTCAGTTGGTAGTAACCCTGCCTTCTGCGCTGTAGGTCGTGGGTTTGATTCCCACCCAGGACAAACATTTGTGTGACGAACATGGGTGTTTGTTCTATGTCTGGGTGTTAATTTAATGCAAAAACTTTGAATTAGATCATGGTTAGGAAAGCGGCTCGCAAGTTTTTGAACCAAAAATTCAAAATCTTTTGATAACTAGCAATCCCGATGGGGCGTCAAGGTTGATTAAAAGACCATTCGATCTTGCTAGTTGAGAGTAAACCAGTGTGTACACCTTTTAGTAGGAACAATATAAATAAATAAATATAAAATAAATAATTAAAATAATCTCGGGGAAGTTAGGGACTAACTTTCCATTCATATGACTAGATACTTATAGTACTGAAGTGTAGGTATATAGTAACTGGGTCACATTTTCCCATTCAGAGTTTGAATGTCAGCCCGTTGTGCAGCGAGCGAACTGACAGTGACTGATGGAACTGACAGACTGCACCGTCCAATGTTCACTGAACCTTACAATGAAACCTTCGTTGTATCGGTTTGAATTTTTTAATTAATTTGTATTTTATATACATTGCGGCTGAATTTGAAGATTTGGTTAAATAAGGAATGTCTTTAGGTAGAACTGAGATAGATTGAATAGAAAATTAATGGGTTGAATGAGGAAGCTCTCACAATATCAGTTCTCATAGCTTTTATGTGAAATTATGTCTCCAAACATGTATGACACTTTCAAGTCGGTAAAGGAAAACTTTGTTAGGGAATCGACATTTTCTGAAGCCCGAGGTATTAATTCATAATGTACCTGAGTGTGAGTGAGAGAGCGTGATTGTCTAGTGCTACTGACCCCGAGTTTCATTCCGTAGGTCACCAGTTCAAATCCCAATGTGCACCTATGAGTTTTTCGATGGAAAAAATTATTTGCGCTATACCACGTTCTCAAAACAGTGAAGGATAACACCGTGAGGCAACCGACATGTCCTAGAACTAAAAATTCGAAGACATGTGTCAAGTGCACGAAAGGAGCCTCTTTGAGGGGCACTTGAAATCCTTTCATCACACTGGTTCGAGAGAACCAGTGACTCGAATAGTAAGATAATGTAACTCTGCAATAGATAAGGTCTCGTGGAAGGTTGTATTATAGATTATTATCACTCCCCCTGTCGAGAATTTCCCATCGTAGCTGAGGGAGCATTAAGGGTGCTGTAACGGAGGATAATGTAGATCCCCATGATATTATATGAAGTCACAATTTTGATGACAAATTAATTGCAAAATTTTTTTTTTTTTTTTTATGTAATACTTTTACGGAACGAGCCGACGGCCCACCTGGTGTTAAGTGGTAACCTCGGCCCATAACAGCCGATGCGACTTGGGTCCTCCCATACTAGTTATGACAAGACCCAAGTCGCATCGTATGCGCCCGGAAATGTGAGACGTGAAGGTGGAATGTCTCATGTGCCTGTAATTTCACCGGCAACCATACCAAAAAAAAAAAATTCAAAAATTCTTCATTTCATTTTGAATTAATAATAGTAATTGGTATTTCTGCCTCGATGAAAATTTACTAGATAAATATTACTTTTTACTACTACTATTATATTAGTACTTTAATTGTTAGAGGGATCACGCTTTAGCGAAAGAGAGGAATCTCGCCTTTAGGAGTTTCTCGTTTGTGAAGGATCAGATACAGTTTGAACAGACGTCATACTTATGTCAGCAATTAGTAGTGTAACTTATACATATTATCTGAATTTCCTGTTAAGTGATGATTTCAAGTCGTTTCTTTGTTAATTCTGTGAAAATGAAGTTTTAGACTTGATTTTGACTCAACCTTTAGAGCGTGGTTATAGAAACAGTTGAATAATGCTCGGAATAAATATTAATTTTCTTCTAAGGATGAGGAAAAGAAAAGAAATATAAAAAGAAAGTCACCAGGGTAGGCAACGCATCAGTAATTCTCCCGGTGTAGCTGAGGTCTACTATAGGCTGCGGTGACCGTTTAAAATAACATCATGACGTCATAGCTCAGTTGGTAGTAACCCTACCTTCTGAGCTGTAGGTCTTGGGTTTGATTCCCACCTAGGACATACATTTGTGTGACGAACGTAGGTGTTTGTTCTGTGTCTGGGTGTTGATATGTATTATATGTATGTATTACCAAAAAAAAAAGTTATTAAGTATTATATCAGTTGTCTGGTTCCCATGATACAAGCTATGCTTAGCTTACTTTGAGGCTAGATGGCGCGATTATAAAAAAACAAACTCTCTGCTATCGATCACACATCAGACTCAGATCTTAGTTCACTGTTTCACATAGGCCTCTCCCAGTAAACTCCACATGGCTTATATATATGTCTAGCGTCGACTTCCATCCCCGTTTCGAAACAAGCTCTAATATATAACTTTACCGTGTAGGCATAACTTCTACTAATCAACCATCGTTTACTAATTTCAGTACAATATAGTTCAGAACTTGAACTAAAACTAAAACTATTCGAGACTGATTTCAGAAGTTAGCTAATGACACTGAATTATAACGGAGTTTGGTAACCTTTGGGAACCAGCAGAGCATGGAGGCTGCGGGAGTGTAGGCGTACACGTGATTACAGGCAAGACTAGTTATAAGTTATTTGTTCCGGGAAATTCAGTGAATCTGAGAGAGCATGGTGGTCTAGTGGCACAGATACCAAGCTTCAATATGTCGCTGGTTCAATTCCAAACGAGCAAGAATTACCTTGTTTACCTACGTCTAAGGTGTGTCCTATATTTCTTCTGTGTAAGGTTTAATTCATTAAAATACTCTGAAATTTCTTCAAATTATGTTTAATTAGTATATTACATTTCAAACACATCATATATACACAAGCAATATTATTAAGTAGTTAATCATAATAAAACTTTTCATATAGTTGGTAGGTAACTTAGATTGCAATTTTTATTAGGTTAGTCACTACATTTTCATTATTACCTATAAGTATTTATTAATGTTCTCTACACTTATATTTTAATGACAACGTTGTTTTTACAATGCCTAGTGATAGTCAAAGTCAAAGTCAAAAACTTTGACTTTGACTTTGACTATCACTAGATACGTAAAAAAAGTAAACCCGAACACATTCAAAATATTCCGTTGTTCAAATTAATATGAAATAAATCTGTAAGGCATTCTTTGAAATTACATAACATTTCTTACAATCAATTTCAGAATCATACAGATTTACCACTGAAATCGATAAAACGGAAAGCAAAGCCTGGCCAAGGCGGGAATCGAACCGTATACAAAGATGTAATAGAACATTACAACATTTTTAAATTAAAGTATTTTATATTAACTTGATCAGTGACCTAAAATACATATAAAAAATTGTGTAATTGGTATGTACAAGATATTTTAAATAGCCTAAATCTGAACAGTCAATTATCATCTATCTCTATTCAAAGGTTTTTTAAATTTAAATTTATGTATACTGGTTTTTGTTTTGTTTATTACTTTTATTTAACAATTTCAATTTACGAGTACTGAAAACAGACTTACAAATTACGGAGTTAAGACTAGATCTTAAAAATTATGTTAGCAATAAGAGATCAAAACTCTCGCATCAACTACAAATATCACTTGGCTTACCTATTCTATCGAAGAATAATTTAAATTTCTATTTCCAGTCTTTTCTCTTACTTGCTAAAGAATGTCAGAAGTATAAAAATTCAATTCGAGAACACTATGCATACAATCACTGGTAAAAGTGCATTTCCCTTTGCACTTACAAGATTATCGTCAGTAGTAGTAATAGAGCGGATGAGCTCATCAATACCTGATTGCTTGAGTTATGTTGCCAGAAGCTTTCGTCCTTTGACGACAGCATCAAAGAATCTTCTCCTTTCTGAACCAACTCACTTGGGCATGGCATTGATTCTGGGGGCATGTCTACCACAGCTATCTGACTTGCCATTACTGGTTGTACTGTTGGTTCGAACTTCAGGTGACTCGCGTCATCGTCTTCACTAACTCCCTCGCTGACTTCAAGTTCATAAATCTGTTTCGGTTCAGCTACGTTGATGACGTCATTTGGGCTTTGGGTTTTGTTGACAGGAATGCACGTGACGTCATCGAGCGCCAACCGTAGAGGTTCGCTTTTCGTCTCGTTCCGGAGAACTTGTATCCAAGATATACGACAGTCGCACGTCAGTTTGTTACCTGCGAACAGATTATATAGATCAGTTTTTTGCTACTCTGTTGAGACTTTTTTACTTTATAAAGATTATTCTAATGATTCAGTTTGTCATTCGATTTCAAGAAACTGTTTACAATGTGAGATATAGATTCTGAAGTTCTTAACGAAATTCGTGCTATTTCAAAAGTAAATCCATAAATAAGATTATATCTAAATTCTCAGACCAGAATCTCAAAACTTTGCGAGATTATTTATACACGGTGTATAAATTCTTCTGCTCGACAGAGCTTTGAGTACAAATACAGAGAAACTTGAGCTCGTGTACGGATCACTAACCCTACTTACGTTTCGCGGGCGGTTTTATACAATGCAATTCGAGAAATGGTTAAGTCCGCTCGTAATTTAATTACTGCAGTGTATTTTCTGTTTGCAACATTTTTATGAAAGATCTTTTTCGTAGAATTTATAGTAATATTAGCTTTAAAAGTAGTGGACTAGTAAGTAAATAGTTTCTTATTCATAATTTGGCTAAATTAAAGACGACAGCTCAGTTGGTAGCAGGTTTGAATCCTACAATGAGAGGAATCCTACAAACGGTAGCGTAGTGACTAGACATATCCTGGGCCGGCTAGCTACCACCAGTCTACTGGAAGCAGTGCCTAACATTGTGATCCAGTAGCCTAACTTGAAAGCTAGTTCCCCATACCAGAATTTCGTAGCGCGACTCTTAATTCAGGTAATATGTAGTCTAAATTACCACGACAAAAATTTTTTTGTTGTCGTTTCACACAGGGTCCAGCTAGCCCATATTTTTTTATATTTCAGTTTTTGAAATAATGTCGTCGTCTTTTCAATCTTTTTATTTTGCATCGCACAGTCATTTAAATCTATTTGGTGACCCGTTCTAGTACATAGTAGGCATGTACAAAAATAAAATGACTTAATTGCATTGTACTCTTCTAATTACATCAAACATGAACTGTTACTATAAAGTATAGAATTAATTTGAATGTTATACAAAAGACACGTGCCCCCGAGTCTCGTGTATAGAAATATATTTGTTTATCATAATAAAACACATTGCATTGTTCCTAAATCGAGTTATTACGTCACTGTTGATACGAAGGGTGATGTTACACTCATTAATTGTCTAATGTAGGGGTAATACGAGTGTGGGGCTTTAGCATGGGACTCAAAACACCGTGGGGAATCGGCCATTGTTGACGAAATATAGTTATGTCTTCCCATAAATGCGTTAAGTACACAGTTTTAAGGGATGAATTACATGGTTTGTTATTTTTTCTTTAGAGAAGCTTTTGGAACTTATGACAAACGTATTCATAGAGCAAGCTAATATTCTGAGCTTATAGTAATAGTTTAGAAACTCAAGACTTGAATTTTATATAGTATTGATCTTAGCTCACCATACTCTAAAGTAAAGGCAAGATTAGAAATTTTAAATACGTTATAAACATTTAAATAAAACATTACATATAAAAACATATTATAAACAATTTCATTTGGATTTTATGTTCTCATCCTTACATACTATGCATATCTTCATCATTGTCATCATTGAAAGCTAATAATTAGTGAGAAAAAAATTAATAATTCACGAAGACTTTTGAAACCAGTAAAATAATATTGTTTTATAAGTTACGGTCTCTTTCTTATGTAATCTAAGAAACTATTACTTAGTGTTTTGACTCTTCGATAAATATTTAATAACATACTATTTGATTAGGAATAAAAATTATTTCTGTTACTTTTATATGATAGTTGAATAATGACCTAATATTACTGTACTAATGTATAATAACTTACCACTAAGATACAGAACCGATGTCTTCATCTTCAAATTTTCCAATATTGGCTTAATCGTCTCGTATGTGATGTATTCAATGTCATTGTTCCTCAAATCCAACAAGTCAAGCCCTCGCACTCCCTCTAAAAGCCCCTCATTGATACTCTTCAACCTATTACCTGTCATCGACAGTTTCTGAAGCAGAGCCAATCCATCGAACGCCCTCTCCGATAGAAACGTCAACTCATTATTATCCAAAAGCAGCTCATTCAGAGTCCACAGCTCGGTAAAAGTCAAATCCCCAATCATCGACAGCTTGTTCGATCTAAGATCCAATCTAGTCAAATTACCCAGACCCCTGAAAGTTTCTCGAGTCAGCACTGTAATTAAATTCGCCTCAAGTATCAGATCGTTCAGAACGTTGAGATGCTCGAAGGCGCCGTCGTGTGCGAGATTAATACTGTTGAACGAAAGGTCTAAGCATCGCAGGTTCGGAAGATCGACGAACACGTCTCTTTGTATCTCCGTCACTTTATTGTCTTTTATGGTCAAATTGGCAAGAGACGGTAAGTTTACGAACGATGAAAAGTCTAGTTCAGCTATTTTATTGTTCATCAGCGTCAGCTCTCTCAGTGTTGTCATATTTGAAAACGTTTTCTTTTCAATCTTCGTGAGGGTGGCGTAATGTATGAACAGTTTCTGCAGACGCTTCATGCGATGCACCACGTGTAAGGGCACGAACTTCAACGCACCGTCAGATCGCACGTTGAATGTGAGCCGTTCCAAATGTGGTTGAGAATTGAACGTCGCCCATATTGGGTCGTCAGAATCGATGCCTCCGTTGAACACCCAGCAATCCGCTCTCGTAGCCGTCTTCACTTCGGTGTTCTCGCAGTAGCAGTGGACTTTAGATTCTCGATTGGTTATCTCGCATATATTATCTTTCACCGGCGCTCCATGGTGCCTTCTCTCGGTTTTATCTCTGCGTTTTTCATTTAGACGGCTTTCAGTGTAGGATATTTGCACTGAAGTCAGAGCGAGGGCAAGGAGTAAATATTGGACGACGGTCTCCATGCTCGCTTTCAACCTGAAACAAGGAAAAAAAGGTATTAAACATAGTGCTTTGGAATCTCTCGGGGCTTAATTTGTTTTTCGAAGAGTGACTAATGTTTGTCGGCGTCCACTTGAGGCTCTTTGTGGTATTCTTAAAACTATAGCACGTCCTACTGAAAGATTTCTTACTGAGACTGGAACATATTTCTTAAAACTGAAAAAATATAAGAAATTAAATTCCTATATAGTAAAAAAGTATTTATTTCAAATGAATTAACTTAAAAAATAATATAGATTACGCTTTTACTCGCTAGATATTCTAACAAAAGATAGATGCAACCCCATTTATTTATACTAAACATGTTTCTCATACATTGGTCCCTACTGTGCAATCTTCTCCGCATATGTTATAGGAGAACCTGTATATTGAAATGCATCAGCAACGTTCAGCACTTTATCCGAATATACATAATGTATTATCGAGATTCCGTGATATTGCTGAAATTGAGATGAGTCGGCAGCGTATTCCATAGTGATCGCCCGGCCGGCATATGATCTCTGTCATTTATAAACTGATTGTTATAATTCATTTTATAATCAAATGTTTATACTTTCAGATTGGCCCCATACAAATTACATTAAAATCGATTCAATAGATTTGTTTTTAAATCAAAATAAATGGAAAAATACGTCATCCAAGTACGATATATAACAAGGAATCATTCTCGCGCATTGACGCTGAAGATGGCTTATTCTTATATTTTATTTTATTTATTTTTATTTTAAAAATTTTAGGAAAACTTACAGCTAAACATATAGGATATTAAAGTATATAAAAATGCATGGCGAGGCACATGCATTTTGAGCTGAAGGCTAATTATAAGTTTCCACTTATAGGTTAACAAAAAGTAAGATATAAAGAAAACAGAACTAAGTACGACATGACAAAATAAATAAACAAAACAAAAACAGTAGTTATACAAGGAAAATGAAGTTAATTATTAAAAATAACCTTGTAGCTAAAAGAATAGCTTATTATAAGTCTTAAATAAAAATATAATAATAGTTTAAAATTTAGATGACTGCCTGTCCAAAAAGAATTTATCACCAAGTAGGCGTTTTAATTTGCTTACTGAGGTATTAAAAAAGTCAATATCAACTTATGCCCCTGACAAAGTGTTGAGTGATGTGCTTGCTCTGTTAATAAATGCGTTCTTCCTATAGTTTGTCCGAGCTGGCGGTACGTAAAGAGTACGAGGGTGACCCAAATTAAATGGGTAGGTGCGTAGTCCTAGCAGTTCCAGCAGCTCCGAACAGTCCACCGCGCCTTATTATTCTTAACTAGCTGTTGCCAGTGACTTCGTCTGCGTGGAATTCGGTTTTATCACGCACCCCTATTTAAACCCTCGGGAAAGTAGCCTAAGTTACTTCTTGTTACATCAGCTTTCTTTCAGTGAAAGTCCCGTCAGAATCGGTCGAGTCATTTCAGAGATTAGCCGGAAGAAACAGAGAGACAGACAAAAATTGTAATAAAATGTTGTTTTTGGTATATACACTGTGTATACATCCATATGCACTTAGTAAAAAGCGGTTATTTTGATATTACAAACAGACACTCCAATAAGTGAGGATAGGCGTCAGATATTTGCATGGTCACTGCACTGCAAATACACACTGCACATACGCTACCGTTGCTAAAAAGGTCATTGACTTCAGTGTACTTTGCAATACCCTTTTGTGCGTTTCCGCATTGCACTCAGTTTAATTTTCGGTGAGTGGGTTTCCCCTGTATGAACCACGTTTCGGCCACAGTTTACGAGTGGAACGCACGCTAGTTGATAAGCCGATTCATTTGTGAGTCATTCTGCGAGTTTGGTGCGTCCGTCGAGTGATGAGGCTATTTTTTTGGAGTATTATTTTATTTATTTATTTTTATTTTTATTTATTAAGAAAACCAACAGCATGCATAATTATTATGAAATAATATTATCCTAGTATAAATATCTAACCAATTACAGGTTTTATTATGGTATTAACTTGCTTTTTAGGAAGCATGATAAATGTATGCATATGTACCAGAGGTGAACGCAGATATATGACACTAAATATTGAGAGCGTGGTGGCCGAGTGGTAAAGATCCTCAAATTCAGTCCAAAGGTTCGTTAGTTTTTATGTACTCAAGTTATGGATCGAGCTAATGCATGCATATCCATAGGATACAGTATATTTTGCCAAACCAAAACAATTTATATATACTAGATAGATCTACTAGATATCTGTCTGTCGATAGATAACCCCTTTATTGTACACCATAGAAGAAAACATTTTAAAATTAGGTATATACACTATGGGCGCATTATCACTCTAAGTGATCTCTTCCATGCAACCTTTTCAAAATAAAAATATATATTTTTAAAGACTGAAAGTATTTTTGTTCATATCCTTATTTTAACAAAAGCTTTCGGTGGAAATTGAACTGAATGTTACGTGTCACATCGCGCCGAGAGCGAACACCAGGTATTTTAAGAACGGTAAATGCAAAAGTTCTGAACTAGGAGTGTACCTTCTTACCGGTCGAAGCTGCGGGAAACTAAACTAAATTGAATAAATCCCATTTCTCTTAATCAAACTTTGGAATCTAACTCTGAGCTTTCCTGGTAAAGTGCTTTTGTACCATACGGTACAACCAGAGCAGGAATGCAGGCCATCTGCTCGTTTCTTAACTTTATCACATAACATCCTAAATATATGTAGGGCACTCTAAAACCTTTGCATCTGCCACTTTACTATGTGGTGGCTATATGCTCATTTCATAAATTTATAAAATTAATTTTTTTTTTCAGTGTTAGGAAAACTTACAGATAGGTTTACAAAATAGGTTTTTGAATAAATGTGCAATCATAAATGCTACATATATTAAGGCCAATTAAAAGTTTCCACAGATGAGTAAATATGAGTAGGTAAAACAAAATATCATGTAACAAAGTACTGAGAAATGATCTGAACAGATGCTGACACAAAATAGACGATACACGCTTTCCCTCCAGAATAAAATCAGCGAAAATCTCGGGAAAAGCAATGGGTCCATATTACCCGACAACTGCGGTCTTGGACTTATTGTGAAAATAATCAGGACTTAAAGAGCCCCGTCACGTGACTCCCACTCGTTCTATTGCCCTCCTCTTTATCTTTTCATCATAATTAGTTTTGATAACGGTGTGTTATGGGAGGGTAGAGTTTAATTGAAAAGGGTATATTTATGGCAGCCGTGATATGAACGAGAATTTTCCTCGGAGTTGAGTGAAAAATTGAATACAGCGAGGGTACGTACTGAATGGCAATGACAACCCGAAGTTACCGTATGCTCTAATATAACATAATATATGTAACATATAATATATATCTATGTATATACTTTTGTGCATAATTATTTGAGGGGGTGACTTTGAAACACTCTTGGGTTTTAACTTTGAACGAGCTGAGTTGTTGAAAAGAAAATCCTTTAAAGGATTTATCTTGTATTAATATCCTCTCGTTGTCTTATGTTTTTAATCTCATTAGAAGTACTAATAGTAAAATAATATAAAAAATATATAAGTATACGATGACATTTCACACGAGGCTAGCGCCAAATCAAGCATAGTTTGTGTTTTGTAAATACATACTTAAACGTACATATCAACATCCAGACACAGAACAAATATTTGTGATTACACAAGTGTTTGTGCTGAGTGGGAATCGAACCCACGACCCACAAGGCAGAGTTACTACCAACTAAGCTGTTAGGCCAGCCAGTATTCTTCATGTTTGGTTTGCTCACGATGTTTCCTTCACCTTTTTGAGACGTGGTTTTGGGCTCATTTTTTTCAAGCACAATACTTACTCATACATTTAGAACAACCTTCAGATTGTTTAATAAATCCCACTATAAGCGGTTTCACGTTTCTCTTTTCTCTCTGGTTATTTCACTCTATCACAAGAACACCGATGAAAATCAACCACGTATACAAACATCTTCCAGTAAACATTCCTCAATAAACCCAGTTTAAATATAACTAGGAGTCGTTAACGGTGGAATACCATTGTAAGCTTTCCTCCTCACTGAAGCTTCAGATCAAACAATGAGCCGTTTGTGACTAGATATATAATCCCTCTCAGACTAGCGCTAAACCGATGCTTCGAAGTAGGAAAAGCCAGCGACAGCATCCCTAGCCATAATTTCTGGTTATAATGAAGCCAAATTTAGTTTTTTAATTAGCCTCACACTTTATCCCAAACTATAGCGAACCCATAGCGTGGTGGTAGGGCAGATGGAAGCTCGCAAGTTACAAGTTTATTTTTTTATTCACCCCCTTGAAATAGAACGAATATGGATGCAGTTTATTTCCAGTTTGGTCTGCCACCAAGAGTGATTCTCTCACACCATTCTAATATTACAACGGTAAGTTTACGTTATTGATGAAGGCTCAGTTCTCCGTTATGATATTTTTAAACTATTAATTCTGTCTGCGGTATCACCCACCTAATAGCGGGATAAAATTACACAAATGTGTTATTCCAGATTATCATCTAAAATCATTCAATCAATATACAGCTAAATTGGTTGATTCGTTTTGGCGTAAAAAAGTTAAAATGTAAAAGTCAAAAAACTATTTACATAGAATTCATGAATGGCTTGAGAAGTCAATATTTATGTTCAGAATTCAATGTCACGCGTACTTAACGTTTGACGTTTTGACTTAACGTTTGACTTAAAGTTTGACGCCTGTTCAAACTTCTATAAAACTCCTTAGTATTCCAAACTTTCGCATTATCGTAATGCTAGTGTGATTCTACTACTCGCGCTACTGTTTCACATTCACACAAGGAAAGGATTGTTTTTTGGTTCTGGGACACGTAAGATTATTATTATATTTTTTTTAGTTAAAATACTCAATATTACATGGCAGGATTCGAACCTGCCACCTCCATATTTAAACCTTCATTTACTTGAAACCATGCTATCCTCCTCCCTCCTCCTCCCCTAAATATAAGTTGTTCTACTTCTGGTTAAAACCTCATACTTCGCAATACGGAACCTTCATCATTCATTAAGAGTCATCATTTTTTAAGAGCAGTAGAACTCTCGCCAAGTTCGTCCGGGGAAGTACTGCCACCATGCCCTTTTCTGCCGCCAAGCAGTAACGCATTCGCGTTACTGTGTTCCGGTTTGAAAGGTGTGGTTGCCGGTGAAATTACAGGCACATGAGACATTCCACCTTCACGTCTCACAGTTACGGGCGCATACGATGCGACTTTGGTCTTGTCATACCTAGTATGGGAGGACCCAAGTCGCATCGGCTGTTATGGGCCGAGGTTACCACTTAACACCAGGTGGGCCGTCGGCTCGTTCGGTAAATGTATTACATAAAAAAAAAAAAAAAAAAAAAAAAAAAATTCAATAAAATCAGTTTCATCGGTCCACCCCAAAATATTGTTTCAAACTTTTGCCGAAGGATCTCGGCGGGCATAAAGCCCAATGTTATTGTTACTTTAGTTATTTCACCAAGTGTCTTTAACTATGAAAGCTCAAGTGGAAACTGGGTTATCGACTAGTTAGCGGTGTGGAAATGTTATGTTTATAATTCCAGTTTGTACGCTTTTCTAAGCTACTGGTCGACGTTGTTGGGAAGTGAAACTTTTCAGTTAATTATGAAAACTAGATAACTTAGTTCCTTCGGGGCAGTGATACCATTAGTAACCGTGTTCTTAGCTCTCTCGAACTAGTGTGTATGTTTTTTTCATTTCACTCATCGCCATCTAGCCCCAAACTAAGCGTAGCTTGGACTATGAGAATCAGATGACTGATAGAATACATATTGTACATAATACATATATACTTTTTGTAAATACGGACATATAAATACATATTAACAGACACAGAACAAACATCAATGCTCGTTACACAAATATTTGTCCTGGGCGGAAATCGATCCCACGACCTACAGCGCAGAAGGCAGTTACTACCAACTACTCCACGATTTTGTCACGCAGCAATAAGTATCTGATCTGATTTGCGATAACTTGAATCTGGCGCAAGCTAAGCAGTAAAATTCAATTGCTGAATATTAGGTGTAATGTGAAATATTGGTAGGCCTATAATTTTGCTTATGATTTTTACCATTTTGGGGTGAAAGTGAAAGTCAGCGGATGAAATGCAACTTGATTATTTTGGAACCAGTAGAAATAGAGGTTTCTTGAAGAAAAATAACTTATATTTATTTCTTATGTTTTTAAAATGGAACTGATATTCTGGCTTAGTTGGCCCAATATATGCCCAATATGCTTCTCAAATTTGAGACCACAAAAACCCTAAAATGTATGCCCTTGTACCGTCTGTTGTTAGGGTTCTGGTTTATTTACATCCTGTATATACTTGTATTCCACAGATAAAAAACAAATAGCCACCATTAAAACAAAATTACACATTAGCCCTAAATGAAAGTGTTTTCCTCCCTTTCACACCGCCGTTCATTAGCCCGAGTGGGAGAAGAAACGCTATAGACTTTTTGTTATTCGGGATTGACGGGAGATCCCCGATGCCCTTTTACTTTATTTTAATTAAAGACATCGTTAACTTTATTACAGAAAGTTCGGCAGTTTTTTTTGTGAGTAAAAGTTTAATATCGTGAGAAAATTTTCGCCTTGTTTTTGCGCATTTTTGTTAACGCCCTAATGTTGTCAGAAAATGAAGGAATAATGGGAAATGTAGCTTGAACATCTTTGTGGCGATGAAGCTTACGGCTTAATGAAAAGTTAAGACTTACGTCCAACATACAGTTGTTCAAGAAATAAATTGACTATCAAAGCACGTGGGCTGGTATTTATTATATTTACTATGAGATTTGCTTATGCAATTATTACTAATACGACAGAAATAAAGTTTTTATACTGACTATTGAAACTAGCTCAGTGCTTACTTTAACCAGTACATAAAATATATTATATGTATATTTTATCTACCTTTTTCGCACAATTATAGTGGCAAAAAAAAGTGCCAGGTATTATATTGTATTTTTAGTCAATGCTCTTTTGTGTATTTGTGTCCTGTATGCCAAATAAATGTATTATCTATCTATCTACATGTTAATTTGCCGATGCTGGCTAGCCCTATTTTGCTGACTTTTTGACGCAATTCAGAAACTATGGCCATTAAAAAGGTATATTGCCAACACAGTTAGGTGAAACTAAACATAGCTAATAAATATTAAAACGGGCCTTTAATGGAAATTGAACTGTGGCATTTTGATACCAATGTATGAAGAGAATCTAACTGCTCTGGTATGAAATAGTCTTAAAAATGTTACCTGAGCTTCCCGAAAACAAATAACCGAGCAATGAGTACAGATTTCAAAGATATACATTTGTTCTTTGTTACCTCACTACCTTTGTTCGGAGTTTGCTTTGATTCTTTTGAATGTTAAGCTTTCGGTGTTCAAAAATACCGATCGACAAATTTATTCACGCATGGAAAATTGTACTTGTGAACATTTTTTTACAAATCAATTCAACGATTCTATTATGTGACCTATTTATTTCACACGATGATTTCACGTTTGTAACATGTTTGTTTATTGATGATTTATATGTTCTTGCCCGCGACTACGTCCGCGTGGAATTCGGTTTTATGACGCACCCATATTTTACCCCTCGGAAAAGTAGCCTAAGTTACTCTTTGTTACATCAGCTATTTGTCAGTGAAAGTCCGTTAAAATCGGTCCAGCCATTTCAGAGATTAGCTGGGACAAACAGACAGACATACCAAAATTGTAAAAAGTGTTGTTTTGGTATATATACCGTGTATACATCCATATGCGCTTAGTAAAAAGCGGTTATTTTAATATTACAAATAGACACTCCAATTTTATTTATTTGTATAGACAATTTGGAAAGAAAAATATGGTGGTGGATGGCCCGTTATTCTGTCGAAACTATAAAATAACAGGATCAAAACTGGTGAAACTTAATCAGTATATTTATATAGACTAAGACAAATATCACCATTAGTTACTCTGGCAGCTAGTCGGGTTAATTCACTACCATCTTGGTGCATAATTACATTAATCAAAATTCAAATTAATTATTCAGAGTAATCCCTGGTTTAATTCCACATTAATATCAATTCAGTAATCTAATACTATTACCATAACAGTGATACGTCACTGAGATAAGTTGTACACTCTCGATAAGCAAATGCAATTGAATTTTACGAGTATTCTGCGACAGCGGTGAAATTACAGCCACGTGATGTTACATCTCTATGTCACAGGGTAACGGTGTAATGTCATGTGATTTGGATCGTGTAACTCAACTTTCTCTCTTTCAAGTTTCGTTGTTCCTATTCCTGTTTAAGACATAAGAAAGTCCTAAATTTATTGTCAATATCAGAATCAAATAAATTGATAATCATTTCACAGATGGTAATGAAATTACTTACTTTCAGTTACATATAATTAATAGTATCATCATTCGAGATGAAAAGGAAGTAATTTTAATGAGGCTTGAGACTGTCACAATCGTCCAATACTAAAGTAGGGGAAGACATAAAATAGCTTTGCTTTTGGTTGGCACCAAGGATATTATGTTATGTTTCCAGCGGATACTTGGATATTTTGGTCATGTCGCTCGTAAAAACCCTGATAGCCTAGAGAAGCTAATGGTAATTGGGCAGGTCGACGGGAAAAGACCGCGCGGTCACTCACCTACCCGTTGGTCAGACCTAGTAAAGACGCTCACTGGCCTGCCAATATCCAAAGCTATTAAGACCGCCGAGGACAGAAGTACATGGAAGAGTATAGTGCATCAAGTGATCGACATGTCAGACTAGACACGACCTTCAGCAATGAAGATGCCGACTAAGAAGAAGACGAAGGATATTATGAGACGTCTTTATGTTGCCTCACATAATTACTTAGTATAATAATACTTAAAATAATAAATAAAAATATGAAATATAAGTTATAAAATATAAATAATATAACTACTAATATAAAAACTAATTCTTGCCCTGAATAACAGACCTTGACTTCCAATTCGACGATAGTTGATTAATAAATTGAAGAAAGCACGATGAAAGAAACCAGTGTGGTAAATAGTTTAAAGTGAGCCTTAAAGAGGCTCCTTACTTGTTACTTGTATTTGTATTTTTGGTTCTACATGCAGTTTCCTCACGATGCTCCCCTTATATGATAAATCACGCATCTATGGTTTGCTTGGAAACTTACAATCTCTTTGAATGGAGCATTTCTCAGGCAAAAGCTAAGGGAATAGCATAAACACACAAAAGCTAAGGGAATAGCATAAACAGATCAGTGCTGGCAAACAATAGTTAGGAGGAATACATCACTACGCTTCGGTAACTGATAAATTCAATACATCAGAATTGTCTTCGGTGTATGCTCACACGTTGCAGACTTGATAATAACTTGTAAAGGTCTATAAAGCTATGTTCAGGAAGTTTATACTCAAAATTAATTTTTAATTTCCATTCTTTAATAAACTTGAAATCATATAAAAATAATTTTGTATTCATGCAACACTGAACAAGAAATAAAGTGCGAATGAAATAGTCCTCTTTCGTGCGCTTCACAAGTCTTGGAATTTTTGGTTCTAGGACATACCGTTCTTACAATGAGAACACAGCAAAACTGAAAATCGGGGTCTCACGAAATTTTAAAGAGATACATCTATTTTCAACGAGATAAAATATATTCAGTTATTTTTGAAAAAGGATATGTTATGTATTAAATCAGTTGTCTGGTCACCTATTTAAGTTAATTAAAAAGTTAATAGTTAATTAGTGTATAGTGAAAATGCGATTCATCATAATTTAAGGTTCCTACTACTGATAACTAATGATTATTCGCCCCAGTCATTTATTTCCGAAGACTGAATAATGTAATAATATTATAGGCAATGTCTAAAAATGGTCGCATTCAAAAATAACGACGAAATTATACAGTGTGTCCCCATAATTACCCGAGTGTGAGGGAAACCGAGGGACACATATGGCAGACGCAATAACAGGTTTTCGAATAGTTTTCGAATAGGGAACACCGTTTATGGGGTGTCTGAACGGAACATAAAGGGAATGTGTTACTTTATTATTATATTCTTGTAGTGACGTGTTTATAGAAATTACAAGTCTTTAAAAAAACATTCTGGGTTCAAATATTATTTGTACTTTTTTATTTATTTATTTATGAAGGATTGGAAAGTTAACTTAAATTACCTTTGATAACGTACCTTAAAAATTAAATAGGCTATTATAATTTAGAAAAAATATTGTTGGGGGACACTTTTAAGTTTTTCTAGATATCGCAAGTAGTAAAATAAATACTTTAATATTTATATTATTGCAAAATATATGTATTACCGGTGAACAGATATATATACAACACATAATCGACATACCTAATCCCCCAAAGTCTATTTATAAGCAAAAACTTGATATAGTGACATATTACAATCATAGTGTCAGTTTATATATTTAAAACATACTCAGTTGCATCACAGCAAGAACCTTATGCCCTAAAAGTTTTTTAAATTTTACATATCTCATTTAATTCGGATTCAAAGCTGTCGTCTGTCTTTTTCCGCAAGCCGCAAAATCAGTTTTGTTTAGTCGCAATCTAGAATATTTTTTTCGTGTACGGTTGAATAGTATTTTAATCTGACAACCTTTTACTCTTGACCAAAAAAGATTTAGCTTATTTTAACTTATACTACTTACTTTTTTATTTATTTTAATACGATGGTGGGTCAATAAATCCGTGACTAGTTGACATATTCGGCCTCTTTTGAAAAAAAGCAAATACTCTATGGTCAATCTACTATCCAAAACACAGACACAGGACATATACACACAGATTACTGTCAAAGGTTGATTAGTTCCGTCGTTTAGTTTACATATGGGAATACTCCTATTTAGTTTGCGCTATCATCAATAATTTCAATTTTATTTAGTATTAAGAAGACGTAATTACCCTTGCAGTTACATCCAAGTGCTTTTCGGTGAGTAAAATAAGTTCATAATTATTATATCGAACTGTATTAACAAAAATGAAAGCCTTATAAAACATCAAAAACTCCCAACGCTTCTTGATCATTCATGAGTCCCTGAAGAACACAGGAGATAATGTGGGGTGAAATCTTTTTATGTAACAGAATAAAATGTATGGCCCTTCCTTTTCACGTTTGGGACGGGGAAACGTATAAGAGCAATTCGCATTGGGAGCTACATTTACCGAAAAAAATACTGAATATGACTATTAAATGTGTTTTTATTGTAAACCAAGAAATCAAAAACCTCATTCGCACATTTTTTTACTGTTTTCAGTTCCATTATTCTGTTAAATTATTGCAACGATGTCGAACTAATTCATCTTTCATATCGTCGACAGATTAGTAAATAGGTTCAGTTTGCAAATTTTGCATTATTCGTTCAAGCTATGCTTACTTTGTAGCCAGATTAGAGAGCCTAGTAGTAAATACCCTGAGTTTATATCCGGAGGTCACTGGTTCAATTCAAACCAAAGTCACCAAAAAAAGTGATAAGCGCAATTCCACAGCAAAATACATTGAGTCGAAATGGCGTTTATAGACATCGTGAGGAAACTAGTGTGTCCTAACACCAAGAGTGTCCTAAAAAAGATTAGTGACAAGTTCTCGAAAGCCCCTTTGAGGCGCACTTTAATCCTTTCACCACAATAATGAAAGTCAGTCAGACCAATTGTAATTCTGGGGTGACACATATCCACATACAAAAAATAAAACACATCCGGACACGCCACATCCGCTTGAAATGGCATAACCTCGCCAAAACCAGTGTGAATCGGACATTTCCTTTCCGTGGTGAATTTTTGGGGTAGGATATTAGTTTCAGAACATGTTGGATGGCGACATTTTGCACAACATTTTTGGGAAAACGAGTTTTTGCTGCTCGTTTTAATTATTTTGTAGGAGGGGCGTATATTGTGAATTGATTGAAACTTTAAAATTATTCGTTTAGAAGTAAATGAAATGAACTAATAATTAAAATTATGATAAAGTTGGTTTAGCGCAAAAGCCTAATATGTAGTTTTATGT
This sequence comes from Chesias legatella, assembly GCA_947359385.1. NCBI lineage: Eukaryota > Metazoa > Arthropoda > Insecta > Lepidoptera > Geometridae > Chesias > Chesias legatella. Next base: position 10,590,551 of record OX375769.1, on the reverse strand, counting down.
ATCATCAATCATATACCATTCAATATATTATTGTACTGCAAATGCTTGCTACTTTAACTACCTCTCCTAAACTAGTGTGGTGAGATAACTAAAGGACATATAAAATCCTTTAAAACCTTATTTCTCGCAATAAACACAATATTGATGACTTGCCATTGTTTTTTTTAACAATTTTATTATAATTTCAACACGTTCCAAACTGTTGCAAAACAACATCTGCCCGGAATATTGTTTTTACTCAATTTGAAGAAAAACTTGTTCGAAGAATTTCAATTTGATGTACGGTATTGAATCAATTTATCATTTCAGATAAATGAAATAATAACTTCAAGCGTGCTTATAAAAATTGGAGTTAGAAAATTTTCATATTATGTAATTTATTTGCGGAATGAGCCAACGGCCCACCTAGTGTTAAGTGGTAACCTCTGCCTATAACAATCGATGCGGTTTGGGTCCTCCCCTATTAGGTACGACAAGACCCAAGTCGCATCGTATGCGCCCGTAACTGTGAGACGTGAAGGTGGAATGTCTCATGTGCCTGTATTTCACCAGCAACCACACCTTTAAGACCGGAACACAGTATGCGAATGCGTCAATGCTTGGCAGCAGAAATGGGCATGGTGGCAGTACTTCCCTGGACGAACTTGGCGTGAGTTTTACCGCTCTTAAACCTGCTCACAATATTGTAATATAGATTTTACTTAGAAATAAACTACAAATTAAACTAAATAGGAATTGGTTGTGAATATTTGTGTTGTACTGAGCGTACATTATTCCTGTATATATTAAATTGCAATGAGTCTTCTAGTATATAGTGAAATATTTTTTACTAATTGCCTCCACGAAGGTTCTACTTAAAGATGGTAAATTCTCTTGTGCTCTATGTTACTGGCAGATATTGTTCGCATTGGTTGAACCATAACACCTTAGAAAATAACTTAAGGTATTTGTGATCACGCAAAACTGATAAAAGTGATATTATATCTAACGAAAATACTTATTCAAGCGATTAATACATTAGTAACGTGTTCCTCGAGATTTAAAAACCAATTTTAGCTTAGTAAAAACATATTAAAGTTACATAGCCGCTCTATGTACCACTCGGCTTTCCGCGTAAAAAGTTACCTGCCAATTTCACACAAATTTATTGTTATTTCGCACAAAAACGCAATTTATCATTTTGTTATCAGCGTCCCGAAGTATACAAAACGGACGGCAAACAGGCCTGTTTAAATTTGATATTTCTTTGAAATATTAACGCCCATTTCCTGATTCTTAGATCTTTTTTTCGTAGATCTCGAAAAGGCACGTTCCATTGTTCCGAGAAAGGCAACCAAAGCTCTACCTGGGCCGATTCACAAACAAATAGGTAAATTCCTCAACGTCGTGACCAATTTTTTTCTCGGATTTTAGGCCTGATGGTGGCTCGAATACGAGTATCACCCCTAACATAAATTCCATTTACAAGTCACAAAAGTTTTAACGTGGCGGCGTATAACAATATATTGACACGCATACTTAGACTATTACTCACCCTGCTCAGTCTACGTTGGTCATCGAATAAAACACTAATAGTTTCTTACCAGTCGTGAGAGCTTGGTGGCTAGTGGTACAGAATCCATGTTTTAATCCGAAGGTCACTGGTTTAAATGCCTATGTATATTAAAGAGTTTTTACACTTGACATATGTATATGCGCAAAACCACGTCTAAAAAATAAGTGTTATAAAAAATTATACCATACCAGCAAAATGGTAATTTAGTGCTTCAGAAAATTTTAAAATACTTATATCTATGTCATTGTACATGAAAAAAATTGACTAAAGTACTCATTATTTTCCTCCCAGTAATATAGAAATCAAGAACTAAAAAAACCTTTTATTCGTCCACCCCAATGTAGTGGACGCCTCACCCCAAACAACCCTCACAATTAAATTAAACCCTCGACTAACAATAGTCGCTACCTGCATCACCCAAAGAAACATTTCATTTCACCTTGGCCCATCCATACGGCAGGCCTCAGCCGTAAATCTGCGTAGAAGCGTTTGCGAGGAACGTTCCATTTCGTGCCGGTGACAGGAACTTACGAGATGGCCGGCCCGTTGTCCGCAGACCCATTCTGATAGATGAAGCCTTAGGTGCGAAGATAGGAAGCCCTCTGAATGGGAACTCTATGTGAAACTAGTACGTAGTTCCAACAGCATAAGGAATGAAGTCAGTATGCGATGCTACTGGTTACTCAGTATTTCAAGTACTAAACAGTGGCTTAATATGATTTATGGTACTGATATATGGTTACGTATATGAAATCAGTTTGAATTTTACGTTACAAATGTTAGTGGGATGTTTCTCAAGTAATACGATTTTAAGAGCCATTCAAACACATTATAGAATGAAATATGTCTTTATTGAAAATTAAACCCTAATTATAGATAACTCAGTAACTTTTATTTTTTCGTGATTCTGCGCTTGAATTGGTAAGTGGCATTGATTTTGGAAAATGTTAATTTGATAAATTACTAATTATATTTATTGATCGATTTAAATCAGAATATGTGACTATGAATAGTTAGGTAATTAGAGTAGGCATATATTATGTATTGCAGTCGAAACATAAAATATTTATTAAATTAATAATAAAAATATTTTATTTTATAATATTTTCTCGTAACTAATTAATGATTTCCTAATTTTAATATTAACTAAGATAAGACTAGACTAGAATAAAAGTAGAGTACTCTATTACATTGGGTGTGACCGTAAGGATAAATGGATAAATGAATAAATAAATAAATATGTAAAGAGAAAGATAGTACAGTACATTTAAAATACCATTCAATTTCCGTCCATGAACACATAGTTTAATCGCAGTATCAAATTGGAAAGATGCTAAGCCCGAAAATTATACCCATAAATTCAAAAAGACCATTTTGCGTTCGAACGCGGTTATAAATAAAGGGATGACATCTATTTTAAATGTTTGCCAGTGATGTATCGCCGCCGACTATTTCCGCCAAGTACCTTTCATTGGTCAGTTTTCCGCATAAGTATTCAGTAGATTTCATCAACCTTTATTGTTAGTTTATATTCTGTGGACATAGTGTTCGTTGTCAAATAAAATCAACGTTTAATATGTTTGTCGATAAGACATACATAGTTCTGACTCCACACTGATTTATTATCATATTTGTTTGTGAAATCATAATATATTTTGATATAACACCTATCAGATATCTACATATACAGAATTATTGGTAATATGCTTTTTCAATTTCGTTGTCCAAGTGATAGAACAAATAATATAAGTTAACATAACTAAAATTTTGTCCCTGTATATATTTACAAATTCCCCATTCTGCATTATTATTAAATTATTCTATATTTATTTGTCAGTACGAAAAAATCTTGAGGACAGAAAAAAACAATGATGCTGTCGGAATGACGTGAAAAACAAAATGTTAATGAACCATTTTTTCTCTTTGAACTTTGACCAATAATGTCTATTCACAATACACAGCTGCATTCATCAAATATAGATCAGATATGATTAAAAAAGTTTTCCAATTTTTCATTCGATTCTGTCCATAATAGAAGTACTTTCATTGGAGTGAAGTGGATACTAAATATTTGATTTGTCGCGAGTATGATCATTTCATTCCCACTGAAATATTTAGTTCCGTTAGCATTAAGTCGATAGATTTATAATGACATAAATATGTGATCATAAAATCACTTGTTTATGCTGACGGTGAATAATTGAACATTATATTTTATTTTCCAATGAGCAGTAAAACGTCGATTCGAAGATGCAAGAGACCAAAAGAAAAAGAGGAAGGAGGTCAAAATATCTAAAAAAATAACTGAACCCTAGAGACAAAGTGATCAATGAAAATCCATAGACATAGCAGTTATCAAAGATATCTCAGTCTTTAAGTGCAGTAGAACTCACGTTAAGTTCTTCCGGGGAAGTACTGCCACCATGCCCATTTCTACCTCCAAAAGCAGTAACGCACTCGCGTTACTGTGTTCCGGTTTGAAAGGTGTGGTTGCCGGTGAAATTACAGGCCCGTGAGACATTCCACCTACACGTCTCAGAGTTACGAATGCATACGATGCGCCTTGGGTCTCTTATCTAATACGGGAGGACCCAACTCGCATCTGTTGTTATGGGCAGAGGTTACAGCTTAACACCAGGGTTCCGGAACTGTATCGCTTTAAAAAAACTGTTTTATACCACAATTTTTTACTTTTATGACACAGAAATTAACACATACATAAGTTCGCCCGAGACGCAGAAACCGTTTGCACTGTACCGTAATTGATATACAATTTTTATCTGTGGGAGATGGGATGTGGGAGTGGGGATGTAACGATATCTCTGATGCAGAGAACATACTTCACAGTGGAAACCTTTACCAGTAGAACATGTGCCGAGTTCGTCAAAATTAATACCACCATACTACCTTCAAACAGTAACACAAGTGTTATGTTTAGCGGTAGTGTATCCTGCGGTTATCTGAAAGGTTCTGATGACAGGCACATAAGACATTACTTTTCGAGTTACATGCGCAGCAACGCTTTATTATGTACATTTTCTACTTTATAAAATCGTCTTTCTCTGATGTCAAAGGTTTGTTGGAAGAAACTCTTCTTAGAGTTAAGAGGTAAGGTAGAGTAAGTAAGGTAGAGGTGACCGCCAGAAAACGGGTAGACGAAAATTTCCTCGTTCCGTGACTTATTCACTTCAAAAATATCCGACATAGTGTAAAGAGCTTGGTACCAAGAATGCTTGAGTATACATCACGTCATATTTTTGGCAAAGACTTGTTACAACTTAACGTTCCTATCATGTCCGCGAGTTGACAAACTTAATAAGCCATTAATTAGGGAGCTTCCCGAAAACATTCCCAGTTTCAACATTAACAGAATTTTAATCAACTTTACCGAACAAGTTAGGTAAGTTAACTTGTAGAACTTGCTGGAATTGACGAGAGGCCCATTAGAGCGTAACCTGTTTTCACTTTGCTTAAGCCGAGTAAGTAAATATTAATATGATTAATGAACCAGATTCCAAAACTTCAGTTATACTTTAGTGTTTTGACGAAATTGCACCTGGTTATTATTTGGATTAGTTAAGCAAAATTCAGTGTACATTACGATACGGTAAGTTGAGGACAAATTCACACATCTCAATTTAGCCCCAAACTAAGCATAGCTTGTACTATGGGAACCAGACAACTGATAGAATACATATATACGTTTTTGTAAATACATACATATATTAAATATTAACACACAGAATAAACATTTATATTCGACACACAAATGTTTATTCTGGGTGGGAATCGAACCCACGACCTACAGCATAGAAGGCAGAGTTGCTGTCAACTCAGTTGTGAAGTTGGTAGTAGTCAAGTTGTAATATTAATAAAAAAAACTGAGTTGCTATGGTCTGGAATGTTATAGGAGTTAACTTTGTGAGTTAAATTTACCTATTAATTATCTTAGGAATCGAACCGCGAACTTTCTCATACGACTGCTACTAATGCCATTGAACCGATTTATCTAGGAACATTGTTAATAAAAATAAAAATAATTTATTGATACACCAAATACATTAAAGTATTAAAAACACTATTGTAACAGAAATAGAAAAAATCACATCATTAGCTACCCATATATTTTAAAATACGACAGCCTGTATAAATTTTTCATGCTGGTTGAAAACGCACTACAAGTATAAATTAAATAACCACCGCAAACCCGAAAGAAATATTTCATTCTTATACATTTTCAGACGTTAAATTTTCCCAATTTAATATCCGAAAGTATAGTTATTATTAGTATAACGAGTATATTATAATACTAAACACGTCTTTCCGAACTGAAGGAGAGTATTGATATATATTATATACATAATGTATCGTTTTATTGTCGAATCATATATCAGCTTTGAGATATATTGAAATATTATTTTGTGATATTGGGACGACTGGCAAATGGTAGAAGTATTGTTATGAACATTCTTCCGTTTTTATTACAAATAAATTACCCACTTTCACTATATTTTTTGTTACGTTCATCATTTCGAGACATGTCGTCTCTAGTAATTTTACTGGCAATTTCACCAGACAATTTGTCAAATGAAAAACAGGACAACGTGTATTCTGGGCAACAAAAATAATGGTGTTCTGTTACATTTTAGGGGCAAGCAATAAAACTGTTTATGGCCATCAAAAGACAAGTGTGTTCTGATGTTTGCCAAATGCAATAATCAGTTTTTTATTTTAATATAATATATATAATTTACACTGAGAGGCAGAACAAATTACAAACACATTATTTTTGGAGGGGTTTCTTTGTTAGGTTACAAGTTTTATATTTTATTCGTTTTATATAGTACTAATTTTGATGTAAATATATTGTTACTCATGGATATTAAAATAGGAATAAAAAATGTCATCTACATATTAATATTTATTTTTAATGTTCATCCCAATGCTTACACCATTTTAACTTTCAATTCTTACTTGCTAGCCACATTTGATGTATTAACGTCATAACGCCTAGAATAATATATGTATTAACTAAATAAAAATGATTAAAGTATTATTTCAGGAAAGTGTGGTAATCAACCCAGCTCATCAACCAATCATGGCAGAATATTGATGAAATGTGTCAAACATCCACCTTCATTTATTTATAACAAAGTTGTATCTAAGAAAAGATGAGCTAATTTTATATGAGGATATTAATTACAACGGAAATAACTTCGGTGAATTGAAAAGAAACAGACATTTTCAATCCACTGAGTCTCCATTAAAAAGTAATAAAAGGACTTTTAGTTTGCTCTCTTAGGAAAATGGAAAACAAGCCGCTTAAGTGAGGGGTAGCTTAACTCGGACTCAAAAAAGTCTGTTATGTACTCTTTTTTTATTTTAACTTAACCATCCGCTGTTTGCGCGAAAGCAATTTAGTAGAACAAAATTTGTATACTGTAGCAATAATAGCGATTTGAACGAAATAAAATGTTTTGAAGAGTTCATTTTATCTATTTTGAGGGCGTGGTGATCCACTTATCAATACATTATATACATTTTAAGTGAGAATACGAAAAATAAGAAACTTTTTAACGATTGACTTTTATGATTTATAAAATTTGTAATAATAAAATAAATTCATATAAACTTATAAGTTAAAATAGTAGCAAAAGATCATTTCTCGGTTTTACTAATATGCAACGAGACAAGCCTTTAAAAGTTTGTACTGGTCGGTCTCCTTAGCGTACGCTGGATATGTCTATATAAATAAATAAATTTGAAGTGTCCGTTAGTAATGAAAAATAGCAGCATTTTACTATATGGATATGAAAGTATATACGGTACAGATAACGAAAAATAATTTAAAAATGTCTGTTCGTTTGTGTGTTTGTTCCTGGGCAAACTGACAATTGTTCCTGTCTGGGGCAAATTGGAGTCCGAGATAAAACCGAATTCCACGCGGACGGGGTCAAGGGCGACAGCTAGTTAGGTGATAATCTAATGGTTGACATAATGTTTGTTACATTTTATTACATAACAAGGTATATAAGAATTAATCTGAACATTTCCTATCTGTCTGCACTGCAACTAATGTGAATTCATCCAACAACTGATATATCCCGAACTAAACAGTTTTAAATAACTCCTATTTCATATAAATTCTATAGAGTTTATAGTTAAACGCGCATTGGAAAACTTATGAACTCTGAACTTCTCGTCGACTAACTTGTTCGGTATTGCTGACTCTTATGTGTAGTTTACACGAGCTAAGTTATATTATCGTTAGTACTTGCCGTTAGTGTCTATCTTGCTTAGTGGCAAATGAGAAGTAACGGTTTATTCCTTGCTATTTGAATAACTCACTGAAGACATCCGTTCGTAATTGAACTCAACTGCAATTTTAATTTGACACTAAACACTTGCTATTTCGGCAAGTGACGAGTGCTTAGTAAAATGCGGTGGGTACTTCTCTTGTCGTTACTAATTTTGGTCGGCTTCTATTCACTCGCACTGACAGTAAGTACTGAGCTATAATTGAATTTAGACGATATCTATTAGTGGCAAGTACTAGGTACTAGTTACTGAGATGGTTTCAATTCTACAATAAAGAAATATTATGAGTTAAATCAATAGTCTAGTTTGGCTTTAATTAAACAAGTTTCATGAAATGTAATAGGAATCTGAAGAAGTGAGCAGAAGTAATAAAATGTAGAATAATGTTGAAGTATTTAATTAATATTTTAAACAGAATACGAAAATTGGTTCAATTTTCAATGATAGTTTGGTTTATATTGCTATTTTGTAAAACTGATTAACACCTTCAATTATAACCCAGCATGTCTAATTGTGGAAAATGGAACCCCTTTGGAGGCAGCGTTAATTCCCAAAGCTTCGGAGCTTTTTAGATGTCACTTTACCCGAAGTAATAGGTTAAAATAATAGTAATAATAGACTAAAATAGCCATTAATTTCAAACGTTTTAAAATAATATGATCAAACATTTATTTTTTACTTTTATCATTTTAACGTATCAAATTGGTTAGAAGGCAGATTTTATTCAGTTCATCGATTCAATGGGTATTATTACCCCTTGAATCATGTAACAGCACAAATATTATGGGCTATACAAAAAGTATCGAGCCCTTGTTACTAGATAAATGCATAACATTTCGCTAAATAACCTTTTTATAAACTGTCTGTCGTCAACTATCTTTTCATGGACTTTATCGTCTATGGACATGAGCGATAGACAGAGATATCCGGCTCGAAGGACCAGTATCGCACGCAAAATTGCAGTCTGGCCCTAAGTGAGCTATTTGTGTGTGGATGTTCTATCAGCGCCTTTTGAGCGCCCTTACGCAATCTCATATTTTGTTATAATGTAAGATCAAGATAGAAATCTCTCATGTGAAGACTTTTTAATACAAAATATATATATATATATATATATATATAGTAGTATTGCTTGTACAATGCACAACGATGGTACTAAGTCCTTTTCGCTACGACTACGGATAAATTTTTGTCATTTTGCTATCCTTATGGACAGAGGTTAGTCGAATCATTAAACATTTATCTTCAACTCATTACATATAGTGGCAACACGTCTTAGTACTTTCCAAATGATACAGAGATTTCAAAATATCACTTTGCATCACAGGAATAACACTATAACACACAATAACACTGTGGTAAATAGCGTATGTTCTACATTTAATTAAGTATTTTTTAAATATATTTAAATAAAAAAAATCCTCTCAATATCAGGTCGACAACGCAGCCATGGTAATGCAGTTATATAAAAAAAACACCACTAATGCGCAGTGAAATGGATTATAATTCACAACCTCTCTGAATCTCGATGAACTCTGAGATGCCACGGCACTGCCATAATCTTATAAATAAACCACTATTCAAATATGAAAGAAAGATCTTTGGAAGAGCAAAATGGATAAGAGAAATGTAAGCCAGTGAGAGTTAAGTAACAGCATCAGAGCCTTATTCTCGAATAAATTTCGCTTATGAGATATCATATTATAATAGGTAATATGATTTTCTTGTGTAGCTTTGGTAGGACAGAATTCATTTATAATATTTTGTTTATGTGATAAAGTTACAGAACGAGCGGCTCACCGGACCTTTAGTGGTATCATCTGTCGATAAGAAGCAATACGACTGTGCTACAACCCTTACTTAGGTACGCCAAGATCCAAGTCGTATCATACGCCCGAACTCTGAGACGTGTATGATCGAAAAAGTGCATAGTATGGGACCTTAAGTTTCGACAGTGGGGTATGACGATATAAGAGATATAGTTATCCAAGTGATCGTTAGAAGATATGTTTTTAATAATTTATGGTTTTATCACTTTATTTCCCTGAATATAGAGCCCATTTTTTAGCTGCAAGTCAACTACATATTCATCGAATAAATTCCCTCAGATCATACCAATGGACAATTTCGCTTGTCGACACTAAGGCTGTTTTCCCGTCGTAACCCAAAAATCTAATTTTGTATGTTCTATGTTCACTAGGTTTGTGTTCTCATCTCGTACGAGCGAAAATAAGCCCCGAAGTATGCCCAAGATTATCGCAGTATCAGCGGAGTGGCGGGTAATCCTTTAATCCGTTCCGGAAAAAGTGTTTTACCTGCGCGAATTATTCGAGCATTTTTGGGATGAATTTATTGTTGTTTGCTTCTCTCTTTGTGCATGCCATTTTTCTCTTCTTTGAATTCTAACTTGACTAGGGAATTAAGTTTAACTCAAAATGTGTTTCATTATCCTTACTCAAAAGTAGGATTTCATACACAAACGTATGAATACTAGGTATTATTACAATACCGAAAAATAAAGTTATTTCGTAAGATAAAGGTAAGTCAATCCTACTAATATTATAAACATGAAAGTTTGTATGGATATTTGTTACTGTTTCACGCTCAAACGGCTGAATGGATTTAGATGAAATTTGGTACCAAGATAGCTTATATCTTGGATTAACACATAGGCTACTTTGATCCCGGAAAAGTGCAGTGTTCTCGTGGGATTACTTATTCACCGCGGGTAACACCGCGGGGCGCAGCTAATATGTTATAATTATAGCTGGTCTCATTAGCTTTGAATCAAGTAGTTGGTACTTATTGAAGTAATCAATCAAATTTGTGTAAGTATCATCAAATGATCGGAACCCGTTTGAAATAAGCGGAGAGCTTATCAAAATTGACAAACAGTAATAGTCTGCAGTCACATTGTCCCTCCATCGATTTTCGTCGCCCCGCGTACAAAAAGACATAAACCAGACGTTCAAGATATTGTATTCTTTACCTGATGAGCATTCTTACGACGGGCTCGGTAGCCATAAAAATTACGACCATAAAAGTCTTATTACAACGGCGTAAAGTCGGCTTTCTATTTCAGTTCATTTCCCGATGTTACTTTACGTAGTAATGAGATTGTTGTGATGGATGAGTTGTAAACTGGATACCAGACTCAGGTGCACAATGCCTGTTCCATTAACTGTACTAATCTTTAGAACGAACGAGCGGAGGCATTCGCGTTACCTGCAACCAACTTTGTTTCACAGGACAGAGTAAATATCCACTGATTAGAAACTCAAAAGTATGATGAAGCCAGGTGTTTTATTCAAATGATTTTATACTCAGTCACTGATTCTGTTCTTTTGGTGTTTACTGGAATCCTCTCAAAAGCTTAGAAATAACTTAAATGTCACGTGAACCATTGTTTATACAGTATCCTAGCTTTTACCCGTGGCTTCGCCATGTTGATTTTGTCAACCAATTTTGATTCGATCGATACTGAAATCATTAATAAAACATTTTTCTTTTTAATTATTTTTTAGCTTATAACTGTCCCCAGGCCCATTTATCTCTATAACGACGCTTCAGGCGGTTAATTCGTGAATTAATGTATTGAAACTAGATAATCGATGCCAGAAAAATATCAAGCACGCTCTTCCTAAAGTTCTTTCTATTCTAATCGAGTCACTGGTTCACTGGTCACTGAAAGACCATTGTGAAAGGATTTTAAGTGCGCCTCAAAGAGGCTCCTTTCGTGCACTTGACACATGTCTTCGAATATTTAATTCAAGGACAGGTCGGTTTCCTCACGATGTTTTGAGAACGTGGAATTGCGCACGCATCTTTGAATCGAAAAACGCATAGGTGCACGTCGGGATTTGAACCGGTGACCTCAGGATTGAAACTCCTAAAGTGAATGCAATATTTGAAAAGTGTGGTTGCCGGTGAATATTACAAACACATGAGACATTCCACCTTCACGTCTCAGGGATAGGGGCGCATAAGAAGCGACTTGGATATTGTTAACCCATTTCGTACAACACCGGATGGGTCACCTGTTCATTCCGTCACTGACACTGATAATCGAAAATAAATCGACCATTCGTTAATTTTGACGATGGTTTTGAAGGATTTGAACGTTCAAATGTAAAAATAAAAACAATCCTAATATTAATTTTTACAGATACCATCAACAGTCCAAACGTTTTCATCTTATTTTTCCGCGAAACTTGGTTGGTAGAGTTTGAATGTTCCAGCGAGAATTTACAGTTGTGAAATCTCAAGTCACGTGGTCAAAAAATTTATATAAAAATCCACACAAGTGCACAAACAAGGCAGTTAAGATTTCCTGTTCCATATTTAGTTTTTTAACGTATTTCATGTTTGTAAGTGGCGATATACAGAATATAGACGAATTTGCACCCTTCGTTCGTCCGTTCGTTGTGTGTGGACTTAGCGTTACTAAATCGTCGGCCGCTAATTGGTGCACAACTTCTGTTGAATAATTTTCGTAATTTGAGTAAAACTTGCTTGTGTCATTGAATATTCCAGTATGATGTTTTATATTCTTTGTTTTCATATTAATTTAATTATCATCATTGTTAGACGCAATACGCGAATTAGTTTTTATTATTTATGATTTTATAAATATACTAAATAATCTTTTGCTTTCAGTATAAATAAAAATCTTTAAAAATTATATATTTTTAACATAACACGGTGTTTGTTGTGTGTTTATGTTTTAATATGTATTTATATGTATCAGTTATTGAATTCCCATAGCACAAGGTATGCTAAGTTTGATGCCAGATGGCGTGTGTAATGTCCACCTATATTTATTTATTGTGAATTATGAGCAAAACCTGCTCTTAAATAAAATACTTTCATGTTCCGGTATCATCTAACTATTTAAATGGCTAATTGACCCATCAATCACCAGAACAAGCTATAAACTTCTGGTGAGTTTACTTATGGCCATATCCGCACGCAAGCCAACAGCGACAATCTAAAAACGTCGCAAACTAAAGATGGTCGCGGTTATTCAATTCAATTCAATTGGTTTATTTCATTTAAGTACCAGTTATTATTATGATTGTACACGTATGAACGTCAAAAAATTAGTAGTAACCAAAATCAAATACATATTTGAAATTACACATTACATTGAAAACAGATTTACCCAGTGTAACATAATGTTTTAAAAATATCCTAGAATAAATATTACTAAGTTACTAAGTAGCACAATGTGTGTGCTTTTGTCTCGTCTTCCTTATTGAAGATCGGGTAAGGATTGAACAAGCGCCAAACTAAGCTACAGGTACGTGTGATGTTAATTTTAATTGAAGAGAAAAACAAAAATGCCCAAGTGGATTTGAACTGGTAACCCTGTAGTCAATGCCAAAACGAATGTGTATGTCATTAGAAAAAAATATGCTCATTTGTCAAAGAGTTATTGAGTACCTACTAACATCCCTAAATTATAAGCTTTTACTAACCCCATGGAATATTGTTGTCTGAATAAAGAAATTGAATTATTATTATTATAATAAGAACATGACTCTTTGCAAGGATAGAAAACCACAACTACGATATTTTTCAGAGTAATTACAGACATCTGCCAACTGCCTCACACTTGCTCCCTCCATACTTCCTGAACTAATAAACGAGTGACACTAATTGGTACGTCGCTTCCCCTCTTTAAAACCACTCACAATGAAAATCCTCTAAAAAATCTGAGGGAAAATCCCTCAGAGCGTCGTATTTTTCGACCATTTTTAAAAACGACAGAATATTACACGTTGGAAGGTCTTAGGATATTTTATAAAGAAAATTTGTGATGAGACCAATTTTGAGGCAACGTTGCTTCAATGAAGGTAATTGACATTTTTCGAGGGCTGTAAAGTAATTTTGTTCAGGTTTTGCCAAAACAAGCGGCATATTGGCGAGCAGGCTTTTATGTCCAATATCGGGATTGCGATGTATAGAGAGACATTTGGTAAACTTAGATTGCGACATTCCTATTGTTCTCACTTTGCTTTAACGGTGACAACGAAATTTGTGCCAGTTTTGCACTTAGAGAAAAGAATTGGGGACCATAAGGACCATAGTGCCTCATTTTTGCAACAAAATTTTAGAGCAGTTACCTCCAACCGACTGAGCTGGAATTTGGAACATATATGTAACTTCGATGACAATACTACAATATGGTACCGTCGAGGTCTCATGCTAGAGTCGGGAGGTGTGCATAGGAACACATCTTCTCAACTCCGTCGTATTTGGGATCTTTGTATTTGTCTTGACAACTACAATAGCCGTCGGTGGTAACCAGGGTATAGGGAATACCCATATTAACTCCTACCAATACTATCTCATTTGAAGCCGCGGGCAGAAGATAGTTCAATATATACCACCAAATAAATCCTCTGGTTTACAGATATAACTAATTCCGGGAGTTCTATTGACGTAAGGACAGGCAGCTGTTGATCGAATACACAATGGCTTTTATAGAGTTCCATATGTAATGGAATTAATGGTTTGCTTGCAGCAAAAGAGTAACGCATAGATAATTGGTATAAAAAATTATGCTTACTTATCCAGTTATTTTTAAAGTTGCGTCATTGATTTTTCCGAGCTATTTCTTTAAGAGCTCAAAGGAAATATGGAGAATGGAGCTGTGATTCCATTATATCTCAGGAACTTGACGTGTGATATTTATTGGTAATACATATTTTACTATAATTTATTTATAATAACCGTAATGGGCGAAATAATTAAACTCAGATAAAATGTAATTTTTTAATTATGTATGTTTTTAGTTATGTATGCATTTTTTTTTGTGGTCTATATAACTCACTTTGAATATTATAAATGAAAGTAGATAGTATCGTTCGTTTCTGAGTACTTTGTGTCCCGGTACCACACACGACAAATCCAGAGCCCAAGCCAAGTAAGAAACTTAAATATTTTGGTTTGTAGACTCAACTAGTCAGGTATGAGGACTGGCAGCTGTTATTTGAAAACTACTTTGTCTTGATTGACTTTGGGCGGTAATGGAGTTTACGTGTTTGCAGATACTGTGAAGCGCATAATTAGGGCATAGACAAATTGACCGTCCTTTTTTTTAAAATACCATTATTGTTTGTATTATGGTAACACAGAGATGGTGTGACGATGGAGCTGTAAGTTAGATTAAGGCACTCTTCAATTATACAAAATATTTTCCTCAAGGACACGTTGGTTTTGTCTAGAAATATTAACTTTAATTAACTTCATTAATATTAATTTATTTGTCTATAGACAGCTAGCTCTCTAGTTCTAGAGCTATATAGCTCTAGGCAGTATCCAGGATCCGACTGTAAAAGCTTGTTTTGGAAATATATATTTTAATTTCCTTTTTACCCCTCGACGCAGTCTTCAATGGAAATCCAAGTTTAGTATTAAAGTCTGTTTTGTTCCAATATATTATTTAGTTTATCATAACACGCCCTCTGTATTCGTTTATCGAAAAATCTATATGTTTTCTGTATATTTCACAGTCGGAATTTACGTAAATATAACATATATTATACTGGACTAAAATTAGTTCTTGCAGACTATGCAAACACTGTCCTGCTCGGTCATCGAAATATTATATCTCAGTTGATTGCAGTTACCACCATGCCATCGAGGTCATAGGAAAAATAACGGTTATTTAGATGGAGTAGGTTTATTTAGAAAAACTGACGCGACCACGCTAGATCTAAAGGGTGTACATTATTTTCTATAATGTCAGGGTTGCCTTTATTTACCTCATTGTCATTTTAAATAAATAACATTGAAGTTTGTTTGTTTTCTCAAGATAACAGCTTTATAACAAAAGCAAATAAATTACAGGCGCATGAGATGGCTTACATTGGCAGATAGCTAATGTTATAAGGAATAACTTAACTTTGAAATTGAAATCCACGCGGGCAAAGCCGCGGACACAGCTAGTCTTAAATGTAAAGTGACTATGTTGCTGACATACCCAACGCTACGATTACTACTGGAAGACACTGTTAGCTCGTTGGCAGATTAATACTAGGACATTTTTAATGGCCAGCCATGCACATGGGTTACCATACCATCATGCTATTATTGGTCGCAATGAACCACCGGCAGCTCAAGCTCACTGTAGGATTCGAGCCTACGATCTGCAGATCGAAAGCCAACGACACTCCCACTTACGGCTAACCTTACATTTTTCGGCATTTATCTACACTGTAGCGTGCCGCATCAGCAAAGTCGGGTATATAAATATGTATTATTAAATGCATACTATAATATATATATACTAAATATTACTAAAAATAATGATATATACTAAAATTAATAGATATAAATATAATGAAGAAGAGAATTCCTTTTCAATATTCCCTTGTTTTCGCAACTTTTTGCCTTTTTTTTTCAAGAAAAAGGGGAGCCTTATTTTCTGTTATTCTTAGTTAATTATATTAGAATGCAGTTAATTAAATAAATATGAAATTACCCACAAGGTGCTAATTGTGACTAACTATCAAATTGAACTCCTAGTTAAGCCTATGTTGTTAAATAATGTTGTGACAGAACCTCTGTTAACAACATAACAACAAATATAATATAAGTTATCACCTATAATAAGTTTTTTTTTATATAATATCTTGATTGAACGTAATGATATTGAAGAAGCTGTTTTAGTCTAGTCTTTATTTTCATCTTACACACATTACAAACAATCTTTGAACGTAAACAAAATATTCTAAATATTAAAAAAAAAAACTAAGTATTTTGCATTTTAATCATACATATTGTGTTCAGTTGATATATCAACTTTAATATCCAAGTAATATCAACACCAAATTAAAACATAATAGCTGTTTTATTAAGAAATACTAACATAAAAATCAATTAAATCATCGTATAAAGAAATAAATTTTAAATAAAAACTTACCAAAAGCAGCGTACGAGACACTTCCACTCAATCACAAAGTTCCCGATTACAAAGTTATTTGCCCCACTCGACGCGTCAGTACAACGCGAGCAAAACCGCGACTGAAGCCGGGCGGGGGTTGTATTCCGGGGCGGGGACCCCGAAAACTGCATGTGGTGGGGAGTGGACGCGCGTGTCCGGATGCTGGGCCACAGAATATAATATCATTCATTCAGTATCAATCTGTGGTATCTATGATTGAAGCACTATGCAGAGCGGCAAACTTGACTGGCCTCACAGCTCAGTTGGTAGCAAACCCGCCTTCTACGCTGTAGGTCGTGGGTTCGATTCCCACCTAGTACAAATATAGTGACGAACTTGTGTGTTCTGAACGTTAATGTAGGTTAGGTATGTATTTAGAAAAATATGAGTATTCCATCAGTTGTCATACTGGTTCGAGAGAACCAGTGACTCGAATAGAATAGAATCAGTTGTCTGGTTCCCATAGTACAAGCTTGCTTAGTTTGGGTCATCAGTTTATGTATACATATTTATTCGTGTTGTATTCATATTTTCATATTGCTACGTGGAGCAATATGAAAATATTTTTATGAAATATCACAGGGACTTAAAAGCATTAAAAAAAGGCCGTTTTAGAGTTCTCGGAGTTATGTATACGCCTAATCTACTATTGGCATTTTTCTGAATGATAGCTCAAGGTCCAACTAAGAATACGGAGTGTTTCATCACGCTTTCAACCCCCTAAAAAGGGGCGGGACAGTTGAAGTAATAGGGAATAAAAATAAAGAAATACATATTTCAAAAGTGATACCACAGGTTTCGTAAGTATTGGTAACCCTAAATAGTAACTTCAAAGCTGTGGCGGTCCTATACTTCGTGAACAGAAAGCAAAAGTAAATAATTTAAGCTAAGAGGATACGAAATAATTTTTTGATGAGTGAGTGGATTTGAGTTGGGGGTGGCTTAAAACTGGACATGTAGGTAGTTACTAAATATTACTTAGTAATATTTGATGGCAATAAGCAACAGGACAAGGATTTGGCGAGTTTTGTAAGGTCTAGGTAGATATGTTTCTTTAGTTTTGTTTTATCTTGTGCCAGGAAAGACTAACTTATTCAATTGTCGTATTGAATTCAAAATAAGTAATTCAGGATAAGTCATAAGCAAATTATATATGTAAAAGTACAGTACCACAATACAATGGAATTAACAATATATCGATATGAGGTTTTTCAAATGAGGGGCTTCTTCGTAAGGGCTGGCAGTGCATCATCATTCAGAATCATTTATTTGCATAAAGCCTGGTATGTACAAGATATTATAGTTACATAAAATAGTTCCACAAATTTTGTCATTACCTGACATGCATTAAGGGATATAAAATTGATTAATACAAAAAATAATAATAAAGTCTCAAAAAATAACAATTTCAAAAAGATGCTTAGTTGAAAGAGTTTGAGCTCGCTTTCATATTAAAATAATGGATGGAAATATGTGTAACCAGGCTTTATGTGAAACTAAAGTAATTTGGTGTTATGGAAACGTTTTCAAAATGAAATTATTATACCTGTATCGGCAATAAATATTGGAAAAATATCCGAAACCTGAAAATGTTGAGCACATTAAGGCTCAACATTTTTCCCATATATTTATTTTTTATTTACAGCCGATACAGGTTTTTCAATTTAATTTTAAATGCATTTTCATACAACTGAAATAGCTTAGCTGTAGCATAAAGTAAAAAAGTGGTTTTCCTATTTCAAAAAGTTTGGTTATTTTTTATATCATCAAGATATTTACTGGCGAAAACTAAACTGTTTGAGACTTCCAAACCAGAAATAATACTCAAATAATAATTTCTCAGTAGGCCGTTAATAAGTACTACAAATTGTTAAAGATTAGCATAAAATAACCATATTATTCTTAAGTTGTCATTTCTCGGATATGTACTAAAAAGGGTGTAGATACCTCAAATGTATATCTTAAAATCTGGTAAGATATTATCAATTTGTTACAATAAAAGCTTAAGAGCTTATGACGAACTTAATCCAAATGACACGATGTCAAAAGCTTTTCAAAGCTCATTTTCATTCGAACTTTCTTTGTCGCGTATACAACGAATCACATATCACTTTACCTTGAAATTTAATTGCAGAGATAATCGAGGTTAAGTGAATTTTGAATTCCACGGAACACATTTTTCCTCAATTAAGACGTGAGATCTACAAACAAATGTATTTTTCGTTTTATTAAAAAATACATGTCAAAACGCAACGAAACATTTATAATGCACATTACACGATGCCATACCTATGTTTACAGTGTCTTATTTTTTTAAACAGCTAATCCTATGAATTTGAAACGAGGTTTAATTTTTCAGTGTACGATTAGAAGAAACAATTTTCAGTCCATTGTTCCATTGTCCAAATGTTCAACGCTTAATATTATATGGCAACCAGCATAGTATATAGTATATAGTATTAAGCATAGTTATAAAGCTGTCACTAATATTTTATGAATAACTTTGTCTGATAAATAACCTATTATTATTATATATTACCTAACAACAACAGTCACAAAACTTTGATAACTGTAACATCACTCGTTATGAGTGGAGTTATTAAGACTTAACAAATGAAGGGGTCGCGGGTTCAACTCCCGCATGAGACAGTTTTCAATTAAAGCATTTGTCATGCGACTCACTCATTAGAACAGTTAAAATTATTAATAAAACGTGACGGCTTCCTTTTTATCAATGTAAGACTTTTAAACCGCTATTTTATTTGGTTCCACTCCAACAATCATCATTAGTAATTCCATTACATTGAAAGCTTGGTGGCCTAGTGGTACTGTCCGGAGGTCGCTGGTTCAAATCCCGACGTGCACCTATGAGTTTGTCGCTTGAAAGACTTATGTCGCACAATACCACGTTCTCAAAACGGTGAAGGAAAACATCGCGAGGCAACAGACATGCCCTAGAACTTAAAATTCGAAAACATGTGTCAAGTGCACGAAATGAGCCTCTTTGAGGCGCACTTAAAATCCTTTCACACTAGAATAGAATAGAGTAATTACCAATTTGTTAACCAGTTTTCATTTTCGCTTTTCCAGCTCCCTGCCGACCTTTAAGGGTAGAAGTACTACACTGATTCCAGAGATGCAGCGTATAGAAGCAGTGAATCGAGTAAAGTGAGCAGATGATTGTTCAAGCCCCCTGCATTAGTAAAAGGAAGTAAAAGATGTAAAATAACATGTTTTAGTTGCATTTTACGGAACACAAGAACCATAAATAATAATAAATAAATATTGGGGGACATTTCACACATCGCCATCTAGCCCCAAACTAAGCATAGCTTGTACTATGGGAACCAGACAACTGATAGACTACATATATACTTTTTTGTAAATACATAAACACCCAGACACAGAACAAAAATCTATATTCGTAACACAAATGTTTGTACTGGGTGGGAATCGAAACCACGACCTACAGCGCAGAAGGCAGGGTTACTACCAACTGAGTTGTGAGGTCAGTCTAGGCTCTGTACTCATAATGTACAGGCTCTATTCTATGAATACGTTAGAGAAAATTAATTTCTGGTCAGAATGTACGGAGCATAAATATGGTACTGGTTATAGGTCGGGTTGCGACTAAATCATGCGTACGCGGTCCTCATCCGATCAGCGAGCCGAATTGCAAAATCGAATAGAGCATCCGACGTTTGATACGGTTTATCTCGGACTCATTTACATACATGCATACGGATCACGTTTTCCCCTGAAGGGGTAGCTAGAACATCCGTGATCCAAGTTTCAAGTTGCGGGATCTATCTAGGAACACATTGAATGACATTGAAGTAATTTTTCCCACGAATACCTCCGCTAAAACATTCATTCATTTTCCATTTTTTCCAGCAAATCATGCTTCTTAATTCGGAAGCCCAGTTAAACCTTTTACAAAGGTCATTAATAAGACACTTCTACGACTTTTATACAAATATTTTTAAAATTACTTCTGGCATTTATCTCAGGTTCAGTATTCTATTCCGACCCATACAATGCACTAATGGTAAAATCCAATCAAAATAATGCAACAATATCAATTTCCTCTTAAGTTAATAAAACAAAATGTTTGCATTGCTCGCGTTTAATAACGTTATGGGGCAGGTGCTGTGAGTCATCGCTTTATGATGGGTGGCCGCAGTGGAAAATAAACAGTAGAACAAAGTCGTTTTTTTTCCGAGTAATTTCTGATTTAACTGACCAAGTGTAGGCGAGAGTTTTTTCCTAGTTTAAGCAAGAGTCACGGGTTATGCCACTCCAAAGGTAATGATCGGTTGTGCTGTGTTTTATCACACATCAAGCCAATAGATAGAGATAGAATAGATCAAGCCAATAATCGCATACGTCTCTCTCGTCGACATAGTAGTAAAAACTTATTTTTCTAATCAAACTTCACAACTATATTAATAAACAATCAAAACGGGGGAATACAATTTTATCATAACATAGTGATCAATTGCAATTGTCTATAGATAACTGTTGCTTAGGTAAGTCCTGTAATGATAATCTTTGATATAAATAAATAAACCAATGGCCGCCAATCAATATCCGTACGGATAATGTTCTTTGATACATCGCGTTTGATTCAGAGTCTGAGTTGCATCGCATTTGCCATTATGACTATAATGGATGATCTGACTTCTTTTATATGCCTAGCTAATCTTTACATACAGTATAAGAGAAAGTCTCACCCGCTGTCTGTACGCATAGATCTTTTAAATTACGCAACGTATTTTAATGCAGTTTTCAGCAATAGATAAAGTGATTCGAGAGAAAGGTTTATACATAAAGTTTAATTTTGTTTATATTAATTTGTTGATATATTACATATTGTTCCAGATGTCGGAAGAAATTAAGCCGACTGGAAGCTTTACTGGCGGACACCGCGTGCACTGGGGTAAACCAATAGAGTTGTATATCCTTATTAAATTATATTAGACCATCGTCTTCTTTTTTAGGCGTATAATGTTCCGCTACCCGTGCGAAGCCCGGGCGGGGCGCTAGTAATAAAAAAAAATGCTAGTTTTGTACATTATTGGAGTAGTGTGTGGTCAAGAATTTAGCATAAATAATGATGTTAATGGACATCTGGTGAGATGGTTATACTGTGTACTGTACGGACACGTTTTACCAACAAAAGGGCGGTGAAATGAAACAATAGATTTCATCAAACATAATTTAATAAATCATTTAGTTTCTGAACAATGGTTATTATAATAATAGCACTCATGGGTGCGTTGCCTAATTATAGTGAATGCCTTTCATTGTTTTAGTGAAAATTAATGTTCAACGCAATAGTTTGGAAAAATTGTGTTTTTCTGCTGAAAAGTCCAAGCCAACATTGATTTTATACTATATGGCCACTATTTCAAAACTTGCTTTATCGGGAGTTTATCAGCAACTTCTATGCTTTTTTTATGAAGCCAAACTGATACATTCAAAATATAACGTCCAAATTTGCATTTCAGCCCGAACACTGATTGTCTATTAACAAGGGGAATGTAACATACTACATACTCCATGAATTTCTATAACACTCAGTTTTAAAAGTATTTCTGATTATACATTTTGGTAACAAAACTTACTTCCCCACCTTTTAATCAAGGTAGATTATAATATAAATGGTATTCAAAGCGGAATGCATACCTAAAGCGTATGCATTACTGCTTGACGGCAGAAATGGGTATGGGGGCAGCAATTCCCCACGAAATTTGCATAGGTTCTACTGCTGCTAAAACTCTCCACCGATCTCCTTCTCTCTCATCAACTCGCATTTCGCACTTTCCTAGATATAATCAAGGCTAGTAGACAATAATTTACCACGGGACCCCATTTTTCGTACGTGATTTCACATAAGTATTACCGTCTGCAACCACTTGGGGGCCGTTCGTAGCTCTTCTGTATTGGCAGGCAGAAATAATTCAACAATAATCCTTTCTCCTACGAATTCTAAGACAAGACATTCACACAATTGTTTCTGGTATAATGTAGTTCCTACAACGAAGTTTAATAGTCGTCTTAGTGCCCTTTGTATAGAATTCTTAGTATTTAAGAACGGCACTTTTACGAGTACTTATTGTTGAGAACAATAGAAGTCTAATAGCTGGAGTATTAGCTCTTGACCTATTCGTGGGTTTGGGCAGACTGATAGCGGACGATGACAATATGTGATTTAGTTATAATAGCCTGATTTTTTTCTGCGACTTCATACGATTATTACTGATATGATATTATGTGATATTTATAAATAAATACGTATAATTTATGCAATATAAGAATAATTTATTAAAACACAAATGTCCATCAATATTTATTTATTTATTTTATTTATACACAAATAAATAAAATTGTAGTATTCGCTTGTACTTTCAAATTAACAGCTATTTACTAATTGCATATACAAATATATTTGGTAAATATAACTTTTTTATGTATTTTTGTTCTCTATTTGTTTCGGTTAATCTCAAAAACTGCCGGACTGATTTTGACGGGACGTTCACTGACAAATAGCTGAAGTTGTCAGAAGTAACTTAGATTACCTTTAGTAAGGTTAATTCATGAATTGATAAAAATGACTAAATCACGCAGCTACTTCTTTAGTCACCGAATTAAACTACACTAAACGCAGGAGAATACACTAGTGTTTAGTAAGTGCCTAATTGCCTATCTAATAGCTTTGTGGTAGTTTCACAAATAAGTCTTTATTACAATGTTTTTTTTTTTATTTTTTTAAATGACTGGACAATATGCTGTTGGCCGCAAATGGCCTTGACAGCGTTTACTTGGGTTTTTGATAAGAGCCGACAGCTCTCAACCGGTGTTTTGAAATAAGCGCATTCTCGCTAAATTAGTGCCCGAACCCCAAGTACCTGCTACTAATATGTAGCGCGCTACCTCGACATAAAAATATTGTTACTACCAAACTACGAAACAAAGTGAAGAAACTTTCGTATCGACATTGTCTGCCCGAAGTGCTTTTATTACCAGTGCATACCATATTGTTCTACAAATTGTAGTGTTCGAGTGATGGCCGGAATTTTTATTGCTTTATTTAAATTTCGAGTGCCTCAGGTAAAAGTTTTTGTGTAAAACTAAAGAGAGATAAAGTCGGCTAGCACGCGTTTGTAAACTCTTTTTAATTTATTGTTATCTCTGTTTATCAAGTGCAAGGTTTTTTTATTTGCTTTTAACTTTGATTTTGTTTAGGGATTATGCTCGCGAAATAATATACCCTCTTTAAGCAAGGCCTGGTCTAACCTGACCTGGACTGACTTACAAAGCAAATGTATATCGTTTTTTATCGTAATCAAGATAGAATCCATGTTTTTTGGCATAAAAGTTTCCCTTATTGATGGAGTTTGCATTCAGTTTATACGCAAAAGAGCTAGGAAATATTGAAATAATATTCATTCGTCATTAAAACTTTGTTTAAAAATAATACGAAAACTACTTCAACAAACTTAAAAATCCCTTTCGTATACTAAACCACCAATGAAAAAGTATTTTTAGTATGCATGGTTTAGTACTAGGGTATTGGCAGCCATTACAGAAAAATAATAAAATTAATAAAACAATATTCAAATGTAGCGTAAACAGAGCGTAGCAGCTAGGTAATACAGACCCCGAATTTCAGTCTGTAAGTCAAGTTAATAGTAAAGTTGCATAGTGAGCAATAGGTAATAATTATCAATATTAATCTTCAAGTCTCGGAGTTGTGGGTGCATACGATGATTATGATGCGACTTGGGTCTTTTTGTACCTAAATAGGCGAGTTATAGACACTGACTACCACCTAACACCAGGTGGGCCATCTGCTCGTACCGTAACTTTATCACATAAGAAATATTGACCCTTGTACCTCTAAAAATGCCACCCAGTAATTTTATCTTCAATTCTACCAACAAAAAGTATACCGTAGACAAAAAAATATATTTACAATAAAGAGTAAATAATACCTTTGTAAATAACATTTATCTCCAAATCATGGGGTCCAAATCACGACTCCATAATCCGTTTATTCTCAAGGGCACCTTTTGATATTCGATTCATATTTTTATTAAACGACCCCTAAGCAAACCCTTAATAACGCAGTACAAACATTAGTGACAAAAAGACACCATGGGATATTTTTCATAATAATCTCCTGTGAATGGAGTCATAAAAGCGTGACTTCTTTGTGCCATATTTGTATTGACCCTGCTGGCTACAAACCGCAACTTTATAGCGACGGAATAAGGTCTATATTACCAGTTAAAGGGGATATGGTAGTATTACCGTATTACCATAATTTCATAACGAAGGGCGAACGATTTTCTAATATTACACTCATACGCTGATTTTTTATGGCAATTTCTTTTATATTCTGTATTAACGTGTGGGATAAGTTTTGCACTTTGCTTTGAGCGTATAATAATTATGCTTTGGCGATGTATAGCAGCGAGCTTTGAAGTTTTAACAAGTTTTTCAGTGACTTTGTAAGATATACTTACGAGTACATCAACTTTTGGATGCTGGTTTGCCTTGTTACGGTTTATGTGCACAATAGTACACACATTAAGTTAAAGTTTAATTTATGTTAGTAATTTTAGCAATCGATGGCCCACCTGATGTTAAGCAATATGACATCAGTCCTCACTTACTAAGAAAGAACTTGCTTTAAAAGTTTACTACTAAGTAAAGAAAGACCCAAGTCGCACCATTTTTAATTTGCCTCAAAGCTCATCAGGTGGTAGTAACCCTGGCGCTCAGCGCTGTAGGTAGTGGGTTCGATTCCCACCCAGGACAAACATTTTTGTTACGAACATGTTACACGACGATATTTATTCTGTCTGGGTGTTAATATGTATTATATGTATTTACAAAAAAGTATTCTATCAGTAGTCTGGTTCCCATGACCCATGATATGCTTAACTTACTTTGGGACTAGATCGCCCTGTGTGTTTTCCACCAATATTTATTTATTTATTGGACCCGTTATTCAGCTACGTCAATTAAATAAGCGTTAAAGCTTTAAAAAAAATCTCAACACAATCCAAAATGAAAACATCTGACTGGCAGGTATTTTGACCCATCAAATAGCCCAGAAAACAAGCCAAGGGGTGGTGGCAATACATAAATAATCTCCAACCGATGTCCCTAATACCCATAAATCGAAATATCGGATTGTGTGGTGCGACCGCTATGATAACGCATAACTCTGTGATGTATTAGCTGTTTGACGGCTCAGCTGTGGGGGTGGTCAGTTTTGAATGGAAGTTACTTATAGGCTTAACTTTGGCCTGTGGTTTTGCAACCATTTGTATGTATTATAAGTACGTATTTACACAAAAGTGTATGTGTTCTATCAGTTGACTGGTTGACGTATTACAAGCTATGCTTAGTTTGGGGCTAGGCTGTTAATTATAATGCTATACCTACTATCTACTACGTATTCCGGAAATAAATCAATTTGGTAAATAAATACTGGTTCATACCCATATTTTTCTACGTTTTCAAGCAATAAAATAATTCAATATTAATGGTTAATTCATGTCTGGATTTGAACTTGCGACCTAAGTTGAATTTCTGGGGTCACCATTCTTGCCTCGGGGTATTTACCAATGGGCCACAACGTTTAAACGTTTAAAAGACCTACCTTTAAAGGTAGGACACAGATAGACAGACAGTCTTGGTAATAGGGTCCTGTCCTTAAACCCTAAAATTGATAGCAATCTCACAATTCTTTTAAATTCAAATGGGCTTCTGTGTTCTTTGCGCTGCGTTAACTACTGATAAGTTTACAGACCAATTCCAATTATTGGATTGCGGGTAATGTATCAATATAGACACGTGTGTACCTAAATAATGATTATGTGCACAATACACGTAATATTGGTGATTCTAATCGTAGAATTACACGCACAGTCGGCGCTGAAACCTTTATATACGCGACCAAACATATACAACGAATAAAATAATTTGAAACATAGTTTTGGTAAAGCAACGTATTTAAATGTAACGCTTAACTGCGTTGCAATAGGAACGTATTTTACGGAAAAAAATGATTTTTGAGAACTTTGAACTTGAATTTTAAGACGCGGTACCTTTAGATTGCGCGGAGATTTTATGAGACTTTTGAGACAACTTTGAGAATGATCAAATTAAGGTTTTCTATACAAGTTTATAACTTATTATCTCTCATTTCGAGGTCGATCTTATTTTTTGCCTCAAGCGACTGGACTAAAACAACTCTAAATTTATGAGTTCATAATAATAACGAAGTTATGAACAAAACTCGAAATCGTTTCTACACCTCTTTCCATTAACAGAGTTACAATCACATTAAATCGTGCTCAAAGTAATCAGGAACTAATTTAAAATAATCCCACTCGACATCTGTTCTCCGGTACAATATAGATTCATCTACGCTGCGATTCAGATTACATCGCGCAGATAGTATCGTGCGACGGCGATTTGATTCGGGGCTGTTTAAGCTACGAGTATTTTGTGAGGAATGATTATTATTTTCGTAAAGAACTGGTATTGTAAGAAAATTTAGACTTAGGTTATTTTGAGGTTTTTTTGAGGTTCGGCCGCATCGGTTGTTATGGGCCGAGGTTACCACTTACCACTAGGTGGGCCATCGGCTCGTTTCGTTACTATATCACATAAAAAATAAATAAGTTTGAAAAAAGTGTGTTTCAATCTCTATAAAACCACGTTTGCCACTCTTATCGACTCGAGGTCGTGATGTCTGTCTCATTATAGCCATTATCAATTAAATATCAGTTACGCCTCATAATAATTTCCTTCGAAAAATTAATATAAGAAATGAACAACCGTATCAGTAACATTGGTATTAAAAAAATATATAACGTTGAAACATGCCTGTCCCTGAGAAATAAATCGATATGATATTATAATTTTGTGGTTGCCGGTGAAATTACAGGCACATGAGACATTCCACCTACGTCTCAGAGATACGGGCGCAGCAAGCGACTTCGGTCTTGTCGTACCTACTGGGGGAGGACTCTGAGGACCCAAGTCGCATCGGTTGTTATGGGCCGAGGTTACCACTTAACACCAGGTTAACGGGCCGTTGGCTCGTTCCGTAACAGTTTCACATAAAAAAATCCTGTATTCATATAATGTAGGTGCTTACCTACCTCTGTAAATTAAAACATGTAAGATATATGTACATATGTACAAAAGATTTCGACTTTTAATCGAAAGGGAAATGGTTACACAGATATGTCTTGAATATTCATGTTTTCCTTCCCTGCTACCTCCGACAAGGTCTCTTAGTTTGTAGAAAAAATTTTGGGCGCAATATCACGTCCTCAAAACAGCGAAGGACAACATCGTGAGGAATCCTAGAACCAATAATTCAAAGTGAAGTACACGAAACGAGCCTTTTTGAGGCGCACTTTTTTCCTTTCACCTCAATACTTCGATGGAGCTATCGAATGACTAACATTAGTATTACTGTATAGTACTAACACAATTATAAAAAGCGTATACAATACAGTGTCATGTTTCTTACGACAAAAGAAATAAACTCGATCTACGTTAAATAAACTTTCTGAATGGTATACGTGGATAATAAAACCAACCCTTATTTACCCATGGCTTACTCAAACGCAGTCAAGATTTAATCCCGACCCAAATTACAATAGATACAAAAACTTAATGCCCATTGGATGCGAATACATCATTTTGATCGATGTGATGAGTGCTCATGTGTGTAACAGGGTACATTGTTACATTGCCCTTATGGTACAAGGCCCGAGTCACTAACGAAGGCGTGCTTAATAATAATAATAATAATGTTGGTGGATTGGTAGACATTGCACCCAGCGCCATCTAGCCCCAAAGTAAGCTATAGTTATTCTACTAGCGATCCGCCCCAGCTTCGCACGCGTGCAATATACATAAAGAAAATATGCAGTGCAAGTTTAGATAAAACTTTGACAACAGTTAGACTATTTTGTACAAAATATTTATCAGAAACCTTTCTTGTTTATCGTTATTTCTATAAGTGAAAACCGTATCAAAATCTAGTACGTGATTAAGAAGAAGTAAGAGAAATAGACAGAGGCAGACAGCGACTTTTTATACTATTTAGAGAAGGGATATTTTGATATTCGCGAAAAACATTCTTTACAAAACTCTAAAAATATAATTTTATCTCTATTGGCATGAAAACACGTCATAAATTTCGATAAATAACACGAGCGATTCAACTTAAAAGTTTAAATTGTAGTTTAAACTTGTGATATACACCAACAGTCACAGCCACTCGGCCGGAAGAGGAGATTCCTTTGTGAACTCCACTGTTAGAGACCGTTACGATATTTATAAAAGAGCACGGCTGTCTGTCTGTCCGGTAACTGAAACTAGGAATGCCACGACAGAGTTTTTTTTTCCAGATTTTATCAATAGTTTACACTAATTCATTTTTACAGACAAATTAGGTGTTATTAGATGTTTCCTGGACCGAAAATCATAGGTTTGAACAGTTTTGTCGCCAATTCTCTAGTAACTCTGTCTGCAAAACGAAGTGACCTAGTGGTAGACTCCGAGTTTCAATCCAGGAAGATCAGAGAAATCCAGAAGATGTAATTTGAAGACGTGTCAAGTGCACAGAAGGCACCTTTGAGGCGCACTTAATCCTTTCGCCTCACCGTTTCGAGAGGGTCGAGGTTCGTGAGTAGTAAAAATATCTCCATACTCTATATTTTTTTATAAAACCAGGGAAACAATGAAATTGTATGCGGACATAAAAACTTAAACTAAACATAAAAAAAAATTAGGGGAATAATTCAATAAGAAACAAGAAATTAATTAAATTAAATTAATTAAAAATACACAAATCAAAACAACACAACACAACAAAACAATTAAAATAGTAATATCAAGAATGGAATATTTATTGGGGAACCACGCTAGCACGCTACTAAATACACAAGCGAAGACGCAGGCAAAAACTTTAAAATGTATAATAAAGGAATTCCATGGGATTAATTGTATTATTTTTGTAACAACGGTTTTGCGACCATCCGCGCGTGAGCAATTTGTAACATAAATATTTTTTTAGGTGCGTAAGTCTTTATTGAATAGTATCATATTACATAAGCTTTGTAGGTTTGATGCCTTGAATTTTTGGATTTCTTGGCTGTTTATAAAGGTATGTATAGGTTGTAGTTTTGTATAATACAACGACTATAATATAAAATATTGCTGGACATTTCACAGAGGGCCATCTAGCATCGAAGTAAACTTAACTTAAAAAAAAATGGTGGTCATTTCACACAGCGCCATCTAGCCCCAAAGTAAGCTAATCATAGCTTGTATCATGGGAACCAGACAATAAATGCTAATAGTTAAATACTTTTTTTGTAAATACATACATATAATACACATCAACACCCAGACACAGAATAAACACATATGTTCTTCACACAAATGTTTGTTCTAGGTGGGAATCGAACACACGACCTATAGCGCAGAAGGCAGGGTTACTACCAGTACCAACTGAGCTATGAGACCAGTCTCAACGTTCACTATCACTCTCACAATGGTGGCGGTGACTTCAACACTTGTCAGGTCTATGTACCATGATAGTGAATAGGTTAGAAAGGATAGGGCAGAGGTTAACACTTTACATTAGGTTATCTGCTCAGTACCTTTCTTTATTCTTTATTAAACACAGAAAAATAATACAAATGAGTGAAAGGTTATACATGTACAGAGGCGAACTTAACCTTAAAAAGAGTTCTCTTCCAGCAAACAAAACTTTATCACATAAAAACACATAAATTTACCATATGTGTACACAAGCACTTCTAGTTAGTAAGCTAACTGTTACATATCGCCATGGTGACTATCACGTTCCGACCTACGGCAACATTTATCAATTCACGCATCAAACCCGCTACCGTTGAGTTATTATCCGGTAATGCGAACTAAATGTTCGCGCTTTTTCTTTATGTGTCTCTCACACGCACGGATACGGTAAGAGATTATTCTTGGAACAGACGAGACTGCGGTTTTTTAAATTTGTTTACATATCATCATACATTTAAGTTTACCTAATTTGTTTTTAAAATTTGTATGCATATACATTAATTTGACATACATTTAATTTGACCTATTT
Organism: Chesias legatella; assembly: GCA_947359385.1. Classification (NCBI taxonomy): domain Eukaryota; kingdom Metazoa; phylum Arthropoda; class Insecta; order Lepidoptera; family Geometridae; genus Chesias; species Chesias legatella. Next base: position 10,559,552 of record OX375769.1, on the reverse strand, counting down.
ATTTATTAAATTTGTTTACATTTCATCTCCATATACATCATACAATTTTACATTACTGACTCGGAAACGTTTTCACTTCTAGTTATACAGAGGTTCGCAATGCATTCGCGTCACTGTGTTCCGGTTTGAAATGTGTGGTTACCGGTAAAATTACAGGCACATGAGACATTACACCTTCACGTCTCAGAGATACGGGTACATAAGTTGTACTTGGGTCATGTTGTACCTGAGTAGATGAGGACCCAAGTCGTGTTGATTGTTATGACAGTTTACCACATAGCATAAGTTATGCCTTACTTAGTACCTATGTAGGGGAGGACCCAAGCTTTAATTGCTTGTTATGGGCACCACTTAACACCAGGCAGGCCATCTGCTTGTTTCAGTCTCCGCAATCTGCCTCACAATTCTGTAACTCATCTTTGGCGGTATATCAACATCATACTACGCAACCCACATGCAAGCGTCATAAACAAATGAATTTATATCCCGGGAACAAACGAATGGAACTTACTACAAATACATTTTAGGGCGCGTTCACATATAATGTCCGTTTTTACAGGATCCTTTTTAAGGGATCCGTCGCTACTGGAGATAGCATTCACACAGCATTTACAGGATCCTTTTAACGGATCTGTCGCTACTGGAGATAGTATTCACACAACATTTACAGGATCCTTTTTAACGGATCCGTCGCTACTGGAGATACGCTGCTGCACTTACGTTCTTCAGTGTTTGCCTACTTTCAACCGCGCACTCCCGTGCCAAGCCTCGCGCGGTTTCGATCCGATAAACGGATCAGTATACTGGATCCGGAATACTGTATTATGGTGTGAACTGGCTCATACAACTACATACGCTAATAACACATACGTTTAAACGGACCTGTAAAACGGATTGCTGCTTATTTTATCGGATCGATATTTTTTTACTGGATCCGGAATACTGTATTCTGTGTGAACTCGCTCATACAACTACATACGCTAATACCACATACGTTTAAACAGACCTGTAAAACGGACGTTATATGTGAACGCGCCCTTATATCGGAGCGACGATACAGGGCCGCATCGCAAATATATGTTTCGTCGCCGTAAATTTTTGTTTTCTTTGATAAAACATAAAAAAAAAGTTCTACTGCTACTTTGACTGCTGAGTAGATACTTATTAGTTTTATTTTAGTAAAACGTGCACTGATGAAAGAGCATAGTTAATAATTAACAATTTCGTTTCAGACATTCCCATAAAATATATTCGTTCCCATCAGTGAGCTCAGCTATCAAATCTCCTACATATTTTATATCAAAACTGTCGTAAAACCAGTAGTTCCAGTTTAACGGAACGTACCGATACATAAGTTTGTGGGTATCCTGTGAGGATTCCGTTTACGGTTCTAGTAAGGACCTCGTAAAGACAAACTAAGGCGAGGGGTACATTAGATGGACAGGATAGATAGGACAGAGCCGTTTGATGATATCCTTGACCAATGACAATTGAGCTTATTGTCAGAGACACGATTACATGCTTTACTTTGGGTACGTTTTCGGTTTAAAGAAGTTTATTCTCAAAACATAAATACAGTTAATTATATGAGATGATTAATAGAGGTACATACTAAAAACTTAATATATATGTAATTATTTTTTTCAGTATCAAACCAATAATAAACACAAATATAAAAATAACCAATTATTTTCTTTGAGTTGTCAATTGTGAAATATGGTACAAAATTCCATTAGAAACAAAGTGGGTAGCTTGGATCTTAACCTATAAAAATGATAGGGCTTATAATATTCGTTTCATTATTCCACGGAGTTATAGTAGCATTTATGCGTTGGATATTTATTAATTTCGGGCTAGTATTTTGCTGAATATAGATAATTTAATGGACTATGGAAATAGAATACAGGAGCCCAATGTTACTTATATGTTATTATGTTATTCGCTTTTGGGGTTCCGTTCTGAAATGACGGAAGGAAGCCTACGCTGTCCGTCTGTCTGTGTGTCCTGCCTTTAAAGGGCTGTTCATTTAGAAATGTAATAAACATTTCAAAATTTTCACATACGCTTAACAATTACTTAATAATTAGTATAAAAAAGCATAAGTTATAAACACTGAGTCTTTTTACACTATTTTATATATATTATTACGTTATTATTGCAAATGTTTAACTTAGTGCAATTATAGTGCACCCTCTAAATTAAACAAGCCCTAATAACGGTCGAGTATCAGCTTGACATGACCTAAGTATCTAGATACAAATAAAAATTTATTTTGGATTCGAAGTGTGCAGGACTAGCTTAGAAAGTTTAATTTGTTTTATAATTTCCAGCCAGATATGTGATTTATGTCACGAATGTTATTCGCTATTAAAGGACACCTTTATATATTTATATCAAAAACGACAAATATTTACGCTTATGTCTAGTTTAATTGCACGTCTGTATGTCATATTTTAGTTCTTACTAGCTGTGCTTGCGGCTTTGCCTCACAGAATTCAGTTGATAAATTTATCAAAGTTTAAGACAAAAACTTTATTTCCATAGAATTCATAAAGAAATGGCTTGGAAACGTTAATAATATTCAAAAATAAAAATTAGTTTAATTTACTCCTTATAACATCAGCTATATTGAAAGTTCCATCAAAATAGGTCCAGCTGGAAGAAACAGATAGACAATCAAACAGTAAAAAAAATATGTAATTGGATTTTTGTTAGAAGTAACCGTAGTATATTTCCGTAGCCTTAACCGTAGTATATTCATTTGCATTCAGTAAAAATCTGTTATTTTGATATTACAAACAGGCACTTAAATTTCATTTATTTGTATAGATTACTCACCTGATTAACTATATTTGTTCTCGTAATTCGTTTTATATAAGGACACTAATTTTATCAGAACCCGCTCAGTGGAATTTACGACATCAAATGTCATTTCTCATTTCCCGTTTTAATAAGCGTTCTCAGTCAGCACTCTCTCTTTCCACTGACTGACTGATGAACGCTTATGGCCTGCAAGGGGGTGACACCACATCAAATTCAACCCCATTTACTATCGTTCTAAAGTGGCAAGAGGAATATAAAATCCAGAATTAAAGTGCCATCATGTGGGCGTTGAACCTTGCGTTCCCTTCATTGTAGTTACTATGTCTTTTTTAATAAAGAACAGAACTACACTGAAGGTTATCTACGTCATAGACTGTTTGAATTTATGGTCACGATGAATTTCTCTGAATGTTCTTTGAATTTCTCATGGCAATTCTTATAAAAAAATATCTGTCTCTTCTTTCCGGAGAAGAATATTAAGTATAATTTTATATATAATACAATTTATATAAAATAATAAATTATATATAATTTTGTTTTTGTATTCGAGGCGCAGTTAATTTCTGCTGGGTAACATCATGTCTCATCGCATCGTCACTTAGCGTCACCTGTAAACGGTTCATACATTGCTTCTTGCTAGATTTCATGATTCTAGGTCAACGAGAAGTACAATATAGGTGTTGATTCTCTAACGAGTCTCTCGACTGGCGGACCGTTGGACAACGAGTTGATCTTATAAAGGTTACTTTTTCTATAATTAGTAGGGGACCCTAAAACTAAGGGATGTTATCTATTTTATTTTTAACTCTATTCGATACTGTCTAGTCCTATCTTTATTGGACAACAATCTACAACCGTCAGTTACTTTGTGGCAACATTGTAAGTTTACGGAACGAAGTATCTTTGTAACAATGAGATCGAGTTTGAATCTCTTGAGGGCAGAATCGTTCAATTTTGAAGATGTGAAATATAAGTTTCGCCCGCGTACTACTGAGATAATGTGCCAATGTGTTGTTATGATCACCCGTTTTAAAAAAATATTGTCAAACGACTTAGAAGTTTCGAAAAGGAAAAGTTATTTTATTATGTCATACAGTTACGGAACGAGCCGACGGCCCACCTGGTGTTAAGTGGTAACCTCTGCACATAACAACCGATGTTACTTGGGTCCTCCCCTACTAGGTACGATAAGACCCAAGTCGCAACGTGAGCGCCGATAGATCTGAGACGTGTAGGTGGAACGTCTCATGTGCCTGTAATTTCACCGACGACCACACCTTTCAAACCAGAACACAATAATGCGAATGCGTTACTGCTTGGCGGCAGAAATGACCATGGTGGCAGTACTTCCCCGGGCGAACTTGGCGAGAGTTCTGCTGCTCTTAGTTACACATATATAGACGTTTCGCATTCTTAATTTAGGGTGTTATTATAAACTATTTTTTAGGAATTTTCAGTCATCAACAGATTCCGAACTAAGCAAAGCTTGAATTATGGGATCCAGACCCAGATAACTGATAAAATAAAATATATTTCTTAATCATATATCAAAACATTTAATGTAACACCAAGACACAGAACAACATTGTTCAACACGGAAATTAATTTTTAATAATTAATAATAAAAACAATTTATTCTTTCACAGTTACGAAGCCGGTCTGTACTGCACTATATTGTGTTATATAGTTATATTAACATAATTAACACTTTTTACTCAAATCGATCATTTACTTTGCCGTGTGATAGCAATCGAACTACAATAGTACGGATATCACTTTAATTGTTGTTTTTAAACGAAAAGCGAATGACTCTTCCAACAAACCCAGAACTTAGAAAGTCAATTTATCACTGTCTCATACGTTCCAATAACGGAGGCCCACTACGCCCGGCGTATCCGTTCCTTTATGCTCACTTAATTATACGCACCGAAATAAGCCGATCACTCAACGGAGCATCTTCACGCTAAGTAAACAAGGGGGTGGCAGCACGGTAAAGTTTCTGGATGCGACAATTATATATGTTCTGATTTGAGTGCTTTCTGACAGACACTACACTAGGAATCGTTGTTTTTAGTGGAGTTTAGATATTTTCAGTTCTTTAAAATGTGGAGAACTACACGGAAATACAAGGCGCTTATTCGGAATAATTTCGGCTAATTTCCAATGAATTCATAAAAGAATAAGCATTTGAACTTCAGTTTGTAAAATAAAAAATACAATACCTTAAAAAACTTTGACTTAGGTCTTTCTTTACTCAGTAAAATGTGTTGTGTTCCTATTTTAAGGGGGTAGGTAGGTACTGATGACTGTTAACGATAATGATGCATCAGTGTTTTAAAACTAAGTTTTCAGACATTTGCAGTGTAATTAGAAAGATTTTTGATAATGAAATAACATGAAAAATCCAATTTGAAAATGGGGTCGTATTAAGCACAATTCCATTCAAACAGATTTGGACACTGTTTGTTTGAATATCGAACAAGAGATTATGAACAAAAGAGCAATTTGCCTCTTCCAGTTTATTTGCAAAACATAGAAAAGGCAGTTGTTTAATTTAGCCATTGATTGCTCATTGTTCAAGGGTCCAGCACAGAATACGTGGCAGTAGCGAGGGGTGCATTGTACAGGGTGTTTGGTTTTGTAATATGTTTGATTTTGGGGTGCATATGTAATGTGCCATTTTACAGGATGGAATTTAATGAAAGAGTTTTTTTTACTTGATATAGTTCTGGGGACATAGTAAAAGTTCGATATGAATCATTTTATATCTTTTATTTTATTACTTTATACATATAAATGAAGGTAATTTGAATATATATTGAAAAATAAATAAATATTGGTGAACATTTCAGAAAACGCCATCTAGCCCCAAAGTATGCTAAGTATAGCTTGTATCATATGAACCAGACAACTCTGATATAATATTTATATTATATTTTTGTACGCTTACGTTTTTGCTTACGTAGTACACATACTGACACCCAGCCACAGAACAGACTACTAAACTCGTCACACAAATTATTTGTCCTGGGTGGGAATCGAACCCAACGACCTACAGCGCAGAAGGCATGATTACCACCATCTGAGCCGGCGATATCGATACAAGTAGGGAAATAAATAAAGTGTGTCTTAAATAGGCTCCTTTTGTTCAAATAAGTTTATGTTGAGTATATAAGACACCATTAATTATACACCTAAATTCTTCTCATCAAATCCCAGACTCCAGTTTCACAAGCAAAGTTACCAATATGTCGACGGAGCCCTAAAAAGTTGTTACTCTCTCATACGAAATGGAACAAGGATATAATTTTCACATTATTCGCGTGAGAGCAAAATTCAGCGTACGTATGGCAACGTTGCCGGCATCGTAAGCAGCTTAGCTGTTTTTCTTTTCCGCATAATTCCGTTGAGTTGTGAGCTCAGATCTCTTATTCAGGTAAGCTTTATACAAAGAACGGTTTACATTTGAATTAGCTAAGTTCAGTTGACTCGTGAACCAAGCTATTTTATACCCAACTGTCGTTTGGAAAGACATCAGTTTCTTGTAAAAAAGTTACAGAATTGGCAGATGGCTCACCTAATGTTAAGCGCTACACAGCTTCTGATAGTGTTACTGGCTCACTCAGTTCTGTGCGGTCAATGTATTAGAGTACGCCTCTAAGAGGCTCTTTTCGTGCATATGACATAATGTATTCAAATTTTTGGGTGTTTATCATACTGGTTATCTCATCTCTTTGGGAACGTGGAGATAATTTTTCATGTACTAAGTTATTGGTGCACTTCGTCCAGCGACCTAAGTGCACGAAAGGAGCCTCTTAGAGGGGCATTTTAAAACTGTCACCACAGTTTGAGAGAGCTGGTGAGGCTGTCTAATTTTGTAGCTATCTCAGGATAAAATCTTCTGGGCCACCAGACTTTGTGTGTATTTGCCGTAAACTCTACCCATAACTCGGCCCATAACATCATTATACCAAGTTATATATATGAATGACATCATAGCTCAATTTTTTTTATAGTTACTTAAATAAAGGTGAAATTAAACATAAAAGCCTTTGATTAAATATTGAGCCTTTTCCAAGGCTACGAACAAGTAGAAATCTCTACGAAAGGGATTCTCTTTGTCGCTAATATGATCTTATTTACTGCCCACGACACATCCACTACATTTTATGTATTTCATATCTGTCTAGATCTGGAGTTGTGGGTGGACAAAGACATCTATTTTCGGAAAATCATAATAAATAACTAGAGAATGTTACGAGTATTACTGTGGTGACGGAAATTCGACGAACATGGAAAATGTTTCTTATGACCTTAAGGATAAATTCGCTGATTAAATCAGGCAAAATAATACAAAGGGTAAACATAATTATTGCAGCCAATACAGTATTGGTAAAAACTATAACCATAACTTTTGACAGGCTTCACAGCTGAGTCGGTTGTACCTCTGTCTTCTGCGCTGTAGGTGGTGGGTTCGATTCCCAACCAGGACAAACGTTTGTGTGACGGATATAGAGTTTGTTCTGTGCCTGGGTGTTAATATGTATGGTATGTATTTACTAAAAAAAAGTTTGTGTATTCTATCAGTTGTCGGGTTCCCATAGTACGAGCTATGCTTAGTTTGGGGCTAGATAGCGTTGTGTGAATTTTCCACCAAATATAAATATAAATAAGATAAATTAACATAATGTTGCCCGCTCTTATCAGCCACATTTGATGCGTAAGGTAAATTTTAATGGAACTCTTTTACTCGTTCATAGATTTTCCTGAATGATGTTAACAAACCTATATTTAAGACACATCTCAATCTGGATTTGATTTGTATCATTGCTTTAAATTACATCGTTGATCTGCTCACCACGTGACATGTCTTCGTTCGTGCAAAGAGTATAATAGTATGAAACGAGGTCCGTTAAAAAACCGTCTTTGAAATTTTTGTTAAAAAAACTGTTTTTAAAAACATTATTTTAAAGATTTTTGATGCGAACATATAAATGTTTTTATATCATACTAATACGAATACAAATGATTTTAATCATTTGTCATGACTACGGAATACTAGTAAATCTAATTGTAACTCGGATATCCACACTCGACTGAATAAACCAATTTGATACCGATAGGAAACGTTTTACCCAAAAATTAGTCAGTTGTCCCATTTAAAATTCAACCTTAATCAAAAAAAAAAAAAAAATAATTTGATTTGGCACCTGGCAGGCGCGATCCAATTAGAATCAGACATTCTGGTCACTGTCAAAGATGTCTCAATTAACATTCCTGGGACCCTCGTTATATAGCGTGGTGGTGTAGGGGTACTGACCCCGAGTTTCAATCTGGGGTTGCCGGTTCAATTCCGACGTACACCTATGAGTTAAAATGAGAAAAAATTATGTGAGCAATACCACGTTCTCAAAACGGTGAAGAAAAACATCGTGAGGAAACCGACATGTCCTAGAACTAGAAATTCGAAGACATGTGTCATGTCCACGAAAGGAGCCTCATTGAGGCGCACTTAAAATCCTTTCACACTGGTTCGAGAGTACCAGTGACTCGAATAGAATAGAGGGACCCTCATTGCGTAGGTAGGGATCAGGTATACACTTATACAGCCCCTAATTCCCAGCGGTGATCATTTAGGCGAGTTAGTTATAGGACTGAGGAAACGCGATAATGAGATCTAGAAATCGATGGTTTAAGGTAAATTTACGGCATGCTATTAAGGGCTAAACGAGTGTTTAGTGAACTGCCGACACGTGGTTGGCAGTTCATTAAACTAGGAGTTGGAAACATTTTTATGTGATACAGTTACGGAACGAGCCGACGGCCCACCAGCTATTTAGTGGCAGCCTCGGCCATAACAACCGGTGCGACTTGGGTCCTTCCCTACTAGGTACAACAAGACCTAAGTCACATCGTATGCGCCCGTAACTCTGAGACGTGTAGGCGGAACGTCTCATGTGCCTGTAGTTTCACCGGCAACCACGCCTTTCAAACCGGAACACAGAAACGCGAATGCGTTAATACTTGGCTATGTTACACAATACAACGTTCCCACACCTAAGTAGAGGAGGATTCCAACACTGATTGTTTTTTTATGGGCAGAGTTACAATCTAAAATCAGGTGGGCCATCTTGCATGTTGCGTAAATTATTCACATAAATGGTTTGAAGGTTGCTTTGTGAATTTATAATATAAATTACTTTGGGTAATTTCGGAATTGGATGATGATGATTTCCACTCCGAATGAACTCTCTGTCTTAATTCGCTGTGAAAACCTCGCAATATGAAGTATTTTTAATTGAAATACGGAATATCATGTATCGTTTTAATATAATTTAAACATCTTACAATGTAAATTTAAATAACTAAAATGGCTTTCGAATACAGTCGATACAATGTCGGTGGGAAGCTTTGACTATCACCCATGGTATGATTATTCCTGCATAATACATATATACCTCATGACGAGTCATTTCAACTGGAAATGTTCTTCATGAGTTGTCTAATCGCTTCCTCCCTTGACTTGGTCAGCCCCTAAATAAGGGTGCAACACCATTGCGCCGAGGGCGTAATTTCACGCACCGCTAACGTTTTGGTCGATGATACACTCGTTTACATGTTCTCTTTGTTTAAAATTTCTACACTACTTTTTGCTACATTCATAGTTCGATTTACTTAAGTACTAGCCTTTGTGAGCGGTTTTGTCTGCGTGGGTATATATACCTATGCAGCCAAAAAGTAGCATATTCCATCTTCACCGTCCAGAGTCCAGGAGTAGTAATATTCTTACAACCAACCATTCATACATCCATATAAACCTTCGCATTTATAAGTATGATAATAGAAGAGTTTTCTAACTATATCTCTATTTCACACAGCTTATAGTGACAATAATTTTAGGTGAAGTTTAAAGTATTTACCTATACACGATATTTATTTAATATTTAATGCGTACTTTTTAAGTATATTAATATGCACGTAAATATTGTTGTATATTCTCTTTTATTTACCATCGTACATATCATTCATTTTAAACCAGTCTATCCAAAGGTTGCCTAGAAGAGATTGCTTTAAGCAATAAGGCCGCTCATTGTCTGTCACTTGTACCTATTGATTTTTCTTGTGTGGTGTACAATAAAGAGTTTACTATCTGTCTAATTACCTATGCATTGTCCTTCAACGGCTTAAACTGTTATCATCAATCAGTTCATGTTATTTCTCATTATAGGCTGCATTTAATGGCATGAGTGAACAAGAACTCGTCACAAAGTTCTTATCTCACTCATGTGTATCCGTTTTTTTTAAATGAGCTTTATCCTCTTGTCTTAAAACTCAAATTGGCTTAAACTCAATAGTACCGGCTCGGGCAGGTGGCGTCAAATTGTTCCAAGAAAAATGAGCCTTCAGGAGTTAGGCATTAGAAACATAATCGTTTGCATGTATTTTACAGACACAAGCAGTAAGTTGTAGTTGGCCGTGTGGGTATTGGTTGTAATATTTATTCCGTGTCAAGGGGCAAATGACAAATGATGCTGATCATTTATCTTCCTAACTGTCATTGGAGCCAATCAACACACGTGTAGAACCCCTTAATGCCAAAATTGAAACGGTTTTCAATCAATAATAGTTCTTAATACATTAGAACACGGTTCTTGTAAGTAAAATTGTTTCGTGAAAATTTTAACTGAGCAGTTTGAGACCATGGGTCATATTCCCGGTTTTTTTAATGAATGTTAATTAATGAGAGCTTATCTTAGGTGGGAACTTAAATCTAAACATTGCACTCAAAACCCAAGTCGCATTGCGCCCGTAACTTTGATACGTGAAGATGGAATGTCTCACGTGCCCTTAATTTCATCAGCAACCACGTGTTTTAAACTTAATTACTGTCATGTTACTGTTTGGCGGCAGATATCGATATGGTAGCAGCAATGTTCGGACAAAATTGGCACAAATTCTAACAGAAACATACTCGTCCAATGAAAAACATGAAAATACTACAAGGGATGTTTGAAATAAAAATATGCAATTTTTATCCGTTACTTAACAAAAACTTGTCTTTATTTAAATCTGTCATGACATATTACAGAATAAAATATAAGTTTAAATTTAAATTTGGATATTAAGTTACACCCTAAAAGAAACTTAAACAGTAAAATGTTCATTCGTATCTAGACGGGGTGAAGGATCTCATTTTTCTACGTTGGATTACATTTGTAGAATTTTGATATTCCAGTTTATTTTAATGTGAGAGTATGAAGATTTTCCAGTCACCACCAAGGCTGGAAGTCTTTGAGTGGTGCCCATCTCGGCGCAATTACCACACCTACAACCATTATCTGTAGCGTGATTATATAACCAGTTTTTCAATTAAATTATATCGGTTATAATGTCTCGTTTTTAAGTTTGACGAGATATTAATTGACATCAGATTGATTTATGGTGCGGTTAGATTTGTGTACCCTGTGTGTGTAACCCTCAGTTGTTTTTTATTTTATTTTATGTGAAACAGTTACGGAACGAGCCGACGGCCCACCTGGTGTTAAGTGGTAACCTCGGCCCGTAAGAACCGATGCGACTTGGGTCCTCCCCTGCCAGGTACGACAAGATCCAAGTCGCATTGTAAGCGCCCATAACTGAGACGTTTAGGTGGAATGCCTCATGTCAATTTCACCGGCAAACACACGTTTCAAACTGAAACACAGTAAGCGAATGCGTTACTGCTTGGCGGCAGAAATGGGCATGGTGGTAGTACTTACCCGGACGAACTTGGCGTGGGTTCTACTGTTCTTACCTTACTTTCTTGAGTTCTACTTACCTTATGATGAAGTTAGTAAAAAACTGTCTCAGACAAATATATCGTTAGTACACATTGGAAATTGTACTCTATTCACTTGTAATAGAGCTTATTTCAACTCGAATCGTCTAATCCAGCTCGTCACGATGACATTCAGATAAACCTCAAAGAAGACAATACTTATTCTTTTTAATTGTAAAAGAAGGTACTCAAACATCCACTAGACAGACAAATTATAACTTGAAGATATTACAAAAAGAAATAAAAGTTTTCAAGCACGTTTTGCTAAGCCCATTTTTACATTCTATGAATACGCTGAAATCCGTGTCTGAACCAACCGAAAGAAAGCGTACGAATGTGATCAGTCAATGCCGTACGTAGCAAAGAATAAGCGAAGCGTTCCTTACGTTTAGTTGGAAATGTGACAAATAAAATATACCGAAGAAATTTGTCAAATTTGCAAGTTTGGTTGAAATCAGTGACACATGAGGCAGATTTCTAGACAGACATTTCTAAAGAACATCATGTCAAATCAAAGGATATAAACTATAAAATCACTCCCTTATCAATAAGCGTAATGTAAGGTTGGAGTAGTTATTCAGCGTTTTGCACTTCGCCACATCTGACGAAATAGCTATTCCCACTTTACACCTCGTTAATCAATTATTTGGTAAGATATTAATTTGATTATTTTTCATATATAATAAATTCGTTTGACAAGTTTGGATACGGTTGGAAAATTAATAATTTTGTCGGAGTCCTTTAATACAAAACTGAGCTGTATTCTAGGTAACGTGAGATACATTTCAAAAGTATATCTGTATCTCTCTCCCCCAATAATGTGTTAAAATAAGAATTTTGGTTTCGGCAATACTCAATAAGCAAGTGTGAAAGGAAAATGGTATTATTATCTCTTCCATCGCTTTCCTCGAATTTGGTTAGATATAAGCATAAGTGGACCAAAATGGACACCACCATGGTTATTATAAGTATTAGTTTGACATAAAGCGTGGCATTCATCAGGAGGCAAAAATCTCCAAAATCACTTTAAATTTTAATTCTGTTTATGCATAAACCATGTCTTCGCAAAAATCTCACTTTCGAGTTTATCGTCTGAGAATAGAACCACCATGTAAGTAATCAGAAGGAGTGCAGATGAATGATTCGGGTTGAAACAAGCTTTAGATTTCACGGTATAGTACTACTGATCGATAGGTATGAAGCTCCGAAAGACTATTTTTTCGCACATAAATTAATCCAAAATTCTACATTGCCAGATGTAATAATAATAATAATAAATAATAATAATAATAATAGAGTTCATCATCATCATCCTAGCCTGTAATGGCCCACTGCTGGGTATAGGCCTCCCTTTTCTTTTGCCAGCCCAATCTGTTCTGCGCCACTCTCGTCCAGGTTTTTCCAGCAGATTTTACGATGTCGTCGACCCAACGTGCTTTCGGTCGACCTTGATTCCTTTGATCTGATCTGGGCCACCACTCGGTCAAAACCTTACTCCATCTTCCATCACCACGTCTAGCCAGATGTCCGGCCCAATTCCATTTGAGGCTCATTGCTCTATCACCAACATCGAAGACTTTAGTACGACGTCTGATTTCAGTGTTTCGAACTCGGTCCAGAAGATTTATCCCGAGCATGGCTCGCTCCATGGCTCTTTGTAATAATAGAGTTAGCATCAAATATATTGCAGAAAAAAGTCTTTACAAAATGATTATTAACAACATTTTTCAATAACATTTCAGGTTGACCCTACATGTAATTATTATATCCAGATGCGCTTAACTCAGGTGGGACATCTGAAAGTTCCAGCACAAAAAACGGCAACTTATAAACTAGATACATCTGAGATTGCACTACTACTGGGGGCAGAAATCGGTATGTTGGCAGAATTCCTGCAAACGCACTTTTAAAGTTAGATCTAGCTGCTAAAACATTTTGTTACACAACAGTTTATTTTCGTTTTTCTGTGATTTCGTACTGACTATATATAAAATCATAGTTTAATTTGTACACCATCTAAGATTTTAGCCATAACACAAGTAAAACTGATTCTGGTAATAAAATTTAAAAATGAAGCAGGCCGTTTACATGATTATAATCCTGATGATCTTTATACATAATACCAATAAATTCTGAAACCAACTTTCATCCTGATCTCCAAAAGTTACCCCTAAAAGGTTGTCAGCATATTTATTACTTATAATATTTAGTAGACGTGTGCAAAGAATCACTACTATCTTTTTTTCGTTAACACCCTCATCATCATTTACTTATCACATCAAAATCATCTTCCAAAGTCAATAAGTGCATATTTTATCGTGTTTTTGGCACAAAATTCGTATTCATTTTTTTTGACTACCTTATCTACCCTTCTGCACCCAGCTCCTAGTTAGTACTTTTTATAGACTGCTCGAGCACATTAACAGACATTTTGCCTTTACGAATGAGTGTTTGGAGGGAATTTCCAAATATGTTTCGTTTTACGTATTTCACGTAATAAACTCTTGAGAATGGCATCTTTGGGTTGAAGAGGTTATGAAAGAAAATTGAAAATGGATGCGGTGTTTATTCGCAAATTACCTTTGTCCAAAGTATGTATGTTGCAAGAGATGTATTTCGATATACGAGTATAAACTACGTGTCAGAAGTCGAAGCGGCTGCAAATCCAGTAAACTGACTCCCGCTGACACTCGCTTCAACAGCAAATTGTTCTGCTGGTAAGATGATGTATGTTGCGTGTATGTTGGTGAATTACTTCATGAATTTTATTAAAAAAAAACCATTTGGTAATAACTACTTAATGTAGTTAATTAATTTTAATAATTTTAAACTACTTTATTGTATAGACGTGAAAGTCGTAAAAAACGTATGAAACAGAAATCTCAATAGTAACCATGTGCGATCTTATCGATATGCAGCGATCTCTTCCAGACAGCTTTGACAAACATGAATGATCTCCATTATGTAATTAAGAGATAACACTTACCTATGTATTTTTGTACATGCCTACATAGTTTACGTAAACAATATTGGCTTGTATTCCTTAGCTTGTTTTTAATATGCCCTCCGTTCCAAATGCCGCATCCAAATAATTTCGTGAGTGAATTTCATCTTCCCTGAGCGTCTTCTCCACATTGATGTAACGTCTGTGAAGCCCATTACAGCGGATCAAATGGGCTCCAAGGGGTCCGCTATGACATTAAACTGAATTTTTATTTTTACTGAAAATTTGGCACAGGCTCCATGTAAAATTGCTTAATAAACGTCATTTGAGGGTAGCAGTGCAAATGGCACGGCCTAAAGGGTAGCAGAAAAACTTTTTTTAGATTTGTATTGCCATGATAATATTAAGACTAAGGTAATTAGGCGTCTTCCTACTTAATTATGGGAAGACCCAAGTTGTATTGCGGTTTTCTCACTGTGATGCTAAGATGGAATTTATCTTGTGCTTGTTATTACATCGGCATCTTTCACAATAAAACTACTATACAAGTGCTCCTGACCTGCCTTGATTTGGATTAATTAAATATAAAAAAACAAAGGGGTCACGTGAAAATAATATAAAATTCTTATTTTTTATGAGAATACATTTTTGGGGCCATAATTTTACATTACAATAATATTATTGATATATAATTTTACATCGCAGCCATTCTCATGACTTTCAGTCTCGCCAAGACTCGTCAGACGACCTGTATCTACGAAAACTGAATAAATTGCCTTTAATTTGAGGTTACCTTACATTACCTTTGGATATGGTTATGAATATTTATTGAATATTACTAAATTTTAAATTGATTATCGTACCATACCATGCTGTCGCTTTAAATTGCGCGCATTTAGATTTAAAAACATGGTACAGTAAAATTTTTAACTCATTAGCTCCTGCGCACGTTAATCCATGGAATAAAATAAACTACACAGTTTTATTCGTTCAAATTAATATTTAACATAAACGAGCACACGTCTCTTCAATTCATGAGGTTCAGGTCAAGCGCCCTGCAAATACCTTTGCATTTTATTGTCACCCGAACTTCCGCATACAATACTTTAATCCCTTGTAATAAGGGCTATAATCAAAGTATTATTTTGCTACTATGTATTTTCTGTGGTATACCGTCATTGAATTGTCTCACGGGAGTTTGGACACGCAATGCGGCGGACTTTGAGCACGTCGTAAAGTTAACTAAAGGAGGAACTACTCTTGTGTCGCATAGACACACTTGGATTATGCAATGTGAAATGACCTTTAACGCTTTGAATATTAGGATTAGTGTAGCAAACTCCCTGTTACTGTCATAATTTTGTCATATACATATTATTGACATGCGTAAATTCATTATCAATTCTCACATTTAAGTATCTTCACTCTTGTATATCGGCATTAGAGCTGTGTCCCCGCTGTCAAGAAGGTGCTGGCAATACTGCAAAACTATGAATTTTGGACCGTATTCAGATTTAGTAGCTTTTTCGTGTAAATGGTGACGCTATCCAGATTTTTGGATGGAGACAAAAATGTATTAAGGTTTTTAGCTTGTATACCTAGTGTTAAACAAGTAGTTAAGTGTACTACTATAACTTGTGCCAGTAGCTCTCTTGTGACAGTAGCTCTCTTTTGTCAGTAGCTCTCTTGAATCAGTATGATAATAAAAATAATATGACAGCTAACGCTAACATTTAATCTGTTTTGAAATTTTTAGTTAATTTAATTTACACCTACTTCGGTTAAAGATTTTTTCTTTTAGTTGTAATATTTGCAGTAGTCTTCCTTTTGACTTCGTCGTAGTCGAGTAAATGAACCCTTCAATCAAAGCGGTCTAACCAATTAAATGAAAAGCAATAAATATCAAATTGGAAAATCGTTCCGTAGTCCGATAACGAAACCCGTCAGGAAATTGGAATGGGCGTGCCAGTATGAGTGTTCCGTCGGGTTCCAATAATTCCCTGGATGTTGGGTGTATGCGCTGCTCAACTGTAGGAAGGAAGTAGTTCAATTAAGAATGTGAAAACTGTAGAATTTCATATTCACTATTTTGGGAAATTTTAATATAATCGTTGCGTGATGTTGGTACCTAAACTTTTGTTTTTTTTGAAATTGTGCCAATTTCTTGCGGTGAATTACTGCTTACCTGTCGCATTTAACCTTCATAACGCATATGCACTACTGTGTTCCGGTTTGAAAGGTGTGGTTGCCGGTAAAATTACAGGTACATGAGACATTCCACGTCTGTTCTTATCTGTTAATAAAGACGTCAGAGTTAATTTACAGCAACTGAGCTGAGAAGCCAGCAAATGTGTTGAATGTCACTATCAAAGCAATTAAACAAGCACTGGATTAGAACCATAGTTCAAATTCAAGAATCATTAACTTAATTTCTGTTGATTTGACTATGAATCAAATGAAAATTTTTTACAGCCGTATTTTATACACTGCATAATGCCGACCATCTGTCAGCATTTCATAAAAAGCTCATCTACTTAGTAATGTTACAAGCAATGTAATACCGAAGTCCAATATTATGAAATGAGGCGAACAAAGCAATCTTTATACCATTACAGGCGCCTAATAGCTGCGGTGGGATTAAATTTCGTTGAACACAGGACGAGGCGAAAAACTTAAGGATATGGAAGGTGGCCCAGGTGGTGGACGGATCCAGGGTGAGGCAGCAGGGGGTATGTAGCTAAGGGGGTAGGGAAGTAGAATGATGTTTTTGTAGTTCTAGGATATTGTTAATCTTTTCCCCAGTTCCTAGATAAAATAATAATATAAATAATTCTTTATTGGAGAAACACAGGTGATATTTAATACAAAAACGTAGTTTGTTAAAATTGCTGTGTAGCCAAAAGGCGGTCTTATCGTATGATACGATTTCTTACATACTACCTACAATAAATGAACAGAAGCGTTCAACTTCAATGGGCTGCCTTCCAATGTTTATAACGAATAACTCGACTATTTTCTATATTCTAACTACTACTGATAAATTAGCTGGAATTTAAACCTGAGTCTGTCCCGCATATGTCTGTGCTGACGAATTAATTGGGTACGGACCCAAACCCCTGCAGGGTTCAGGGTGGTAGCCAATCCGTACGTCCCTCACTTCGCCTAATTTTGCAAAGTTACTTTTTCTTGACAATTTTCTGGACGATCTAATTATACAAATGGAATGTACTAATTAAGAAGGTACAAAAAAGGAAATTTGAAATCATATTTAGAGAAGTCTAATTTTATTTGACGCAGGACTGAGGTGGCTGTCATAACTTCCCCAATTGAAAAATTGAGGAAAATAATACTGTTTCTCATTACGTTCCATGGTGCAAATGTTAAAATTAGAAATTACAAAATTACAAAATGATTTCCATGTAATGTTAATATCAAAAAAATAAGACTGGTGCAATATTTCTGCGTCATTACTTTTTTTTTTATATTTTATTTTAGATTTTGAATTTTTTTCATTTATTATCTTTTGCTGTTCAATGCATTTTTAAGCATTTAGTTTTGCCTATCAAAAGTGATGCTACATATTAAAGGTGACAAAACTCGTTGTGTCAGAATAATCCGTTTTTTTTTTATTCGTATTATTTTGATGTTCTGTCATGTCTCGCTGCGCAATCGTAAACAAGTTTACAGTGCCACTCTTTGATGGAATAAACGAGTTACTACTTACATTTTTTTATAATTTTGTATTATGTTATTTGTAATGATATTTAATTTATGAGAAATCGAGAAAGCATTAATATTTTGACAATAGTTTTAATGAAATTATGTTTGTTGTTTTTGGATCTATATATCAATATCTATATTTGTTTATATTGTGTGATTTATAATCGTATCGCTAGAATTACTAAAATACAGTTATGACGGTACTGAGTCACGGCGAAGGAGGACACAGTTTTGCAAAATATGCAGGTGGTTATTTCTAGAAATATTTTTTCCGAACTCGAAAATTTTGCCTCAGTCACGTTATCAACATTTTTGTGCCTAAAAATGCACCAATGTTTACGTTTACTGCCTCGATCGATAGCAACAGCCATTTTTTATTTATTACACTGGCATCAACTATTGTAGGCTACTGAATCAGAAACTATGTGGGTATACTTTTCGGTATATAGTGTCTATTTAGAGTTCTATTAACGAGATCTTATGGAAAAACTATAGAAAAAACATTTACGCCGCCAAAGAGTAACATATTCGCATTGCTGTGTTGTGGTTTGTAATTTGCAGGTGCCCGTGAAATTACTAGAAACAGGCATTACACCTTAACTATTCGCTATACTTAAGTCAAGGAGTACCGAAATCATATTGCTTTTGTGTTAACGAGTCAAAACCACTATAATTAATTAGTAATGTGCATTGTTCTTCTTAGTAAATTGGTAAGTTGATTGGCCCGTGGACAATGTAAAGGTAGCGGGTTCAAATTGAATTAGATATTCAATAAATAAGTCTTTCGTATTTACCTTTGGTGTAATAAACTAAGCACCCTAGTTTTATATTTATTGAGACGGATTAAATTACTGAGTGTTTCTGAGAAATATTATAGAACCGAATAATCTCATAAATGTATTCATGAATGGAGATTTCGGCCCAATCTTCCATTGTTGTGGGAAACTAAATCAAACGGGGCTATCGCCGTCAATGATTGAATGGTAGCTTCCTCGGAATGCTGAAAATTTCCCTTATATCTTTCTTTTGGGCTTTCAGACTTTATTATATTTTGCGCACCTCCGATTCTGACTATAGATTCCTAAGGAGAACTATGGACAGGCCTACAGTATAAGCGAGCGTGAATGATCTACCTCGGGATTCCAACCAGGATTGGAGGGAGTCACATATTTTGTATTTCTAGTTTCCTCATCACGTTTTTCTTCGACATATTGAGATCAAAGAAAAAAAATTGAGTAAATCAAGAGGTTGTAATTGCTCATGTGACTTTTTAACCAGCGAACGACATATCTAGTATTTAGTCTTAGAATGTTGATGCCGGCATTCTAAAACGAATTGTTTTGGGCAAAAAATTATACATACTCATAAAAGGTTTATCTCAAAAAAAAAAAAATAGGGTACTTAAAGCAGTAGAACTCACGTCAAGTTCGTCCAGGGAAGTACTGCCACCATACCCATTTCTGCCGCCAAGCAGTAATGCATTCGCGTTACTGCATTCCGGTTTTAAAGGTGTGGTTGCCGGTGTAATTACAGGCACACGAGACATTCTACCTACACGTCTGTTATGGGCGCATACGATGCACCTTTGGTCATGTCGTACCTAGTAGGGGAGGACCCAAGTCGCATCGTTTGTTATGGGTCGAGGATACCACTTAACACCAGGTGGGCCGTCGGCGCGTTCTGTAACTGTAAAAAAAGTTATTTTAAAAATTTAATTTATAATAAAAAAATTCATAGTTTTTTTATGTGATGTCCGAAACAAACAGACACTTAATAATAGATGTACCGGTAGAAAAATTGTGTGTTCAATTTCCACTTCAAACTAACTTGAGAGCTTACTAAAAAGACACGTCGTAAAAAACGTGACATTTTTATAACAAGCTTATTGTCTTGGGCGAGTGAAAAAATACACAATTAAATGAAGAATAACAACAGAAACTTATATCTGTAGAAAGTTTTTGATGGTTTTCTAAGAAAGCAGTAATCAGCAGAAATATCTAACTTCACTGGGTTTAGTTGCCAGTTTTGATAAGAGTATTTCATACCTTCATCTTTTTGCGAAATTGTCACTGAAAGGTTAGGCAGGATTTCAATTGGTCAAACAATTTTCTATCGTAGGAAAGTAGAGTAGTAGTAGTAGTGTGACAAGTGGAAAGTTACCGCCATTTACATAAAAAAATTCAAAGAAATGAAACCGCCAATTCACTTAAGGTTAACTTTGTGTTTTTAAACTATAACCTCATGTAAATATTATAGTAATTTAGAACTAAGAACTCAGACTTGAACTAGAACTTTCCTAGTAGAAAAATCAATCACTGCAGCAAAATTCCATGTCGTGGATGATAAATCAACAGATAGCATACTGTATAGTTTTAAAAATATTATCAAAGAGAAAATCTGCCTCCGGGATCAGGGAGCTGAACCATAAATTGTGACATGTATTGGGTGTTTCATTTCAAAATGGCGATAAAATATTTCAGTTCAAATGAAGCGAATGAATATTCCTCATCTCAGTACACAGGCATACACAATAATTTAAACCACAATTAGCAGAGAGCTCCTAACTAATATTGAATATACGGAAGTGAATTTATTTGTTTCTTTGTTACGCTTTCACGCCTAACCCGGTGAATCGATAATGATGAATTTTGATATAGAGATAGATGGGACCCTGTAGACTATTATAGGCTACTTTTCCTCGCTATAAACTTATAGGGGGTGAGTGAGGGGAGGGGTAAACTTTGTGCGAATTCTTTTTATTGCGTTGTCCCATTGCTTTTAAGCTTTGCAGAAATGTTTTTGATGATAAATGATTAAGATTTGCTTATTCATATCTAAGTATTCCTGATAACTTGAAATACATAAATTCATAGTATTTTCGTTCATTATTTCTTGACAACCAGAATGGGTTGACAAAGTTTACATTGTCGCGATCGAAGCCGCGGGATAAAGCTAGTATTACATAAATATACAATGTATGTATTGTATTAATCAGACTTAAAGTGAGGCTTTTAGACGTGAAGTCGTTTAAAATGTGGGTTGACGAAGCGGTTTTCTTCAAAATCGACACATTTTGAAATTGAAAAAATATAAACAAAGTTCAAAGATATCATAATTTCACAGTTGCGCCCTGCCAGTTTTCGTCAAATGCTCGTCAGTGTAGGACGCGCCTTACATGATGAAGGAAAGCTAACATAAGCCATATCGTAACCGACTTTTCTGATATACGTTTCTGACGAAGGCCAAAATGGTGAATATAATCTGAAGATTAAAGTAAGTAGGCCAAAACCGACTCCGCTTTAATTACCAAATTACCAGTGTGTTGTCAAAACAGATAAGGTTACTAACATTTGTACGTCTGATTCATATACAAAAGTGGTCTTCCACAAACGCAAAGACGGCATTATCAGTGTAGGGATGGGGTGTATCAAAAAGCAATAGTTTCGGATATAAAGGGATTACAGAATAAAGCAACGTTTAAGCAAAATTAGGAAAGCTGTACGAACGGTGCTTCTTAGAGGTGCACTTTAATGGATTGAGAGAGCCAGTGACACAAGGATAACTTTAAGTGGTAAAACTAGAGTAAGTTTCCGTAGCATAGTAAATGTAAGTGCAAAGTTCTACGAACGACTATCTATCATTTCTGCCAAGTATTATTTTAATGATTATATCGACGATTTGGATATAATCGTTCAATAATTAGCTGTTTCTTAGGTCTTTGTCTTAATATATGATACTTTTATAATGAATCTGAAGGTAACTTCAAGCATATTTCAGTGTTGATGACTTCATAATTTTGAATATCGTTTTCGAAAACGGATTTCCGAAATTCATGGAACAATTATTGTTAGTTTGATGAAGAAAAGTTACCTCAAAGATAAGTAAAATTAACCCTGTATTATATAAGACGAGAGGCGGGACACTTTCTTATAAACAAAATTAAAGTTTTTATAGGGACTTGAACTTGGACTTGACTTGTGTTGCGCCTCAATACCTTCAGCACAATAGAGCCCACACAAATTTATGAGAGTGCAATCATGTTTTTCTTATTTATTTATAAATGAAAATTAACTACATCTATTTGATCGTTCTGAACAGATGGGTTCGATCGGTTGTTCATAAAATATATTATAATATTAAAGAAATAAACACCAACTCACTCAATGACTGACCACGAGATTAAAAAAACCATTTTTATGTGATACAGTGGTGTTAAGTCGTAACCTCTACCCATAACATCTGATGCGACTTGGGTCCTCCCCTACTAGTACGACAAGACCCAAGTCGCATCGTATGCTCCCTTATCTCTGAGACGTGGACATGTAATTTCACCGGAAATCACACCTTTCAAACCGGAACACAGTAACGCGAATACATTACTGCTTTGCGGCATATACGGCCATGGTGGCAGTACCTTCCAGGATGAAGTTAGCGTGAGTTTTACTGCTCTTAAAACAAGAACATTGACGCTAAAAGATGGAATTTTTCGAGAATTTCCAGCTCTATAGCGGTAAACCAACTCGCGGGATGATCCACTCATACTTGTAATGTAATATTAGTGTCCTGTCCCAGCCCTACGGATAGTTATTCCCGCTTCACAAACATTAGTATGTACATATGTATGTTTGCGCTCACAAAGGCTCTCGCCGGACTCAAAGAACGAGTCGAGGCTCCAATCAAATTTCAAATCATACGACCATTCTGAAATACGGAAACTGAGAGAAGGTTTAAATCAAAATCAAAAACTTTATTTCCATAGAATTCATAAAGTAATGGCTTGGAAACGACAATAATATTCAAAACATAAGGTCACGCGTACTTATCGCTAAGTTTGACGCCTGTTCAAACCCTATCCGACCCTCCATGGGGAAGAACAGATATTGGGATATTTATGTGCTTGTAATTTCACCGGCAATCACGCCTTTCAAACCGGAACACAGTAACACAAATACATTACTGTTGGCGGCAGATATGGGCGTGACGGCAGTTGGCACTTCCCTGGATGAACTTGGTATAAGTTCTAACTGCTAATTATACTTACGTGTAAGGTGGTTGATGTATGGACACGCCTGTATTCTGTAACTACACGCAGGCGCATTATCGCGCATATATACATTGTCAAGCAATTATCTCATTGATACCTGGATTCAAATCAACGACCCTTGAACTGAAAGTTAGTCAGTGGAAACGACACCATGAAGGTGTAGTATACATCAAAGCAGTTTGTTATTAAATAATGGTATCCCTAGCTTATCCAAAGACTAATCGTTATAAAAATAAAAAAATGAGTCAAAATCGTGAAAACATCTACAGTTTCATCAGAATTATGTGATACATTGTTATAAAAGGCACGTGAGACATTAAACACAGAGGCCACACAGAGAGACACAGAGAGAGAGAGTACACAGAGGCCTTTTGCTCGCTTTATTAATTTTAACTATTTCGGATCACTTTAAAACTAACATGCATTTTTAATACCAAAATTTGTGTGATAAATGCGATGACCTTATAAATAGTAACTCAAATTATTGAAGATATATTGTTGCATGAAAAAACCGTTAAAAGCATCAGTGAAAAAGCGTTTTGCTTAAATCACCTAAACCCAATGACACCTGAATGCCTCTCCCGAATTCTTTCATTGTTGTGCCATTTTCGGCGTAATGTTTTTTTTTCACGTCACCTTTAAAATGCTTTTGTTCCGTAGAGAATAATTAAAACGAGATTCTGTAAAAAAAAAAGGTCAACGGATGAGAGTAACTGAGGTCCAACCGTTGGAATGTCGTGATATTTTAATTCTAAACATATTCACACGGTACTAGTAGCTGACCTCCAAGTGTCGTTTGCTTGTTTTATAACTATGTACTATGTTTGACTCACAGCCCAGATGGTAGTAACTGCCATCTGCGCTGTAGGTCGTGGTTTCGATTCCCACCCAGGATAAAGATTTGTGTGACGAATATAGCTGTTTGTTCTGTGTCTGGGTGTTAATATGTATTATATGTAAATATTTACAAAAAAATACTATATATGTATTCTATCAATTGTCTGGTTCCCATACTACAAGGTATGCCTAGTTTGGGGCTAGATGGCGCTGTGTGAATTGTCCACCAATATAATAAAAAAAAGTCTCAAATTAATAAATCGCTCACAAGGTTGATATTAAACACCTAGGCAATCCAAGAGATGGATATCTTTGTTTACTACAATCTCTTAGTTTTTAAGAGTAAATTAAATATGTAGGTACTCATAGGTAAAACTTGACATTAAAAATCAACTGATCTTGCAGAGAGCATGCATGTATAAAATGTAATAAAAAAGAATTATTCAAATTCATCGCGTTTTGCTATTGAACGTTCAAGCAAGTCTAAGAGATACCAATTATCTATATTTTTTATTTATTATTATGCTTATATTATATATATGTTCATAACATTTACTTACACAGACTAAACGTTCCTAATTTCTGACCCTAAATTGTTCAGGCGTTGCTACCTAATTGCTACGTGTAATTTCACTGGTTCAAGGGTTAATTTAATGTATGTAAAATACACGTTTTCCTGTATTATTGCGAAGGTATTTAAATTTAGATGTTTTTAGGTATTCAATTTTATTCTTAACCTCAGTTAGATCACTTGAAAGGCATTTGAGATTTTATATTGTCTCAGAGAAACGGGTGTAATAGTGTTTTATTTGAGATTTGTGTGAGCAATACCACGTTTTCACCACGGTGAAGGAAAACATCGGAAAAAATCGAAGACGTGTGTCAAATCACGAAAGGAGGCTCTTTGAGGCGCACTTTATCTTTCGCCACATTGGTTCGAGAGTCAGTGACACGATTAGTAGTAGTGGAATGGCACATACCTTGGCGAGTCTAAAATGTCTTACGACTAGGTATTCTACAGTTGCTAAACAGTATTTTCCTTCTCTCAAGCTCAAGCTAATAGCTATCAGTTCTGAGTTTCACTACGTGAGCTAGTTTAGAGCTGACATTCCAGGTAAATTAGTCATTCCTAAGTTCGGATATTTTGGCAGTGGGTGAAAATTATAGACTTTGTTAATATCGTAACATTTTTTCAATCCCAAATTGTATATAATGCCCTCATATTGTTTTTTAACCATTAATCGAATCACTCTGACAAAATGAGTGATGGATTACAAATCGACGAACAAAATTCCGATTTAATCCATTTATATTGTGTTTCAATGATATGTTAGTAGAAACGATATTCTGTCATGATTTTCAACAATGTTTCTAAGACGCACTGTGCTGCTGGCAGCACAAGCTAGCTGAGCTTTGATCAGTTTAACACTGGTGTTAAACTGATCAAGCTCAGCTAGCTGAGTTGTGATATCGATGTGTGTCCTGTATCTGGGTATTATAACGTACTGAAAGTGTGTATCTACCAAGAAATAGTAAGTACAGTCAGTTATTTAATTGTCATAGTTTTTAAGCTTTGTTTAATTTTGGGGCTGGATGTTATTTAAAATGTCAACCGATATTTTTTAATTCATAATTTTTTCATACTAGCGAAGAGCTACGCTAATAAATAAATAATAAAAAGCCTTATATTTCTTGAAAAGTAAATAGCATAGGTCTATTGATACATAGTCATTATCACTGTGTCCTAGCTGTTAATTATAATAATACGATAAATATTCGTTGATATTCAAGAACCTCTTCACGGTTGGTCTTTGTTATTACTACGAAAAATCAGGGTGATCAGATTTAGTTTCACAGCAGTACCAAATTATTGCACTATCTGATATCTTAACTGAAACCTGACTTAGTTTAAAGTAAGTCTCCCTGAGAAGTAGAGCGATCCCTACTCGGGGAAGTATAAACTTTTTCTTGGGTTTTTGTGTTGTGTTGTGTAATATATAAATAACACCTGCTTCATTGTTACAGTTCAGTCGTTTGTGTATGTAAGCTTATATTTCCTTATTTTCCTTTTGTATTTAATAATTTAGGTTCCTTACCTTCTTTTTTTGAGTTCATATTTTTGTAAATTTGGCATGAATATGGGGAAAGTGATGAAATATTTTAGGTTGTTACTAATTTTGCAAAGGTATTCATCAAAATACTGATTGCCATTTCTAAGTTTAGATAAACGATTGACTAAAAAAGTTTTCATTATTTTATTGACACTCAGAATAATATTTCCAAAATTCCCTTCTAGTGTGTTAAGCATTCTGTCACGTAAATAACTTATTTCAATAAATATGGATTTGTTGAAGGCTGTGCCGTGTACATGTATAATGTATTGGGTCGTTTGTCTAAAACCTTTATACAAACAGATCTTAGATAATGACAGTAATCATTCAAATAATGTTTTGTGTTATCAGCTCCTCTTAATTGATCGAATTGTGTTGGAAATTCTATCTCTAAATTAAAGAGTGATTTCTAAATCAAAATCCAACTACGCGGAAAAAGTCACAAGGTTACATGTCTATCCATTGCTTTAGGTGATATAATTTCTCCACAAATGGCTTACTCATCCCATTTTTTATTCGGGGATATTTTTGTTTCTCTGTTATGTAAATTTTACTGTTTTTTGACTCTGAAACTCTCAGAATCTTAGATGTCTATATATTTATAGGATACTCCTTGACAGCCAATACACCCAAAATCTCTTGACAGAAACACATTTCAGTTTATGGGCTCAACCGTGTAACGTGATTTTGAGTAAACCGAATAAATTTTACATGAATTTCATTAAATTTTCTGCTAAGAAATTATGAACTTGCAACAATGAATTTTTAGACGTTCACCGCTGCGACCTACTTAAAATTATATTACAAATGTGTCCTAATTTATGACGTATTTATCACGAAAGCTCCGTTTATTTTTGTTTAACAAACGACGTTGTAAACTGGAACACACACTATGGTTTATAGGTTCAATCACGCACTTTTGTTTTGTTTTGGAAGTTTTACGGTTGCTGGCTTGTTGTGGTCTGTGGTGAAACTCCCTTTACAACACAAACAGCCACTGTGTACCTTGAAACAGGCACGGAACTTTACTTTCCGTAATCAAACGTAAAATTTACTAACTAAACTTAACGAGACAGTATTACATGTTATTATTTTTATTAGAATCAATATACGTATTGCTTTAAATAGTCTCCTTATAATATAAAACTGTAAAACAACCACAGAGTTTTTAAAACTAAGCATGATGTAAGGCTGATATAAAAGCTAATAGATTGTTCAGCTGATAACAAATACTAGAATTCTTGAAATGTGTAGCCACCTTATTAAACTTCTACGAAAATGTACCATGATTTCCCAAAAAATATTTTTGTCCAGAAAACCGTAGCACACCTCTACATTGCATCGCTATGTGCGTTCTACGCATCACAATAATGCAAACCCATACTTTTTGTATTATATTCAACTTCATTCATTCAACTGTATTTAATTAAAAGATGCCATTTGTAAAAACCCACAAAGATTGGTAATTCATTCCTTTAAAAAAGCATTTCTGTGAGCCCAAAAGTAAAATTAATTGTTCATTATCTAACTGCCACTTCTTAGGTGCTTTATTAAATTGCCTGCATTAAAAATATTAAAATTCAACATTCTGAATGGGCATAAAAACAAAATGTGTACTTAAACTGTGAGAATTAATTAAGCGACACCGTGGAGAGTATAAATAAATAAATAAAACTGAGGTGAAGATCTAACATTGTGGAATAATAACAAAATAGAATAGAATCATTGCTTTCATTCGTACTTTCATGTCGTGTATTTATAACAATTTATAACGATTTTGGTTCCACTTCCCCTTGTCGTTTTGACGCCGCCTGAAAATGAATTTAGCAGGGCCGGTTTCGACATCTTTGACTGCCTTTATTTACTTGTAAATAAAGAAAGAATGAGTATTTATTTTGTCCGAAAACACTAGTAATGCTAATACTGCAGTCCATCATCATCCGATACGACTAAAATCTCCTTTGCCAGCTTCGCCGTACCAAGTATTACCTTTCAAGTACCAGGAGTATCTTTCCCGTTCGCTTGAAATTGATCTACTCTCGGCCGACTGGTCATACAGCTCATGGCAGAAGCTCTACTTTCTGCACTGTAGGTCATGGGTTCGATTCCCAACCAAGACAAACATTTGTGTGAGATAATCATTAAAGTAAGCTATTACAATGGACAGCCTTACCACAGTGTGATAGAGTTAACGCTTTGGACCAAAACAGTTATGTAGTTTATTTATTTTTTAATCAATGTACATTTACTTGTATTTCGTTTCTACATATTATACCCTCTTGACCGTTGAATAGCGAGTCGCATAAAAATGCAATTTTGAAGCGTCACTACTAAGCGGGGACTTCAGAAATTCGCAATTTCTTCAACTGTGCCAGAAACAGCGGTGTTATGAAAATTAAAAATTGCATTATTATATTTTGATTTTTGTAATTTATATGATACAGAATAATAACCAGATAATTCGCGTCGTCCGTCATCTAACTTCACTCAAAAATAGTTTTTGAAGATAGTTTTACAGATTTTAGAGAATAAATAAATAATGGAGTTTTTTTATTGTGATTATGTAGAGTAGATGGCCCACCATATGTTTCGATATTCACCCATAACTCACATTAGCTATTCTGGAGTATTCACCTGTGCTTGTGTATCGAATGTGTGTGATTGATCCTAATACTTAAATGAAATAATATAATATTTAGAATACATACAGTGTTTGTAGATTCTGTTACAAGGTGCATTACATTAACTAAGTTATTGGGTAGTTTGTTACTAACCACCTGAATCTAGAACTTAAGCATTGCTACAGTCACACCGATATCATTTGTTATGTTAAATGTTTTTCTTCTTTCGAAATAAAACATTTTTTTTATTTGGTTTCTACTTTATTCGTACAAGAATACAAAACAAAGCTTTTCTCCAATCTATATTTACGTATAAAAAAATCACTACGTAGGTTTTCGCTGGTTTTTGCTGGCTGGGTTTCTCTTTTACCGGTATGTTATAAATATTTTAAGTGGCCTTAAGGAAGTTCATTACGTGCTCTTAGTACCGTAATGTTCAATTCATTTTTGTTTTAGGACATACTGTTTTCATTTTAAAATGTTTTATGTTACCACTTTCAGAAAATGAAATATTACATACTAAATCAATTCTATGTTAGTAACTGCTAAACTATCTTGGTTATTTTTTTTATACGCATGATCATATTCTGTTTTGTTATCAAATTCAATTCTAATGCCTTATCTTTGTTTATTATTTGTGTATTAAGGGTAGTTTTATACTGATGGGGTGCAGCAACACGATACACTGCATTCCAATATTTCAATTGCGTCCATTCAAATTTTAATTTTAATTTTATTAATATTAATTCAAACTTTACATCCATTTGTGTTAAAAAAAAACTCTAAGACTATATTAACACAACGCATATGAAACCGATATGCTTCTGACGCATCACGACACACCTCATTAAAACAATTTAATAATTCCTTCTTAAGATTTTTTTTTGTCACAACACGCAACGTCAGTTTTCGTAGTTTCTCATATGGGATGGCGTAGCGATACTCACTACTTGAATCGCTTTTCCGCCAAATTAGCGAAGCACTTATTTGTGACTTTGTTAATATCACCATTTGAAGTTCTTATCGGTGTGACTGTATTCCATTCCAGCCGTCTGCACTAAAACTTTGACAGTAAATTCATTGTTTCTATGTTCGGTTTCACATTGTAACTAACTACAGTCTCAGGACCTCTCTTAAACCGGCTACCGCAGTAATCGGCAGTGAATACTTATTTATGTATAATATCTTATTTTTATATACATTTGGTAGAAATTTACATTTCAAACGTATACATTTATAGCGTCTGCTCCGACTTAGCCCGCGTATTATCGACATAAAAATTAGCCCATGTGGTCGCCTAACTTTGTTCAGAATTTTAGCTAAATCTGTTCAGCAGTTTCGCGTGAAAGACTAACAGTTATAAATACATCCATGTAGACGGATATAAAATCGCATTGATAATATTGGTGGGACCAATTTTATTTATTTTTTTATATCACGGAAATAGGAACGTGATGGCTAATTTTGAAAATGTTATTCTGCTTTCGAAGCGATGGTGATTTAGTAGGTAGTGACTGCTGATAAAGATCTGTAGGTTCGAATCCTAAAATTGCTTAGCTTCCTGTAAAGGAAAACATTTTCAAGCAAAGCGTGGTGGTAAAGCAAATAACCACCCTCAAGTTGAAATATGCAGCCTCACTTGAGGGCTAGTTCACAATCCAGGCGTTGCGAGGCACCACTATCAGTTAAATACACTCACTTAAGTTCAAGTTATATCAAGTTGAAAGGAAGTAAGAATTATAATAAACCAAGATAATAGGCCAGTTCAAGAGTTATCTAAACCGACGACCATGCATGAAACATGTGATTGGAGTGGATGAAACTAAATGGTGTGTCATAGCAGGAGGAAAGCCGTGATCTTTGCCTATCCCACCGGGAATCAGGCGTGATTTTATGTATGATAAATAAATAATATTGATGGACATTTTACAAAGTGCCATCTAGCCCCAAACTATCATGGGCATGTATTGTAACGATCCCAACTCTGTTGTACCACCAAAATTTCTAATCAATAATCAATATGAGTATTTTATTTGGAATCAATGTAATTTTATTAAAACCTTTTTCATTAATTTGCATTAAATACTTTTTATTCCACATAGAAAGATGACAGAAGGCTACAGGAAAAAGAAAAAGGTTTTGACAGGGGAGTCGGATTGGGATAGCGAGCTTAGATGTGTGAATCGAACAGATTTTATTAAAATATTATTGATTTTGCAAGTAATTATAATAGAAATTTGCATCAAAGTGCATAGTTTGTGATACACATTTAATAGTGTAATTATTTCCACCCATGAAACAGTTTCCATGATATTTCATGAACACGGGATTTTGTAATGCGTAGTTGCTGTGATGACGTCATAGAACGTAATATGTTAAGTGCGTAATTAGTGTGGATTTTATCAAAATGTTGAAGATTCTCTTTCCTAAAAAAGGAAATAAAAGAGAATTATCATGGCTTAACCATTATATTATTTTGTTGTGAATATTATCAATATCTGTTCGATGAATACCAAAACCCATAACATGGTTTATGGTCTGCTGGCCTGATCCTCACGGTGTCAACGAAAGCCAGGAGTCAGGGATTCCCTTGTTAGTTAGGCCCAGGCAATTTGAGCGAACTGGGTGTTGAGTTTTCCCTTTGTTGGGCTCAGCAAAGCTCTCACATTGGTTGTTTCCTGAACTTGGATAATGGGGACTTGTCGAAGTGGGTCATGCCTTCAGCACCCATACTAAATCTATTTTCAGGATCCATTTGATGTGGTCCCTCACACACCTCGCGGTACACGTCTTAATTCTGCTGTCTTTGGCTACGGCCTGCAGGAGATAGACCTTAGGGCTGGCACTAGGAATACAAAGTCGAGAAAGCCAATCTCGCATACATTAGTCAGAATAGTTAGAAAGGTGCACATTTACAATCTCTTGTGTTTTGTACCTTCATGCACAATTATAATTAAATACGGAGTAAGGACGCAACTCCTTGTTTTGCTCTCACACATATTTGTAGCTAGTTTAGGTATTTAGGTACACAACTGATAATTTCAGAGTTTATACGGATGTTCCTTTTATTTATTGATACTGATTCTACTGGTTTAAATCAATGATTCCAAGAATAGTTGTGTTGGTTTTATGGTTTATGATAAAAACAAATATTTTATAAATAATTTTACACTTATCTAATACATTAGAGTATCTCAAAGATCAGACGTAAATAAAGTATTTATTTAATAGACGATACAAATAATGGCTAAATCCGCTATTATCTGTAAAGGAGCTCCATTGTATAGATTAATGCCTTCTGACGATACATTCACAGATGTTAGTTGGAAATGTTTTATATTTATTATATTGAAACAACTTGGTCCACGTTACCAATCTGATGTGCACAACAGATCATTTAACCTATCATAGTTTATATTTTAGTATAAGATAGAGTGAAGATGTAATATCCACTTTGTATTATTTTAATGAATTGATTTATGTTTGAATGATGAAAATTGGTTCACAGATGTTGATACATTAACAATTACTATGCTATTTATTTTAATTTGCTTTTTTGCCGGCTTGTTGAGCACAAAGGTTTATGAATAAGTATTGCTATCAAATAACAATGTTATGATATTACTAAGCTGTGTCTAGTTTTCGTAATAGCTTTCCAAAGTGAGACTGGTAATCATCCATTATTATCACTGTTGCCGAACCTACCACCTACTCTTACTTTATTTTACCGGTACTGATATATTGGTTTGAGAAACCCAGATATCTCACGGAATTGCTAGTTAGGCTATGCGGTCTGGTCAAAAAGGGGTACGACTCCACCTAGCTGTAATACCTAAATGGTCAGTGTATTGGTTTGTGAGATCTGTAACCACCTCAATTGATCAGTTTTGAATTATTGTTAGGGTTGAGACACATTGCTAAGTACTGTCATTTATTATCATCTTATATATTGATAATGTGCTCTGCTTGTTCTGCATTATGACATTATACCTCAGTTGCAATCTCAGTACGAGCTTAGAAACTTTCTGAATGTGAAATACATTCATTAGCATAAGTGAGCCAAGCTAATATCTATAATTTAATTTAAATTACTGTTACAGTACAGTAAATCATTGTGGATATAGGAGAGTTTTATACTCTTTTCATCATTAACTCTTGCTCGTATGCTATACGAGTTAACTAAATCTCTTCGGAGAATAATAGGACCTTTCCTCTTCTTTTGATTAAGGAGGGTTAAGTTCCGCAGGTTCGATGGGATAATATTTGATTATGCCACGAATAGAGGATTTCCTAGACGACAAATCCTAGAGTTGTCAGGAGTCGAAATTCATAGCATGGCGCGGGGAGGGGCGTCGAGCCATAGTTTGTGAGGATGCCGTTGGCCCACAAACTATGTTCGTGGTATAAAATAATTAACTGCTATTTTTACAGCAGTATTAAATAAATTCTTGTTATTCACTTTTCATTATTAAATTAGAGTATGTACTATTCCTTTAGTTCAAACTTTTGATTAATTATAACAATCTACTTTTGTAATAGTACATTTATAATTCTCCAGATCTAATATTTATCATTAGGGACTTTCTTCACTACGCTACCCAATACCATGTCTTACGTCTGCTACCAGCATACCTCTTAAAGAACCTTCTACTTAACGGGTTACTATGAAACACAACGTACAGTCCTACCACTAATTTGATCACATTATTGGCCATTATAAATATTAAGATTTAGAATATATTTTCGAAAAATTTTCGATCTGAGTGTCTTATGACGGATGGGAAGGGGGAGGTCAGTTACAATTGGTGCCGTGACCAGGATAAAGGGGTCTCAAATGTTGGCAAGTAGCTAAGAACCTTGGGGGCGTGAATATGTTTTTATAAATATAAATAATGATCACATTAATAATAATTTTAGCTTTTTATTGGTGAGAATCCAAATGTTAAATGAGCTTGAGAATTAATGAGAAAATGTTAAAGAAGCTTAAGAATATTGGGGCCGTCTTCTTCTTCTTCGAGTCACCGGTTCTGTCGAACAAGTGTGGTGAAAGGATTGTAAGTGCGCCTCAAAGAGGCTCCTTTCGTGCAATCGACACATGTCTTTGAATTTTTTAGTTCTGGGACATGTCAGTTTCCTCACGATGTATTCCTTCACCGTTTTGAGAACGTGGTATTGCGCACATAAATCTTTCAATCGAAAAACTCATAGGTGCACGTCGGGATTTGAACCGGCGACCTCCGGATTGAAACTCGGGGGTCATTACCGCTAGACCACCACGCTCTCGAAAAGGGCCGTGAAAACAATTATTGATTTAGACTTTTATTTCTTTTGTATACATTTATTGATTTGTTTCAGTGTTTCAAATCGGTTGTAAATCAAGATAATGTTAATCTAAATTGAAAGTTATTCAAATTAAATTCTTGTGTAATATAAAAATTACATTTTAGAAAAGGCATGCATGTATTACTGTTTATTTGCAATTGATTCTTGTTTGTCTATTTAATTTATTTTCAAGGCAATTTGTCTTGTGTTTTCAATTTTAAGAACTATATGGGGGCGTATTGAAGAATGACTTGAAATTGTTTACGGTGGTAGTATTATTCATGTTATTTCTAATTCAATAATAACTCAAGTTCAAGTTCAGAAGTTGGAACCTAACCTAATTAAAGAGTATTTATAATTTGCTAATACTTATAATTGTTTAATGTAAAGGTTTGATTAAAATATGAATAATCTAGGCTTGCAAATTTAATGGTTGTTATTATTAAAAAGGAAAATAATTTGGTATTGTGGGTTTAAAGGAAAGTGATTCATTATAAATATTTAAAAAACAAATTTACGTAGGCCTCTTGTTTAAGTGGTCTGTTTGATTAATACGGAAGCGTGAAAGGCAATGAAAAGGTGCAATGAAAGTAAATGGGAGAATAAAAAAAAAAAAAAGAAAGCTTTAAGGTCCCTATTGAAATAACAGAGCCCAAAACTTGAGGCGATTTGTCAATATTTGGTTACAAACTATAGAATACACTCAATGAGTCTTTTATAGTGGAGAAGTTGGTGTTAGGATAAGTCAGCATGGGTCTGGTTGTATTTTGCGCCAACCCAAAGACATTCATCAGTACCGTCTGATTCTATAGAAGATTCATACTCTACCATGAGGAAAGAATAGTACCCACACTGCACATTCACCGAATTATGGAGGGGCCCCGTTCAAGTTTTGATTTTGAGTGGCAAGTGATAGGGCATGGCAAATGATGCACTCACTCATAGGGAGGATAGACACTGGAGGGTCTTGTATGTTTGACTCAAGTAAACGGAATTTGTTCACTCGGAAAGAGCTTACTGGATGTCACTAGGACTAATCTGCCTCACAACCAGATTCCCTCACTTTGTCGATGCTGAAACTGGTGAGTTGTTTTCGTTGGTTATGCTTGTCACTTTATAAACTTGGATGATGGTTTGGATTGTGTGTCTTTGTGGTTCGGTTTAAAAACACTTACGTTCATCAACACACGCATACATACAGACATTTTACTCAATACTGTTTGAAACCATTTATTGATGAATAAATAAAACTTTGTTTGCTGTTTGAATTGAGTATTGAGTATGAAAGTGAGTGAAAATTATTTCACTCACTACTATTACTATTAAGTAATAATAACTATTATTTTAAAAATAAATATATTCAGACAATATAGCCTAAAGTAGAGGCAAATCAAATTGAGAAGCATTAAGTGAATATTATTGGGATTTATGTAAACATCAAGAATTGAAGAAAGGAAAATATCTTGATGGATTTTATTCAGATTTGGTTAGGTTACCAATTTCAGACACTATTTTTGATCAGTTTTGCGTAATATTGTTAATAATGTAAATAACAAGTGTAATTGATTATTGAATAAACTACCAAGTGTAATCAATCAATCATCAATACTTACATAATTTTGAAATTTAATTTTCAATTAATTAAATTCAATTGAATTGATTAGATCTGAAGAAATGGCATTTCCATTTTCAGTTAAAATTTACATGATTATTTTAGGTATTTACTCAGAAATTTAATATTTTTGAATGCATTATGTGCTCATTTCACTTATTTAAAAAAAAAAAAAGTATTCAGCTAATTATACTGTTACTGAAAATTTGATATTTTGAGAGATAATTTGATATTTAACATTTTTACAATTTAACAATTTTTATTTTCCATAGAAATCTTAGTGTTATCATTTGAGTATTGAAATTTTGGAGTTTATGCCATAGTCATGGAAGTTTATTATCTATAAATAAAAAAGATATTTATAAGGATTCTTGGAATGTTTGATTTATTATTTAATAGATGAAACTAAACATAAATATTTGTGTTGGTCGACGGGGTGATAATTAATTGTTAGGTACATTCTTTTTCCAAAGGGTTTTATAATCATTTATTATTAATTTTATTTTGGTGGTGAGTTTTGATCTTTTGTTAATGGTGTATTATATCTTCACAAGTTACGTTATAATACAGGGGGCGATTGTAACGATCCCAACTCTGTTGTACCACCAAAATTTCTAATCAATAATCAATATGAGTATTTTATTTGGAATCAATGTAATTTTATTAAAACCTTTTTCATTAATTTGCATTAAATACTTTTTATTCCACATAGAAAGATGACAGAAGGCTACAGGAAAAAGAAAAAGGTTTTGACAGGGGAGTCGGATTGGGATAGCGAGCTTAGATGTGTGAATCGAACAGATTTTATTAAAATATTATTGATTTTGCAAGTAATTATAATAGAAATTTGCATCAAAGTGCATAGTTTGTGATACACATTTAATAGTGTAATTATTTCCACCCATGAAACAGTTTCCATGATATTTCATGAACACGGGATTTTGTAATGCGTAGTTGCTGTGATGACGTCATAGAACGTAATATGTTAAGTGCGTAATTAGTGTGGATTTTATCAAAATGTTGAAGATTCTCTTTCCTAAAAAAGGAAATAAAAGAGAATTATCATGGCTTAACCATTATAT
Source organism: Chesias legatella (assembly GCA_947359385.1). Taxonomy (NCBI): domain Eukaryota; kingdom Metazoa; phylum Arthropoda; class Insecta; order Lepidoptera; family Geometridae; genus Chesias; species Chesias legatella. Next base: position 10,522,618 of record OX375769.1, on the reverse strand, counting down.
TATTTTGTTGTGAATATTATCAATATCTGTTCGATGAATACCAAAACCCATAACATGGTTTATGGTCTGCTGGCCTGATCCTCACGGTGTCAACGAAAGCCAGGAGTCAGGGATTCCCTTGTTAGTTAGGCCCAGGCAATTTGAGCGAACTGGGTGTTGAGTTTTCCCTTTGTTGGGCTCAGCAAAGCTCTCACATTGGTTGTTTCCTGAACTTGGATAATGGGGACTTGTCGAAGTGGGTCATGCCTTCAGCACCCATACTAAATCTATTTTCAGGATCCATTTGATGTGGTCCCTCACACACCTCGCGGTACACGTCTTAATTCTGCTGTCTTTGGCTACGGCCTGCAGGAGATAGACCTTAGGGCTGGCACTAGGAATACAAAGTCGAGAAAGCCAATCTCGCATACATTAGTCAGAATAGTTAGAAAGGTGCACATTTACAATCTCTTGTGTTTTGTACCTTCATGCACAATTATAATTAAATACGGAGTAAGGACGCAACTCCTTGTTTTGCTCTCACACATATTTGTAGCTAGTTTAGGTATTTAGGTACACAACTGATAATTTCAGAGTTTATACGGATGTTCCTTTTATTTATTGATACTGATTCTACTGGTTTAAATCAATGATTCCAAGAATAGTTGTGTTGGTTTTATGGTTTATGATATAAACAAATATTTTATAAATAATTTTACACTTATCTAATACATTAGAGTATCTCAAAGATCAGACGTAAATAAAGTATTTATTTAATAGACGATACAAATAATGGCTAAATCCGCTATTATCTGTAAAGGAGCTCCATTGTATAGATTAATGCCTTCTGACGATACATTCACAGATGTTAGTTGGAAATGTTTTATATTTATTATATTGAAACAACTTGGTCCACGTTACCAATCTGATGTGCACAACAGATCATTTAACCTATCATAGTTTATATTTTAGTATAAGATAGAGTGAAGATGTAATATCCACTTTGTATTATTTTAATGAATTGATTTATGTTTGAATGATGAAAATTGGTTCACAGATGTTGATACATTAACAATTACTATGCTATTTATTTTAATTTGCTTTTTTGCCGGCTTGTTGAGCACAAAGGTTTATGAATAAGTATTGCTATCAAATAACAATGTTATGATATTACTAAGCTGTGTCTAGTTTTCGTAATAGCTTTCCAAAGTGAGACTGGTAATCATCCATTATTATCACTGTTGCCGAACCTACCACCTACTCTTACTTTATTTTACCGGTACTGATATATTGGTTTGAGAAACCCAGATATCTCACGGAATTGCTAGTTAGGCTATGCGGTCTGGTCAAAAAGGGGTACGACTCCACCTAGCTGTAATACCTAAATGGTCAGTGTATTGGTTTGTGAGATCTGTAACCACCTCAATTGATCAGTTTTGAATTATTGTTAGGGTTGAGACACATTGCTAAGTACTGTCATTTATTATCATCTTATATATTGATAATGTGCTCTGCTTGTTCTGCATTATGACATTATACCTCAGTTGCAATCTCAGTACGAGCTTAGAAACTTTCTGAATGTGAAATACATTCATTAGCATAAGTGAGCCAAGCTCTTATCTATAATTTAATTTAAATTACTGTTACAGTACAGTAAATCATTGTGGATATAGGAGAGTTTTATACTCTTTTCATCATTAACTCTTGCTCGTATGCTATACGAGTTAACTAAATCTCTTCGGAGAATAATAGGACCTTTCCTCTTCTTTTGATTAAGGAGGGTTAAGTTCCGCAGGTTCGATGGGATAATATTTGATTATGCCACGAATAGAGGATTTCCTAGACGACAAATCCTAGAGTTGTCAGGAGTCGAAATTCATAGCATGGCGCGGGGAGGGGCGTCGAGCCATAGTTTGTGAGGATGCCGTTGGCCCACAAACTATGTTCGTGGTATAAAATAATTAACTGCTATTTTTACAGCAGTATTAAATAAATTCTTGTTATTCACTTTTCATTATTAAATTAGAGTATGTACTATTCCTTTAGTTCAAACTTTTGATTAATTATAACAATCTACTTTTGTAATAGTACATTTATAATTCTCCAGATCTAATATTTATCATTAGGGACTTTCTTCACTACGCTACCCAATACCATGTCTTACGTCTGCTACCAGCATACCTCTTAAAGAACCTTCTACTTAACGGGTTACTATGAAACACAACGTACAGTCCTACCACTAATTTGATCACATTATTGGCCATTATAAATATTAAGATTTAGAATATATTTTCGAAAAATTTTCGATCTGAGTGTCTTATGACGGATGGAAGGGGTAGGTCCGTTACAGTATGTATGTATATTTTAACCAGCGACTATCTGTATAATTCGAATTCAAGGTTCATACTTAGCCACTCCACTCTCATAACCACAAATCTTTGATCTCTACTGAATCCGTAAATTCACAAACATATAAACAAATCAAATCATCGTAGTATCTCGACATTTTCACTATGCAATGTCTGAACTCCGAGTACTGTGTATAATCTTAATTGCTAGGCAAACATGTTTGGAGAGCTTTCCGAAATATTTAGCATTTCAAAGAAACGGGCGAGGGTCTTGAATAATATCCGTCAATATATTTTATGTATTTTTTTCTGCATCTATGTCTCTTTATACAGATACAAGGAAAACATTACGTATAAATAAAAATACGTCTAAATAAAACAAGGGACCTTTCACACATCACATACATTGTCTATTCTGTAACAATATTGACATAAATATCTCGTATTTTTTATATATTTTATTTCGAATACTGTAAATTTTCACAATTCCTGTAGTAATTATACTTAATTTATATGTTACTGAAATGGGCAGATATATATATATTTATTGTCTTCTAGAATGATGTTATTTCACGAGTTTTAATACCTTTTCAGGGTTTCGTAGTCAATATATATAAGCTATTCGCTTCTCTGTACTTGAAAAGAACGTAATATCTGAACCATATTTACTAGCGGGTTGAAATTATGTCATAATAAATTTATCCATATATTAGACCATTATATTATTACCAATTATATTTATTTGTGAAAATTAATATTATATTACACAAGCGTCGATTATAGAGGTAGTGTACGCTATTTAAGTAAACTAAAAAACAGATAAAACCGTCAAGTGTTAGTCTGACTAGCGCTCAGAATCCTTAATAAATAATTACCGTCACCAATCTTATGGTGAAAAACGAAAAAACCTGTAATATAATGGAAGCCAAACAAAACAAATCCAGGCGAAATCGGGCTCAAGTACGTAATTATAATTACGTTGCATTGTTAATCATACATGGTTTCAAATTGAATAGAGAAAACTGGTGCATACTAGGTATTTTGACCCAAATATAATTTGGGCTGAATTTTGTTTTCGCATAATTTATTTTATTTATCTACGTTTTGAATTTCGTTCCATACATCTATACAAATAAATAAAATTGGAGTGTCTGTTTGTAATATTAAAGTAACCGCTATTTACTAAGTGCATATGGATGTATACACGTACATATACCAAAACAAAATTTTTACAACTTTAGTCTGTCTGTATGTCTGTCTGTCTGTTTGTTCCGGCTAATCTCTCAAATGGCTGGACCGATTTCAACGGGACTTTCACTGGCAGATAGCTGATTTAACAAGGAGTAACTTAAGCTACTTTTCCGAGGGGTAAAATAGGGGTGCGTGATAAAACCGAATTCGACACGGATGAAGTTGCGGGCAACAGCTAGTTGATTATAAAAGCCGATATAACACTTGACGGCAATTATCTTTTTACCTATCTGACAAAACATAAGTGTTAAGTCTGACACAGACACGCGGACGAGGATTATTAGATGATTATTTAGAATGTATATACGTCTTAAAATCTTCAATCTTACAACGGAATTCCCAACTATTGTATGTATATTTGCATAGATACAATTTTGTACCACCAAACCAAATAATACCGGTCATACGAGTGCCAATGTCTACCCTCATAGGTACAGGGAATGATTCCCGGTGGGTTAATACACGGCGCGCGGTTTTGGCCGTGCGCCTAAACAAATAAGCGGCACCCGAAAGGTTTAGCATAAGATGTTCATATCGGGTCCAGGTACAATGTGTGCATAGGTAAGTGTTTCAATTTAGGTTTGTTTTGCTAGTGATATGGGAAATAAAGCTCGTGCGGCCGAGTGGAGCTATCATATTCAATTGCTGTGTCTTTTATGAGAACCTGTTATTAGATCACGTACGTCAATGATTTATCATTTGAAATATATATTTTTTCTTATGATGCACACCGAATATTATTATATATTAATTTATTTGAATGCTAATCAATATTTTTTTAAATGAAATAATGTTTTTTAATATTGTAAACCATGACAAGGAGAAGAAACAAGCAACTTTTTTATTAATTTACGTAAATTGTATTTATTATTCTATTCTAATCTATTCTATTCAATGTAAAGATTATCACCATATAAAAAATATGCACTTTGTAAAGTTGAAAGAAAATAGAATTAATTAATCGATAGCAGCTGAGAGGAGTGTGGAAGCGAAAAAAATATAAGCTAACTACATATAAATTGAGGAAACAACCAAGAAGAAGAAAAACATAATGAAGAGTGCTCGCTACGAGAACCCACGATGTTAAAAGTGTCTTCGGAAGCTGCGGGAAAAGGGTGTAGACATATCTGCATCTGTTACTACTTCATCTGTAACATTGAGATATTAATTTACTGCAGATAATAATTGTACATGGGCCTTGAAATCCCACTCAATGAGATACTTTTTTATTATTATGTATTAGCATGAGAGTCAAAATTTAATGTCTTTCTACTCGCGCTACATTCACAATTTTGTAAAATTGATATTGTGCACACATTTTTTTCATGTAATACTAACACATGTCCGGATTTAAACAGGTGACCTCTGGATTGAGACTCGAAGTCTGTACCGTTGGACCAGCGCGCACTCATATAGGCTGATTATGTATCTATCTAGTATCTAGTATCTATCTAGTAGTAATATGGGTAGTATGAAAGTTATTTTCTCATTAAAATACAAAAAAGCAATAACCAAGCCATGTAATTCTTAAACTGTGAACTGAATGAGACTGTGCCGGCGTAGCTCCTAAACTTGGATTGGCTCCGACATCGTTTTAGATATTAGCCTTTTGTCCGCTTTGGCAATTTGATACTGGTCAGATTTGCGGATCGTTCTTTGAATTGCAATGAAGGTAAATTAGTTTTCAAAATAATTTGAGAATATGGCCGGATAATATTGACTGTCCTCCCAGCTCAGTTGGTTAGTAACCTGCTTTCTGCGCTGTTGATTGTGGGTTCGATTCCCCATGACAAACATTTGTGTGACGAACACAGATGTTTGTTTTGTGTCTGGGTGGTAATATGTATTATATGTATATATTTACAAAAAGTATATAAGTATTATATCCATTGTCTGGTTACCGTGATACATGCTATGGTTAGCTTACTTAAGGGCTAGATGGCGCTGAGAGAAATGACCACAAATATAAAAAAAAATTACAATATAAATGTTTCTTTTACATAAAAAGGTACGATCACCACAACGTATATTCTAAACTTAGGTATTTGTATGATTTTATTTGTGTTTATTTATGACCTGGAAAACTCTCCTATTAAGTTTGATAAGTGTGAAAGTTTTTGGCTTTAAGTTATGAATCACTAACTGAAGAAAGCCTTACCAACCAACTGAAATTAATCTTTTACGTTAATGAGTTATGAATCGAGCAGATAGCCCTACTGGTCCAATTGATTTTAAGTGGAAGCGCTGGCCATCGAAAGCTCTTGGGTCTTCCCCTACTAAGGTCAATATATAGCCTGAATTAACATATAACCATCTTAGGAAGTAACAAGTCATATTTATTCTTATGAAATCACTCTCATTATCGAAATATCCACGTTAAACCGGCCTGACCACAGAAGGGTGTGAAGTAAAAAGTGCCATTATTCGAATGAAAAATGGATTTGTATTGAGCCGTGCCGCTTGCCGGCCAAGAGCAATTCGTTTCACCGCTGAATTGAGTCACGATTTCTGAGACGATACGAGTTTCTTAGCCCCTACTACTAGATAATCAATTTCTCTGTTGAAACACTTACTAATGTTAGTGAATTTGGCGGTCTATTAGTATCTACTGAGGAAGGTCGGGTAGGTCAGATGCCAACTAAGTAATGAATAGTTATGTTATTCTAGCGTTTGAATAAAATACGAGTAATTTGCTTCTATGTTCATTATCACTGTGTATAATTATGGCATATCTAATTAACGAAATATATTACTCATATTCTGACGAGTACACAGCCCAACACTGAAATCTATGCATAAGGGGAAAATGACGAATGTGATGGATGGAATGGAATGGAACGGTATGAACAGATACGGAACGGAACAGAACGGAATGGAACGGAATTGCCAACCAACCAACATTTTACCAAAGGACAATGGAACAAACTGGAAATGCATCGACCTTGGACGCTAAAATCCTGGTTGTGTTCAGTAATAGTCATTGCCAATGTTAGGAGTAAATCTGCTAAACTGTAGCGGGCCTGAAAATGGCCAATTATAATAACTTTAGGCTGTCTAATAATGGGAGAGGCCGTCGAGGTTCGCCGAGAAAGCGTTGGTTAATTAATGTTCCGAATCGGGGTGATAAAAAATACACTGAACTCACTGAATCGACACACAAATATATAACCATCTCCAAAAACTAATTCCAAATACTTAACCCACAGTATTCTCGAAACCTCTCGTAACCAATAGTTATGGCTTTGTTTTATATCTAAAAATATCCACCAAGACCAAAGTGCTCACATATCAGAATACTGAGGCAAACATTGTACGTATGCTCTTACGCGGTTAGAAAACAACTAATAGAGGTTTTGTGCTAAGCTATTTTGCTATGGCATTTTTTGATCTTTGTCATGTGAAATCTTTGAACATACAAAGAAAATGTTATTAAAAAAAGATTAATAATAATAATAATAAAATATGACGAAAATATGCTTTGTTATTAATGAGCTCATAGGAAATTAACAACAACATTCGCAGTTCGAAAAAAATAATGGTTAATTTGTCGAGCTTAATTACAAAAATGGACAAAATACGCATATCATCTGAAGAGAGACCACTTGTTTCATATTATTTTTGAAAATAACAGATTTTGGAAAGAAATGTAACTTTATATACACGAAATGTTGTGAGGAAAATTTAGAACGAGGTCTTCAACTTCAGAAACGGACTGAAATGAAATGAAGCAACTCCGCTCCGCCAAAACAATTTACTTCTCACGTATGAACGTTTCAATAAAACTCCGACTCGAACATGCGGCTCAACTTTTATTTCTAGAGAACGCTGCCGTTTTGAGGAAGTTCATACAATTTTAATTACCGGTATTAAAGAGATGTTTCAAAGTACTGATTGCTGTCTGTGTATGTTGTTTGTTCCGGCGAGATCACCTGTTCAGTTTTGGTTAATCATGCAGCATGCAAATAGAAGAAATTAATAACTAAATAATTTAAAAAGGGAGGTATCTTGACTATCGGTTAGGGTTTGAACAGGCGTCAATCTTAGCGATAAGTACGCGTGACCTTGTGTTTAGAATATTATTACTCATTGACTTTTCCAATCCTTCTTAATAAAATCTATGGTTTTTAGTTTGATAAAGTTTTCCCTGCTTTTCATTGAAATTGAACAATTTGCGTGTATTTAGTTTACCCTTACGCGAATCGCAGTTTTTTTTTGTAAAGATATCAAGAATAGTAACAAATAAAAAAAAATTGTAATGGAAGTAGGCATTAGCGGGTTTTACGTTCCATTGCGCATAGATAAGAAATATGTAGCTACAATTAATATTTTCTTTCCGAAGCACGAAAGTTCTCAGTTGTTAATGTCACATACATGCGTTCTAAAACTCATTTTCTGAGTTTCCTCGGATCCATCATATCGCCAGATCCCGGCCAGCCTACATAAGCTTAAATTAACCAAACATTTGCACAATATTCTGTTCGAATAATATTTTATCTGCTATCATTATCTTATTGTTTACATCGTCCGCGGATTGTCGCCAATGACTAAATCGCCTTTACAACTAGTGAACAAGTTCCTCCGTACACGTGCTTCTTTTATTAGCAGAAATCAGCGTTTCTACGGCTATGTCGTTACCTATCTGGGGGCCCACGATGCAGCGTCCGTAGGTGACACTGATAACCCTTTGAATCCCTACACGTGTCCCTCGGGTTGTGTGAAATGAGCAACCCAAAGTAGCAGTAGAACTTGTGCTGAGTTCGCCCGGAGAAGAACTGCCACCACACCTGGTTATCTGCCGCCAAGCAGTGATGTTGGTGTTCCGGTGGACGGGAGTGGGTGCCGCTGAAATTACAGACGCATGAGACTTAATAACCCCGTCTCGGGGTGATCGACTCAACGCCATGTGACTTGAGGCATCTCTTACTTTAGTGGAGAGGACTTGAGTCGTATTGCTGTTGTCAATAGGTCAAGCTCGTTCTATCACCTACATCAAATAAAAAAACCCATGTAGGTAAGTTTTTTATTATCATATCAATACCTGAATCGAAAGTAAAAGAGAGTTGTAGAGTAAGTATGTATCTAATAAAAGATGATCTTCAGATATCGAAAATCTCGACCCTAATAATGGTAGCACCAAAAGTATCAAAAATTTTTTCGTAGTATTGCTGAGGCCCAAATATAAGTGGAATATAGCATGCAGTCGATATTTATTAGAAATGATACTATCGAATAGATGCAGTTCCATTGACCAGCAGCCTGCATTAGGCGTCGTAAATATGAATTTACGACCGGCAATAACTGCTGAATAAATTGAGACTGAGGGTTCTGTTGTACGGTGTGACATGAAAAAATGGTTTGTTCCCTTTGTTATAGCCAAATGCAGCTGGCGTACCGCAATACTTAAACTCCGTTGCCGTGAATATTTCTGAGAATATTTGTCTTCTCATTTATTAACTAAGTGTTTCCAACAATCATACACATTTGTTAAATAATTATCGTAAAACGAGACTTCTTCGTCCTAAAATAAGTATAATAAAGTAAGTAAATTAGCTTAAAAAAAATTGTGAGTTTCTGGACAATCTTGTTATATATCTAATTTTAATCAATCACTAGGCTTCCCTGTTACAAAAATACACAGTTATTATACGGAACCCAAAACCAATACTTTGCCTGAACATGAGTGAAGGTACGTTCGTTTTTAGTACTTTTTCATTTTATCGTAGAATAAACACGTGCCACTTTTTATATCCCCAGTTATTTCTACTGGCATTTCAGTGGGAAATTTATTGCAACTGCTTGTGTGTTTAACCAGGATCTAATACGAATGCAAATATCTGATATTCTTTTTCTATTATATTTTCTATTTCCCTCGCTGTTTGTAGTTTAATAAAGAATTTTTACCTAGCGGATGTCCGTTAAAACTAAAATGAGGTAAAAACTAGATAGAAAAGTTATGAGTAGAAAATTTCAAAGGCAGACCGAATAAAAGCGCATTAGTAAAATGTCACAAAGCTTGGTGCGATTTTTGTTTAATTTAGAACAGGTATTCCTCCAAAACCCTAACTGGGAAGGTGGTAAATGACAAAACTTACTTAAACCATGGCAATGAAATAATAATAATATTGATGGACATTTCACACAGCGCCATCTAGCCCCATAGTAAGCTAGGCATAGCTTGTATCATGAGAACCAGACATCTGATATAATACTGATATCTTTTTTGTGAATATATAATACATATCAACACCCAGACACAGAACAAACATCTATGTTCGTCACACAAATATTTTCTGGGTGGGAATCGAACCCACGACCTACAGCGCAGAAAGCAGCGTTACTACCAACTGAGCTGTGAGGTTTATATTTTTTATCAATATTAGCCATCACTATGCTGATATGATCGCTACTTCGCAAAGCTACGCTAGGTAAAATGTGGTTAGTATAAAAAATATAAGGTCACTTGATGGGTAATAATTAATAATTGTTACAATTAAGATGGTGCAAGATTTGTTTTCATACTCTTGTAGGATACAAGAGTATGAAAACAAATCTTGCTGTACTGATGCCGTAGCAAAAACTGGAATTGGATGGAAGGGAAGCTGATGAAAGGGTAGTTTTAGCTGAAAATGCTCTATATCTCCAACTACTCTACCATTTCAATTGAAAACTGTAAATAAAAAATGCCATAACTAAACATATTAGACATATAAGCCACAACTAGCCACACCCAACAGATGAAAACTTTAAGACGAAAAGTTGAGGTTATTTTTGAGTGAACCGTTTTGAACAATGGCTTTAATCCGCTTGTAGCGTATCTACGACAATGTAATAAAGTCTGTTACACAGTGCCAGACCATGGCTCGATGTTTCTCCTGAAAATAGTGGAAAAATACAGTAACTATTTATAGAGATAAAAGCATGTGATGTAAGTTATCAAAAATATTGGATATTGCCCTTTAAATAAGTTTGCCCATAAACAAACACCAAATAAGATAAACACACACAGCCGCAACCGAGCTATGAGGCTAGTCGATGTAACAGTTTATCTTATCTAATAATATGAAGTATCTAGACAGATTTTTATAAGTAATTGTTTCAATCTGCGGTGTCCACGCGATCAATAATAAACACAAAATATTAAATTTGAAAATCTTAAAATACATAAAACTTGTACTAAACTAAAAAGTAATAATAAAGTAGTAATATAAAAAGAAAGATTATAAACATTTTGCATAACATTATTACAAATATTGACTATAAAAACGGCTAAGGTTAATCTAATTGTCACAATTTTTTTATTTTAGTTTAATCTAAATTACTTTAAACATAATCTTATTATTCTATTCTAAGAAAGCCTCAAGAAATACGAATCTGCAGTACAATGTTTTGATCCAAAAAATTCTCAGTCAGTCTTCCTTGTACGCAGTTTCCCTACTCTTTTCGTAAAACACACTGTGCTGAAATCATGCCATTTGTTCTCAAAATAGGAAGTAAACTTGTTTTCTCGCTTCTCTTTTGAGCTCTCGCTTGAAAAGATTTTCTTTTACTTTTACGGCGATGCATCAAGAACTTTGGCTGTTGACAGTGTGGATAAAGCCTAATAGTATTATGTATTTTTTTTTTCTTGAACTTGCCACTTTCTATATATTTTTAAAACAACTTGCTCTAAGATTACTTAGTGAACTTTGAGCATCTCAATGCCTAGTTTGTGCTTTACAGCTGAGCTGCAGCTTAAAGCAAGTTTGAGGTTTCATTATTTTTAGAACTTATTTAGTTGCCGTTTTAAGTTTTATTGCAGGGGTTGTTTAAAAAAATGTTTTATCTTTCACTTAAGGGTGCCACCCTTAAGTGAAAGATAAAACATTTTTTTAAAGATTTTTTAAAGACTCAGTTTTGGATAAAATACTTTTACGCTAAGTGACCATATGAGCAAGATACCTGTTACACTCATATATTATTGTCTAGAGCTTGGTGGTTCAGTGTTAAAGATCTCAAGCTACAAAGCAGAGGTCTAACGGATTAGTTGATGTAAAAAATTAAATTCTTGCGGTCGACACGAAAAATTTAATACGTAACAGTGCACGAGAGCCTTTATGTGGCGCATTCCATTTCTTTAACCACGGTGGTTTGATAACTTAGGAAATTAAGTGAATTGTTTACAATAGGAATATATACCTCACCTTTTTTTAACACCGTGGTTTATTTTTCAAACTGCGCAATCTGTTTTTGACAGAAATTATTATTCTCTTTGCTACCTGTGGCAACTCATTGGATTCCGAATCATTCCAATCTAAACAGGAAATATACTGTGTTACGTAATTATTCTACATATCGTAGCTAGTTGTATGACCATTAGTAATATAAAGACAATGAATAGTTGATTAAACCAGCAAAGTGAGCTACAAAGAGTTAGTTAATAAGGCAAAGTAAATGGGACCGGGTTTAATCCCTCAGTCGGCTGCTCGCATGTCTGCGGCGGAGTCGACTCTCGTGGTCGCTAGGCTCATACGAGCGCATTCAAAACTGTTGACATACGACTCTAGTTTCAGCGAGCAATACATATTAAATTAAAATAAATTTTATTTACTTATTATCGATTCTCTCATTCTCTAAACGATAACGCATCTTTATGTACGAAGAGGTAGTCAATAGCAATAGGCCTCGTTGATACATTGGGAGCAGATGAAAAACTAAAACATTGGTAACATTGCTTACGGCGAGATCTTAGTACTAAGATATTAAAATTTATTTTCAGAGAATAAATAGGAAACGACTTATCAGGGAGTAGTAAAATATCCCTTCTCATGACAAGGGAATTTGAATTGATACGTTAAAGGCAAATCACAAATTACTTAATCCTAAGATACGTTAATGAATGTAAATACTAAGAACTCATTCAATTACTAGGAGCTATGTACTTTGTTGATGAGTATAATAATAAATTGATTAAAACTAAATTTATTAATAAAAATATATAAATAATTAAATTTAAAATATATAATAATTTGGCTTAGTATGTCAAGCTCACCTGGACGTCCTCCCGTATCAGCCCCCACATTGGAATACTAACACTCACTGGATTAGGAAGTGTACCCTCCATTTGTCACTCAAGAAAGGGTAAGGGCTCTATTGTCTAAGACGTGGAGACCGCATAGAAATCAGTGGGTATAACTGAAAACTACCCGTTTGAAATGATCCTCTCATTGTCAGGTCTTCCGTTATCTTGTAATGGAATCTACATTGTTTCTGGTGAATTGTAGATTTTATTGTGCAGATTTATAGAGGGTCACCCACAGAGCAGGAAATATCTCTTCTCTACTGTGGTTTATAACTACGCTCGGTAAAAGCGCATGTTTTTCCTTTAGGCAGCAATAATTCGACCTGAACTACAAAGACTAAATATCCAGCTTGCTGTATATCCACATTGTTTCACTATGGCATTGTGAAGGCACAAGACCTAAATTATATCAAACTGCATTCATCTCAAATAATTAGATCAATATTATGTTGAAATATGTCGTGGTCATGGGTTCGTTTCCTACCCAGGACAAACATTTGTGTGACGAATATAGAGGTTTGTTCTGTGACTGGATGTTAAAATGTATTGTATGTTTTCTTTTTTACAAAAAAATATATATATTTATTCTATCAGCTGTCTGGTTCCTATAGTACAAGCTTTCGTGACTGGGTGTTAAAATGTAATATATGTTTTCTTTTTTACAAAAAAATATATATATGTATTCTATCAGCTGGCTGGTTCCCATAGTACAAGCTATCTTAGTTTGGGGCTAGATGACGCTGTATGAATTTGTCCACCAATATTTTTATCATCGATAAACTACAAAACCTGATGAGTGATAACCGTGAAAATTTGCACATGTTTGGAATAGGTTATTTTTGGTATCATGTTTAACTGTGGCAGAAAATTGTCTGCTAGGTTCAGTTATGTAAAAAGTTCGTTTCCATGGCAACTAGACTTCATAATATGTATATAGTGTTTATATGTTTCAGACATATTCATTTGTAAGTAGGCAGAAAAACTTACATGCCAAGGAGATATGATCCTAAACGACTTAGGCCGCCCCGGACCAACTTAGTTGAGGCCACTTCCGGCCGATGGTAAGCTTCCTCATATCCTTAATAAGTATAGTTAGCTACATTAAGCATAAAAGCTTTTTGGAAGGTCAAGTCAATTAACACTTTGTATTTGTTATTTTGTTTCTTTATATTATTAGCTTTTGCACGTTATATTACTCGCAAAACTTGCCCGTTTGTTAGTGTTTCATTGTGTATGGAATGTAGTGAAAAAAGTGTTTATATTTTTGTATTCGGATCCAGATATAATAAAATATAAAGATGGTAAAGTCAAAAAGGTTGTTAGAGCAAAAAGTAATATGAAAATTCATTCTTTTGTTTTGCTTGTCTAACAAAATATGAGACGAGAGAGAATGTAGATATAATTGAAGCCAAGTTCCGACAGAGATAGAAAGGCACTTTGAAATTTCACGTACATATGTACTCAGTTATAAAAGCTCCCTGAAATTGAGTCCACCGTGTTCACCCATGTTCCAGTCACCCGAGCCATCCTTGAACAAAATCAAGCAAATTGGCGCGCTCGAAGCAAATGCTACGTTGCATCGATCAGCCCAAACCACCACCCATTCAATTTTAAACTTTAACAATATGATCTCAAAGTTTATAATAGATGTTGTGTGCACGGGAAAATTCTGGCAAAATTTTCGTTGCGCAAGTACTTTGAATCTCGTGATACTTTACCAAGGTACGAGTACCAGAATAATGCAGTGTATAACCAAGTAACTCGTAAACGTTGGAGTTTGATGAATTTTATAACGATGTATTTTGTTGAAAGCTCTTGCACGTATGACGTCGCGTGGTATTATGTTTCGAAGATGACGTCACGACTTTGGAGTTTCGTTTTCTTGTAATTTGTTTTTAATGACGTCTGCTTCAACTTGAAAATGGAACACGATATATTTCTAGTAAGCTCCTTTTCAAGCCAGATATATTAAGATACTCATATACGAAAATGGTGTGTCTGCGGTGACAATATGAGACTTTAGTAAAATAAATGAAAATTAGAGATACATAATTTATGCATTATATAGGCAATATAATTTATTTGAATGATAAATAAATGTATATAATTTTATTATCATAATAAACAAGCTAAATTTTTTAGTGCCACTATATTTAATGTTGCAAAGTAACGTAAGTACAAAATTATTCGTACTTAGTATTGCACGAAAGTTAAGTATTTTGTCTCAAGAACTTCGACTGTTTGCTTGGTAGGGATGATCTACGTGAGGTGAAAATAATAATCTATTATTTTTATATAAATATAATGACAGTCAGATGTATATGGAAATAGATGTATATGGTATATGGAAATAGTTCTGAAAATTTATTTTTGGATTATTGTGACATATATAACAAAATAACAAATTACCTAATGAATTGTTTACGCCAAATGATTCAAAGAAGAAAATTCTTGTTAATTTATGCAGCTATGAAATGCATCACAGGAACCCACACCCTTCGAACCAGAAAAAAAGTGTGATTGCTGATAAAATTACAGGTACATGAAAAAGTAATTTCACTTACCTTTCTCAAAGTTACAGGCGCAGTACCTATTTTTTTTTTTTTATGACTGGACTTTATGCTGTTGGCCGCAGATGGCCTTGACAGCGTTTACACGGGCTTTTGTGGCGCAGTACCTACGCTACATGGGTCTTCCTATATCTTAGAAGCGGAGTGCATGAGTAGGAAAATTATTGGTAGAAGTTATTGCCACCTGGTGAGTCATCTGCTCGTTACGTAACTTATTCACATAAATAAGTTATAACCTGAAGCTTATCATACGGTTTCATTTATAATAATAAAGTTCATGATAGTGGGTTGTTGAGAATGAAAATGTGTAAAATATATTCATAGAACTCAGAACAAAAGGACTCGTTCAAAGCGACAGCCCTTGTTCTAGTGCTTACGGAATAAGTGTAAAGTCTAACCAAACTTTGGAACTTGGAACTCGGACCGTCTATCACTCAGTTTTAATTCCTGAGAGGTTTAAAACTCCTTTGTGCCAATTCTGTTGGTTTTAGCTTAATTACAAATCTGATAAACAGAAATTTATTATCAAATAGTGCAATTGCATAGGTAGGCAATTTAGCTTGCCTTTTTTACAATGCCTTCTCAATACGTATCATTAATGTTCTCAGTGATACAGCTCTATATATACTCTGGTCAGTGGAGAGTGAATGGAAGCAGGTTTTGATACAAGGGACAGCTTAATGTAGGGTCCATCTTCACGTGATGGGTGCGATATGATTTGACTATGTATTTTTCATACATATAGATTTTCATGTTTATAGATCTAAAGAGACCTAAATGTGTATTGATGGTATGAGCTGAGGACACCGCCTATATTAAGTGGTTATCATCTGGTATCAAAGATTTGTAGGTGCCGTGATGGGAGGAGCAGAGTTGGGGCTAAACCTCTCTTACATCATAAGTCTAAATTATTAATTTATCTACCTTAGTACACTGTACTTTAGAAGTAGATGTTACTACTGATTCTAGTCGCGAATAATTCATAACTTCCATACCAGTAAATAAAACTTGTTATGTACAAGCAAAAATTAAATTTACGAAAACGGCGGTATATTTATATCATTAAAAAAAACTATGAATTTACTATGAACAATACATGTGCAGAGTAAATATTTGGTGCACAATAGAAGCGGTACATTTTTAAATTTTTGTAGGTGCAAATTTCGTTATAAAGAGTACACAAGCGTTTTGAAACCGCCAGGTTCACGAAGTAAAAATTGGAGGTTTAAAAGGGTAATAAAGAAATTTTATATGGTAAAAAGAAAATAACTTTTTCGATTAAAAACACAATATTTTGTGGTAAAAAAGGTTATATGTCTGCTGTTGGCGAGAAAGCGTCCTACTTGGACAGAAAAGTAGCAGTTGAATTTACTTTACTTAGCAGGGCTTGCCTGGAGAATTATAATAATATTTAATACATAGATTGGCCTTGGTATATAAATGAAAACCTTTTCACTATCGTGGGAGCGTAGACTCTATAAGTAGCGAGCTCATTTCTCAGTCTTTGTGGCATTTTCATTCCAAGACTACCCCAGATATTATATTCTTTCGGTAATTTAATCATCTTTTGCCTCAAAGCACTACGATTTCATTCAAGAGGAAAAGACTTTATACTACAAGAATTATATTTATACTATTAAGGCACTCCCATTTTTTATAATATATAATAATAATCATATAATAATGATGGACAATTCAGACAGCGCCATCTAGCCCCAAACTCAGCAAAGCTTGTACTGTGGGAACCAGAGGACTGATAGAATACATAACTTTTTTGTAAATGCATACATATTAACACCCAAACACAGAACAAACATCTATATATTCGTCACACAAATATTTGTCCTGGGTGAGAATCGAACCCATAATCTACAGCGCAGAAGGCAGGGTTACTAAACAACTGAGCTTTGAGGCCTGTCAAAGATTAGAGGGTGATACAAGAATATACTCTTATATGGTTAAGAATCAATAAAGACATTCGGCCACCAGGACATTCGATAAAGCTTGTCGCCGACTGAACATGTTGCTAGCAGACACCGCAACCGCACCGTTAGTTACTGCGCCACGTATTGCACTGCGGATTGCGGGGCAATACAGATATAATCAAATTGACACCTATAGATATTACGTCACATAAATACTAGTAACCGTAAACTTAACTGAATAAATTAGTGTAAGACTTGTACTAGCTCAGTGACACAGACCCAGATGTTCAATCCGGTGGTCCCTGATTCAAAAACAGATAACCATGTTTATGTTATTAATTTATGAAATAAAATTAAGGAAATAATCTGTGTATTAATAAAACATATATCAATTTGTTATAAAGGCCCATCTTTGTGCCTATTTAGCTACGGTCATTCGTTTTTAAAAAACTAATATTATGCGGTCTATAAAACAACTATAAAACAATTTCAAACAAACAATACTTTTATCATAAAGAAAACTGCTGTCGACAACCGTAATTTTTTACCTGAATTGAGGGCTTTATTTTCAACTAGTTCATTACGATTTCTCTCCCACATATTTGTCAACCAAACAGAAAGTCTACTGAAAGTTTGTGAATGTTTTTCACTATTGTTTTATTCAATTAATCTGTAAGATTGGACACCAATATTTAATATTTTTATCCAAATAAAAATAACCATGTAAACCCTTAAATATTTCATAATAACTCTGCCTCTATTTTGGAAGTAAATTAACCATCAAAACAATTCATTAATATAATAATCAATTGCAAACACATAGTTAAATTTTAGTTAAAATGAAATCTTTTTTTTTTATTTGTTTGTGATTCTACAGTCTGCATAGAAATGTGACATAGGTATGAGATGGCTATACTAGTCCGGAATAAGGCATCAGGGGCGTCCAAATCGAGTTTTTAACTGTCATTATTCAAAGGCAGAGCAGAGGCCCATTGTCCGTTTCCAAATACATTTATCATAACCGATTCAGAGATTCGCAATACGAATGTGAAATTGTAGCTTAAATTCAAAAGAGTTGGTTTGTTTACATCAAATTTATTCATGTGGGTATAGTTTACGATAAGGAAGCTTTGGATGAGTATTCGAGAAAAAGAATCGATGATAAATTGCTCACTTTCCGCAATAGTGTATCCGCATATGGAAAAAATTCCCATTGCCACTCTCCATACACAATTCAGGAAAATGTGAATCTATATCTATGTCAGTCCATACGCTCTTTGAGTAAAACTTAGCCAATAAGTCTCAGTCACCCTCGTCAAGATTAATTTGTTAATATTTCGTCATCAGCGTCAACGTAGGATTTGCATTTAATTTACGTTTTCAATGACACCCCACTCAAACGCTTTCTTGTGTCCGTACTGAGAAATTATTTAATATTCCTGTATAACTATTACAAATGTTTACGACAGTCAAAGTTTTTCTTTGTTTTTGTTAAAGTGTTAAGTGTGTAAAGTGTTTTGAGGTCTAATTTAGACCACACCCTCCCATATTTTTTATGAATCGACTCTATGGAGTCGATTCTAATCTTCTAATATGTTAGCCCGAATAAATGAGTAGTGTGGTATAAAAGTTTTACGTTATTCTGAATACGGCAATCTTTAGGTATTATTTAAAGCTGGTCTATATTATTGCATTCATAGAGTTTAAGTTTCCTAGAACTGGTAACGCATTTGCATAACTGTGTTTCGGCATAAAAGGAGTTGTTCTTGGTAAAATTATAAGTACAGGAGATATTTTTCATCTTTTTTTCTCAAGGTTAAAGGTGCATCTGCATTTCACTTAGTATTAAGTAGAGAAAATCCTTTATAACTAGTATTTTTGAAGATGATGAGTTTATGTGAGTTGAAAATGTGTGTAAGTATGAACTGGAGTAGTTATTATGTTTCTGGGCTGCGGCTTACCCTTGGACCGCTCGTCCACAATGCGTAGGATTTATTAATTTTCACACATTCATGCTCAAATCGCGGACTGCTAAACGGTTTTTACGACCTCAGGATTAGTGATTTCGAAGATAGATGGTTTCGTTTAATAATATTTTTGAACACGTAAGATTAATTTAGTAAACTGAAACCTGTAAATTGATTTCAGTGTGTAATTCATCAGACTGGAGTTGTATTGTAGCAATAAAATTTAGAAATTTAAGCACCAGAGGCAGATTTAAATTAATGTATCATATGAAATGGTTTATTCGCCTATGGACTCTAGTGCTAAAAAATATTTCATAAGTTTATTTAGTTTTTATTCTCATTAAGTTTACACTCTGTTTTTATTTTGTAAATCTGACGCAACGTCCATAAGGTGTGCTCTTTATCTCATGTCTCTGGAAGAGATGGCATTTTAGCGATATGACCGCATATTTATATCTTAATTTAAAGGACAAAAGAGCGTTTTCATTCGAGTACGCCTTATTTTCATATAAAACTATGTTAAAGAACAAGCTAAGATTTAAACAATAAATTTTAAATGTAGTAGACACAATAGCCGGTAAATTTGACCGCACAAAATTAGGTTCTTGAAAAATAGACAATTTTATAACATCGTAAAACCACAGATTACAACTGGAACTATAATAAAACCGGACCAGTGGAGTCGTATTAAATTATCCGATAACGTCCGAACAAACAAAGTTACGGATATAAATTGTTATACAAACTCCTAACACGAAGTGGAAAAATTGCGACGCGAATCTATATTACGTAACTCTCGATTGATACTGAATTCGATTACAAAATGTCCAAATCAATAATAACACAAAAACCATAGGCCTAGCATCACTGACAAACGTAACTACATATTTGATATTTTAGAGCCGTATTCCATAACAAAATCCGTTATAGTATATTTTAGAAATCATTTGTTGTATTTCTATTTGCAAGTTAAATGTTTCAGAATGTCATGTGTCTCTGAATTGGGTTCGATGAAAACACTTTCTACCATTCATCTGATCTCTCTGAAACTTAGTAGGTGGATAGGGAATGCTAATATAATTTCGATGGTGGTTTTGCCCTACACCAACACACATACACAAACACACACACACACACACACACACACACAAACACACACACACACACACACACAAACACACACACACACAACACACACACACACAAACAAACACACACACAAACAAACACTCACATAAACAAAAACACATTTATATTAATACTTTAGTAAAACTGAACACGCGTGAGGTTAACTTGTTTTCTAATTTATCCTTTTTTGTTTATTATATGTACTCGTAGTATTTTGCTTCCCCTTATTAGTGTGTATTTGGGAGTGGTCAAAATAAATGTTTTTCTTTCTTTCTTTCTTGGTATTAGTTTTTGAAGCGTATTTTTTTGTTTTTGTATTTGTGTGTTTAATTTTATGATATCTAGTTTATACACTACCTATATACACTGTACGGTAATGCGTCACGGAAGCACAATATTCCGCTTCGCTTTTCGTTGATAAGTAATGCTCGTGCTACAAACTCCAACTTCGACTTTTTACAGCTTTCTTTTGCGATATTGCAGAAGGGGTTTATTTATCGCTCCAACTGATTGATTCAGATTAAAGCTTTGAATGTGCAAGGGTCCTATTGGGTAATTTATGTTGACGAAAATAGAATTTAGGGACTAAACTTGGAACTCTTTGACATCGTTGGGAAAAATAAGATTCGAGGTAGCAAATATCGCGAAAAATAAAATAGTCATAAGACAACAAAAGATCTTAAGCTATTTTGTACTTTGTAGTAACAAAGTACAAAATAGCTTAAGATCTTTTGAGCTTAAGATCATTGCGTACAGAATGAGTTATTGGCGTAGTTCAATCAAAATTTGAATAAATATCTCGAATAATATGAGTTTGTATTGCACGAGTTTCTTCAGGAAATATTGAGAACAGACTCCCAAGTGACAAAAGCAAACATACCTTCAGGTTTTTTTTCGTGTAAAAGATATTGAATGAGCTAATGTTAAGCGGTAATATAATATAGCATAAAAAAGCAATACCACTTTGGCCCTACCGAGTTAAGGAAGTGAAAAATAAAAGTCAAGTCGCTTCGTATTGTGCCCGTATCTGAAACTTGAAGTAAGAATGTCTTACGTGCTTATAATTACACCTGTGAAGGGGTTACTGCTTAGCAAAATACGAATAGGTACGTAAGGCTTCCCGGGACGAAATTGGCACAAGAGGCCAAAGCTAGCATAAAGAGCCTATTTGAGGCTGACTAATCTTTTGACCACTCTGGTTGGAGAGAGCCAGTGACGAGAATGGCAGTGGTACCAGTCAGTATTACGTGTGGTACTGTACATATTCTTACAAAAAAAAAGTTTTTTTATATATTTTAACTATTTGACTAATCCACTAGAAAGGTTTGTGATTCATATATTGATCCATGAACGTTGGTGACCTCACAGCTTAGTTGGTAGTAACTCTGCCTTCTGCGCTGTAGGTCGTGGGTTCGATTCCCAACCATGTCAAACATTTGTTTGACGAATATAGATGTTTGTTCTGTGTCTGGGTGTTAATATGTATGTATATTTACAAATAAAGCACATATGTATTCTATCATTTGTCTGGTTCCCATAGTACAAGCTACGCTTAGTTGGGGCTAGATGGCGCTGTATGAATTGTCCACCAATATTAGTATTACATTATATGTCGGTCAGGCCGCAAAAATGTTTTTGAGGGCTTTCATCCGTGCGAATACAAAATGGTTGTGGAAAACGTTAATAAAAAAAAGTAAATACAACCTCTAGATTAGCACAGTACTTATGGTTAGAGTTACGCACGCACTCCACAATTGTTTTACACACGCTAATTGGAGAGCAGACCGTGTAATCACGTCTACCGTACCATTTGCTGGTTCCGTATGTTATTTGTATGCTAATTCTGTGGACTGCTTGTACCGAATGAAACTGAAGTGTAAATTACTTTAGTGGATTAGGTTTTTAGTGATTTATTACGTGGTGCTTGTTTCAGTGGGTCACAAGTTAGATAGGGATTCCTTTCTTTTCGCTAGAATGATCTTTATAACAATTCATATACTTAGTCGACTGTGATCTTGTGAAATTCTTGTGCAAAGGTATGAGTGTTGGGAAAGTTATTGTTTTTTTGTTATTTTGTTTTGTTATTTTGTTTATTCGCTAGGTATACATTACAATCGAGCTGGTAATAATGTGATAACCACTTAGATGCGTCGTTCAACCTTCAACGTCATGGTAGTAAATTATAAGTAAATAATAGGTCGTTTATTACCATAACTAATATTAAGAATACTAATAATAATTTAATAATATTGGTGGACAATTCACATAGTGCCATCTAGCCCCAAACTAAGCATAGCTTGTACTATGGGAACCAGACAATAATGGAATACATATATACATTTTTTTCTAAATACTTTAAAATGAGAATGAAGAATAAGAATGAACCAAAAGCAAAGCTAAATCTCGCTAGTAACAAACCGTAATTAAAGAAATAACATGAAACATCATAATTCCTATGGTGTTCTTTCTATTGGTATGAAAACAACGGTAGTCCAGAAAACTTAATTTATTTTTAAACTTGCTTATGGTCTATGTGGCAGCGAAACGCAACGATAGCGCGATTCAAAACGTCATACAATATGTTCCGATGCCATCTGGTGAAATTTATAATATTAATCTATTTTACATAAACATTCCGCCCTCTCAAAGTGCGTCAGTACTTTAATTAAACTAAATGTTGTAAATTGACCTTGACACAACAAAACATAAGAAAATAATAGTGAACAGCTACTATTTGTTCACAAAAAATAATATCTTTTAACTAAAGGCTTTGAGAGGCGCTGTAATCAAATATTAGGATATAAAATAATAGAGTTTAACAAGTGGGTTTAACAAGTGGATTTAACAAGTGGACTGTAACATCTTGTGAACTATAAACATTAAGATAACTAAATAATAAACAAATTAATAGCTATAAATAAACAGTAATTATTGAGTTTCAGTATCGGTGGGCAGCAAACATAATTTGTGAACCGGTCTCTGTATAACTGAACTTTTACATCTTAGGCTGACTACCCTAGTCAAACCATCAGAACCAGGATGCACTTCTATGATTCTGCCCATCAACCATTTTGTAGGTGGTAAACGTTCATCCTTTACCAAGACTACACTACCTACTTTTACATTTTCTTGAACACTTGTCCATTTGTGACGTTTCTGTAAATTGACTAAATATTCCTGACTCCACTGCCGCCAGAATGATTGCAGTTTTTTCTGCAAGTATATCCATCGTTTATTATAGGGTATGTAAGCATTTTCAAAATTTTCATCAGGTACTACTATTAGACTTTCACCTATGAGGAAGTGACCAGGTGTTAAAGCTACTGTGGTACCTTCTTTGTCATCTTCCAAGGAAGTCAATGGACGAGAGTTCAAACAACTTTCTACTTGACATAACAAAGTTGAATATTCTTCATATGTCAGTTTGGTATCTCCTAGAACACGAGCTAAATGTTTCTTTGTAGATTTAATATTTGCTTCCCATAGGCCACCCATATGAGGTGCCCCTGCTGGGTTGAATGCCCATTCTATTCCATCGTGTGCTAGTAGTTCTGCTATTTCATTAGATAAATTGGTAATACTTTTACTGAACATAATCTCAAGTTGTTTGGCGGCACCTATGAAATTTGTTCCACAATCACTAATAAGTTTCTTACAGTGTCCTCGGCGGGCCGTGAAGCGGCGAAACGCAGCCAAGAAACCTTCAGTACTTAAAGTGGTGACTAGTTCAAGATGCACTGCTTTAGTAACTGTACATATAAATAAAGCAATGTAGGCCTTTTGAGTTCTATTGGATCCGCGTCCACCAAATAACTTTAAGATTACAGGTCCTGCAAAATCTACTCCACTGATCAGAAAAGATCTTTGTGGGATTAGTCTTTCTTTGGGTAATATTCCCATCAATTGATTAACAGGTTTCTTTGAAAATCTACAACAAGGTATACATTCTCTCAAGATCTTTTTTATGACATGTTTTACTCCAATAATGTGATATCTATTTCTTACATGGTTTAACATCAACTGAACTCCACCATGAAGAGTTCTGGAGTGTGCATCTTTTACAATCAGGTAAGCTAATCTACAATTTTTTGCTAATATTATAGGATGTTTTGTTTCTCTATTACAGTATGCATTTTGGATACGACCTCCTACTTTTAAAATGTTATCATCATCAATAAATGGATTAAGATTTTTAATATTTCTTCTATCAATATTTTCAGAATTTTGAGACACTTTAATCAAACAGCTTAATGTGTTTTGCATCTCAATGGAATTCAAGTAAGGAGTATATGCAGGTAAGATTTCCCTTTTAGCTTTGGCTTTACATTTGTAATAAAATCTTAAACAATAGCTTATTACTCTAATTAGTTTGTTAAGATCTGAATATCTATTAATAATGTCTATTTTCTTTTCAGATTCCAGTACTACTACTACACTACACTGCACTTTCACTTGAGACCTTTTCTCATCCTCAATGGGATCAATTATTTCTGTTATATCGTTTACAGGTAGTTCATGAAGTTCTCGGAGCCACAGTGGACCATTCCACCACAACTCGTGAGACTGCAGCTCCAGTGGACAGATTCCACGGGATGCCACATCTGCCGGGTTGTCATGCGACGCGACGTGATGCCATCTGCATGGGTCTATTCTGTTGATTATCTCGGTCACCCTATTTGCCACGAAGGTGTTCCAATAACTTGGTGGCCGTTGCAACCAAGCTAAGACAATGGTTGCGTCTGTCCAAGCATGGACATCTTTAGCTGGGATGTTGAGCGCGGTTTTGATTCTATCGATTAGTTTTGCTAGTAGAACCGCCCCACATAATTCTAGTCTTGGCGTGGATATTTTCTTTACAGGTGCTACTCTAGTTTTAGCTTCTATCATGGTGACTTTAACTGTGTCATGTAGGATAGTCCGGCAATAGACAACTGCCGAATATGCAATGTCTGAGGCATCAGAAAATCCATGAATTTCAACTCTGATAATGTTATCTGCCATGCCAATCCATCTATCCAACTCTATCATTGGCATGTTGCTCAATTTTTTGCGAAATGTCAGCCATTCTAATTCTAGCGTTTCAGGAAGTTGGTCATCCCAATCAATACCTTCAGTCCATAGTTTCTGTAGAAAGGCCTTTGCTGTCACTACTACAGGTGCTAACCAACCGGCTGGATCATATAGCTTGGCTATGTCTTGTAGAATCATTCGCTTTGTTGGTTTCTCATTTTTCATGTTTCTTATTTCAAAGTGAAGTTCAAATTTATCAGTTTTGTCATTCCAGTCTATTCCTAAGATTTTTCGTTTTTCTTCTGATGAAGTTTCTATTCTTTGACTATTCGATGCCCATTTGTGTAGTAAGAAGCCTCCTTTGTCTAGTAGTTCAATTAAGCTAGTTTTAAGTGATATTGCTTTGTTGATTGTAGGAGCTCCTGTGAGTAAATCATCGACATAGAAATCTGACGAGAGTGCACTGATTGTTTCTTCTGGGAAGTTTTCCTTCTCGTCATGTGCTAGTTGTTTTAGCGTTTTTATTGCTAGGTATGGTGCACAGGAAGTGCCATAAGTGACAGTTGATAATCTGTAGTGCTTGACTGGTTCGTCAACATTCCATCTCCATACAATTCTTTGGAAATCTCTATCACTCTCTTCTATATTTATCTGTCTATACATTTGACGGATGTCTCCAACTAGGACTATGGCGTGTATTCTCCACCTAAGTGTTATGTCTCTTAGGTCACTTTGAAGTGTAGGCCCAATCAACAAATTGTCATTTAAGGATTTTCTATTACTGGTTTTGGCTGAAGCGTCGAAGACTACACGAAGTTTGGTGGTTAAATGCTGTTCGTTGATCACAGCATGATGTGGTAAGTAGCAAACGCTGTTGCTAGGCAAGTCTATTTTAGGAATGAGTTCCATGTGTTTCTTGTCTGCGTAATCTTTCATAAATTCATTGTATCTGTTGTGTAATTCTGGGTTACCTTTGAATTTGTGTTCTACAGCGGCTAGTCTTCTCAGTGCTATTGAGGCTGATTCCCCAATATCCGGAGGATTGACAGTGAAAGGTAACTTTACTTCATATCTTCCATCTTCCTTTCTTCTATGAGTTAGTTGATAATGTTCTTCACATGCCTTTTCACCATTTGTTAATATATTTCTTGCAGGTACTACTTCTTCAAGTTCCCAAAATCTACATAGTGTTCTATCAATTTCTAGTTTGGTATGATGAATAAATGCTGATGTTTGATGGTTGTCGGTTTTTCTATTGTTTCCTGAAATCAACCAACCTAGTGAGGTTTCTTGTGCCACAAGTGAACTTTTCTCATTTCTATGAATCAATACACCCTTTTTAATGATGTCTGCAAAGATATCTGCTCCTAAGAGAAGATCTACTCGACCTGGCTGGGTGAATTTATGATCTGCTAGTTGTAAACTATTGAGTTGTGGCCAATCTATTGTCTGTGTACATTGTGGGATATATGAAGTTAATGTCTTCAGAACATATGCATTAACTTTGATTCTAGTTTTTGGGTCGTGCCTTGCTATTATTTCAAACTCCACAAGTGCTTTGGTAACTGTGTGGTTTGAGCTAACTCCAACTATGTTTCCTTGAATAGGTGATTTATTGAGACCCAATTCTTGGCATGCTCCTTCGGTAATCAATGATGCTTGTGACCCTTGATCAATTAGTGCACGAAGGGTGTGAATACTATAATTTCTATGTGATTGCACCGCAACAAGTGCGGTTGCTAATATGACTGTAGAAGTCTCTATGGATGTTTTCATGGTGATGCTATCTATGTTTTTTGTGTCTATGAAGTTCTCCTTGTCTATGTTGTTTCTATTTCTATGTTCTATTGTTGCGTTCACTATCTGTGTGGTTTGTGAGTTGTCTGATGATATGATATGGGCAGCTGGTACGCTGTATCCATGTAGCAGGGTATGATGTTTGCGACCACATTTTCTGCAAGTCATTTGAGTGCAATCTTTCACTGAGTGACCTTTCCTCAAACAATTGAAGCACATGTTGTGATTTTGAATGTATTTTTGTCGATCATTAACCTGTAGTTGACTGAAGTTCTTGCATGAGTGAATTCTATGATTTGTATCACCACAATATATACAATTCAATGACGTCACATTTGTAGTAAAACTTTTAGATGTTGTGTTTCTAGGATGATGCTTGTTGTATATGATTGGTTTTTATAAAGTACCATGTGGGTAGATAAGAAATAAATCAGTTTGCTTTTGATCTCAACAATGGCGTATTCTTTATTGGCGACTGCGGAAAATTAAATGAATTCGTGACGATATGGCTTCCCATGTGGCAAATATTGTGTTTCCGGGAGAGTTTAACCCAAAAACTGATAAGTGGTGTGACTATAAAGAACTTTTACTGTGCGCTCTCGACGCGGCAGGTTTCGCCGACACGAACGTAGACAAAGCGCGTTCCTTGTTTTTGTCACAATGTGGCATGCAGACATATGCGCTGATTGCATCGTTGCTTGTTCCCTTGCGTCCTACGGTCGTGCCTTTATCAAAAATTATTAGTGTTTTGGACCAATTTTATGAACCGGAAGTGAACGAAATTGTACAAACAGGGAAGTTTCATGGACGATCACAGTTAGTGGGTGAAAGCGTGCAGGACTTTGTGGCGGCGATATGTTCGCTCGCGGCCAGATGCAACTTTCTGGATTTGAAACGGCAGTTGAGAGACCGGCTAGTATTGGGTGTTCGGGATGAACGTCTGAGGCGCGATTTATTGAAGACAAAGGATCTCACTTATGAAAAGATCTTGCAAAGTTGTCTCAGTTATCAAGCGACGTTTCCAGATTTATACCCTTCTGATGCAGCCGCGTCCAAGCAAACTCAAGCAGCAACAAGTGTTACTGAACCAATGGATATTGGAAGAATTAAGTCGGTGGGATGTATACACTGTACCCGACAACATAAAACTGGTGAACGCTGTCCCTTTGTAAAAGCCAGATGTTTTTACTGTAAGAAGGTTGGCCACATTACGGCAGCATGTCAATATAAATCTAAAAAGATGCATCAAGTACAAGAAAATGCACAAAGCAGTGCAGTTGATTCACCGGACAACGGAGAGGAGATGATGGGCCTTTACCAGTGCTATGAGGGAAATTATCAACCACCAATTAAAGTAACAGTGACTATTGATGGAGCTAACTTACAAATGGAAGTAGATTCAGGAGCATCAAGGTCTATCATATCAGAGACAACCTACAGCAGACTGTGGCAGGTGCCTCCTCCGTTGATCCCAACCAATGTGAAATTGGTAACCGTTACCCGGGAAGCACTTAAGGTGCTAGGATTGACACATGTTCGGGTGGTGCTTGGTGACAAAGAAGCTCAGTGTGAATTGCTGGTAGTATCAGGAAATACACCAAGTTTGATGGGAAGGAACTGGTTCAATGCACTAGGTATCTCAGTATCTGGAATATGTTGGTCCGAAGATAAAATCACACCATTGGCTAAAGAGTTTCCAGAAGTATTTAAGGATGGACTCGGAGTATATAAGGGCCCAGAGGTGTCACTGCATGTTCAACCAGGAGCTACTCCTCGATTCTTTAAAGCTCGGCCGGTGCCATTTCCTCTTATGCAACAAGTCAATGAACAGCTGCGCAGAATGACTGAAGACGGGGTGCTAACTCCAATTAAATATTCTAAATGGGCTACACCTATAAGAATAGTGAAGAAGGACGATGGTTCGCTCCGGATATGTGGGGATTACCGTGCTACTGTGAACGCAAACATAGATGTTGACAGATACCCTCTACCAACTTCTGTTGAGGCCTTCGTTAGGTTGAGTGGTGGTCGAATATTTAGTAAGTTGGACCTGAAGCAGGCATACACTCAACTGAAGGTGGACAGTGCAACAGCGGAGCTGCTCACATTAAATACTCCCCTCGGTTTGATGAAGATGAACCGTCTGGCCTTTGGGGTTAATGCAGCACCTGGTATATTCCAAAGATTGATGTCGTCTGCCCTAGCAGATATGGAAGGGGTGGCCTGTCTGCTTGATGATGTAGCTATAATGGGCAGAAATATTAAGGAGCATGACCAGAGACT
The DNA here is from genome assembly GCA_947359385.1 of Chesias legatella. NCBI lineage: Eukaryota > Metazoa > Arthropoda > Insecta > Lepidoptera > Geometridae > Chesias > Chesias legatella. Next base: position 10,493,302 of record OX375769.1, on the reverse strand, counting down.
GCGAGCAGTATTGTCAAAGCTGAATGAAATGGGTTTTCGCCTAAACATTAAGAAATGCATTTTTGCCTCAGATAGTATAACATTTTTAGGACATATGATAGATGCTGAAGGGCTGCACCCATCTCCTGGAAAGGTGAAAGAAATTAAAGAGAAACCTGCCCCGACAAACAAAGAGACCCTGCGCGCCTTTTTGGGTCTCTATAATTTTTATGAGAAATTTTTACCAGATAAAGCTACATTGTTGGAGCCATTGTACCGATTATTAGAATCTAAGAGGCAGTGGTTTTGGTCTGAAAAAGAACAAGAAGCGTTTGATATGGCCAAAGATTTGATTTCGTCGGACCTCACATTAGTAGGTTATGATTTGAACAGAGATTTACTTCTGATATGTGACTCATCAGAGTATGGATTGGGAGCTATTATTGCCCATGTGATGGATGATGGACAGGAACGCCCGGTGATGATGGCATCCCGCACGTTACAGCCACATGAAAGACGCTACGGACAGTTTGACAAGGAAGCATTGGCAATTATGTTTGGGCTGGCAAAGTTTCATGAATACTTATCTGGGCGAAAATTCTGTATAGTAACAGATCATAAACCCTTGATTGGAATTTTCAACCCAAAGAAGCCCATTCCAGATCAAATTTCACCAAGGATGCTGCGCTGGTCATTGAAGCTTGGATGCTACGATTATACAATCAAGTACAGGTCTGGGAAGTTAATAGGGAATGCGGATGCCCTTAGCAGATGGACAGCACCGACTGGCTCAGGGACAGGGGAAGAACCCCTTAAGGATGTTTTACTGCTAGAGGAGCTACCCGAGGGATGGAACTTAGATGCCGCGAGGATTGCAACAGATACTAAAAAAGATCCTGTACTTCAGAAGGTAATGTTTCATGTACTTCATGGTTGGCCACACCATAATACGGACCCAGTGCTACAGCCGTACTGGGTACGAAGAGAGGCTCTTTCGCAAAGTAAAGATTGTTTACTATGGAGTAACAGAGTCATAGTGCCTGCGTCACTTCAGCGCCAGGTACTGAAATTATTACACACCCCGCATGCGGGCATAGTACTGACTAAAGCGTACGCGAGGGGATATGTGTGGTGGCCCGACATGGACAAACAAATCGAGGCTACTGTAGCAGAGTGTGAGCAATGTCAGTTAGTGAGGAACAATCCACCAAAAGATCCACAGACTTGGATACCCACTGACAAACCATGGAGCCGTGTTCATGTGGACTTTGCTGGGCCGATTCAGGGTAAGACCTTCTTGGTTTTAATTGATAGCTACAGTAAGTGGCTGGAGGCAGAAATCGTGCCGTCGATGAGCAGTGGGGCGGTGATCACGATTTTAAGGAAAATTTTTGCTTCCCAAGGTTTGCCAGATGTATTGGTATCTGACAATGGACGAGCATTCAGCTCCACCGAGTTTAACACATTTTTGAGCAAAAATGGGATCCGACATTTATATTCTCCCCCATATCATCCGGCCACAAATGGCCAAGTGGAGAGAGCAATACAAACGTTTAAAAATAAACTGAAGAAATTTGAAAACTCACAAATGCCATGGGGAGAAAAGTTGACAAAGATTTTGTTTTATTTAAGGACTTTACCCAACTGTAGTACAAGTAAATCGCCGGCAGAGTTACTGAATGGTCGAAAATACAGAACGGCTATATCGAGACTACACCCGGACAATGCACCGACGCATGCTGATACACAGTTGGAAGCAATTTCTCAACGCCCACTACTGAGGAAATTCCAGGTGGGCCAGCCTGTATTGATACACATGTATGGACCTGGTGAAAAGTGGCAGAGGGCCACTGTAGACTCTGTAGAGGGTCCTAGCTCATACAGGGTGAGGACGGAAGGTGGAGAGTTGCATCGGCGGCATGCCGACCAGATACTGACAAGAGCAACTCGTTCTGAAGCACCACAACTCCTTGATGATGGATCAAGAGAGCGACCAGATAATGACTCTGATTCTCAAACATCTGTAGAGGAAGTATCCATTCAAATACCAGACCCTGAGCTTTGGCCTGATATAATTGGGATACCAATATCTAACTGATTAGATTGTCTAAAATAATTGAGTTGTTCATTGTTGTAAATTGTGTTTAGTAGTATCATATTGTTTTTTGTAATTGATATTTGATTGTTTCAAAGTTAATGAGGGAGGTATGTTGTATATGATTGGTTTTTATAAAGTACCATGTGGGTAGATAAGAAATAAATCAGTTTGCTTTTGATCTCAACAATGGCGTATTCTTTAATGCTGAATATCTTTGCCTTTGACAGTTTCTAATGTTCTGAATCGTAACTCCAAAAATTCTGAGAGGTCTTTCCACAGTGGGAGTCTATCTAAAGTTTCTATGCGTTGCTCAAAGAGTCTGTGTGTCTCGCTGTCTAATTTCTGTATGACTATGTAAACAATTATGTCATCCCATGTATCAGTGGGTATATCAAATGTTTTTAAAGATGTTACACATTCAGAGGTAGTGTCTAATATTTCTCTAATAGCTTTAGGTGTGTCATTGGTGATTTTTCTCTGGTTTAATAATCTTCCCAAATATGAATTGACAATATGTCTGCGATTGTTGTATCTCTTTGTTAGTATTTCCCACATCATTGTATAGCTTGCTTCTGTGACAGGTATTTGTCTAACTAAACTTTCAGCTTCACCATACAAACTGGACTTGAGATACTGACATTTGTTGACATTACTCAATGAAATATTGTCATGTATGAGCGACTTAAACAAATCATGAAAGGAAGTCCAATCCTTATATTCACCTGAAAACTTTGGTATTTGAATTGATGGCAGTTTCAAATTACAAGCTGGAATCATACTATTCTCTGAAGGCAATGATTTTGATGCTGTCTGTAGTGTTGTACCATATAAAGAATTCAATTTATCCTTGATGCGAGCCTTCAAATCTAAGTAACATTCCAAACAATCATCAAACATGTTGTTTTTAAAGTAAATAAGCTTTTGTTTTTCTTCTGCAGAAGCTATTGCTAACTCATCATGTTTGCATTGGAATTTTTGCCAGTAGTTTTCTAGTATTTCTAGTCTAGTTTCCAAATGTGTTGTAGTTAACCTATCTTTTGGCAATTTCTTCACGTTTTCTAATAACTTTTTCATGAGTTGGTATGTCTCAGTTTGACTATTTTGAAGTTGCTCCATGATCCTGTGATTTAATACGACTATCCACGAGGTTGAAGTTTGAGGTTACTATTGACCACGTTTTGCAAGTCCAAAGTAACTTTTATTTCACTAGAGAATTAAGTGTTTATCCGACATAAAGTTTTAAAGTCTTTTTTAACACAAACTTTTACTATTTTTTCTATGCTCACCATTTACAACAAATTCTAGTTCTGACATTGACATTTGACATTTCACTTTTACTCACGGTTTACCAGTCAGTCCAAATGCAATCCAAAATTATTCACAACACAGTCAACACACACTTCACGATTTTTTGCACTCCTATAATAACAGTTCACTTTTTTGTACTCACTTCACTTTACTAACTGAACGCACTCACTATTCGCGATTACTAATCCGATCGTTAGGACCAATGTTCTTTCTATTGGTATGAAAACAACGGTAGTCCAGAAAAACTTAATTTATTTTTAAACTTGCTTATGGTCTATGTGGCAGCGAAACGCAACGATAGCGCGATTCAAAACGTCATACAATATGTTCCGATGCCATCTGGTGAAATTTATAATATTAATCTATTTTACATAAACATATGGTGTTACTTATCTTGTCATATATTAATGTAAATAGGAACTCAAATACTTGGACACACTTTTTGATAATAGTTTATTTGAGTTTTGTATTTTTATTTTATATTTGTCTATCTGATCTGATAGATGAATCTCAGAAACTGCTGTAGAGGTTGTTGTACAAGTAAGTTTTTATTTGTTTCATAATTTAATACATATCTTTACTTCCAAGTCGTCCGACCGTAGCAGATCGCTAGCGATCTTAAAAAAAACTAGACTAAAAAAAAGTTAACTTATAATCCAATAAAATTTGCAGTTGGATTTGTATGTAAAGACAAAAACGAGTCCACAGCCCCCTCGGTGCTCCCTTTTGGCTTTGTTAACTAATTCATTATAAATATGCAAATGTTAAGTGAGTGTCGTTAGTACGTACCTACTTTCGTTTTCACGGAACCCCGAACGTAGTCTTACAACTACCCAATTTTCCAGCGTATTTGCATAAAGCCACTGAGTGGATTCGAGCAATTAATTAGAGTAACCATGGTTTAAACCAAACGTCATCAAAATTTCTGGGTAAAAGTACATTGACCGAGGGTTTATAATTTCATATATAACGCGAGTGCTTTCAGCGGAGGGGAATGTTTTGCCGTGGCTTGTATTGTATTCTCTTTTTGGTGGTCTCATAGTCAGAATCGTAGCCAAATTATAACGAAGTATCAAATGATATTGTGACTAGAACTAAAATGTAAAAGTAGCTCTGTTTTCTATCTGCGTACATAGCTCCCAGAAGGCTGGCGACTTACCTTGCCGGATTGCCAAACTTATCCTTTGACCGAGTGAAAGCGCAGGCCACAAGATTTACGATCAGTATTTTAGAAAGCTCTCTGAGTATCCACGCTTTAGAGTCCCAAGTCCCACTGCAAAAAGAAACAGAAATATGTGACCATGCTGCAGTCGCCTCTGCACCCAACGTCCTTGTACGTGGGTCCCTGAGGACGGTAAATTTGAAACCGTCATTAAATCACATGATAATCATTGAACCTACCACCATAAAAGTCAAAAAAGTTATTCCATAGAATTCATAAAGAAATGGCTTGTATGGTCAATTAGTAATAAAGAAAATTGAAGGTACCAGGTCCTTAATAATGAGGTGCAACTTTTATTGGAACATTTCAACTGCGGAAACGATTCGTTATGTCTTGCATGTTCCGGATAAAGGACGACATACATTGGAACATATTTTTGTGGACTTTGTCGTGAGCAGTCATTCTAAGAAAACTTGTAACTTGTGTCGTTTGGGAATACTGACTGACCTTATAGCTCAGTTGGTAGTAACCCTGCCTCCAGCGTTGTAGGTCGTGGGTTCGATTCCCACCCTGGACAAACATTTGTATGACGAACATAGATGTTTGTTCTGTATCTGGGTGTTTATATGTATACATATAATATATTACGAAAAAAATATATATATAAGTTGTCTGGTTCTCAAATTACAAGCTATAATTAGCTTACTTTGGAGCTAGATGGCGCTGTGTGAAATGTACACTAATATTTAATTATTTATATTTCATATGGAAAGGTTCGAATAGCCTCGCGAATCGAAAGTCATTATAATCATTCGCATTGTGTGAATGATAGATGATGTCCGTCTTAGCGACTATGCGCGTCAGACTGTGCACGGTCGTCGGGTCGTGTTTACACATAAAACGCGCGACTATCTGAACTTGTGTGCGTTCTCCTCAAAAACCGGCATCTTGTTCGTTTTGTGGGTCATATTAATACTGAGCCCTGATTGCATTAAATATGTACCTCTTTGTAATAAACTACAAATAAGCCGTAAGTGTAGCTCGTTACATTCAATGACGATGTAAAAATAATGGATATTTTAATGAATGAAATGTAAACTAAACGTGAAAATAACGACATGATTGGTTTATATTTAATTAACGTTTAACATAATTACACTGTAGACTCGCCCAGTGTATATATAGCACTATCACAGAATTCATAATTGTTGTACTTTCCAATAATAGTCCCAATTTAATAGACGGATTATCGAGTTTGAAATAGACAAAACATTATTTCCATTGAATTCGTAAAGAAATGGTTTGAATACACCGCCAAGAGAACTTATGGTTTTCGGTAAAATTACAGGCACATGAGACATTCCACACGTCTCAGAGTTACGGGCGTATATGATGCGACTTGGGTCTTGTCTTGTAGTCCTAGTAGGGGAGGACCCAACTCGCATTGGTTGTTATGGGCAGAGGTTACCACTTAACACCAGGTGGGCCGTCGGCTCGTTCGGTAACTTTATTACATAAAGAAAATGCAAATTCACTTGTAGATCGAACTATCAGCTTAGTTTGATGTTGGTTAAAATCTTATCCGATCCTGCATGGATAATAACAGGCATAGAGCCTCTTTTAGACGCACTTTAATACTCTCATCACACTGACGAGATAGAGCCAGTGACACGTAGTAGAGTAAATATCACCCTATGACATAAAAATAAATATAAATCCAAAAATTCAACACATGCTATTTAATTTTGCCGGTTGGAAGCCATTCCAAACTGCAAATAGCTCGTAAAATTTAAGCAAAAGAAATAAAATTTTCACTTAATTTTTTTTTATTAAAACCGACTTATCCATTCCCACTTTTATCGCCCGTAAAAAAATAGCAATAAATTACACTTTGAAGGGAAATTGCTTTACCTCGGGTATTTTGTATTCAGGAAGGTCATTCGGTCCTTACAGTTGTTAATACTTACAATAATACTTTAATGACTTCTCGTTTATGTATGACACCTTCATTTACATTGTAAGTGAGACTAGATCAGTTCTAAATGAATTATTGCTTCAAACCTATTACTATATGGATTCATTTTGTACCGTTACTCTCGAGACTCGCGAAGGTCTGTCTCATGTGCACGTAAATTCCACACCTTCAAAACCGGAACACAGTAACGCGCATTACTGCTTGGCGGCAGAAATGGGTAGGTTGGCAGTACTTCCCCGGACAAACTGGGCATAAATTCTACCTTTGTAAACCTAAAAGTAAGCAAAATTAAGCGATATAGTCATACCTTGTTAAAAATTCACCTATTTATAAATGCATGCTAAATGTGACAATCGATCTTATCTGTGGGTGATATTCCTTTTTTTTAATTATCCCTCTTAAAACTTATAATCTGATTATAAATGTAATACATCTGTACAACAGCTTTCTTCTAAGTAAACTAAAAACATCTAAATGAAAGCCCGAAGCGAGTGGAGAAGCAAGCGAAATCAAGTTCAACTCTTGTTAACAATACAGTCCAGTTGGTATGGGGAGAAAGGAGCAAGTTTGCTCGCGTTAACAAGCTGCGTTAGATCGGACGTGATTCCGAGCACGCCAACTGATTTATTTATGTTTCACTCGGACCTCATTTCGATCCCTTTTCAGCTCATATTGCTTACCTTTCCGTTTTATGGTCAGAGTTTTCCGCTTTTATTAGTCAAACCTGAGTTAAGTTGACTTTGGAACTCCAATCAGAGGTTCGAAACTAGGTCAAACATCTAAAGGGCTTAGTTTTATTGTGCGTTAAGTTGTCTGAGTGGTTTTTTTTTCTTTACGGTAGCCATATAACTTTATTGAGCCTACATATTTTGTTGTTTCAATACCTGAATACTATTCTGTAATTATAAGTCGTTCTTAGACACGGAAATCATTTCCGATTGCACGAATTATTTTACACCGGCTGAAGCTAAGTAGCTTATTAGGTGTAAGCTTAATTAGCGGGAAGAATTCATTCGCGTCTCAAATAAATAATAATACTTATACCTACCTGTTTATATAAATAATGATATTAATATACTTATACGTGTTAATTCCAAACTTACTGACAATACAATACAATACAATAATATTTATTTGCAGGAATGTAGGTACATAATTATAGGTCTATTTGTTAATATTAGTTCCATGTACATTCTTACCACTAAAGCATGCAAATCCTTACTAAGCAAAACATATTAAATTTAAAATTCAGTAACTATTAATATTATTTAAGACGCGTCAGGTTTTTTCTTCGAGGAACTCTGTAATGGAGTAGTAACATTTATCTATGAGAAATGCCCTTAGTCTACTCTTGAAACTTGCAATGTTGCCATATTTTATACTGAAAAATGTGAGTGAAAGTTTAAACGCATGTTGACTTGGAAAAAATAAAACCTGCCTTTGGTATCATGTGATTGAAGCCGAGGGCAGCGTATGAAAAAATCTAGCTGGCTAATAGGCTTTTCTCAAGAAATTGGGCTCTGATCGAAGATGGAAAACATCAAGGTCTGAACATTCTACTTCAAGCACATAATGCAGTTATGTCTTGATTTTCTTACTTATTATATTTAAGAGAAAAAGACTTATTAGCTTCATTTATGATTCGTTCATGATTAACTACAAAGCGACGAGTGTGAATTTTCCATTGTTTCACAACGTAGAGTTTTGGTAATACCAGGTTTTGGGAATTTCACAAAGGCTCAACAAGATTTGCGAATAAAATCATAGTCGGACTCTAAAATGAGCTAGATTAAAAAAAATACTTGCTCATAAAATTTTGTTTAACAACAAATTATTCAAATGAAAGTTGCAATTCACATGAATATTTTATCATAATCGTTGGCAGTTAAGAAACACATTTTACTCATGAATGCATTATTAAAACTTTGACTACATTCAGCTCTATACGCATTAAAATTGAAATTTTCATAAATTATATTTCATTACGCGCTGCTTTTGAAATTAAAACTTACAAATTTTTGAATTAATGTTTCAATCTTGAATATTTCAACTATTTTATTATTGAATTTTATAGAGCTTTCTTAATAGTGACGTAGGCTTATGACCAATCAGTTCAAACCAAATTCTGATTTTTTGACTAAAAACATTTTGAGGAACCCAAGAACCTGATGATGGGGTACGGTAGTCTTATTTGAGGAGCAGTTCCCAATCCAAACGTTAAGAGTCGCCTCCATCGAGTGCCTAACATCTGGTGATATTAGTCAACCACAGTTTGAATAACAATGGTATCAAATATATGACAATTAGATATTTCAATAAATATTCATCGAGCTTCAGTATCCTCGCCGTCCCAAGAGTACCACAAATCTCTCAGAGCTCAACAGGTCGCTGCTTCTCTCAAAATCGTCCCAATGGCGACAAAATACAATGCCCTAATGAATTTACCGAACATCAGAATATTATACAAAACACTAAATAACACCAAATATGGGGTAGCCGTTAACCCTCTGTCCTACGCGGGGTTAAGGGGTCTCTTGAAACCCACTTGGAACTTACTCGATTTGTCCGAGAATTAGCTGAATTTAATACGACTCTATACCTACCTCGGCGTGTGTGACTTGCTATTTCTTTGGGTGACCATTGTTTTGAATGGACATGAGTTTATTAATTACATTATTATATTTTCTGTGTTGCAGGTGGCACGGATAGCAGATGACAAACTGGAATCCAAGTTTCGAGAATAATTTAAAGGTCGCCACACAAATTTTGCCCCGGCCGGAGATCGAAATCAGGACCCAGGATATTACAGGAAAATCTCCAATTTTGTATAAGATTTGTCGTGGCTGTAAGGAACACACTCAATGATTTGAAGTCTATAAGAGCAACGCCAGGAGTTTGGGCTGTGAATTGTCTGCTAATAAATCAGGATAACTTATTAAAAAGTAAATATATTGATTAGTGTGCTGTGTTACTGTCCCACGGTCACATTTGGTCACCCTAATCAACCCAAGCCAGTACAGATCGTTAACATGTGCAAGAGTAATCCGGTGTACGGACCTTTGATTTAATAACTTTATGTACTTGAAATTATATTAATTAAATGTTTCCTCCATAAGACCTCGGATGTCGAGGAGAGCGGCAGCATCTAGACAAAACATAATATAAAATAACTCTGAATCCATCAAATTCTTAAATATCAATTGTTTGAACTTAAAATAACAATATCACACGTAGGTTCCGGTAAGTTTGGCGCATACATTGGCGCATTGAAAGCAATTATATCATGTAAGATTTTTAATCTATTCGAATTAAGTACAACTTGAAATTGCAAGCGCATGGGACGTAACATCCCCGTCTCGAGGTGATGGACGCAACGCAATATGATTTGAGTCATCTCGTATTATGGAGAGGACTTCGAGTTCCTGAGTGGAGATCGCAAGAAGGCTAGTAGTGGACTAATATAAGCTTCAGCCTATTTTATGTAAGAGCTTATAGAAGCTATCATCATTTGATGATGATTAATCTTAATAACTCTCAATTTCTCGTTAGTAACGTCGAAATCGCTATTGGTTCCGCTCGTCGCTCCACCCCCAGCCATATCGGAGACTTGTTTACATAACCTTGTACCCCAGAATAGGTTCTTCAGCTTACAAGATCCCATTTGTGACTTTGTATAGTGTAGAGGGGTTCTAAGCGGCAGTATATCTGACCATAAACTTTGAGGCGGCGACTGTTCACTCATGTTTGCTTACCCACTCGGTTAGTGTGTTAGCAGTGTACAAAATAAAAATACACTTATTTCTACCGCTAAGCAATGTCATGCTTAGCGATAGAAATAAGTATATTTTTATTATTCGTATTACTTTTCAAAAACTCATTTGTCACGTCTGGATTTCGAACAGCGAATCGCTCAACATGCTCGCTTGAAAACATCATGTACATTTTTCAGAATAAACTGCGACAAAATTATAAATAAATACATAAATAACAACTGTCTTGAACAAAATAATCAAAATATAAATGACATCTTCTATTCCGGATTGCACGCTCGTGATTCACTACATGCTCATTCACTCTCACTTTTCGGGAGTAGGCCTACCCCTGCATAGACTGCTACGGTAATTAAATTAGGCACAAGTGTTAATGCAAAGTATCTCGGGCCTTCCTTGAGTGATATCTGTTTTTATAGGCAGGCCACTTAATTAATAAAGTTGCTAATATCCTCATTTTACCGTCACTTTAATAAAATTATAAGATCATCTTTTAACAAAAACCCTACGGTATTTTCCAACCCTTCCTGGGTCCGTTTAAAAATATCCATGCTTCATAATTGAGATAAAATTCTCTTGCAAATTGTAATTTTGATGTGAATACATTTGGAGAAAACGTATTTTCATTGTTCCATTGCGTTGCCACATAAATTAGCATTCATTATACCAATACCTCTACGGCGTTTGTGTAGTAAAATAATAGCTTCGTCCGAATTTCTGTAACAAGGGATGATTCCGGTTAATTAATTAAGCATTATTAATTTAATATTTCTAATTGATCTTATGGTGCTTTGGATAGTCATTTGTCAATGCCCAGTGAAGGACCGTTTACCTTCTCTTGACAAGATATAGTAAATAGGCTGTTGTCATCATGTTTTAGAAGTTTTGAGGCTCGCATGATCACTATTTTTAAGCATAAATCTCTTTGACGCATGCTTGAATTTGATGTGATTCTATCTAGATAGACTACTGAGTATTTTTAAATTAAACCTACTACTTAGGTATATGCGTAGTCCTGAAAATAATTTGAGTTATAATTCGCTATGCATTATGCTGAGACTGGAGCCGGCTTGCTTGCACGAGGTGAGGAATTTGAGTTCTATTCGTATTTTAATTTTTTATATTGGTTGTGTTTCTTGTTCTGCGTAGAAAATTAATGTATTTTCCTTCTTTCTTGCACTCAGTTCAATAATTTTAAGCTATTGAATAGCTTCTATCGCGGGCCTTGAGCGTGGAGACCGAATCCAGAAATTCCGTAACGAAAAAAACCTAACACCCCCACTCCGACCGGCACAGCGGTGATACTTTTTAGTTTTTCCATCTATCGATAAATACCAGAACTTTTAATGACTTTTTGAAATATCACGCGCAATAGCTTTACCGCGGCAGTCTCCGAGTGCCACACGTCTTTTTTTTTTTTACTATGGTCGTACTGTGTAGATATGACCTCGCTAGATAAAGGATAACTGTGAAAGAAAAGATGAGTAGAACTTCTGGCCAGTTCATCCGATAAAATACCTTTAGTATTTACTTACCATTACTATTTACTACTATTCTACTATTACCTATTATTTCTGCCGCATGATGCAAGAAAAACCAGCGATTTCTTGTATAAATACTACTACTGTATCAATATTATGATTACTTAGCGAGGTTGCCTTTTTGTACAGTTGGGTTCGATTCGCAGATCTTCAACGTTGTAACAGTACCCTGCGAACACATATTTCAAACGAAAAAGTTGACGCACATTCGAAAAGGAAGTCAGATTCTGTACCAAGTGGTCGCCGTGCTCTCTGTCACTAATATCCTATAATACTCACATGACGGGAAAATGTAGCATAATTATATACTTTTAGTGACATGTCACTTTTAGTTACAAAAACGTGCCTATTTTAAACAAAAATATTGCAGCACAATTTCAAGCGATAGCTAATGTTGCGTGCGCGGCGCGACCGTGCAATTTTGTCACATATAATCGGTTTGCACCGCCCTATAACTACTAAGGACCGGTAATGTCACACTTAGCCCACAAAGACCGATAATTTAGCCGGTGCAATGAAAAAGTACTAATTTTTTCATAAACCGTAGACCAAAATAAACAGCTGGTGCAGTGCAACGCTGCATATATAGCCCGATCTTTGGCCTTCCGCATCCATTTTCTGCCAACCTCTTATCACAAGTCGCCGCTCCACCCGGCTGGAAGGCGCCTATTATCTATGTTTACCACTCGGTAAAGATTAAAGAAATAAATAATCTTTAAAATGAGGAATTATAAATAAGTTTTGGATGAGTTTTTTTTTGTCAAGTTTTGTATAATGCACGCTCACCTATAAAAAATGTGTCTTACAATTTTCATTAGAGAACTTTTTTAAATTCAGTTGCAATATTTGAGTCACATATTGTTTATTTCCTTTTTCTGAAGTAAAAAAATCATCCATTATTCATTATTCATCCTATTTCAGAGATTATGCATCAAATCGACAAAGATCACAGGTACATTCAATTGAATTAATGTAACACATAAAATAACACAGGAAATACATTAAAATACTAGTAACTTATACTAAACATTAATAGTTATTTAGTACATATAAATTGGAAATATATTTTATTAAAATTATACTTATACCGTTACCTAGAAGTAAACCCTATTTCATAAATGAAAACATGCGTACAAATCGCTTGGGCTTCGATCTTTATAACAACTAGTCTTGACCTCGCTTAGACTTTGCAGTGAGCGATGTGTATAAGCTGTTAGTTATTTGAGCTGCATAAGCGTAGGGGCAATTTAGAACGTAATACATTATTTCCTTTATAGCAGTATTGAATCAAATAGCGTCTACCATGAATGCAGCGCTTAATATCTGCATAATTGAAATATTGTCGTCAAGAGCCAGACAAAACAATACTTACTGTATCGGTCGGACCATGTATTCCCCTCTTTAAGGACGCAATTCTCTCGACAAGCGAGAGTGAGAGTATTTTTTTATGTTATGCTTAGACAAATAGACTTACGGCCCGCCTGATGTAGCGCGGTCACCGCAGCCTATAGACGTCAGCAACACCGGGAGCATTACTGATGCGTTGCCTACCTGAAGATTTCTTTTTATATTTCTCTTGAAGCTGCCCATGTCATACCTTGCCGGGAAGACCTCAAGAGGTAGCCCATTCTATTATCTCGAGTAAAATTCAAAAATTTCTTTTATACAGTTCATAAAGAAATAGCTTGGAAACGTCAATAATTAGTAATATTATAAATACTAGGTCACGCATCCCTTCTTATTGCTAAGTTTGACTCCCATTCAAGCTCAGCTCCAATCTGGATTATAGATGACACCATTTTTGTATTTTCTTGTTTTTCTTTCAACTAGGTAGGAACTGAACATGCGACTAACTGGGGAACATTATGTGAATACTTATAATTATTATTTTAAAATATACACCGAGCGCATTTCCACATTAAATTTGATTTTGGTTTAAATCGTTGAATTAATAGTATTCAAAGATTTTCCAATCAAATTTAATGTGAAAATCTGCTCGGGTGCATATTTTAAAATAATCATTTAATTCAAACAGATTTCCATATTTGCAAATTGTATTTATAAATAATTAGATATTATAAAATAAAATCTAACTTGAGGCTGGAAGGAAAGGATGATGGCGCATGGAGATGGATCCAGTAAGAAGGAATATAAATTAAATTCTGTTCAAAATCAAAAATAAAATTCTAAATAGAAAACTTTTATATTGACTTTGTGTTCATATTCTCAACACATCGTTTCATGCAAATATGAGAAATGACAATCGATAAATCACAAAGTTCGCTTGTAAATGTGGAACGAAGCATTGCGAACGTATGATAAATCTATGCCACAGAATACATAACCGTACTAAGTACAATAGTCTCACTTCCATGCTTTACCTATGTACTTACATTTTAACTTTACACTTGTTCGTACACTTCACTTGTAGGTACCTCGCTTAGTTATTATGTTTTTTTTAAGTATAGTGTCGCGAAGAAACGAAAGTCATACCCCATTGCACCCAGCAGTAACCCTTCTACCAATCCTGTCAGTAGCTGGGTAAAACCAGTTTGAAGAAAGAAGTACATCCTACATATTAAATATAATTACATATACGTACATTTAATTATTTCAACGGGATTTTCATGTTTCTTAATAGCCTTATTTTACCATGTGGTTAGCATAAAAATAATAAAAGTTTGTCTCACACCAGACAAGCATTATACAATGAAGAAAACATCATAGTTGTCAAAGCTATTCATCTATAAAACTCGCTGAAGTGAGACAGCCCTATTAAAAGCAAAGTCTACATGTTGTTACTGCGTCTAAAGGCTATGTAAAGGACCTTATGCAACCATCACTTTTGATTCCATGTGCTCTATCAGCGTCGGCTTGTGTGTTTGTCTCGTTGTCTGTACGATTGATGTATGGAATTGCAGTCAATAATGGGTCTGACTGACGGTTTGCACTGTCATAAATCAGCGGTCTTATCAAAACTTGAAGGCCAGGGCAGACCGCTTCTATTGTAGCACGTAGCAATAAAATAATGGTGTAGATTTGTCGGCTACGTTTGCGTGGCAGCCGAATAGTAAACACCCAAACTTTATATTTGAAGGTCACTTGTTCGAAATCTGGTTGGAACGCACCAATGACTGAGAGGAAAACACTACTATTTTAAAGCTTATGTCTTTTGTTTAAAAAAGATATCAATGTATTTATAATATACACCATATATAATTGTTTATTTGAGACTAGCCTCATAGCTCAGTTGATAGTAACCCTGCCTTGTACGCTGTATAGGTCGTGGGTTCGATTTCCACCCTGGACAAACATTTGTGTGACGAACATCGGTGTTTGTTCTGTGTTGATATGTATTATATGTGTGTTTACAAAAAAGTATATAAATATTATATCAATTGTCTGGTTCCCATGATATAAGCTATTTACTTAGCTTACTTTGGGGCTAGTGCTGTGTGAAAGGCTCACCAATATTTATATTTATTATTTATATACCTATTTATGTCAAATGTTTAATTTTTTTTCTTATTACTTCATTATTTCCTTTTACAAAATATAATTTTAATAATCTTAATAGCTGCCTATTTGTTTGGGAATACTTAACGATTTTCCATTTGAAATCACTAATCTCTCAAAAATATTTCGCCTCCGGGCTTTTCTAAATAAATATTTGATTCCTAGATAGAAAACTAGAAGTCTATGTAGTAGTCTAGTTATTATTATGCTTGTTATCCCGTTCAACGAAACTTATAATTCCTATTTATCAGATTTTCTGCTCCTGAAACTCGTTAAATTTAAAAGCATTTTCATAAGCTTAACCTGCCACTAACACAGTTTATTCAAGATATAGTACTAAATTTATCCAGCAACACTACATTCAGAACTATACTACTGTACCCCCGGCTTCACTTGCAGTTAGTTCTGGATATATATTCCATTGAAATCATCTGCCAAAAATATCACGTTTGTTTGTTTTTCTCATTGAGGACAGACCAACAAATGAACTTGATTATATTATTAAAGATACCTAGAGACGCTTGTTTTTTTAAGATGTATATAAATGATGGTTCAAAGTGGTAACAGGTGAGCAGTTATTGGGCCGTGAGTTCGAATCCCTAACCGGCTAATGATGAAAGTAAACGACGTTGAGATGTATGTATATGTTTTGGTGGTATAGATAGATAGATAACACTTTATTGATCACCATACATGGAAATTTCGTATAGATAAATCTTTAAGCTAAGGTAATACAAGGTAAGGCGGCCTTATCGCTAATAGCAATGTATATTTGACAACCTTTGTTATATTTTTTTTTTAATTTGCAGCTTTCAAGTCTACGGATCCATAATGCACTTTTTTATATTCATTATTATTTATCTTTCTCATTAGACATATTTTTACGCATGTGCCCGAGAGACTGGCAAGGGAAGGTTTGTATTTGGCCGCAAATACTTGAAATGCATGCTAAGATGCACCGTCTGAACTTGTAACTAGTATCAATAATAGCATACTAATTTTTCACTAGTAATTTGTTGATGGTGATTACAATGGCATATTTACTGGAATATACTTCACAGTTCCGATAAAAAAAATTAAAACATAATCGCCATATATTTAGTTCAATCATGTATTTTGTTCTTTAAAACAAATCGTATTAAACAAAAACACAGTTTACAAACAAATCGGAACATCGTATTACTTTCAAACACCTAGCGAAACCCCATTCGGGGCGAACATTCGAGAGGCTTTCAAAAAGTTTCCAACCCCAATCAACCTGACCAACGTACAGCCACTTACCGATACTTTACGGAACCCGCCTAGTCACCTATCGGTAACTAGTTGCGGTAGTGGTGGGAACTGAACCCTAAACATTTTTTCAAATAAGCCTGGGTGAGTTTTAATATATCTATGCTTTTTGATATTTTATTTATTTCAATATATTTTGAAGTTTCTATTAAAAATGTAGTCGTGCAAAACCTTTTTTTATTAAAGATATACACAGAAAGTACGAGAGGAATGTTTACGAAAGTACATAAAAGTATTGATGTGTTCTATCAGTTATCTGGTTTTTACAATACAAAATTTGCTTAGTTGGGGTTGGGTTAGACTGTGGAATGTCCTCCACTATTTATTTATTCCGTAAATCCATTTTATTTGTTTGTAATTAGTATTTTCTTTATAAAAGAGTGTGGTTTGGTATATGAATTAATTGTAAATAATTTTGTAAAAAATATCACCTCTACGACTACAAAAGACCAGTTTGATTGTCCCAACACTAACGTGCAAAATTATCGGCAAACCTTTCGAAGTACATCGAAACAACTCTACCAATTATTACTCAGTGATTTCACGCCTCGATCTAACGTGTTTTACAATACCCTTTAGTTTCTAGACTACAACAAATAGCTGGTGGAATTTCGACCATATATTGCAACCGTTAACGTTTGTTTCGGATGTGGGAAAATAGTTGAGAATCGGCCGAGTATATATATTTTCCGGTAAGTTCTTTATCGTGTCCGGACAACTTCCGGCGCTGATGTAAAAATAATTGTTCGGAACCCTCTTTTTATGGCTGAAATATAAAGAGACTTTTTAAGAGTTTTTTTTATTGTTCATTTTGAAAACAGGTGTTGTTTTTGCCTGGTTGATACTCTTTTTTTGTTCATAACTGTAAAATATTCTGTAAATCACTTTTCAAAGGGATTGAGACATCAGCTCTTGAAAGAGAGAAGTTTGCATTACCTGAAGGCTGTACGGACTTATATACCTACTAATTGACTTACAGAACATTCCCAATAATTCAAAATTTCCTCCTCAATTCCAAAAATTCCAATAAGATCCAATCCCAAGACCATTTCAATTCATAAAAAATGTAGCTCATCTCATTAAAATATTCATTTTTATCTATACATATAATAAAATTGTAGAAAAGTGGTGTCTGTACAATGGAAATATATAAAAAAAAAGTAGCAGGGGTTGTTATTATATCGATGCCGAACCCGAAATTGTAATTAATATTTTTTTTGTCTGTTTGTCTGTTTGTCTGTGTGTTTGTGCACGCTAATATCAGAAACGGCTTATTCGATTTAGATACGGTTTTCACTAATATATTGTAGTAAGCTTCACTTAACATTTAGTGTTTATTTCATGTCAATCGGTTCATAAATAAAAAAGTTATGTCAATTTAAAGAATCACGGCGAACATTTTTAACGTACAGAGTACGTACTACACGCCTCGCGCCTGAGCGTCCGTGGCTATATAAAGCGCGCTGAGAGCCGCGCCGCTGCGCTGCCATAAGGATTCAGTTATTCAAAATATGCTGCCCGAAAAGTCACTATTCCACGCGAACGAAGTCGCGGGCACAGCTAGTTACTAATATAATCACTAAGTTTATTCTGATTTTCATTCAATATGAGCATCAAATATAAAAGCAATAGACCTTTTTATATATTTAGTATTCAATTAAAGAACCATTTATAACTCTTTCACATAGGTACTATTTCAGTTTGACTGTTAACTCGAGTTAAGAAATAGAATTCAAATCTTGAGTACATCAACTACAAACTTGGTTGATAACTTTAATTTGTATTCTAGATTCATGGTTTGTGACCTGAAATCTGCGAATTTACATATTTTTTTACGTAGTTTCTTGTGATTCATCTATTTTATATCAGGGTGACTATGCTGTGAATTAAGTCATTCCATCCAATGTTAAAATCATACTGCCGTTTGGAGCAAAGAATATTGTTTCACACATCTTTTCATTCTGTCATTTACTTTGTAATAAAAAACAATTGCTTTTGAGTCACAACACGTTTCCATTCTCCGCTGTAATAAGACCATTACTCAAAATGGCGCATACACGCAAAATATTACATTCACGAAAGTCACATATATTACCTGTAGAATGTATTTGGTGTTATACTCTTAAAACAAACTCCAAATAAGATCCCTACGAGCTACAAACTGAAAGTTTTTTCAACTTTCAAGTGCTGATAGTTACTTGGAAACTCTCGACTAAATTACGTCGTTAATCAACCGTTTAAGTAGGGCTTAAACTATAGTTCGAAATTACTCAAAGTTTGATCCACGTGATGCAGGCGAGCTAAATTCTGCTTGAATGACGTTTTTTATGGCGCAAACTTAAACCTTAGTTATATCTCGAGTGGACAATTTTCTCGATCGTAAAAAAGTATTAGCGACTAGATTTTATGTACGATAATAAGGCTTTTACATCGTGGAAATTATGCATTGGAGACTGTCGAGAAATTTATTGAGGTCTTTGAATATGATATATTTGTTGACAATATTCATTCTTCAAATTGATTACCGATAGAAAACATAGTTTGTTCCTGTCGACATCAAGATAAACCCAAATATACTTTCAAAAGCTCTAAAATAATTGCATGTTTTTTTTTAGATAGTATGGATTCAAAAGAGGCTAATGGCTATTAGTTATGTTTTAGTTTCGATCGTCACCACTAGAACTAGCACCATAATAGCACCATAATTAAGCGTATAATTGTATAAACTTCTAACTTACACTGTTTCACTTTTTTCATAAATTTTTACTTACTCAACGGCACTGATTTTTATTTATGGTTTCATATTAAGATACAAGTTTTGCTATATTAAAAATGCACTTGCACTTTTCTAATCATCCATTGATTATTATTGTTAATCGAGACTCGTCAATCATGCGCTGGTAACATTAGTAGGAGATTATACTATACTATACTTCTCGCCTGAAACATTCAGACTCTCGTGTTATATAATACCTATAAGTTTTACGATTTGTTACATTTACTTTGACTTATTTGAATAAATTTATTATTATTATTATACTTTAAGCGTAACGCTAATAGATGAATTGATATTTAGACACGTTGTGCGGCGTTTAGCTGCTAAGGCGTTTTGATCGTGAATCATCAAGGACCTTTTCGAACATGTTAAACAGCTCCTGGTTAGCTTGCATCGGAAAATTACTCGTTGTAGGACGGTGGAAATACAACCTTAAAGGAATTGGTTAAATCAGGGTTTATGACTATAATGCGGGTGCATGCTGCAGGCGAGGCTTCGAGAAACAGTTTCTGACACGAATCAAGTACAAAAGTAACTTGAAAACTTCTAGTCCTGGTTGGTCAACCAGATTTTTCAGAGAAAAATGTATATGTAGTTGTATTTTTGAAAGCGCTTTTTATTTACCTCCATTTCGCTCGGATTTCTCGGATATAAAACTTTCTACCGATTTTTATTATGTGAAAAAATGCATATTATGTTTGTAGGTACCTCTGAAGGATAGGATAGACAGGATGAATCATGGTGAAAATAAAATACACCCTGAACTCATCCTTATTCTATTATTTATATATATTAAAATAATATTATATTATTAAAATATTAAAAATTTGTTCCTTTTATTATTCCTTAACTTACCAATTAATAGATTTAGAGCAGAAGTTAGCCATCTCTTGATGAGAATGAACATTACACAGGGTAAAAATATTTTACGTCACCAATGATATACCACGGTGTTCAGATATAGCGAGGGTTCCATGGTTTGGCCACGACAGACATGTGGTGAGAATAAAGTTCTCGTCTCGGGTCTTGGAAACGTAAACTCGAGTTGTTTCGGTGTTTATCACGCCGGCTCCAAAAAAAGAGAAACAGTGCAAAAGGAGTGAGACTATAAGTGCTATTCAATAAAGGCCAGATACTGTTTGTAATTGAATATATACTCAATAACGTAGAATTTCTGGCCTTTGTCTTTGAATTTTTTTGGTTGATTTTCAAAACATTTAATAACCTCCATCGAAATTTGACTTTCCTATAAAAATATACGCCAATACGGGGCGCCTACAATACTGTCTGTCAGATACGTACACCTGTGCCCCTATTCTGGCATCAGTCTTATTTGTGTAGTACCTATTGTATTACTTATTGGATATAGTATTGTGTACAAATTAATAATAGTTAGTGCCGGAAATTTCACAAAGCCCAGCGTTGTCTAGCCCCGAACTAAGCAAAGCTCGAACTAGCTTTAATGATAAGGGAACTGAATAAAAAAGTGTCAACTTATTTACTGCAAATGCGTTTAAAAAATAATAAACGTTGGGGGACGTGAATATCAAAATACCAGACACAGAACAAACATTTAGTATATTCATCACACTAATGTTGCATGGAAATCGAACCCACGACTTGTAGCAGAAAATAGAACCAATACTGAACTTCAGTCAAAACTAAGCGAGTGAATTAGTTTTTCAATATCGTCAATAAAGGTAGTACAGAATAAGCCACCTAGTTCCACCGGGGAATAAATTGCAAGTTATTTTCCGCGCCGTCTCCCGCCATATTGACGTTGACACTTAACGGCACATAAATCTCAGCTAGAAATAATTAAAACAAAATCGCCGGACAGTTTCTGAAATATCTACGCGGTGAATAATAATGAACATTTTTTTAAATATATATTTTTTTTCCTTTAAAAGTTGCTGTGCGATATGGCGGCAGGTAGTTATACATTTTTGACGGGATAATCTATCTTTAAAGCGCTGATATAAATGTTTTGACAATTAATTTTCAATCACAGAATATTATGTGAAATTATTGTTTGTATTATGTCGTAGACAGTGGAGGTAAAACTGCTGGATTGTGGCGTAACTTTTCTCGTCAAACATTAGTAGCAAAGCTATAGCTATAGCTACATGCTATGTTATAGGTTGTTTTTATATAGAAAAACCTAAGCGTAATTCATATTTGAGCTGAAGTGGCCAATCCTTTTTAACTTGTACCCTGATCCGTATAGTAGAAGAGTTGTGTTCCCTAATAAATAGTTTTGTTAGATCTCCTATGGTTAATAATTTAACTGGTTACATGTTCTACTCCGTAGTCTTAACCCGTGTTCCTACTATCTTCATAAACCTAAGAATAGACGAAGAAAATGGAAGAAAATTACAGTTTATCTGGCCTCACAGTTCAGTTGGTAGTAACGCTGCCTTATACGCCGTACATCGTAGGTTCGATTCCCAAACAGGATATGTCTTTCCTGTTTGGGAATCGAACCCACGATCATAACACAATTTTTTTTGTGTGACGAGCATAGATGATTTTTCTGTATCTGGGTGTTAAT
This sequence comes from Chesias legatella, assembly GCA_947359385.1. Lineage (NCBI taxonomy): Eukaryota > Metazoa > Arthropoda > Insecta > Lepidoptera > Geometridae > Chesias > Chesias legatella. The sequence goes on along the minus strand of OX375769.1, from coordinate 10,471,336 downwards.
ATATATTCTATTTATGTATTCAAAAAACGTATTATATCAGTTATCTAGTTCCCATGATACAAGCTATGCTTAGCTTACTTTGGGGCTAGATGGCACTGTGTTTCACACATGTCCACTAATATTTATTATTATTATTATTTGATATACGCAAAATAGAACAATGAAAAAAATTAATACAATATAATCCAAAAAAACATGTCATATATAGTTCACACCTATTTTAAGGGTACCTTGTTGTGCAAGTACACTTATTTATTTTTATAATGTGGTCAAAATAGTATCCACCTCATTATGCTGCACTCAGACAGATAAATAACCACGTGATCGAAGAGGATATATAATCAGAGATTCTCAACCAAGAGATCTCTCTTCCTGGCTTATAAAATAACTTAAGCGTTAGCGTTAACACCAGTCAAAGCGTTCGGGCAGTCGTTAGATTTAACGTCAATTTGAGGACGAATTAAAGGAGATGAATGCCAGACGATAAAAGAGATATTAATATTTAAGAGCCAACGCAATCAGTAGACTAATTGCAAGATAGTAGAATCAGTATCAATATCATAATTAATATAAAATATATTTAAATGTAGATTTTTATTGCCAAAATAAACTGTTTATAAAGAAACATTTACAAGAAAAACACTTAGAAAATTAAAGTCTGCTTAATTACTTTTATTCAATGAGGGTAGCTTTTAAAACAGCTTTCAAACTAGTGTCAATGAAAATATCATCATTTTAACTTAGTCCATCATTTTTCATAAATAATTCACAACTTAGTTCTAAAATTTCACCGACAAACTTTTTGTTTGATTCTTAATATTCCTTATGAAACTTTGATAAATTTTTGAAGTTTTGCCGAGTCATTAGATGAACAATCGTCCTTTATCTCAGCCAGCGCCCTTGTTCCCTTACGAAAAGGAACTAAGTTACCTAAATTACCAAAAGTAACTGCAAAAACTTTGAATTAATATTAATTATACACAATGATACACAAATATAAACATCCAAGATCTGACAATAAACTTTAAGCTAACACTAATGTCCCCTGGTATCCTGATTAACATAAAAAAAGTTAATAAAGTACATAAGAAAATCTATATATTTTCTATTTAATGTATTTTTATAAAAAAAATAGTTTTAATTTAATGAACTTTGGTAGTCGAATATAATAATAGTAATAATAGTAATGATTTTATTTGAAATAATAAATTTATTATTATATAAAACCCACTTATACAAAAAATCAGCGCTGCACTGTTGCAGCACGATTCAATGTGTTAAGAACCCACCCAGCACATATTTTTGTGCAAGTGTAGACAATATATTGTATACCGCTATTTCTATTTTAGTATTTAATTTTATGTTTGTGTCGAATATAATAAAAGAATATAAATACTGTTGTTTCTTTCTTTCTTACTATTTGCGGTGTCGGAAAATATAAAACTTAAACAGAGCCTTGTATTCAGAGGAATTCTCAAATATGTCACGTTTACATATCTAACATGGGTAAAGATAGTATTTCAAATTCGTCTTATCGGTGGGTTCCCGTCATGCTCGCACGACTGCCGGTGCCGGTGCGTATCATGTGTGAAATACTCTTAATGGCCGCATTCACACTGTTCTGTAAGGGTGGGTTTGCATGACTAACACTTACATTAAATATGTTAAAATTTCTGTTCCCTGTCAATGTATCAAACCAATTAATGCAAGAAAAATTATATGAATAGGATATTATATCTGTTTTTAGAATTACACATTAGATAATTATATGTTGTGATACCCAATATTGGGAGAAGACGATGGCTTCCAAAATACAGTTTTTAACTAGTTCGGGAGCCAAATTTGAAATTCAAACTAACCGTAACGGAAAAATGATGTGACTCTAATGTTTGTGTGTGTATGTATACATATTTTCAACAAATTGAGGCGCACCTAAACCCTTTCAGCACTCGACTCAACTAGCAGTAGTGCAACATATTAACCAATTCGTTGCGGATGGCAACGAAGTGGCGCCATGGATATATTTTGTGTTTGGCGGGTGGCACCCAAGAGGAGCCAAAATTTGAACCCATAAAAGTCATCAAGGTCCATTAGGCGCCACAGTGGAGCCACGAAATATTTGTTTGCCGCCAGGCGCAAAAGTTTGTCAAATGACTGCCGCATTGAATCGGTTAAAATATATGATTACTATATTTTTACTAAATGGACAATACTCAATACGTTATTCAGACAAGTAGAACGAAACGTTCCATGTTCATTGTTTATTGGCTCGCACCGTAGTATTATACACAAAGTTGTTATAAAAATGCTCAATTAGTTTAGCCAACAATTGGTAGATCTGCATCTATGTTGGTCAATGGCAGTAACTCGCTTACTGCCCCGCAGAGCAAATCGGGTGGTGAATGTTAGTCAAGATTCTGTTTACGGTGTGACCGAATCCAAATCAGTAGCTCTATCGGAACACGGTTCACGCACGTTCTCCTTGAAAAATGTCCCAACCTTTTTCAGAGCTCGCTGCGTCCCAAATTCGGGCCAGAATGAAGCGTCTGAAAAACGCAACGCACATATTGATTGTGAACTATCGCCTTGGAGAATACGTGACGGTTGCTGATGAGACGCTGACATGTGAAAGTTTTGTATGCCTATATAAAATATAGAAATGACTGATAGAAAACCGTGCTCTCTGCCTACCCTCGCGAGGAACTGGTGTGACGTTATTTATTTATAAAACTAGTGTTCACATCTTAGTTACTTAACATTTGAGGTAATTTGAGGTTGTATGAAAAAACGGGTGAACATGATTTTATATAAAAATATGAAAAGTATGCAACGCTAACTTAAGAGTATAATATGTGGAATATATATGGAAAAAGCTTTATGTATGTATTTATGAATGGTCTTAAACCCTTCTGAATTGAAGCTCTGCAATGGTTTATATGCCTGTAATTTCACCGGCACCACCCCTTTATACAGAAACACATCAATTCAGTTGCACTGAACAGGCAATATGTTTTCCTAGTTTTACTTCTTACACTAGTATAAAAAAGCTTAGCGAAATAAAAATATACTATCGCGTATTGGTATGAAAATTTTCAGCTCAGTTGTCAGGGTGATCTAAAATTTGGTTGCAACAATTGAAACATTACAAACCAATTTGTAATTTAATTTAAATAAATGGTTGTTTAACGTATGTCGCAACCCTGTATGTATTGGCAAAGCGAATAAATAAAAGACAACGAGACTCCATTATCGCTAAATCAAATCACTTGTTCCGGAAAAGCGTCAATTTCCGACTCACTGAAAAACACACAAAAATATTTTCCACAATACAAAACGTATTTATATAAAAAAAACGTTAAACACTAAGTATCAGGTTGAACGGAGCATATCGTTTGGAAAGCTTTTACGCATCGCCGATGGCACGGAAAAAATAGGTTAAGCGTAAATTTCTTTTGTGCGCGAGGATTTCGGACATATTTTTTGTGGATCATCACTGAATTCCGTCATATCATGATTTAGTGATGAGGCTTGAATATGTTGATGTCACCGTCGTAAAGCGTGGTGGTCTAGCGGTACTGACCCCCGAGTTTCAATCCGGAGGTCGCCGGTTCAAATCCCGACGTGCACCTATGAGTTTTTCGATTGAAAGATTTATGTGCGCAATACCACGTTCTCAAAACGGTGAAGGAAAACATCGTGAGGAAACCGACATGTCCTAGAACTAAAAATTCGAAGACATGTGTCGAGTGCACGAAAGGAGCCTCTTTGAGGCGCACTTACAATCCTTTCACCACACTGGTTCGATAGAACCGGTGACTCGAAGAAGAAGAAGACCGTCGTAAAAACGTTTTTGTTATTCGTTTCGACATTTTATTTGTCGATATTCGATAATACTTTGTTGCTAAGTGATGAGTAAGTACTTATGTTAGTATATATTAATAAAAATAATTAATTATTATATAATTTATTAGAATACTATAGTATAGCATAGTGCAATATCCACCCTGTATCTCGCTTCCATATTACCATTTTTTTTTATTACGTGGTACATAGAGGTCATTACCAGACTTCTATGTACCACATAATAAAAAAAATATGAAATACGTGACATTAATCAGCACGAAGAAACTTCACTGTAGTATTAGCATAACGCAGGTCGCGGAACCCTGCGTACGGAACTCTAACGGTCTCCTTCGATACTAATTCAATTTTCTACCCGACTGCGTTCAGTTAACGAGGAGTCGCTCATTTAACGTGCTCAATATATTTTTATTGTATGAAGATACTATTTACTGTGTAGGTTACGAGGAAAAATAAATAAACATATATATAGCATGACACAGCGCCATCTAGCTTCAAAATGAACACAGCTATAAGAATCAGATAACAGAAAGAATGATGTGTATTGCAACTTAATGCATATATGGAAATATAACAACACCCAGATACAGAAAATCGCTTCCCCCTCGTGGTCAAATATTTTTGGCTGTGACCGAATAATGAAATGCGGCCGTAAAATGCATTGGCAGCTGTGCTTCATTTCGTATCTAGTTTGAAGTTAAACATATTCTTACGAAGTTTTTAATAACAAATTAACGTTAAAATTCTAAATTAACGCTTGTTACATGAGTATTATCCCCATCCCCGATTTCATACTCACCCTTCGAAGTCTTGGGGACTGGCCATGATTATTTAAGAAGGTTTCACGATACGCCTTCGTCTCTGACACCCACTACTCAGATAATATTAGTACCGAAGAAGTAATTGCTTTATTGGATTTGAGTACTTATATTTTTCTTTATTTTTGAACAAGCTTTTAATGAAATTAAGTTGTTCGTAGAACTTAACGGTTTAATATGTTCGATCCATTATTTATTTTTTATTGTACCCAGAAAACATAATAAAAAGTAGCAACATGTACAAAGGCAAGCTTAACGCTAAGAAGAGTTATCATCCAGCAAACCTTTGAGGTTAGAGAGAGGTGATTTTATAAAGGACGTGTAAATGAAGAAGAAATAACTAAATTTTCATCCATATCTCAAATACCTTGAAATATTCTAATATATCTAATTTACCAAATAAGTTAATAACAACCTGTTAATTAACTTATTTGGATGCTGTGTCCCCATGTGAACATCAAAAACGCATGAAAGGTTATCCAGTATTTACAAAGTTTTTTCGAGATGGGTCGGGCAAATATGGAAAACACTTTAACTTTAGACCCGTCTGTTTGTGTTTACATTTGGCAAACATTTTATGCGCTATTTGCCCTACGGTTGTTTTATTACGTTTTACTAAAGTTTAATTTACCGGCTGGCATTTAGGAAAGGTTAGTGAAACAGAGTGAAAATTATACTGTGTTATAAAAGTGTCCATTCGCAAATATTTCTATTCAAATGTATAATGAAGTGTTTGTTGAGGGTAAAATATGTTTTTATGATATTAGAGAACGAAGTTAACTTATTATAACATTACTCATGTACTGTTTGTTACCCAAATAAAGCAAGGAAAAATAAAAAATAAATAAAAAAGTAGTTTATATTTAGCTTTTGTGTGTGAGACGTTGGATACCACTTGAGGTACTTGTCAAGCCACATCCAACAAGTCTAAACACGATGGGACAATCCAGTTTACGTGAGTTCCCAGGAACTGGCCAGAAGGTGCCAGGTGGCCACCTTCCGGCTACCACCAGACCAGTTCCATAATACTATATGATTGCTTTGTCACCGAAGTTACATAGTATATCTAATTTGAGATGCCAGCAACAGCTTGAAAAATGGGTAATTTTTTTTTATTTAAACATATGAACAAGGAATTTTGATTAAATATTTCTAAAAACATATTGAGCAGCAAAATAAATGTAAATTATCGTAATTTTATTAGGTCAAAAAAGTGTTTAATTTCCTCCAGAACAATAGCGGCGGCCGTGTAAAGTTCCTTATCAGTCCATATTAATTAATGCACGGTCCTTTTTACCATATACATTACGGTAAGCCCCCGATGACGTCACCACACCCCGTGGTAATAAATCAAGATTTTTAGCGTCGCAACTGAAATTTTAAGTGTCATGAATAAAACATTTAATTTTTGATTTCCCGCTAATCCACGATAGGATAGGAGGGAGGATTTAGATAGCTTAAAGGATAAAAAATATACCCTCTAAGAATTTTTTTTTTTGGTTACCGACAGCTTTTGTATTGGTGAAAAACTCCTATCAGAAAAAAGTCAGGTTATTAAACATTCTTATATTATTTACCTATTATTACTAAAATAGAAAATGTTTATTTTCAATCACTGCTCAAATTTTAGCTTATTATTATAGCTACTGCTCGAATCATAATCAACGTTTACAATTGAAGTTATGACCCGTGAGTGGAATAAAAAAATGGAACCCTTTCTTGCTTTAGAGGTCAGATTAATTTACCGTTGAACTATGTCTGTTTGTGGATGGATGTATTCCAGTTACTAAACTTATTTGGTTGAAACGTTGAATAGAATAGTATTAATATATAGCAGACGATACTAAGGTATAACAGTATAAGGCTATTTTTTTATTTATTTTTTTATTTCCGCGTGGTACTGGGCTAAAAGTAGCCTATCTATACACACAAATAAATAAAAATGGAGTAACTGTTTGTAATATTAAAATAATCGCTTTTTACTAAGTGCATATGGATGTATACATGGTACATATACCAAAACAATTTTTTTTACAGTTTTTGTCTGTCAGTCTGTCTGTCAGTTTGTTCCTGCTAATCTCTGAAATGGCTGAACCGATTTTGACGGGACTTTCACTAGCAGATATCTGATGTAACAAGGAATAACTTACTAACTAGTATCGTCTGCTATATTAATATTATTAATGGACTACGCTTAATATATCAATCCAAAAATATCAGACCTGACTCTACTTTAGTATTACCAATTCAGAAGGTGCAGAAATTCTAGCTCTATACGAGTACCTAAGAACCAACCGCCTACGCGTCCTACATTCGAATTTACTGATGGAATGTACTTTCTCAGGCAAAACTATTTCATAGCCGTACTAAATATTTTACTAGTGCAAATAGATCTACGGGGAGCTATAAATTGAGCTAGACCATCCTATCATTCATAGTTTTATGACGCACTGAAATGGCCGAGGTCCAATATAGAATTTGTCCGGCTAAGTGATACCAACATTCTGGAGTACTAAACTTGATACCATTCGGAGCAATGGACTATCAAAAGTCTGCTCTACATTTTAAAATAACTCCGTGTTAAAGTTTTATTATGTGTATTCCATTTTCAGTAATTCGAACAAAATAGGCGTGTACTGTTATATTTGAATACATGAATAAAATAATGTAGGCAAACATCTTGTTCAGAAAATAAGATGTGATTGATTTTAACTATATTGAATGAAGCATATTATATTTCTTAATTTTATCACAAAATCTTTGCGGATTTCAGATATATCCTGATGTAGGCTAGATGTCTCTGGCCACTTTTATTATGTCAAACGCAAAATATTTCAATAAAACCAACTATTTACTGTATTTTAATTTTATTTATTTAAAATAAAGTTCACTTGCCCAGTGACTAATTTCTCATTTCAATTTCATTTCATTTCATTTCATTTCAATTTCATTTCATATTCTAACATGATCATATTTTATATTACATTTTCAAAATGACGATTTCTTCAAACTATGAATTTAGTCAAAAAAAATACAACATATTTTTTAAGTTTAATGACGCCATCTTTAACTGGGGTAATACGCAAGAAGTTACCGGCGGGTTGCATAATAATTTTAGTTCCACGTTTTCCAATCAGTGGTATTTTCTTAAACTGCGACCGTCCCGATTTAGATAACGACAGATGTATAGCAAGATAAATTTGACCCGTTCAAACCAAAACCATTTCGTATCTAACTTTTTATAACTTGTCGAATAAACCTTACAACTATTTCCTATTATTGGTTTCGATATAGGTAGGTGAAGCTCTTAGTTCACCTGGGAGCTAAATCCTAGGCCATGTCCGAACCACTCGGCCTCACCGTGCTGCGTACTTATTAATAATTCAAACTGGTGTTGAAGACTAATCATAGATGGATCTGGTATAATTAGCACAAAGGTTAAATCATATTATTTCGTCTCATTTGAAAACTTAACATCTAAATGTATACAGATTTAAGTACTCAGATTGTTACAAGGAAGGCTCGCGAAAAAAGGGATCCCTCTAGTTTTCTGTTTGTTCTTCCCCATTGTGACGATCCCAACTCTGCTCACCAAAATTACCCACCAAAATTACTTCCTGGATCTTATTAAATCATAATAAATTCATCTGACTTCTGCGGACTAGAATGAATGCAAAGTTGTCAGTTTGCTTGAAGTTTACATTGACGGTTAATTGGTGTTTCTAAATTGACCATTGAAAACATTGATCCAATTTAATAACAACATGGCTTGGCACTATAATTTTACAATAAAAATGCGTTGAAAAATACTAAAATGGTTAAAGGAAACTCATGTCTGCTTCGATCGTAAATGTAGATTCTGCGATACATTCTTAAACTTAATTAAGTATATGGATTGAGTGAGTAATATTTCCTTTTGAAGGCCATTGGCCATTTCTTTATTTTAAGGGTTGCCATATCTCAGGATTTGTCCAGATATTTCGGGGTTTTAGGCTTTTCTTAAGATTGCGGTCGAATTCTGGAAATATAAGTAAAGTCAGGATTTTTAGAATATTCAATAAAATTGAATAGAATTTTGAAATCTTTTTTATTAAAAGTATTCATAAAATCATCTCAAAAGTAAACCAACATTTACTAATGTATTAAACCTTCATCTACTACTTATTATAATTACTTTGAGAAGTTTCCTTGTTAGTTGCAAAGATAACTTTTTCAGTAAGTGTTTTCTTTAATCACTGTTGACTTCTTTCCCACAAAAATTGTAAATTACGTTTACGAGAAATATCTTTAGATTTTTCAATTAAAATTAGGCTTTTCCTCGGGACTTTTAAATTCTCCATCTGGTAACCCTACGTTAGAGAGGGAAGGCTCGAGGCTTGTGTCAAACGAGCAGGACAGGAAGAACGACGAACTTGAAAAACATTAACTGAGACGATTCAAAAGGGATTTAAAGGCAGAAAACAAATACTTACAGTCAAAATAAGAGATAGGTACTTCATACCTCATATTTTAACAACTATTAGCTGGCTTTTCGATGCCATTGCTCTATGAATTCTATAGAATGGAAATTTGGTTGCACACGTGGTAAGTAAAATGGCGGGATATCGTACGTTTCCGCCCTGCTTAACGAAGCGAAACAATCGGAATATATATAAGGAATACTGGGGTAACTGGGATCACTTTTAGCTACGGGTCAGGTAAGGGTTGTGAGGTTCGAGCTGCGCCGGGTGAGTCGTTCTGATCCTGTTAAAATGCTAGGCTATTTTTACATTACCTTTGTGCATTTATGTTTTGATTCCATTTTTAAATTTTATTGAAATTTCTTCGTATGTCCATTGCCGTGCTATAGGTTATTTTGATTGTTTTTAAGATGAAATAAGCTACGTATTGTGTAGAACATGTGGTGACGATTATATTTGCGTGAAATGGTCGAATTAACGCAATTATGTGAAAATGTTGGTTATTTTTACATTACTTTTATGCATTTTTGTTTTGATTCCATTTATAAATTTTATTGAAATTTCTCCGTACATCTTTTGCCGTGCTACCTGTTGTTTTGATTGTCTGTTGTTTTGGTTGTTTCTAAGCTGAAATAGGCTGCAAATTTCGTAAAACATGTGGTGACGACTATATTGGTGTGAAATGGTTTTATTAACGCAATTATGTGAAGTTATGGAAGTACTTTTTGAAATACGGTTCTTTGAAGGTATTAACGATTCTCTTTCCTAAAAGGCATGAGAAAAATCATGTCCTTGGCTTAATTACTAAACGTGTGCTATTGACAGACAACTGTGTGCCTTTGCCTCAGAAGTCTCTACGGATCCTAGGTCAGCCATCTTTTATTTTATAAGTTTACATATTACCTTTACATATTTTATATGTGTACATTATTGTGGGGGCGCAGACGTGACAAATAGTGATTGGACTGATGCGACAGCCATGTCTACCCTTATTTGATAATTTGACGTTGTGGGTAGGGCTGACACCATGGATAAACATTATTGACCTACTTATAACTTGACCTACTTACCTTTTATCTATTTACTGAGCTCAGTAAATCATTTTATTATGCATAATTATACCTACTGATTTATTTAAGTGTTACGCTATAACCATTGGTTATTTTGGATTGTTGTGGTGGTTGGGTGTTTTTACCTACTGATATATTTAAGTATTACGCTATAACCATTGGTTATTTTGGATTGTTGTGGTGGTTGGGTGTTTTTACCTGCTGATATAATTAAGTGTTACGCTATAACCATTGCTTATTTTGGATTGTGTTGTGGTGGTTGGGTGCATGATTTTAACTAATGGAAGTCGGTTCACAGATGCTAATAGCATCTACTACTATTCTTTTGTTTATTATTTAGCATACCTTTTGCCAACTTGCTGAGCAAATTGCTTTATTTAAACAGAATATTTAAACAATCTTTATGGTAGTACTATACTGTGTTTCGTATCGTTTTTATATTGGCCTTCCACTGAGGAGTCTTGGGCGTATCACCCATTATCGCCGTTGCCTCTGGCTAAGCCAAGCATATTATACTTTATACCTACATTATTTTGAGAAACCCAGACATCCCTTGGAACTGCTTGTTAGGTTATTCGATCTGGTCTTGAAGCCATATTGGTTGACCAGTTTCGAAATAGGTTTAGTTATATAAGTTGAAGCACAGTTACGTCCTATCATTTATTATAATTTTTATACGTTCATACTAGCTTTCCAATATAGGGAAAAAGGTGGGCCATCGGAGTTTTGTTTATCAAAGCCTATTGGCGCAACATACTCCTTGCGGGGCCAAATACAATTCTTTGCGAGGTTTCTTATATTGATAGGTGGGTCATCGGAGTTTTGTTTATCAAAGCCTATTGGCGCAACATACTCCTTGCGGACCAAATACAATCTTTTGGAATAGCTAGTGTGAACATTTACTGCTGTGCTCTGCATGTTTTGCATCAGGGTTACCTATTATAAGTTTAGAATTTCTGTGAGTGCCTGATACTATGGAACATATACATTATCACTTGTGAACTGAACTACGTCTTATTATAGCATAATTTATTTAAGGTTGTTGTACTACTAACATATCGAGACTAGGGTTTATATTTTGCATCTTATCCCTTCTCTCATACTCGAGCGGGCTAATCAAGCCAAGAGTGTCTCCTTGGAGATTAATAGGAACCTTTCTCTCTTTTTTATTTATTATTAAGGAGGGTTAAGTTCCGCAGGTTCGATGGGATAATACTTTATTATACCACGAATAGGGGGACTTCCTAGACGACATATCCTAGGGCAGTCAGGTGACGAAGTTCATAGCGGGGTGCGGCGGAGGAGCACCAAGCCTCAATGGTTTAAGGGTCGTGTGGCCTCTGTTGAGTTCGTGGTATAACCTAACTAAATATAGTAATGAAAACATCACAGTAATTTAACTTCTTTAGAATACATTTCAGGTGTTGAGGAATATTATTTTTATAAGTTACATAAAATTAGTACAACAACCTATTAACCAATGATCATATTTACCTAACAATTATATTTCTTCAGTTCTAATATTTATTCTTAAGTTTGTTCTTCACTGCGCTACCCAATACCATATCTTATGTCTACTTCCAACATACCTCTTATTAAAAGAACCTACTACTACTTCTCGGGTTACTACAAAACATAACATACGGTCCTACCATTAAACGATCACATTATTGGCCAATACAAATATAAAATATATTTTCGAAAAATTTTGTCGTGCGTCCTTATGCCGCCGGTGGTGAGGGGGTTTCGTTACACCATGGAGGGTCAGATAGGGTTTGAACAGGCGTCAAATTTAGTGATAAGTACGCGTGACCTATGTTTTGAATATTATTGACGTAACCAAGACATTGCTTCCCGAATTCTATGAAAATAAAGTTTTTGACTTTGACTTTGACTTTAAGAGCAAGCGTGATGGCCCAGTCGTCCGAGTGGTACAGACTCTGAGTTCAATCTAGAGGTTTCTGGTTTGAAATATGATGTTCAACAATGAGTTTTTCACTTGAAAAATGTATGTGCACATAACGATCCCAAAACGGTGACGGATAACATCGTTAGGAAGCCGATATGTGTTAAAAACAAAAGACGAATGTCGTCAAGTGATAGAAAGGAGCCTTTTCGAGGCGTGCTTTAATCTTTTCACCACATTGGTTTTAGAGAGCTAAGAGAATTATTAGTAGTAGTAGTAGTAGCCCGACTTAAGAACATTTTCGGCTTTTTAGCAGACTAAGGCTGATGATGATGATGACTTATGCATGTACAACTACAGACATGAACCTTATCCAACCAATTCCTCGTAACTCTCCATTCGACCATATCTGTGTACGTTTGATCTGTATCCACTTATTGTGTGCTACGTATAAACACGGCCCTTGTAAGTGAATACAGAATTATATATGCTCAATGATAAAATAAACAACCAAGTGGCTTTGCCGAGGAGTACAAATTCATAAGAGCTTACCCCATGGCGTTTTAATATATATAACGAGGTAACAAAATAAATTTTCGCTTTGACTAGTATTTGTATGAAGGACTATATTTCGCTGTGGCTTACTCTCTCGTTTAACCTAGAACTGGCAACTGATCCGAAGTACTCTCAGATCTCACAATCATCTCTATGCTAAAAATTATATTAAATATTTGTTTGAGTGCCATGTGATTTAATTCATATTCTTTCATTTGTAACGAAATCATTTTTGAATTTGAAACGTTGACTATACAGATTATACAGTACAGATATAGCTAGTAATCGTTTATGCTGATAAACAACTAAGTCTGCAGATTTATAAAATATAAAACTGATATGAAACTTGAAGATTAAACAATTAAAGGTCTATATAACATTCATACCACAGGACTTACCTTTTATTATTACTGGAATTTGTATTAGATAAAGACCTAACCGACTTACCGAAACCGAACCGAAAGACTTAACCGAATGTAATAGGTATATTGTTTGGTGGAAACTACTAACATACGGGTTGAGGCAAAATGTCATTGTACGGTGGACAGCACATGCGATATAATTACGGAGCCAGAATTTGTGCGACATGTTGTGAGACTAACGATTTCCTGTGTTCTTATTATGAGGACGCTACATGGACGCGGTACTAATTTATCTATGATAATATATACATATTTGGCTGTCTGACTTCATAGCTCAGTTGGTAGTTCCTTCCTTCTGTGCTGGAGGTCGTGGGCTCCGTTTTCCGGGTAGGGGGAACCGCCACTCTACTTTTCTCTTTAGATTCTATAATTATATATTGCTATCTTTCGCGTGATATATTTCATTTCCACATAAAAAGGATTTTTCAGATCAGATCATCTGATTTCAATATATATATCACTGCCATTAATATTAATGCCGTATAAAATTTATGACCAGCCATTTCGTGAAATGACTAACCATTTAACAAAACACCGCCATTTTCTAATCTGTCTGCCTTGCGTTTAAACAGAAAATAATCGGAAAATAACGGAGAATATAATCGTTCGAACAAACGACAACGTGCCACAATATTTAAACATTTTCCGTTCTACATTTTTGCTGGTCAATGTCACGGTTCACAAATTGGCTAGCCGTATTGTCAATCAAGCGAGTCAAAGACTGTCTTTTTCTATAAAAATAAGTATAAATATTACAATGGATTAATAATTAAAGAAATTCCTGTTTATTTCTAAATATTACGCTTTAGATTTAAAAAGTAGATAAAAAAAATAAGTGCAGTAGAACTCACGCCAAGTTCGTCCGGAGAAGTACTGCCACCATGCCCATTTTTGTCGCCAAGCAGTAACGCGTTCGCGTTATTGTGTTCCGGTTCAAAATTTGTGGATGCCGGTGAAATTACAGGCACGTGACACATTCCACGTACACGTCTCAGAGTTATGGGCGCATAATATGCGACCTGGGTCTTGCCGTACCTAGTAGGACCTAAGTCACATCGCTTGTTATGGGCAGAGGTTACCACTTAACATCAGGTGGGCCGTCGGCTCGTCCCGTAACTGTATCGCATTAAAAAAATGGCAGCTCTTTTTGTTATATGTGTCGTAAGTACGTTCCAGCTAAACGTCATGCTGTTTTGTAAAATGCCCGATTATATATTTTATCTGCGACATCTACTTGAATCATCTCGATAAAATGTTGATGAGTAATGTGAATTATATTTCCGGATGATCCAATACTTTTATAAGTATTTATAGAAAGCTCTCGATTAATTTATTCCTCTGAGGGCCTCTCCCTCCTAAAACGTATTTACTCGTTGGATTAAATTCTGCTCAAATAAAGGGCTTTTGTTTAGTTCCTCTTACTGAAGTTGTAACGTTTGCGTGTTTCTTCATTTGTTCCTGGATCGTGTTTAATTTTAGCATCGTCGGCCGCTCACTTATGATATTTTGTATGGTAGGTATTGATTTTGTGTTTTTTTTTATAAATAAATAATAAAAATAATAAATTTTGGTACACATTCGCCGTCAATTAAAGCACCGTCTAGCGATCATAATTTTCGAATATTTCCAAATACGAGCGTGTAAGCGTTATTTACCATTTTATTTTATTCTATAGTAATATTTATCAACACAAAATTGTGCAACGGCTTATAGTAAAAAAAAATACAAACACAATCAATTTCGGATCATTAATTTAAATTAATAAATAAAACAATAATAAAAATACTTTAAATACGTATTTTGCAAAGGTTATTCCGTTAAAACCTCACTCGGAAATTTATGTGCAGTCAAATTTGTCACACCCGATGCCGGGTAAACAGAAACTAAACCATAATTTTCATAAAAAGTAACCTGTAAATAGTAAAAAGCACCTTTTGTGAATTTAAATGCCTGTTTTGGAACCATGCCAGTTCGTGCACATGCGATAGAATTCTTTGCTTCAATTAGTCACTGGAACAACCAGAACGATACTTTAAAGTTTTATTGTAACGCAGGCCGAAAGTATCACTACACACTAAGTTAACAAACTTAAGGTGTCCGATGACTTTTTACTAGCTAAAAGAACAGTCATCTATATACAAATAAATAAAATTGGAGTATCTGCTTGTCATATAAAAATAACCGCTTTTTACTAAGTGCATATGGATGTATACGGTACATATACCAAAACAACATTTTTACAATTTTTGTCTATCTGTCTGTTTGTTCCGGCTAATCTCTGAAAAGGCTGGACTGATTTTGACAGGACTTTCACTGGCAGATAGCTGATGTAACAAGGACTAACTTCGGCTACTTTCCGAGGGTTAAAATAGGGGTGCGTGATAAAACCCAATTCCACGCGGACGAAGTCGCGGGCAACAGCTAGTAAGTTATTGATGTTTTCCTTTCACATAAACTCAAGTTCCATTACAGGTTTTGAATCCAATTTTGAATGATATTATATATAAATTATTCACAACCAATTACAAAGTAAGCACAAAGTAGCTGAACAATTTATAACATATTGTAAAGGTATCGTATAAGCCTCACTACACATAAAGCCATTGTGTAACTTTTTAATGTCCCACTGTTGTGTGTAATTTACCTAATTGCCGTAATTAACTTTGAATGTCGGTTTCTTCATTAAAATGTAAATGTGTGTGTGTTTTTATGTTATCTTGTATCGTCGATTTATGTGGCTTGCTTCTTTGCGCCTATTTTATAAATCCTACGCAGAAACTTAGGTATGTATAATATTGAGAGATTATTCATCTCGTGATAACTATTGCTAACTAGAAAGTTACGAAACGGCTGTTGGAAATGAGCTTTGTTGCAACCTGTAGATCAAAATTAAATATGGGTCATAACCTTGTTTCTTTAATCATTTTAGTCGAATCATTCCTACATGTAACCCGCTGTGTTTTTCTATTTATGTCTATGTAGGGCTAATAATCTGATCTCATTCAAGTATTTGAATTAGAAAAAGATAATCCTTGACTTTGCGGACACGGTATATCCATTTTTAAATTAAAGAGCTGACGCAAACTACGCCTAGTTAAAAAAAACACAATTTAAGATTTAAGATAAAAGACAAAAAAAAAGCAAAACAAAGTGTATCTAAAAAAATGGAAGGAGAAATACACATTTTAACTGACTATTAGCTAAAACAAGATGGACTAATGTTAAAATACTGCACCTTAAATTAAATCACGTACGTCTTGTAGCCTTCATGTGGCACCAAAAATGACGACGAAAAATTACCGTAACGATCCACCTTAAATTAGAAACAATACTAATAATAATAATAATAATAATAAAAATATTGTTAGACATTTTACACAGCGCCATCTAGCCCCAAAGTAAGCTAAGCATATCATGGGAACCAGACCACTGATATAATACTTATATACTTTTGTAAATACATACACATAATAAACATTAACACCCAGACACAGAACAAACATCTATGTTCGTCACACAAATGTTTATCCTTGGTGGGAATCTAACCCACGACCCATAGCGCAGAAGGCAGCGTTACTACCAACTGAGCTATGAGGCCAGTCTCTCAGACAATACAACTAGTAAGGTAAACAAAACCTAGATCATAAACTAGTGTTATTAGTAATCATTATAGTAATTACCAGGGTTACTGTGTTCTCCTAAGCACGCTCTAAGATTTTACCCTAATTAATATTACAAGCACGTGGCGCAATATCCCTTAAGAACACCGTTACTTTAAGTTGTCTCTTATATTGGACGGGGGGCCCCCTTTGTTCTGAGCTGTTGTTAATGAAGAATTAGCATTGATTAAATTTATTTGCAAGGGATCTTTGCACCCTAGCTACTCCTAGCTTAGGGGTTACTGTTATCTGACTTTAATAGGTTTATAAGTTAATAACATATCAAAAATGTTAAAATAAAAACTAGTTTTCGTCTTTTCCGTGGCATTTTATTTTATAGAATAGCATATAGTCAACTCTTCCGAATAAAAAAATACAAAAACTCAAATGTAACCAAATTCAGATTTCCATATTTTAACTATCAATATTAAGTTCATTTAAGAATGCAGATGTTTCAAATCTCAAAATGTCACAGTTACTCACAAGGTGCGCTCTAATAAAAGGGGGCACTGAGAATTTGTTCCAATATGGTCGTTAATGTTCCACGCATCTGGCGCCCCCTCGCGGAGATAATTTGCCGAAACTAATAGACGTTCCATATTTTGTCCTTTAAGTAATGGCATTTGTTAAGGGGATTTAAGTGTAAAAAGAAATATTATAATATTTTAATACTAAAACAATACAACGGACACGTAAACATATATATTGTACGCTCATTATCACTTATCTAAGGAGGACAAACAATTCTTTTCTGCTACGTAGGGCTGCCGACCAGGCGAACCAAAAACTCGTGTAAGATGGCTTGCAGAAAGTGAATGCGAAGACCGAGCTTAGTGGTGCTTACTGGGAGATACTTGGAGTCTTCTGCAGCACAAAATTCTTCACATTATTTCTAAATTAAGCATAGAAAGCAAGCTGTCGCAATAATAACTAAACTTGGTTGTAGATAATGTGATTCGTAGCGCTATTCGTAGCTGCAGGCGGTTTCCGTAGCAAGTGCTACACTGGTTTTAATGCTATCGTAAACTGGAACGGCACTGTGCTAGAATCGAACGAAAGTTTATATGCTGCGAAAATGATATTAAAACTGTATTTCTGTGAATGATATAATTTAATTGTAAAATTCCTTAATATGGAGAATTAAATCTAAAAATGTTAAATTTCAATCTCAAATCCTACAAAACTGTCTTGATATTAGGTTTTAATTTTTTTTTTAATAATAACAATGTTTATTTATAAATATGTAATAGTGCTGTTTGAAATAAATCTATCCTTCGATCTCTCTGAGGTTAAACAAAAGTAATGGCGGATTAAACCTAAGTATTAAATTTCTGACGAGTCTTACTGAGAATAAAATGCAACTAAAAAAGAGAAATTAAAGAAGAGATTTTATTTGAAGTCTTCATTTTAACTTTAGGTAAAAAAATACACAATGTTTTATAAACAATCTTACTGGGACCGTGCTAAATCATAAACGGATATGTTGTATAATAATAAATTACGAGAAACACATTAAGTCACACTTATAGAACTTTATGTTTTCCAGGTTTTCAAAGATTATTACTAAATATCAAACTAACCTCACAACAGCAATTAATCTCAAAAGATGGTTTACAACTTTTCCTGAATTGCCAAAACATTGCGAAACATTTCACTCTCTCAAAACACGATAATAAAATCACCCATTCGCAAACTGTAGCGGCCACAAATCTCAATATTCTGGAAAACAAATCGCTTTGTCGCGAAAGCTTCTCCTTAAATAAACATTTTTCTATTCGGCATTCAGTGCACGTATTTGCAGGCTGTTTCTAAGGAATAGTTAGACTTACCTACAGAAAAATACTATGTAGTTTATATATGGAACAGAGTGATAAGGACCAACTTGTGATCAAAATCATAAATAATTTTCATCCAAAGCTTAATATTTCGGAATTAAACTATTTATCACCATTTGTTACCTATTTAAATATATTAATTTATTTTGTAGCAACAATTTGTTACACGTTAATGGTTTACTCTTTAAAAATTTTCAGCCAGGATAGGAGGTAAGATGCTAGGATGCCGGTAGTGAAATTCAGTAATGTGTGAATTCAATTACAATTCATTACTTCATCACATTTAGGTACAGAAAGTGAGAAAGGTAGATTTGCACTTTGGTTTTGGATTTAATTTGCTCAAATTTCACTAAGAGTACGTTGAATTTCAAGTATCCAACCTGTATAACCGGAGACAATTTTATTATTCATACAAATATGTATTTTAAAATGGTGTAGTGAACAGTAGATATTTTATAACAGCTTGAACCCACTGCTATAACTTAAACCATACTGTATTTTGACCCCGAAACTTGATTACTTATTTCATAATCTGCCATTAGTATGAGCTTAAAATGTCGTAGAAAATCTAAACATTATTTGTTGGTTTATTTTTTTGTTAAGTCATTTCAAAGGTTAGAAGACCGATTGCATGTTTTCTCTTTACTAAGCATAATTATCAACGTTTATCTATTTACCAAAAAAATAATATCACTGTACTTTAATTTCTCATGCTCAGTGAATGGAATTCTCATGTTTAAAAATGTTGATTCAGATAATTAATTTCTGTGGCCTCTCCGTGTAAATCGAACTACCACATAATTAATCAGTGTAACTGCGGCATTAAAACTAGACTCATTAGGTTCCAACTAGTTCATTAATAAGCCCTAATTAGTTGCCAAAATGGGCTTTAAACTTGGGCGTGAAATGTTACCACAGACTGTACCTTAGTAAAGGGTGAAAAATGGGTACTCTAGTTTTTTTTCTTTTGTTACGTATTGTTTAATTAACGTTGCATTAAACATACATATATATATGGTGGTATTTTTCAAATATTGCCGGATAGTTTCTGATGCTTATTTATGCATATCATAAAACCCAGTTCTTAGTAGCCGTTAGTATCCACTTTCACCCTTTTGCCATTTTTTATCGTATTTTATATCTTTGAATGTTGATAAAAACATTCATTGAAGCACAAACATAAGAACAAAATACAAGAAAAATATATTTACTCCATATAAAAACTACACAAGACCTGAAAGGATTTAGTTATTTGGCTTTTCTTTACAACACAGACTAGGGTATCGTACCGACAGCTAGCACGTAATTGAAAAAAAAATAACACTTGTTTGAGAATACAAAAGTAGTAAAAAGATATCAGTATATCAATGTCCTTGATGTAACTGAATAGTTCCATATCAAATCCAGAAGCGGATTTGACTAAATAACAAGGTGTTATCGTATGTATTATATACTTCCAAATTACACACGTTACCTTAGCAATCCGAGAGCTATATAAATATTTTTGGTAACAAAATTCAGATTACGTTGAAAAATACGCAGATGTTGTTAGAAATTAACTCGGAGAGTAAAATTACACCAGTGGGCGTCCGACTTAAAAGTACAGTCGAGAACAAAGCATGGATTTGAAATAAAAGAGACGCAGACTATTTCTACCAACGTTTTGCAAACGTACGAAAACACTTATTTAGCACTGTTTTGAAACTTACTGCCAAACCAGATTTGAATTTAAAGTTAAAAGCGTATTTGGTTTTTCAATAATAAAAACACAACAGAAAAGTAAAATATGTGGATAATTTTGCTTAAAGCTTTTTTATTTTCAGCCAAACCTTATATTCTCGAAGGGTGCGACTACGTAAACCAAATTGAACAGTATTTTGCTTCTCTTCGATTGACATGGAATAAAACATATCCCAAATATCATATTTTCTCAGCAATTTGGTTTTTCTGTTTCACCCTACTTTCTAGTTTCATCCACGATATGGATAAAGTACCTGTTCGATGGATTTCAAAAAATAGCCTTTCCCAGTTTTTGAAATATTCAATTTTTTTTATGTTGTTCCTCTTACATGCAGTAGAGTTTATTGCAAGCTCATCTGGAGAAGCGCCGCTAAGCACTACCCTGGACCTATTTGTGCTGCCAAGTAGAACTTAATACGCATTAACAACATAATAAAAACAACATAATACGCATACGCATTTCTGTCTGGTATAAAAGGTGTAATTACCATTGAAACAACAAACACGTGAGATATTCTACCTTCAAGTCTCAAAGTTACGGGTCCAATACAATGCGACGCGGTATTCCCATATCCAAGATGGGCTCTACTGCACACATTTTGAAAGCAGTATAACTTATGCAAAGTTCTTCCAGGGAAGTACTGCCACCGTATCCATTTCTGTGGCCAAGCAGTAATGCCATTCGTGTTACTGTGTTTCTGTGTGAAAGGTGTAGTTGTCGGTGAAATAACAGGCAAGTAAGACATTCGACCTTCACGTCTCAAAGTTACGGGTGCAATACAATATGACGTGGTACTCTCATACCTAAGTAGGGCAGAACTCTGAGACTTATTGTTTTTATTATGCGCAGAGATAGAAGTCTGAAAATAATACGCTGTTTACACATAAGTGATTTACTTACGTCACTTAGGCGGTCATGTTAACATCAGGTCAGCCATCTTGCTTTTTCCTTACATATTACCATAAAAAAGATATTGTCTTCGACTGTACCTACGTACCTAGGCTTCTTTAGAATATCACGTAATCGAAGCCAGAATTACGTTATCGTGAAATGGGATTTGCCGTATTGGATCTGGGCGTAATGACAATTTTATAAAATTATCCGACTTCTTAATATTATTTTTAAGTGATTGATTCCGGGGATGATATAATCGAGTTCTCGTTATATTTATCGGGGGTTGGCGGCTTTTGTAACCTTGCGCTAAGAGTCGTGGGTTCGATTCCCACCCGGGACAAATATTTTTGTGACGAACATAGATGGTTATTCTGTGACTGTGAGATCAAATAATTCAATACATGTATAGAGGTATATAATATTATTATTATCTTCCTGTTTTTGAAGATCTATATATTCTGTTCTGTCTAGATTTTGCACGGAAATGTCTTAAAAAACAATAAGGAAATGTAAATGGTAGAAACATGTAAACTGTTATGAACGAAAAGTAGTCTTAATCAGTTTGCCTTTCTTTTATAATTACTCTATATTTTTTTAAATTGCTCGTCTTGTCATAATGTGCGTAGCAGATTTTTATCAATAAGAATGCGCCTGATCCAAACTTTAAAAACAGTGAACCAAGACGGAAGACATTGAATATTCGGTCCAAATTGTATCTCCGAAGTGGAAAATACTTGAGATACCACGAGTAGGTATTTCGGTATTGAAAATGCTACAAGGCAATAAGTAAAGGTAAATTTATACAAAAGATTGAGAATGCAGAGAATTTTATTCTGATTAATATTTAAAAGAAATTTTTGGCAACTGGAGGTCTTGGAAAAAATGATTAAAAATTCATATTTTGTAAAATTATGGGCACTTCAGATGTTACATCGTCATTTGTTGGCTTCCCGTAATTAAATACCTACCGTTAAGTACCTATAACTACTACACTAGACTTATCTCTATGTCATACAAACCATATAGGAGAAAGAAAAAATTACATTTTTAATCCCAAGCGAGACAAACATTATAAATATATATTTATATTTCAATAGGTATTAAAACACATATAGATGTAGGTAATACAGTGGAAGGAATGTAATGAACTTTGCACAAAAATATAGTTGAGTAGGCAAGACTCCTGTCTCATTCGGCATAGTGCTGAACTCAAAAACAAATATTTTCAACCCTTACCCATAAGAGAAAAGCAATTGAATAAACAGGACCAAACAAGGATCCCCAATTAACTACGACCATATAGGTATCACGAAAATTCATTCGGTTTTGATTTACTACGAGTAATTCCTAACAGAATTTCGATTTCCGTAAAACTCTGTTGGAAAACACCGGTATTTCGGAGATTTATCGTGACCGCGAACCGGTAACTTTTTTCGTTTAGATGAAAAATTGCATGGAGTTTTTGAACGAATATTGAATGTGCGCGAGTTATTTCTCATTACGATTTTCATCAATTGAAATCTTACTCCACAGAACTCATAAATATACCCAAAAAACATTTTTTTATCTATCATTCCGGATTTTATTATATCACTTGGCGTTAAACCATGTAGGTACTTTGTGACGCGGGAATACTGGAACAAAACACGCCTTAAAAAGCTAGCAATGTTAAACGATTGTAATAATAAATATTGTTAATTCGTTTTAAGCGACGACGGGCAATGAACTGAGGTCAAACTGACGGGCAATGAATTAACCAAGCAATTATGTAATTGATATTTAAATAGCTGTTTGCGCGCGAGCAATATGAACATTTTTACAGTTGAATTCTAAAGTTTTTTTATTGATCATACGTCATAATTTTTTAATCTATTCTTATTACCACCCTAACATTAGATATGTGAAAGTGTGTTATTTCTATGTATAGAATGAGTGTACTTTTCAGTCTGCGTCATAATAATAGAAAGAGTATTTTTATGTCATATTTGTGACGGAACGAGCTGACGGCCACCTGATGTTAAATGGTAACCGCCACCCATAGACAACAGCAATACCATTCAAGTCCGCTCCATAGTACGAGATGACTCAAGTCGCATTGCGTTGCGTCCATCACTCGAGACGGGGATGTTACGTCTCATGCGCCTGCAATTTTGCCGGGACCCACTCCCTTCCACTATAGGTCGAGTGTATTTTTTAGTCTGTCGCCATAATAAAAGAAGCAGTGTTGATGAAAAAGATTATAACTAATATTATAAGATGTAAGATAATTTTATCCCCATGCTATGCGATCGAAGCCAGAAGAGAGAAACCTAGCAAAAAGCGGTCAAAATAATTTGAATAGCGACAAGGGAAAACATATGAACAAATGATATCTGACTATGTGTACCGGTATTTTCTATTAATGAAGACGAGTTAAATAAATTCCTTCTCGCTTCCTCGCTCGAAAAATGCAGGAAAATATATAAATCTTCTCGGAACATTGAGTTATTGCAAATAAAGCTTTTTTGTTTCCTTTCCATTATTCCGTATTTTCGTGGAATTATTCAATAATTATTTACCGACTTACCGACCTCAAAGCACTATGTTTTTCTATACTTCACAATATCAATCCAAATAACCCAACATTATATATTTTTTGTTTTGTTTGTTTCGTCCGCTAATTATTATCTTTTTTTTCCATTCCAATACCAGCAGAAACAATTTTATGTGAAATATTTGTTCGGGTTGTACTGCCACAATACCTATTTCTGCACTCACATAGCTGTTGTTTGAAGGATACATGTATAGTTTGCAAAAAAATTAAGTTGTAGTCAATATTCATAACTCATAGTCTATAATATATTATAAATTTAAAAAAAATATTTTACTTAAAAGCCACGGTATTGTTTATACTGTGAGTGAGCTATTCAGTTTTCCACCGCCTAAAAAAAGACATCAGATATTTGTATTTTGTGTTTGATATACGATATATTTGCCAATTCCTAACCGGCTTACTATTTCTGTGTTCGGGGTAACTTTGAGGTCGCCCTTTTGTTTATTATAAAATATATTTCAAAAAACGAAAGTCACTAAGAACATATCTCAAAAACGAATGCGCTGTCATTATTTTTGCGTTTGAATGAGATGTGATCCAAACAAAGTATTGGATTTGAACTGTAATTATAACATAAATATAACTTTTTATCATATCACATGCTTTAGCCTAAGGATTTGCTTGCATGATATTAAGATAAAAAGAGCCTTTATCTTATTCAAGGTCATATAAAAAAAAAAATGGTAAAAATACTGTCAAATTTTTCAACAGTTTTGGCTTGAAAGAGTAACTTACAAACATCTGAACAAGCTATCTCATTCATAATATCAGAGTAATATTAAACTTCGATGTAAATTCTACTCCTACATTAGATGTAGATATGTAATATATAATAATAATAATATCGGTGGACATTTCACACAGCGCCATCTAACCCCTAAGTAAGCTAAGCATAGCTTGTATCATGGGAACCAGACCATTGATATAATACTTCATACTTTTTTTCTAAATTCATACATATGAAACACCCAGATACGAAATAAACATGTCTATTCGTTAAACAAATGTTTGTCCTGGATGGGAATCGAACCCACGACCCACAGCGCAGAAGGCAGGGTTACTGAGCTACTACTACCAACTGAGCTATGAGGCCAGTTAGATATTCATTGCCGTTTCAAAAGTTCACATTTTACCGATTTGTATCCAGATGTTGCAATTGCCTTGTTGTGTATTGTATTCTAAACTGTTTCTGTCTATCTGTTAACTACTCTATTAACTATCCCACAGTTAATTATATATATTTTTTCACTAATAAACCACATTTCAACTCAAAACAAGAATATGGTTTGAATAAATGTAAATCTCTTCAAATAAGACTCAACGCCACCATCTCGTACCTACAATTTGTCACGGATAAAATAAAACTG
This sequence comes from Chesias legatella, assembly GCA_947359385.1. Taxonomy (NCBI): domain Eukaryota; kingdom Metazoa; phylum Arthropoda; class Insecta; order Lepidoptera; family Geometridae; genus Chesias; species Chesias legatella. The sequence continues at coordinate 10,446,155 of OX375769.1, read as the reverse complement.
GAAATCTATCTGAGTGAAACTCAAAACCAATCGTAACCTTCCACTGAACCCAGCTATAAATAAAGGACCAAGAATTTATCGCCCCAATAAAACACAACACAGCAAAAGTATCAATTTATTATTTCACACTCCGATTAGAATAGATAACAACTATTGAATCGTGTCTATTTACATTTTGCGAGAAACCGGGAGAAAATCACAGAGTAATATATTGCGAAGTAGATCTGTGAGTATGAACGGTACTTGCGTCGACATTTTCAGTTTTTTTAAAAATGAAATAAAATAAATAATTCTGTCTGGTATTAAAAGAAAGGAATGTAATCACTGAGACTTCGTTAGTATATATAATAATACATGAAGCTCGTTTCTTTGTTTGACTAACATTTCCTCTTTACATACCTTTACTCTCTTATGTATTAAATGTGTGAGTGAGATGCCACTATTTACATGCAAGTTTTTTTTGTAATATTGTATAATATTTAATCTGCTTAACTAAAATGTGTTCCTTATTTGAAATCAAGAATGGTGCTATGCACGCTATACCAAGATATTACTCTGGGACTTTTTCCAATAAATAACTAATTTTGTTTCCAAAATAATCTTTGGTATGTAAATCATTCTTATCTCATGAATATCAACTGAGTTATCTTTCCGTTACAATCATGAAAATTAATTCAATGAGCTTTCGTACGTACATTAAATTCAAGCTTAATTAATTCAAGAAACCTTTTTTCATGAAATTTTCAGATTTGTTAATTTTTGATGTGTTTTATTGCATTTGACTTTTTAGTCCCTGCATCAAAGCATCTTTTGAGGGCTCGTTTAGAACTATTACATAATGGGCCGTAAATAAAAGAATGAAACTGGTTAATAATTACTTCAAATTAATATTTGTTACTTTGGTGAAAGATGTACTATTAAACTGGTTGCTGGTACATCATTTATGAAATTATTATTATTTTTCATAGCCAAACGAAGAATTTAACAAATTTTAAATTAATATGTTGTGTTTGGTAAATTGTTGAATTGTTACGTACAATTTTTTTTTTCAAATTACAAATTTGAAGAAATTTGCAATTTAACAAGGAAGGTTCCAATTCCTAATGTGATACATGGACACTATGACAAAACGTATCCAAGCATTCAAATTGGAACCTGGTGTATAATACGAAGTGATGTGACGTTAAATTGAGTGACTTAAGATTACAATTTAAAGCAATATGCGATATTCACATCTGATATCAATTCAAACATCGTCTGCACACTGGAACTGAAAAGTGATAAATTGAATTTCTAAATTGAAGCAGACGCTACGAATACAATTTGGAAAGGCTTTTAAAATGTTTTTATCAATATTTCGAAAATTAAATAATTGATAATTCGTAAAATCATTCTCTATTCTTATTTTTTAATTCGCTGTCACATTGAGTAAACGAATTGACGTCCCCAAATTAATTTTCATTAAAAAAATTGCGTCATTAATTTCTAAGTGACAATGTTTTGTGTTAACAGAAAATATAAACCTCGCGATTGTTTGAATATTTTGAAGCGCCCAAAATTGGACGTCGTTTTTAATAACGCATGATGACTCTTGATAAATTAAATCATTATCATGATGTTATCATTAATACAAGTGTAGTTTAGTGAAATGTACTTAAGAAAAGCTTCAGTGATTAATTTTAAGCGAAGTAAATATTCAGTGAACATTAAAATTCTATATTTACATCAAGTTAATTAATTGATGAATTTAAAAGAAAAGACTCGTTATATAAAACACGTCATAATTTAAAAATAGTTATACCTATTACAAAAACATGACTAAATTAAATGTTATTTTATATTGGTCTACAATTTTACTGAATCAATCAATTCTATATACAACTCCAAGTCTCAAGTTTTTCATAAACCATACATTTTAAAATTATTATTCTTAGTCTATTTCAAATATAACATTCCTGTACTTAAAATTATTATACTATTTCTGATGGTACAAGCTTTATTAACAGAAGTATGGTAAACAATGTGATGTTTTCAATTGTTTATGTTAGTTATGTAGCTAATTTACTAATATGAACCAGTAAACTTTAGTCATACCACTTAACATAATTATCACTCTCAATATTTTTAAGATTTTAGTTATTTTTGAATATCTTTAAAAAAACTTATATTTCATTAATTAAATCACAAAAAAAATTAACTGGCCTTTTGTTCTTCATGAAAACCTGTTCAATATTGACCTTGCGAGTTTATACGAGTGGTTTATTACTAGTAAGTTAAATAGTATAAAAATCAAATTTTCTGAAGGAATACCTATACAGGGTACCTATTACAATTTTTGACACTTAATGTTTCAAATCTGATATCGCCATATAATATGTTTCATCTTATATCAGTAAAAGGGTGTCAGGGGTAAAGGGTATTACTATGCGAATTACAGACTACCTACTTAAGTTCTTTGATAAGGTATTATGAAACTAAAATGCTATCTTAAAATTATCCAAATCAAAAAATCAATTCAACCTAGGCCGTCTTCAGTAACAAGTAAATGCTGTAACTGTTCGTACAAAGATGAACTTTGTAATGACTCCGCAAACTATGATCAACTCTGTCTTACAAGTCTTTAACTTAATCGATTACAATCTGTGTACACAGAAATTTAGCTTTGAAAGGCGAATGTTTCTACATTGGTGGATACTATCTGTCGCTATGTTTAATGTTATTATTAATGTTGTTCAAATAGGATATCAGATCTATCAATTATTTTAAACATATGTTAAATTATGTAGAATATTAAAGGCAGTTTACTAAGAAGTTGAAATGTGTTTCTTTCAAATTTGAAATATACCTAGTTTATTATGAAATGAATGACCCAATTGTTACTACAAATTTCATTGTGTAACTGCAGTATTTATAAAGAAAAAGTGATGGCAAAACACTTATATGAAATTATGTTGCCATCACAAAGTTAAAGTACGGCCTTTAATATTGAATCAAGAGTTTGACATAGTTTTTACAAAAGGAACACTTTCATACTACGCAGTTATTGAGCCTGTGTTCTTAGACTTGAAACGCATTTCTCTGTTATTATTTTTCTCGTGTGCTCTAACTGTGATTTGAAGCTGCATTCTCTGTAAATCGTTTTAAGAAACTATATTATGAAACTGATTGATTTTGTAGAAGTTTACTGAACTAATTCAGAATCTATTTCAAGTTTTAGGACAAAATTTCGTATACTCGGCAACAAGTCAACTTGATCAATGAATATTGACTGTTTTGACATCACTTGTGCATGTGACAAGCCTTAAGAGCTCCACACATCGATCACAGCCCGGTGTGGTGACAATCTGTTCAGTAATTTCTTGTGCTCTCGAGATGAATTAGAAACTCGGCAGTCGCAGTAACGTCGCTGCCCAGCGCTGCTTTTGATGTGCGGAACTCCTAAAGAATCCACTGAAATGGGTATGTATACCATTTATCCCTCATGTTATTTACTAAAATAAAACGCTATTTCTATCGGTATACCATAACTTTTCTCTCTTTCGATTGTGGTCTAGATTCACTGGTAAGCTGTTCGAGTAATGAACTTATAAATACCTGACCTTTTAAATATATTGAATATGGTAACCAAATTTGGATTAACACCTTTACAAATATGTGTATATATAATGGCTATTTTGGTATCTATTTCAAACAGTTTTCGAATAAAATTAAAGCTATTACTACGATACTAAAACAAAACCATAAATTAATTAATTAAATAATTATCTCCAATCAAAATAATTGGTAAGGCTTGGAACTCGAATACTCTAATACTATATTTTACCTTATTATCGAAGAAATGAAGTCAGTGTGGTAATTATAACGATATGGACATCAAACAGTATTGATACTTGCAAAATCGAATTCTATATCACACAACGTTTCGGGTATGTGACTATAGGTTTACATATACAGGGGTTTTCTATAAAACTTGACATGTATAATAAATCACGAATGGAAATAACATGGCTTCCTTTTATACAGTTGAAAAATAAGGTTAAATCATTTTTAGAAAGTCAACCGTTTTATAATATAAATGAATACATGACATGTTCATTTTCTGATATGCATGATTAGTGTTATTTATGTCAGAGTTAATTAATTAATAATTTATTTGATATAATTTGATTTAATTTAATATAATTTGAATTAATTTAAAATAATTTGATATGTTTTAATTTTATTTTATTTTGATGTACACCAATGGACACGCTAATGTTATGATATGTAACGAATGGTTCAACAAATGATATGATATGATATGAAAGAATTGTGACATAATGTTCATCAGTTTAGAACGAAAAAGTATCTCAACATTTCCAAATCGTTTTTTGAACATAGGTTGACATTTCACACACCGCCATCTAGCCCTAAAGTAAGCATAGCTTGTGTCATGGGAACCAGACAACTGATATACAATTTTTTTGTTAATATAATACATATTAACACTCAGACATTGAACAAACATCAATGTTCGTCACACAAATTTTTGTCGTAGCTGGGAGTCGAACCTACGACCTACAACGAGAGCAACTCTACTGTGAGGCCGCTGAAAATAAGGATTAAGTTATAGCCATTACTTGAAAATGGCTAATAAAAGTACTTTAAGTAAAAATGTTGTACATTCACTTTTTTATCAGGATATTGAAACTGGTAATATAAGGATTTAACTAATCGAAAGACGAATAACATTTCCTTCGCAGACCTTGCATAGACCCCACACTCAGACGCTTGGCTGATTAATTACACATAAAAATTTGCGACATAGTTTATATGCGATAAACATAGTATCATACTGCATGGTATCCATATATTGTGATAGAAGTGACAGGCAAATAACGTGAGTAAAACTATTTACAATCGATCACATAGTACGCTACAACACTATGTACATTATATACGCAATTATGTATACATTGGAGGATAAAGTTTCACTAGAAGAGGCTTTGTAATATTTCACTTCATCCTGAGTGGGTGGGGAGTAAGACGCCTCATATATCAGTCGATTCGGACAAGGGAGCATTTCTGAAGGAATATCTACCAACTTCCTTCGGTACTCAATCTTGTTTTCCTCATTTTCTTGATCTTGCATCTCGTATTGTTTATCTTCAAACGTTTCGTCATCAATCTCGTAATCTAGGTCTTTTTTGAAAGGGGTAAGGTCCGTTTTTGACTGGGCCTTCTCAATTTTGACAGTACCTAAGTTGGATTTCAGTTTAGTGTCCATTATGCAGTTGAGACGTGATAGGGATGCCTTGAGGCGTTTGCTTCGCGTCTCGTTCTTCAGTTTCTGAAGCCAGGATACGCGGCAGTCACACACGAGCTTGTTACCTGGAGACAAATAAAATAATAAAGTGAAATTATCAAACTGAATAACTGAGCTTCCTGTTACTGGGCCGTATAAATAATAATAATATTGGTGGACATTTCACACAGCGCCATCTGGCTCCAAAGTAAGCTAAGCATAGCTTGTATCATGGGAACCAAACAACTAATATAATACTTATATATTTTTTTGTAAATAATACATATAATACATTTATTAACACCCAGACATAGAACAAACATCAATTTTCGTTACACAAATGTTTGTCCTGGGTGAGAATCGAACCCACAACCTACAGCGCAGAAGGCAGGGGCAACAAACTGAGCCAGTCATAAAGGATAATGACATAAAATATTACGATTGAAAATGACTCCTATGTACCCTACTTTGCTTTACTCACGCCACGCCCCCCGCCTTGATGTGTTTCTATATGAGACATCCATTGTTAGTTTAAATAACATACGTAAAATAGCGATCAATAATAGTTTTTTCTAATAACCTCAATTATAAACTCTACATATCGAAGAACTGAATGACTAACAAGTACATTTTTTTGTTCTAATATGTATATAATATAGTATATAGTTTACTATAGAATTAAAACAAAAACATTGATCCTATATTAAACTTAAAAATAAAAGTTTGAGAAAAACCAATTACAAAGCATAAAAGGCTGTAGATACACAACAAATTTAATTTGACTGAAGACTTGTAAATAACCAAAGAGGATAAGGATGTCAGTTGTACCAGAAGAAATTTTAAATGTCCGGCTTTTAATCGGAATCCTTTTAGGATTAAAATTGTGAAAAAAAAAGCTTGAATTACTCTACGCGGCATTCCTTGGCCATCACAATAGTAGGTCAAATTTGATGCTTTTCTATTTACTATAAAAAAGCCTTCACATATTGAATCTGGAATCTGGAATCTGGATACCCTCAAACTAAACCCAGTAATATAAATAGAAAATTTAGTGGTTTTTCAATCTGAAAGGCTTGCTTTGCATTAAGAGCAGAAGAATGCACGCCAAGTACGTCAGGGAAAGTACAACCACCATCCCTATTTCTGCCTCCAAGCAGTTAACGCATTTGCGTTACCCTGTTCCGTTTTGAAAGGTGTGGTTGCCGGTGAAATTACAGGCACCTGAGACATTCTATCCACACTCAGAGTTACGGGCGTATACTATGCGTCTTGGGTCTCCTACTTTGGTCTTGTCGTACCTAGTAGGGGAGGACCCAAGTCGCGTCGGTGTTAAGGGCAGACGTTGGCTCGTTCCGTGACTGTATCAAATAAGAAATAAAGCGAATATTTGGCTAAAGGCGCTGCTAAGCACCATCTGTCGTTATAACTGGCTCGCAATGATTACTGCCAAGTCTCCCTAACATGAATTAATATTAGTAATTTTTTTAAATTAATAGTTAATACTGAGGACGGTGGCTAGTTAGGGCATTTACGCGCCAGTATGATAGTTTCCTGAGTTTTCTGATATAAATATGTTTATAGTGATTATTTTATACTATACTTTGTAGTTCATGTGAAAAGAAAGGAATGTATATCATAATTTATTTCTTTACTTGATGGTCCAAGTTTTAACGTTGGACTAAAATTTTATGTGAAACTGCTTACCGGCTTTTGGTGCGACTATGTATTTTCATAAGGTCACAACACTAAATAGTTTCCAACAAGCCAACCTACAACATGAACAAAGTTTGGCCGGCTATGAATCAGCTCCTGAAATACACTATTTAGCTACTCTGTGACATTTTAATGGAGCCTATATTTCGCTGAGGGAGATGGTTATATTTTCCACCAAACTGACTGTACTATCATTGTTAGTTATGATTTGTTATTTTGCGCTGTATTTTGGCAAAATTAGTTTTTTAAGGTACCGTTCATTTTGGGCGCAAGTAAGTGGTATATTTAACCTAACAGACAGGCGAATAAGGTGCAAAATACAATAGCGTGCCGTTTTGTTACCTTAAAATATCTTGGTATTTTATGACCTACAAGTTATCGTCACAATAATGTAGGCAGTGCGCTCTCTTAGGTTTTCGGTAAGTTCTATTTATTTAGGGCGGCTATGGAGCTTTCAACGTTTTCATGTTACGAACAGGGATTTTTGTGTCGCCTTTTACTTTTAGATATACATAGACAAAGACAAACATTTATTCGCTATTTAGCACACATATAAAGATACATTACAAAGATTTATTAGACGTAAACAAAGCAAAAATTTGAAAATATTAGACACGAACGCATTGATATGAAACATATTGATCAAATTGGAAAAACAGAAAACCAAATGTTACTTATATGTGTCCTACAATAGCAAAAGGGTCTATTCTCAGCATTTTTCCTGACCACATCGCTGAAATGTAGCTAGGCGCTGGTATTCTGTCAAGATCCATATACCGTGACTCAGGAATTGGGTATGAGTATCTTTGTCAGGCTCAAAATATTGACGTCGTTTTACTAATAAGGGATATTGTAATGCATAAGAGCAGTAGTGTGTATTGTGGGAAAGTAATAACCTGACCGGCGTTCTTAGCACGTACAGTACTACTTTTCATACATACTAGTTTACATGGAGTCGTCCATTTTTTGGTTGATATTTGGAGATGAGAATTCTATTTGTTCCCTTACACCTCAAAACAGGTATTGAGTCTTTGCCGGTTTGCTATCGTAATCAAGCTATTATCTGTATCTTAAACGAACACGTCTCATAGACGAATCTTAGAGAAAAACAAAGAACCACCTCGCTTCTGTTCAAAATCACCAATGAAATCACAGGAGTTATATCAGACCGTTAATCAACGGACATCGTTATAATGCCAATGGATTGGAACTGTTCGGAAGGAGTAATTGCCTGGTTAATTGCTATATTCTTATACTGCGAACATTGGCTTGCAGCTGGATCATTCCCACATTATGCGAGCATTTAAGTCATACACACATACAATTTAGCCTTTTTGATGATAATACTAGCAATGCCCTCCGGCTTCGCACGGGTACCACTCAGTATCAATGGCCGGATGACTTGATAATTAATATTATCCTCCACATGATTCAATATCAATAAATAAAACTGTACTGAAACCCATTAAGAAGTTTTTGGTATAAGCCTAAAATTGTAATGTCTGCCCTCATGTATATATAAGAAGACAGAAATAAGAAGCAGGTTATTCTACGGGGTCGAAGTATCTCCGTAAATGCCCGCGCGGGGCGCATTTTCTCCAATTCCTCCCGACTCGCAACGCCCCAAGCCGAGGTCCGAACCTAAGTGGTGCCCTTGGTGACGTTGTGTGTAATTTTAAGTTTTACCGGTTGAGAGCCGTCTGCTCTCACCAAAAGCCCGTGTAAACGCTGTCAAGGCCATCTGCGGCCAACAACAAATTGTCGTCATAAAAAATAAAAAAAGCAGGGTATTTTAATTAATTATCGAGTCTCTAGTGATTGCTGGTAGTATAATTTCCCAGGCCACCTTAATGCTAAGGCATAATTGGCGAGCACATCAGTCATTCCCACATTACTAATCTTTTTTATGGTAATATAGCGGCTAAGTATTATTTCTTAAGATTTTCTGCCAACGGAATCAAAGTGCTAAGTTATGATTCTGGTTATATTATTATCGGTTATATTTACTCATTCCGTGCCGTAGAGACATAGGATAGAGAATGAAGATTTAAAAACTGGTTTTTTTTTTACACATTTTTTTGTATATACCTAATATTAAAGAAACTTGTCACGAAACCAATCTGTACCATAAATATAACTAAATTAACGTTTAACCATAAATAATCGTTTTGTTTACTGGAACCAATCGGTAGGAATAGACTCTGATTGCGTGAAAGGAGATTCATTGAGGCGCACTTTCATTTTTATCACCCTGTTACTAAGCTAGTGACTTGATTAAGAAGTAGTATTAGTAATAAAGGCAAAATAATTAACCCCAATGACATTTATTTGTTCTATTCAGGATAACCATGTACCTATTAATACCTAGGATTCCCTCCCTATGAATGATCAAATTAAATATCATAAATGAAACTGAGACTTGTAGCGCAAATAATGACTCCAGCCGAGATTAAACCCAGGACTCCCGCTTCGAAGGCAGGATTATCAACTTACAAAGTCGGCAAAACCACATTACGTCAACAAAGTAAAACAATAGTTCTGAAGGCGGTATTATATTGTGTGGTTTAGTGACGCGCTAGAAGCCTATCTTTGCCATATATTTTGTATGGTTATATTATAATAATCATAGTTCCCTATACTTTTGTCGCGTCCAACCCAAAACAATATAATCCAGTCTTATTGTTCTTATGATGTCCAATCTATAAATTGGTTTCATCATTATTTACTAGCTACTCCACTCCGGAGTCATTACGAATGATTGATCGATAATTCAAGATACCAGGCAAATGGAATGGTCTATGGCATTTGTAATTGGCAAAATTTTCATAATACGGGCTTCTAATGAGGATAGAGTTAAGTACTTTCTTACTACGTTAATTTGCTCGATCCAAGCCTGTGTGAGATATAATGTACCTTATTTACAACAAGAGCTCAATCCAGACTAGCGATGTCGCATGTTTTAAAATTTTTCGTTCTAGTACAATACATCGTACATTCCTCATGAAATTTTCTTCGTACCTAATTGGAAATTGCCAGCATAGTGACCTCACTACTTTCTCACTACTCACTTTTTTCGGCTTAAGGATTTAAATTTAGACACCTGTCCTTTTAAATCCTTAAGCCGAAAAAAAAATAGAATAAAACGTAACACTTACGCTTATGGAGGAATACCTTATGTAAAGTAAACATACCATATTTTACTACTATTATAAATGCGAAAGCTTGGTTGGATGGATGTTTGTAACTCAATCAAGTCCGAACGGCTGAATGGATCTAGATTAAATTTGGCATGGACATAGATTATAGTCTGGAATAGCACATAGGCTACTTTTTATCCCGGGTAACGTACGATTCCCACGGGACGACTTATTTACCGCTGGTAACACCGCGGGGCGCAGCTAGTAGATAAATATAATATGTTTATTTTCGATAACTTAATCATTAAAAGTTGACACAGTTTCGAAACCAGCGTTTAAGTAGATAATTTTTAAAGAAGAAATACTCGTAAAAGGAGACTTAGCTCTTTTTTACACGAATAACTTATTTATTACATAGGTTTTATGTATTAAACACTTTAATCTCAAGATGACATACAAGGAAATACTATATTACACAAAATCAGACAGAAGAAAAAATATAAAACTGGGTACTTGAATTCTTTCTTTCTTTCCTTCTTCTTCCCCATCGAGGGTCGGATAGGGTTTGAACAGGCTTCAAACTTATCGATAAGTACGCGTGACCTTATGTTTTGAATATTGACGTTTCCAAGCCATTTCTTTATGAATTCTATGGAAATAAAGTTTTTGACTTTGACTTTGACTTTGACATAATGAGTGTCTTCAGCACGACCGTAGTCAATTCAACATGTTATTGATACAGTATATCTCAAGCCACGTCGGAAAATATGTACTATCATGGTCCAGCCGTTCTGTCTGGGCTGTGGCAATGGTTTAATTACCCGAATAATGCGAACGAGAATAACTTTATGCACATGGACGGCTCAGATTGGCTTATTCGAATTTAATCGAGCTAAGTGGTTTAATCGGATTATTGTCGTACGCACTATTTCATTGACGAAATTATAGCAACGCTTAATTTTATACTACATATTTTGTTTCCTGAGTATTTGTAGTTTGATAGGTAATTATTATCATAATACTCATTGGCCTGAATTCTTCTGAAAGGGCTATTCTGAAAACTTTAAATATATATTAAATTTATAAAATATTGCATAATATTGATGTAGATATGTCAAGTTGCTCTAAGGATAGGTACTGCTATCATAAAAAAATATGCCATCAAGCAGTACCGCATTGATTAATTCTTTTTTGTAATTTTTTTCTTCCGGTTTGAAAGTAGCGATTGCCTTCATTCCATGAGAATTTCACTCAAAATTACGGTTGATTAAATGCGTCTTGGGTCTTTCCATACCTAATTAGGGGAGAATCCATAACTTATAGCTTTTGTTATAGGCAGAGGTTGCCACTTCGTATCTCAGGTGGGCAATCTCCATCCATTATTAATTCAATTACACTATTTTGGCAGATGACAATGATCCCGTAGCCAGCTAAATCAAGATTAAATGAAATGTGTAGCACAAACAAAAGTAACAAACAAACACTCATCCATATAAAAGGGACTGGCTCGTCGTAATCAAGCCAACCAAGTTACGAATTAGTAGATAATTACATTTCCATTGATTTATCGCCTCGACACGCTAACTTAGTTTTGGCGAAACGGGAAACAAGGATAATTAAAACTTCCCGACTGAAGTTAATATAAAACGTGCAAGAATTCAAAATCTGAACCAACTGAGAACAATTAAAAGTAATCGACGACTCACCGTCCAGAGAGATTGACGCGTAATTCGACTTCATATTCTCCAAAATATTATCCACAGTTTCTTGTTTCAGCGTTTCCAAGCGGTTATTCCTCAGATCGAGAACGTTCAACTTGCGAATGTCATTCAGAACACCATCGTCCAATACCTCCAACTTGTTATCGGCCAGCGAAAGTTTCCGCAGCTGAGTCAATCCCCCGAAACCCCGCTGCGATATATATTCTATTTCGTTCCCATCCAGGTAAAGTTCTTGAAGACTCCAAAGTTCGGCGAACGCCAAATCACCTATCATCGTTAATTTATTGTTTCTCATATCCAACGTTATCAGGTTAGACAGCCCCTGGAAGTTCTCCCTAATGACGACTGTCAGCAGATTGTTGTCGAGATCAAGTTTTATCAGGTTGTTCAAATGCTTGAAACATCCGTCGTGCAACACCCCCAAATTGTTCTTCGATAAGTATAACCTTTGCAAATTCGGGAGGACGTAGAATACGTCCCGTTTCAATTCCGATATCTGATTTTCGACTAAGCTGACGTTTGACAGCATTATAAGATGAGCGAACGACATTTTCTCAAGTTTGACAATTTTGTTCTTTGGGAGAGTAATTTCGCGGAGCGTCGTCGAGTTTGTGAAGGCAAATGAAGGTATGCTATAGATATTTGCGTATTGTATGTTGAGGAATTGTAGCTGATCTAAGCGTACAATCACTTTAGCTGGGATAAATGTCAAACCTCCATCGGCGCGAACGTTGAAAGTGAGTTTTTCTATCTTCGGCTGGGAGTAAAAATTTGACCAGAATGGATCGTCTTCTGCTATTCCTCCGTTGAACACCCAGCAGTCCGCTTTAGTGGCGGTCTTGATTTTGATGCTCTCGCAGTAACAGTGCACCTTGGAAGCTCTGTCTTGTATATCGCAGATGTTCACGTAATGCGAATAGACGCTTTTCTCGTTCTTCCACCTCCTTTTGTCATTCTGTCTGCTTTCTGTTACGTTGATTTCGACAATCGCAAAAGCGATCATTAGGATTATATATTTAAGGTCCATTTCTGTTCTTCATGCGGATATCTGCAACAAAGAGAGGGCGTTTAGCAAGTTCTTTTGTTTTGTGTTCTCGCATTAACAAAATTGCTGATTGGATCGTATTGTACTGAGGTGCCGTTAGAGAGGCGCGTAATTGACTCCACGGTCATTCTGGAACAAAAGTTAGGAGAACTGAGAATATAAAAGATTTCACGTAAGAGAGAACACATTATGAACTTTCGGGGAAATGAAAACAAGTAATTCACGAAAATGAAATGTTAAATTCTTTGAGTGTTTCGTATTAACATTTTCCTCGAAACATGACGGCCCTTTTTATAACGTTCATCACGATGAGGAAAAATAGAACTTAAAAATGTACAAAGTAGTATGTTTCTGAAGTGCTCGAGTTATTTACTTGCTCGACCTATTTAAAGCTTCTTTGCTATTATTGAGCGGATCATCATTCTTTACTTTGAAAACGAAACATCAAAATATTTTGATGCTTTGATATTTTGAATTACGTTTAATGAACATCTAGAAAAGTGTATTATTAAGAAATTAAAAAATGCTGCGTATTAGGACCTTTTTCATTTAAAAATAAACTTGAGTTTATTATATATGGGAATATATTGATAAGGGCATTTAATTCACGTACGCTTCACAATGGGATACTATTAAATAGAGATTTTCAAAATTTTTCAGCATTATAAGAAAATGATCCCGAATCATCGTCGAATTGCCTCAGCAGATAAGAAACGAAGGAGACAAGAAAACTCAAAAATGACTGTAAATATCACGTCAATTATAAAAATAATGTTAACCATACTAATCTTGTTAAAAAGACATTGTATGAAATGTATATCCTTTGTATATCCGACGCTAAAGTGGCATAAACCAACAGTTTCCATTAAAGTTAATAAAACATCTCAATAGAGATAATTTTTAATAGAATTATTAATCCCTTAGACTCGCCTGCATCCGGCCTCTCAACTCATTAACGCGTTAATTGAGAAGTTACTCAGCTACTAGGAGATGGGTACTGGTACCAATAACTGTTTTATTGGATGACTGGCTTCTGTCCGCGGATTCAGCTGTTACCGAGATAAACAGTAGCCCGCGAGTTATTCCATATGATGATATACCTACCTTTATTACAGTTTCACACAAACTATTCTTTTGGAGAATAAATGTTACTCTTAAATACCGTTACTAATTTTGGGTCATCTTTAAATAAATAAATAAATTAAAAAGAATATAATAAATATTGATCGACATTTCACACAGCGCCATCTAGCCCTAAAAGTAAGTAAGCTAAGTAACATGGGAACCAGACAACTGATATAATACTTATATACGTTTTGTAAATACATACATATTTTACATATTAGCACCCAGACTGAACAAACATCTATGTTCGTCACACAAATGTTCCCGAATGGGAATCGAACCCAAGACCTACAACGCAGAAGGCAGGTTTACTATCAACTGAGCTAGGAGGCCATTCTGATATAATGATGAAATAAATAATAATGATAAATCATATAACGATAAATAAAATGAAAAATATATATTTTTAAATACAGGCAGAAGTTATTCAAGGTCTACATCTATTAGTAAAATACGTATAAGTAGTTTTATGGCCCGTTAAGTATCAAAAATATCTTTGGTAAGGGTGTCTTGCTTCATTTTGACTACTAGTGATAATTCCAGGAAAAATTATTGTCGACTAAGCGGACATTCTAAGAACCATCCCATTTCGTGATGTTCCCTAATGGCTTTGAGGTGCCGTATGAAGCGTATGAAGCTTCGAATTTCATAGACACGTAATATTTTGGTATCTTCGAGCTTGTACTTCCGAGAATATGTGAAATTGAAACTGTATGCTGGCAACTGACGGCTAATAACAGAACATATTCAGCCAAATGTGAATAGGAATACCGCAGAAACAGTACCCATTCGTGGTATCATTAGAATGTATTTATTATATGCAGTTACTAATGGACTCGCTCGTAAAGTCATTATTAGGCTCATGAACCACAATTATGCAATTTCAGCTTCTTGATGGTAAAAAAATAATATGTTTAACGAAAGAAACACATGCAAATTTTTAACCTTTTCTCTATGAAAAATAAACAAACAGAGATGGTTTTACTTTAGGCTATATAGGCTAATTACCTATTCGATACCCAAGTATTCGAGCTGTTGATAACTCATTCCTACAGGAACTAGGCTGGTTTATTCAACAAATTTATTGCTCTTTCCTTACCTTACAACCTATGCGAAATATTCCTCTATTTGTTTGGGCGTGTGTTCAAATGTCGCTCTTGTCCAGACCGATACAAGGTTGAAGGTTGGATGTTGGAGTATTTTGTGGTATAAAATTTATTAGGCGATGATCCCTGGGGCACGGGCCCGGTTACACAGTCTGTTAGTCAAAGGATGTTTACACCTTGCGTGCACTCTGCACTACCTTAATTATCCCTTGATGTGGAATTAGTTCCAAAGGAAATGTTATATTATTGAAAACAATTGGATAGGAAAATAATTTTGCATTGTGTACGGACGGAAGTCACGCTAACAAAAACACAAATGAAGTAATTTATTGGGGAGGAATTAGAAACGATGCGGGAAGGATTAACTTTTGAATTTGTTTTTGCAAATATGTTATTAAAAATAAAATGATTTAAATGTTTGTCGGAAAATCATTTATATGATCACTGATCAGCATAAAGTTCTTGTGATATAATGATTGTTTGTTTCGAATAATAATTGGAATTGGATTTTTCCTATCATTGACGTGATTTGATGTCTTGTCTTAAAGAAACTTCTCGTAATCATTAGTCATTAGCGAATTGCACAGCTCATCTGCTCGTTTGCTTTTAAAATACAAAACCTACCCGACATGTTTTTGGGGCACATTGTAAGTGAAATGGAATTCCATATTTTCCGGGCTTTTTTGATTCACAATTATACATACATACATAAAAACTACTATTTGAAACTTTTAAAACTAGGAAGTTAAAATGCCAAGTTGACAAGTTGGAAAAAAATATTTTTTCCAAATTTTTAACATGGCATTTTAACTAGGAAAGGCAACCACAATAAAATGGCACTGTGACGGAAAGAGTGGACCGTACTTATATTCCTGAAACCAAAGCATATCTTGCTTGCAATTTTATTACTCTGCTAGTAACCTAATTTGTCAGCGTGGAGATAGTGTAGCGCATTCAGACAACTACTTCCTAGTTAGTTATCATGGGCCCCATAAACATGTCGGGTAGGTTTTGTGTCACGGCGCCGGCGTTTCTTCATCCTCGTGGGCGTAGTTTATAAGGGTCGTTAGCCGACTAAATGAAATTTAATGCAGACAATTAAGTTCTTGAATTTTTTGCGTTTTGTTGTACTTTTTTTCGTTATTCGCGCCATCTAGCCCAGTATTAAACATAGCTTGTACTGCGGGAACCAGACAAGTGATAGATTTTTTTTTTTTTGTAAACACGTAGTTTACTACAAATGAACACCCAGAAACAGAACAAACATCTATGTTCGTTACAAAGTTTGTCCTGGGTGGGAATTGAACCCACGACCTATACAGCGAAGAAAGCAGAGTTATTACCAACTGAGCTGCGTGGCCAGTCAAGTTGAGGAAGAACAATATTATATATTTTATCAACCTGGAAAGGTCTGGGATAGGTAGAGTGGCGAAAAATATAATTCAGATTATGAATTTTATCTAAAATTAAAATGCTAAATTAAATTGATAAATAAAAAGGTGGAATTGATTGCATTGCAATGAATCTGTGTGCAGCGTTCTTTAAACAAAATATTCCCACTGTGCAATTTCATCCTCCACCATCCACTCGTATTAAAATGTCCTGTATTTTAAGATTTCGTTGAAATGACAGGCATATAAGTACAACTCGATCTTTGCTAAACTTAAAATAGGGAAAATCTAAGTCGTAATGCTATTGTTTATGGGCATACGATCTGTTCTTTTCACAACAATACATATACCTACACCGTGAAGAACCATTGTTTTACACTGACTGTGTTTCATTCCGGGACAGCCCACATGTTTGTTCAGTGACGCTCCCAGTCACCAAATTTAGATTTTAGTAAAATAGGGTTCCGCCGCCTGTATGCCCGTCGGCAACAACCCTGAGGGTCCCGTGGGAGCTGATCAGGACCGCAGCCGTGCGTGATCGCCCTGGCTGATATCTCGACAGGCCACGCCCTGCGGCTCTACCAGTGAGAAATTTATCTTACCTCGGCAAGTTATTAGGGTTTTAGAAGGTAAAACTTAGGTAAAAATGGTTGTCTGTAAAGTCGGTTTACTGACGATAGTTGAACGTGTCAACGTCTTAAGAAAATACTGATGGAATGGTAGCATTTTTCAAAAGAAAATTTTAATTTCATTTGTTTAATAGATTTTTATGTATGCACTTGATACTCGATCAAAACATGTAAATGTAAGTATTAGCAGCTGTCCACGCAGACGCATCGCTCACTCAAGTAGGAGAGAGACGGATGTCGAACGCTGCCGAACGCAAAGGCCGATTGTGCTTCTTTGTCGCTCGTTCCGCGCTCTCGCTTGCACTTGCACAAGCCTTACACGGAACGCCTCAGAGCGAGGTAACGCCGCATGAGTCATGTTTTTTCGTGCGTGCAGCCGGCTCTATCGAATTATAAGACGTTGACACGTCAAAATATGTTTGATCTTATCTTTTGACCCAGTGAAAAGAGCATTTGTCCGATATTCGAATTCAAATGGGATTTCAAAAACTATAAAGCTCAACGAGTTACCAAGCGAGTTTTTTTAAGAGCATTAGAACCCACGCCAAGTTCAACCAGGGAAGTACTGTCGTCATGCCCATTTCTGCCGCCAAGCAGTGACGCATTTGCGTAACTGTGTTCCGGTTTGAAAGGTGTTGTTGCCGGTGAAATTACAGGCACATGAGACATTCCACCTACACGTCTCACAGTAACGGGCGCATACGATGTGACTTGGGTCTTGTACCTAGCAGGGGAGGACCCAAGCCGCATCGGTTGTTATGGGCAGAGGTTACCACTTAACACCAGGTGGGCCGTTGGCTCGGTCCGCAACTATATAACATAAAAAAGTGTTTCCAGGCTTGACCTTCTTGCAGCGAATGACATTGACATTTACCCACTGCGGCAAGTTGAAAGGTACGGAGGTAAAGTAAGTAAAAGTAGGTGTTGTTTTCTCTTGTTCCATATCAAAGATAGTCATCGTTTTTGAAAAATTCCTTTTCCTTAATCATTCTATAAATGGTAATATTTTCTGATAACTAAATGTTTGTAAATCCACAGGTATTTTTCTATATTGAAAATTAGTATGACGTTGGAACGGTGTGATTAGTAAAGTGCCATCTAGCTTAAATTAAGAATAACTTGTACTAAGGGACGGATAGATAAGTTATGCACGTATTTAAAATTATACAAATAAATACATTATTAACAACCAGGCACAAAACAAACATGTATGTTTGTCACACAAATTTTTATCCTAGGTGGGAATCGAATCTTAACAACCAGACATAGTTATGATCTGTCAGACCAACTGAGCTGTCAGGCCAGTCGGTATTATTATTTCTTATTAAATACATAAATATTTTAACTCGCTACAATGAAGGGAGCTGGAAATGTAGCAAAAATGCGAACGATGCCGCTGGCACTTTTTCATACAGACACAAATATGACGCGTTAGCCAGAATTTAAATTCCTTCAGAACAACAAAAATATGAACACGGCCAGAGCTGCCGCGGACCAGACCTTAATATTCCATAAGTAATTCCTCAAAGATAAGTCTTGAACGTGTTGAGGTGAACCGCTTGGATCAAATATTCAGACACTTTATTACTAACCCCGAGTCGGTCTGCGATATGAATTTAAGACTTCTAGCCTCTATTTCAAGAGCTTTGAGCAAAATAAGTTTTGAACAAAAATTTATAAAGAAAATTAAGTTTCACAAAGAAAACAATATTTTGATTATATTTTAGTTTATTCATTTAAGTCTAGTCTGACCGTTATTGAATACTTTTTTATAGTTGGCTCAATAATAAAATAATATTTTTATATGTGAAAGTAGCCGAGTGTACACTGAGCTCACTGGATGTGTGGTTAACGGTAACCCATAAATATTATTTTATTATATTACTATCAGCCCACATCGTCCCACTATAGGTCAAAGTCCCTAATCCCCTTCCACTCGTTACAATCTTGCGCTTCTGAGGTCCAGTCTTGCATAAAGATGTCAAGGTCATCTCGCCATCTCCGTGTGGGTCGAACACGATGCCGCTTTCCGTTATTAGACAGATAGATAGAAAAAAATTTATTGCAACAGAAAACATACATAGGCGAACTTAATGCTAATTAGCATTTTCTTCCAGCTAACCTGTGTGTACGTTCACCTCTAACACTAACATACCAAAGGTCTTTAATGCATGCTGTGCTGTGTTTAGTAACAAAATTTTACTCACAGGTATTCATAATACCTGTGAGTAAAATTTTGTTACTAAAAACTGTAAACGAATTACTGGCTTCATTATATACATATAATTTTATTAGTAATCTTAAATAAATAAACAAAAAGGCGCTTTTCAAGGGCGCATATTAAGTTTCCTGCCTATTTTATATTTAAGTGTATCCACAGCTGTTTTCAACTATGGAAGCTTACTCAAAGCACTCTCTAACACGCTAACTGATATATCTCACAGTCACTATGTTGGTGTGAGGTAAAAAATACCAACAAAATTGGAATCTGTCGCAACGGATCATATTCCACGGCACTGTACGGACTTTTACAATGCGACAGACCCAGTTCAGAACTAGGTATAATGTAACGTGTTAAACAAAACTTCTCGCAGTTTGCCACACTCTGTTCGTGATATAACTCATCTGCATATTTATGGCATTTACATTTTATTCAGCCACTCGCTGCTAGGCCTGTTAGGAATACTATTTTTAAAAGTCATATTTTGCTGAGACTTTCTTTACAATTTTTTCTAATTAATTCTTTATTGTGACCTAGTTACTCTACGTGTTTTGTACTGTCGGTATAAAAATGTTTTTATGCAAAACGTGTCGAATTTGCTGCTTATTTGGTATTTTGTTTTGAGAGTCTTTGAATATTTTTATATCAGACTGACCCTGAAATGAAGGTTTTCTAGAAAAGGATAGGAATTTCACTGTACCATTGTAAACACAGAAAGTGTACAATAGCCTAGATTTGCAATAATGTAAATTTAAATAGGGATATTTATTATTTTTTTTTTTTATTTTTTTATTGTTTCGTGTAATCTAGCTCTTAAGTTGATTAACACATATTGAGCTAAAGTAGTCTGATTCAGTTAACTAATTATTATTATAATATTTTCACAATCGAAATCAAAAAAATATCGATAATTTATTATAAGCTAAGAAATATAGTTAAGAGCAGAAGAGCTTATGCCAAGTTTTGTATGTGGCAGGGGAAATTACAGGCACTTGAGACATTCCACCTTCACGTCTCTGAGTTACGGAAGCATGTGATGCAACTTGGCAACTTGGCCTTAACGAACCTAAGTAGGGGAGGACCCAAGTTGTATTACTTATTATCAGCAGAGGTTACCACTTAGCACCAGATGGGCCAATAAAACCGAAACTACACATTGAAACAATGACATTCTCAATCTCTCAACAGGCCAATAGAATTGACGATTTCCATTTGAAATAACGGCGAGAATCCGCGTTTAATTCGTTCACATACGCAATTTGCCGATCTCGTGACTATCAAGCACTTTCGCGTCAAACCACGAATCACTTGAAGCGAGCATATTCGCCAACGATTAAAATGACCGCATCCACCAGATTCAAGTTAATTGCACGGTAAAAACCATTCGTTCGGCTACAATAGGTTCATTAGTGAATGTTCGCCGAATTTCAATTTGCATGCGGTCGGCTTAAATCACATTATAATTGACAAATCGGTTTTATTCTGCCGACTACACGCATACTCAATCTAATTGTGGTTACGTGTGGTCACCAACTCTTATTTGAGATATGTGAAAAGAATCTGCAATTTAAACTCATATAACAAATTTAAAGGTAAAAATACAGTCTGGTGTTCAAGAGAACTGCCTAAAATACATAAACAGTGAACATCTGTATATAGTGATTGGAGTTCTCTTTCGTTTGCTTGTATTTCCATTGCTAGATACAAAAGTCGCGTTTGTATGCCGGGCGTTTGCTACCAAAC
Organism: Chesias legatella; assembly: GCA_947359385.1. NCBI lineage: Eukaryota > Metazoa > Arthropoda > Insecta > Lepidoptera > Geometridae > Chesias > Chesias legatella. The sequence goes on along the minus strand of OX375769.1, from coordinate 10,425,040 downwards.
GGTGCAACACAATCGCTACTAAACATGGGTTAAACTGATTAACTGATTAACTGACACAGTGACTGACGACTGACTGACTGTGGTCAGTTCTCTCGCTTCGAAGCTGCGGCTTAACGATCGCAAGTCTTGGCGATTTAATAATATAGCCCAACGACTCTTCTATCTTATTTTTATTTTGTGTGTTATCCCTATATACCTTACTTTTTTAAGGCTTTTGTGTTTGCGTGGAGTGGGGGTGACTAGTAACACAAGCTTCTAGCCTACCTCTAGCACCAGTCTCTCATATAACTGGTTTTTCACTTAAATGTTGTATTCACTTTTAATTTTACATATTTAATTTTTTGTGAGAGACTATAAATGTATTATTATTGTTACTCTAAGTTTCTGAACGAAATGCATTTCCAAGTTTATCAGAAGCAACACTCTGTATAACAAGTATATTGTTAACCGATGATCAGATTTCCCCAAAGTTCCACTCCCATCAATCATCCCCATTCCATTATAAAGTTCCACAACACGCGTACGGACGGAAGCGTTCCTTTTGGCACAGATACCTTATGATACTTTAGGTAAACAGTATCTCATTTTGTTCCTTGCTTCAAAGTCGGAGCGCGTCCGCCCCGCTATCCGCCCGCCCCCTCTGTCGTCATGCTCCCAATCCAGTTACTCCACTAAACGAGTGTTAGCTCACTAGTTGTGTCCTAGACTGATTTAAAAACGTTTCCCAAGTTTTTTACTCAGGTCTTTCTAAAGTATATGAATTCTGAAAAAGTGAATCACTCAGAATGTTAATATTAATAATAATGGTGGACACTTCACACAGCGCCATCTAGCCCCAAATTAAGCACAGCTTGTACTATGGGAACCAGACAACTGATAGAATACATAATATACGTTTTTGTAAATACATACATATGATACGAGTACATATTAACAACCAAGCACAGAAAAAACACACAAATGTTTGTCGAACCCATGACCTAGTGCAGAAGACAGAAGTTCTACCGACTGAGGCCTGCCATATTGTATTCACTGTTTTCAAAGTATTCTTCCCGACCGTTTACACACTTTTTCATTCTTTAAAACGACTGGGAAAAAAGTCTCTGGAAACGCTAAAACTGTAAAAGGTTTATTACCCCCAGACGCTTCTTTTTTTACCTGTGCCTCGAAGTTTACCCTTAAATTTTAGAAACAAAAAGAAATCAGTCAGTTACTTTAACGCAGTTCTGTAACTTTACCAAATCAAAGTGCCAACTGGGAACACATTAACAAGTTACCGTTAATGCGTGATTAATAAATATGTAGAAGCGAATTAAAAGCATTAAATGAGTACTGCATAACGATTTTTTCTTTGAAATGATTTCATTTAGCTTGTCTCCTACCGAAGACTTAGGATGTGTTGTATTTGGGTATTTGGGTTTGATTTGAGTGGGGCACATAACGATTCTTGTTTTAATTTATTTAGCTACGTATTTATAATAAATTGGATTTTTTTTAAAGTTTTGGCATAGTGTGCTTTTCAAAATGTCTATATTTTATTTTTCTGTCAATTTTGTCGTTCAATTAATTTTTCATGTAATAGTATAAGTCAGTGCGGTCATTCTTGTGAAAGTTTCGGTTGCTTTGTAAAGCACTAATACGTATCAGAAGCAACAAGTTATAGTCTCATTAAAATTATGGCTCACCGTGGGTCAATTAAATATAAAGTCTTGAAAACACATATCGCATAGAATTCATTTAATAGGCAATCCAAATTGTCATACCCAGAAGCAGTAATTTTTTTGGGTTACCCCTATGAGGTATTAGTAAAGTTGTATAAAACATTCTCAGTTGAGTGGATGATTGTGCTTCCAGGAAGCTAGGAAATACTAGAAAACTAAGAAAGAGAAATGATAGCGTAGTTTCGCTGCTGTTTGTTTAATATTCTGTGTAAAAAATATTGCTGTTGTAAAATTTTATACTTGCCCATTCACAGTCGCGTCCCATAGGGATGTAATGACGTGGAGCAGAGCGCCAATTATGACTCGGGTAACTTGTTGGGTAATATTTTCGGGGTTTACGGCCACATAATGAACTGATAATTTCGTGAAATACGGCCGTGCTCTGGATGTAGACAGACAGAATTGTAAATGTGTTTCAGAAAGATTATTATCAGTACGCAAAGAAGGAACAAGGGCGATTTTAGTAATGACTTATCGAGATTGCTCATTGCAATAAGACCGCCCATTTGTCATTTCACATTTAGTGTACACAATTTTTTTTTTTTTTTATAATTATTCTTTTGTAATGTGGTTTACAATAAAGAGTTTTTTTTATTGTATCGCTTATCCATTTGTAATTTGTCATATAGGTTTACAGGTTTTTATTTATCATAATTTGTATCTTTTTTGAATAATCGGTATTATCAGATAACTGAATTCTCTTCTGCTGTATTACAGGGACGAGTGTCCTAATAACGCAAAGGTGTACGCAGGGAAGACAGTCCACCACGAACATACTACCACAAGAAGGACCCGAGTAATTTGATTTGCCTATACTAGTAAATATGAGAGTGCTTTCTATTTTATTTTATCAATTCCTTTCAAACCGTAATACAATAATACGAATACACATTTTTGGCAAAAATTTGAGATCCCTGTACAGTCAACATAAAAATAATCAGATTTTGAAATAACTATTTATTTATTTACTTATATCATTAGATGGCCCACCAAATGTTTAGCTGCTGCCCGGAGACATCCGAAGATCACTGGTTCAAAACTTAGACGCACACCAATATATTATAATCATGAAAAAATTATGTTCGAAATATTTTCGATTTTTCATGGAATAAAATTCTTGATAATACCAAGTATAGAGCCGGAAATTCATGAGTACGAATGAATCCTCCTTAATCATTTTATCTCAGAAATTGTTACTCTGGAAGTACTTTCATTGGATAATATGCTTTCGTATAAATGAAGCAATTTTAATATCAGTATTATTCAATTTAAAATGTATTTTATAACCTTTAACTATTACCGGATGCTTAATCTTTATTTGATTAAAACTGTCTTGAATTGAGGCGCGAAAATGTGGTAGCCCAGTAGAGAGTGTATTAAAAACAAATGAGTTTTTCGCTTAAAAAATGTATAAGCTATATATTACGCTCTCAAAATGAGAAGGGAGGAAATGAAACCGACATATAAAAAAAAATTGTATGTTGACATTCGCACAAAAATCCCTCTTCGAGGCACACTTAAATCCTTTGACTACACTAGTTCGAGAAAGCCACGACTAGTAAAAATATCAGTAGTGATAACATTTTGCCGTTGACTGTACAAAGGATCAGAAGGTCATAATCTCACAAAGCTGGGCGAACAGAAACTTATCCAAGAGTCTTGATGCGTTTTGATGGGTACCCGTGGCCCTCCATTTACACCCCATTATACTAAGGGACGGGCAATGCGCGATAAGATTTTCTTTGGGTTGTTTCGGTGAAAATATTTTCAGTGGCTTTGATCCTTTGCTTGAACATTTAAGCTTCAATACACCATATTGATAAGATAATATATACACCATTTGGAAAAGTTAAAATGTGGGTTCCATTCCCATCCAAGACAAATATTTATGTGACAAACATGTTTCTGAACCTAGTGTAATATGTATTAAATTTATATATTTACATAAAAAACTATAAGTGTTAGGTATATCAGTTTTCTGGTTCCCAGGATATAAGCTATGCTTAGCTAAATGGCGCTATGTGAAATGTCAACCAATATTGAAGCTGCTTTTGTAAATGAACAAATAAAGTTTATCTTGTCTTATTTAGTTATTTATATATTTACATAAGAATAAGAAAAACAAAGGCTGCTAAACCAAAGCAAATAACAGTTTTATTGCCAAATATGGTGTGTAAAACGAAAAATATTCACTCAATGAAATTTAGCTTTTACGTAATTGGCTAAGTAAATTACATGATTAAAAGATACATTTTCCTAAAGTCTTACTTGATCTCACCAGTTTTCTGTTACTTAATATTTTAATACGGCAGTTAGATATTGGAATATAAAATAAATTGATATCTCACGTGTAAAACCTGCTTATAATTTTATTAATTAAGTCAAAATGTAGAATAATATTGGAGCCACGCATTTCATTTATTTTACCCTACTAACATAATAACATTTACATTGAAAAACCCACTCGTCGACATTTGAAGTAGAACAGGCCACGCAACGCTAACGATGTAATAAATTATCCGGATCAGAAAATAATTTATATAAAATACAAACGTCTTATCTTGATCGTTAATTACAGAAAGCTAAAGAGATTTAAACAAAAACGCACTTTTTATACTTTTCACAAATATCCGATTCAAAGGCGGCGTCTGTTCTCAATAAATAAAAATCTTATAATTATTAATTAAAAATATATAATATATCTGTGTGTGTGTATTTCCTAACTGTTAATAAAATTTTCAATAGGCACGTTATTTCTCATATATGATTTCTATGTGCTATGCGTATCATGTAAAATCAGGAACTGTTATTTTCCGGGAATGGAAAGGAATCAAGTCACTCCTCTTTCTCTCAAAACTCGCTCAATCTTTTCCAAAAGCTACAATTAGACAAAGCTGTCATCGGATGAATAAATGCAAATTTAAATACGAACCCCACTGAAAAACTTATCCTACATAGTTAATTATTCTTCCCTAAAAATTACAGTTTTATATGACAGCACAGTTGTAGACTGACAGAAAAGTTTTAGTGAAGGATATTTCACGTTTCAGATATTACTTTGTGATACATACAGTTACGTTCGTACTTACAATTACAATTGTACGAATTGTTTGTAGAATAAGACTGCTTATCTGTACTTGATTTTATAATGGTGTCCAATAAAGGTATAATGATACAATATTTATGGACATTTCACACAGAGCCATCTAGCCCCGAAGTGAGCAAATAGTGTAATGGGAACCAGATAACTGATATAATACAGAAATAATTTATCTTGTAAATACATACTATATAATACATATTAATTATTGACCATCGCCCAGACACAGAACAAACACCTATGGTCGTCATTCAAATATTTATTCTGGATGGGAATCGAACCCACGACCTACAGTGCAGAAGACAGGATTACTACCAACTGAGCTATGAGGACAGTCTATGTACATAATCTATCTTGTTATTTTTTCCATGATCGCGATGGCATGCACCTGTTCATAATAAGGTAACTGAAGCTAGTTAGTGAGCGGCTGCTACCTTTATATCACTTTATAACGAACGAGTGTATGTGGTTTCATCATTAACTATCCTGTGTAACAAGGCACTTCTACACTGGCCTCAAGCTAACTCTTGAGAGCGAAAAATTTATTAAACATGTTAATACTGCGGTCGCACTTTACTTATTTTTGTTTGTCACAGAACGAGCAGATGTCCAGCCTGAGTAGAGCCGTATCGCCTTCTTAGTCAAGAGTAAATACCCCCGCAAACGAATCTCACCAGTTCCGGTAACGCAATTGCGGCGAATGTCAAAATCAGGTTAAGTCCGGGGTCAAGAAACAAAATCAAAATAGAGCTCATTCATACATGTTTCTCTGAAGGCAGAGTGTACCACATTTCACCAAGTTGTTTACAATGTCATGGAATTATAGACGTGCCAATGGTGAGCTCATCCTTCGAATTACTCTTTTTTTATGTTATGCAGGTGATAGAACGAGCTGACGGCCCACCTGACGTTAAGTGGTACCATGGACAACAACAATACGACTCAAGCCCTCTCCACCAGAGTATGAGATGACTCAAGTCACATTGCGTTGCGTCCGTCACCCTGAGACGGGGATGTTACGTCTCATGCGCCTGCAATATCACCGGCACTCCCTTCCACCGAAAAACAGCAATACGAGTGCATCACTGTTTGGCGGCAGATTACCAGGTGTGGTGGCAGTACTTCTCCAGGCGAAATTGGCTCTACTGAGTTAATACATTATTCCAGTAATCTATTGACTTTTTCTATATTCTATTTCTTTCTAACGTACTCCCTAATGATCCGGTAGCGAGGACAAATTTTCCATTTACAAAATTACCAGCAAATCCGAACGTTCAAATATATTCTTTATATTCACAGTAATAAGTCTGTATTCATACAAGCTTATAGAATACGTAATGCGACTAAGTTGTTACGTGGTCAGTCCTCTACTTAGAGCTTATCCCTAGCGTCCGTCTAAATTCTATTAAAACTTAAAAACACCATGCCCATCTGAAAAGGGCAATTTATTCACTTTATAAACAAGCGAATTACATGAATAATGAAGCGAACTAAATGTGTTTGAATTATCATTTTTGAATAAGTAATGTGGCTTTAATGTAGGAAAGAATTAGGCGAGTGTTAGAGAGCTTTTGAACTTACTACGGTGGATTTTGTTAAACGAAATAAACCTAGTTTTCAAGCGAAGTGCGAGCCCAAAAAGCAAAGTTAGATGTGTGTACGTAAGGCGAAGTTATTACAGGTTTGTTAAGTATTGTAACGTATTTTTATGTTAAGCACATTGTGAAGCTTCGCAAGTGAATATTGTTTTTAATGTGAAAAATGGTTGTCTGTAAAGTCGGTTTACTGACGATAGTTGAACGTGTCAACGTCTTAAGAAAATACTGATGGAATGGTAGCATTTTTCCAAAGAAAATTTTAATTTCATTTGTTTAATAGATTTGTATGTATATATGCACTTGATACTCGATCAAAACATGTAAATGTAAGTATTAGCAGCTGTCCACGCAGACGCATCGCTCACTCAAGTAGGAGAGAGACGGATGTCGAACGCTGCCGAACGCAAAGGCCGATTGTGCTTCTTTGTCGCTCGTTCCGCGCTCTCGCTTGCACTTGCACAAGCCTTACATGGAACGCCTCAGAGCGAGGTAACGCCGCATGAGTCATGTTTTTTCGTGCGTGCAGCCGGCTCTATCGAATTATAAGACGTTGTCACGTCAAAAAGTTACCAAACGAGCTGATGGCCTACTTGGTGTTAAGAGGTAACCTCTGCCCGCAACAACCAATACGGCTAAGGTCCTTCCCTACTTAAGTACAAGTCGTATAGTATGCGACCGTAACTCTGAGACGTGAAGGTGGAATGTCTCATGTGCCTGTAATTTGGGCAGAAATGGGTATGGAGGCAGTACTTCTACTTCTTTTATATGCATTAAGTAAAAACCTGTTCTTTTAAAATTACAAAGAAATACATTTTTTTTTGTATAGATACAAAAAAAACAGTTTAGCTTTCCGTATTAAAATAATGCATAAAGTTCCCTTCACATCTGGGCGTAGGCATTAATTAATAAGTTCATAAATATAACAAAACAGAGGGTAGTTTTTAATTTATTACCATGCACGGTCAATATTAATTTATTAAAGGTATCTAAAGCACATTAGGGCTTATTAAAAAGTGATTGATAGTTCACCGTTTTGTTGATTTTATGATAACTCACCCTCCTAATGTCCTTTAACACGACCCATTTCAAATTAAAATGTTCCCCGTGAAAGACTTTCCCAGTCCCTAGTGGCGTGAATTGCTACGTTTTTACGCTATGTTTGTTCTGGGTGGGAATCGAACCCACGACCTAAGCACAAAAAGCAGGGACTACCGACTGAGCTATTAGGCCAGTCATAGCTCAGTTGGTAGTAGAATACTAAGTAACTTAATATTTAGAAGTAGTACTAAACTACACACAGTATTATAATATGCAAGGCACAGCCCTCAAGGGCCACACGACACTCCACTATTAATAGCACTGTACAATATTCACACCATCAATATTAATTAACTCAGCATCGAGCTGGTTCATTAAAACTTATGCGGCTATTTAAAAACCGGTTGCTTCCCCTACCGTGGGTTTAATAACTCAATACATTAAACGATTTAATTCAGTTTCACTGAAAATCTCTTCTAAATATTGAACATTATCTAAGATAAAAGTTATTAACAGCATACAACTTTTTTTGGTTGTATTGAAAAAAAAAGTTTGCACTATGATTGGACGATTGCTTAGATATTCTTTTCATCCCGTTACAATGTGGTAGCTGCGGGTACAGTAATTTACATACTAGAAGTGCACTTTTTGTATCACAATAGTATCAGGATAATGTAGGTCGGTTGTATCTGGTTCCCATGATACAACCTATGCTTAGACTTTTGAGCCGCATGGCGTTGTGTGAAATGTGCACCATTATTTGTTTTTTTTTTTTCAACTCCCGCGACACTTATTTTGCAAGTGCTTTGGAGTTACCCGTTGTACATACTGATTCCGAGTAGCAGTGTGTATCTGTTATCAGCAAGAGGCTTAAGTAATTGGTCATGGGGCTGTCATCATCAGGAATACTGGGTGCAGCTGGGTGAAATTTTATGAAGTAGCTAGGCTGTGCAATTCTCATCGCTCATGTTCCGTATCTTGGTACAGGAAGGGACCACATGTAAGATCTCATTAAAGGGTTCTTTGCGATAACCTCAAAGCATTTTATTAAAAAAAAAAACCTTTATCAGCCATATTAACATCATATTTAAAAAAAAGTTGAAAATAAAGAAAATCTGTTGCGCGTTACAGGGCTATGAAATGTAAAATTAAGTGAATGAGTTTCTCCCCCAAAATGTTATAAATATGTTAAGACATGTTTCCTTTTAAGGAACACGAAAATGGATATTTCTTAAGGAATTTTCTTTATTGTGTTCTCGTTGGTTAACATGAGGTCGAAAGTGGTCCGATTAAATGACGGAACTCATATGGCCCACCTGTTGATGGGAAGCAAGGTTTTCTCTAACAATAGCAACACAAACTATAGTTACACATTTACTTTATACAGCATACGGATTAAAAAAATATACATTTAAAATCATTTTCATTGTAATCGCAAGCACGTGGTAGAAGGTGCTTCCATCCGAAACTGAAGAGTTAATTTTAAAACCACCACTTTTAATTTGAGCTTAAAAGTTAATTTATGCGCGATGAGAATATACGAGTATATAGGCTTATGTGTGTTTGTATACGTACTTGAAAGTTTGTGAAATGAACCTTACCTCGAGGATATAGTGACCAGTTTTAGTCCTTGTTTTGTCATTTAAATTAGTGTAATTAAAATTGAAGTCTGAAATTTATTTCGTGTAATAGTAATTGCAGAGCTTGCAACAATTTATTGAAGGTTTAAAAGGTTTATGGAGTAATTCCAATTTGATTAAGCTGAACGCAATCCCTTGCATAATTGTTTCTATGTTATTTGTTTGAATGGTCACTATTTATTGAAAAACCTCGATCGGCAGCTTATTATGTGGGCATAAATTCGTCACTAGTACGAAAAATCAATATATGTGATGATGTATAATTTAATGTCATATTATATAATAAGCTGAGTCGGCTAAGTTACGTATTGTGAAATTAGGCCAATCATTTCACCATAACTGACTTATCAATTTAATAAGTGAAATATGGACAAATAATTGGACAATATTTGAGAAAGTGGTGGCCCAGTGACTTTGAGGCTAACCAGAGGTCGCTGGTTCGAATCAAGCCTAGCAAAAAAAAATTGTGAAGAAAACATTGTGAAAAAACAAGCATTTCCTACTACCTAAAACTCAAAGACGTGTATCCAGCGCATGAGAAGAGACTCTATGCACCACACTGGTTCTAGAGAGCCAGAGACTCCACTCGTAGTAGTGTCCTAATCATTACTCTTTGTGTTATATCATATACTGAATATCATAAGCGCATATACTGTACTTTAAAAGTAGTAGAACTCACACCAAGTTCTTCTGGGGAAGTACTGCCACCATGCCCATATCTGCTACTGCCAAGCAGTAGCGAGTTTTTATGATGATAATTGCCAAGTGTTACTGTATTCCGGCTCGAAAGGTGTGGTTGCCGGTGATATTACAGGCACATGAGATATTCCACCTAGACGTCTCAGAGTTACGGGTGCATATGACATGACTTGGCTCCTATCGTACCTAAATAGGGGAGGACCTAAGTCGCATTGCTTGTTATTGGCAGAAATTGCCACTTAACACCAGGTTGGCCATCGGCTCGATCCGTAACTATTAAACATTAAAAACTGAGAAAACATAAAACATGATACCTAAAATCTATTACTTGCTACCTTATGGTTCAAACGACTTACATACCTTTAAAGGTAGGACCGACGTGAATAAGAACGAAAAGCGTAGGCTTAATAATAGGATCTCGTCCTTTGAGTACGAAACCCAAAAAATTCGTTTGATTTTTAAAAATAACTAAATAGTAATTTTTCTACAAAAGATTATTTGACTGTTTTCCAAAAAGCCGTCAAACTAAAAGAAACTTCAGTCGCGAACATCGCAAAGAGTATTCTCATCTCAACGAAACAAAGACTGGGAAACCATCCCAAAATAATTGATTTCCTTTGACAAGTCCAGATTGATGTTGGAAATCGTACATTTTTATGGGTCCGGGAATCGTCTATTCGCGCTCGATCGACCTCGCTTTTGTCACTCCATATTTTATTTACACGCACGTGTCAGAAACTCACGACCTTGGACGTTTACGTGGCTGTGTCGGACGCGACTCAATAACGATTTTTTAACGGCCGAACTTGTCGTTTATTTCGTTTGTATAAGATCGAAAACAAAATTTGCCCAGCTAGAGCCCTAGCACTTGATCTGCAGATTTGTTGTTTTTGAGTATTTTATGTGACTTTGGATCCTAATAATAGGTTAGAGCATTTATAGTTAACTTTGAACCGAGCTACGAAGAGCGCGCCTTTAGCGAAAGCGTCTCACGACACGTTTTTGCGCTCCAACGCTGTCATGTAATGCAATAAAAAATGCATGACATAATACTCGTGCGACCAAAAGTCGCATCTTATATTAAATGAAAAATGTAGACTCATTGCGAGACAGTTCTTCAAATGTGGCTTCGTTCAGAGGCATCGACGCCCCATTACCTAGATTAGCTAGGAATCTTCTTAGGAGCCATTTGTGTGCTGTCGAAAAACCTACGTAAATAAATGAATTCTCATAGGGAAGAGGAATGATAATGTTTTTTTATGTGATATATTTATGGAACGAGCCAAAGGTCCACCTTGTGTTACTTAATAACCTCTGCCAATAACAAGCAATACGATTTGGGTCCTCCTCTACTTAGGTACGACATGACCCAAGTAATAAGTAGTAAGTAGTAACCCTGCCTTCTGAGCTGTAGGTAGATGGTTCGATTCCCACCCAGGACAAACATTAGTTGACAAACATAGATTTTTATTCTGTCTGGATGTTGATATGTATTTTATGAATGTATTTACAAAAACGTATATTAGTATTATATCAGTTGCCTGATTCCCATGATACAAGCTATCCTTTGCTCAGTTTGGGGCGAGATGGCGCTGTGTGAAATGTCCACCAATATTTATTTATTTATATTATACGCATTCATCACGACGGCCTTCGGTGAATGTGAAATTGCGCATACTTTTGTACATTTGTGGTCGTCTGGATATGAAACAGCACCCTCTAGATTAGACTCAGCGTCTAACCGCTGGACCAAGATGCTCTCTTGAAAATATAACCTCCAGACAACTCAGTCCATTGTTATCACACATTAGGAGAAAGTCGCAATTGCGTATATAATTTCCCTGTAATTTCTGTAGGCTGCTTTACAAAGTATTTTACCTTATCTAAAATCTCCGGGTCGCCTCTAGATTTCTGTAAGGGCTGGATTACGATCTCGGACATGTTTATTCCAAAACGGTTTTATGAAAAGGTTCAAAATGTTTTACCTAAACGATTTGGGTCGTTGAAAATTTGTTCGTTTGTTTCAAATGTTTGTAAAACATTTTAGTACGAAAGCCTTTCGTTGCTAATGCTATGCCCCAATCCAAATGTTGCAAGCGCTGTTTCAATGAAACTTTTAGCATTTTCATTTGAGATCAAAAATCGACCTAGACAGTTTCCAGTTAATTATGTTTTGTAACCTCAAAGTAGTGACAGTACCTATAGCATTTCTTTGAATAATAATCATAATCGTATTTACGAATGCTTCTTTCAGTTATAAAGTATTTATTGTTTCATATATATTAGAATACTTTTAAGCGGTAGGGAAAGTATAGTCTGTTTCAATCTAGATAATAATATTTTCAAGTCAATTAAAATTTAGTACAAGGCAGCATTTTACTAGAAGAACTTAGCCACGTTCCTCTGTTGAAGTACTGCCACCATGCCCATTTCTGCCGCCAAGCATTAATGCATTCACGTTACAGAGTTCCGGTTTGAAAGGTGTGGTTGCCCATGAAAGTACAGGCTCATGAGACATTCCATCTTCCCGTTTCAGTTACGGGCGCATACGATACGAGTTGGGTCTTTTCATACCTAAGTAAGGGAGGACCCAAGTAGTATTGCTTCTCATGGGCAGAGAGGTTCCCACTTAACACCAGGTTGGCCATCAGCTCGTTCCGTAACAGTATCAAATAAAAAACTCCTTTGAAATGTTTAGTACGAATAATTAATAATAGAATTTAAAATATATTTTTCCTCTCCAATGTATCTCCTCTAACTCAGGTGTGCCTTGCCGGAGACTGTATTTGTGCAGAAACCAGAACTGCTTTTGCTCAAAGTAAAAGTTATAAAAAAAGTTAGTAAAAAGTAAAAGTTAAGTGAAAAGATACAGAGTTAAGTGTTCCCTATATTATTTCAATTTCCAAAACTCTATATTTGATCATTACTTTAAGGAAACTTCATACATTTAATAAAATATAACGATAATCTTATTTACAAGCCTAACGCCGTAACCTCATAAATAAAACTTCACCTACGCCAGCAATAACGTGTGAAATATCGCCAAGCGTGTGCGTGACCGGCCTTTGTCGTTTTGTTGTAATGTATTCGGTTAATTGTCCCGCCAGACTGTGTGTTACATTGCTATTATAAAATACTATATATGTTGGAGCATAAGTAATCAAGAATGTAAATTTGATGTCATTAAAATGAACCCTATTATTGAGTCACCAAAGTTCAAACCCTCAATATTTTATACTCCGTAATATATTATACACGTATTATTTTACAAGTAAGCATACAATGCGTTGGAAGTCTAGGGCCCATTGCACTATGTACACACATATTAGTCCAATAAATCGCAAAGCGTTAAAGTTAGCTAGCTAGCTAGCTTAGAGTTAAAAAATGCACTCACACATGGCCACTTACAAACCGCACTACATACTAACAGGAAAATGCTAAAAAAATTCAGATATTTATTATACTTTTATCTCGAAATCCCGCAACTTATTACCTACCCATTACTCGTACGTAGGACCAGAATAACTTCATTTAAATATTTGTACATGAAGGCATGAATTGATCTGTATTTTATGTAATTTATATTCTCAAACAATTCGATTACTATATTCAAGTAAGCCTTTATTTGCCTATAACAAAACTTTTGTTTGTTACAACTCAAGAAAATATAATCAAGGTTCACGAAAAGGCATAGTGAATTAGCCTCAGGCATGCGAATATAAAATAAGGTAGGAAAACTAGGTTTGTTTAACATAGCTAGAATGTATTCTTGGGTGAAAATCGTGGACGATCTCACGTAATAAATTATAATGATATTTTGCGTTGTTTATGGTCGTTCGTGACTGAAATTAAGTTTTCGGGTGGTTTCGTCTGATTAAATTTAAACATACAAACGTTTACACCGACGGGCGTAAAGGAAAAATAAATTTGTAGGGGAACGCCCGAACACTACATATTTGTAGTTGCAGATTACATTAATATACACGTGAATCCCTAATTCCGTTGGAATTACTTTATTCTAATCACGCAAATAATTTCTCAAATGAAAACAAATTCTTCTCGCGTATACCATTTCTACTTACAGACGGGTTTAGTGTTACTTTCATAAATTATGACAGTGGTGTTGAAGACTAACTCCACCCACACATCGTACTTCATAATCCGTAAAGCCGTTTAGGTCACAAAAGAACATACATAATAAATTAATATAGACTCTCAATGTTTATAAATATCGTTTTCAATCTATTTCGGTGGTGTTTATTTATTCTGAAAAAATAAATCTATATCTATATCTATAATGTTGCTTTATCGGCTATGCCTTCGTGAAATCTTTTTTTATTATCAAAATGTGAGGCGATTAATGAAACATATCTTCACATGTATTTTTTGATAATTAATTTTCTAAATTTACATCAAAATATCTTTAAAAATACATCGTCGAATATTTTATTCACTTACTCTAATATATTTCTCGATATGAAATATTCACTTCATCCTACAAATAACATTTCACTTTTTATCAACGATATAGCGCGGAAACGCTTTGATGATAACGACGTTACAACGAAGCGAGAACGGAATACTATGGCGTAGACACCTCGGAGTGTATCTACGCCGTAGCATTCCGACGACGACGACTGCGATGACATACTTATTACCTGAATTGAATATTGCTTTTAAATATATTACTTGGTTGGATCGATTGGCTCTGTGAATGTGTTAATCAAATAAATTATTATGTATTTTATCAGTCCGCTGTCATCTCATGATCATAATCATCATCAAGTCTGTCCTAAGCACTGCTGGATAATGGCCTCTCCTAGTAAGCGCCACTGAAACCATTCTCCGCACCATGGAAACTAGTACCACTATCATGAAAACTATATCACGTATTATAACATAGACTATGCAATGGGGTAAAACTTGAAAGAAAGGCTGGACCAATTCGTTTTTTTTCATATTAAATCCTATGAAGAATTTCATTAAGTTTATCGTTTATTAAAGTTTATATCTCGGAAAAGTGCAGTGATTTATTCACGGTGAATAGTCAGAAAAGTCATAAGTAATAAATAAATGAATGAATAAATACTACATTTCTTGTGAACTTCAATTTATTTAACTAAGAAAAGTGATGGGTAATCTGACACTATATACAAAAATGTATCTTTAATCTTGATGAAAACTTTTTAAAGTTCGAGTTTCAGTGTTAGCGATCATCGTGAGAAATCAGCAAATAATTAATTCTAACGATATTATAACCTCCGTAATTCCAGTGCTAACTTCGTTTGGAGTCGTGCGCCTCGGATATGCCTCGCGGTCGTGACTCCGTCACATAATATATTACGTAGTGTACATAATATGAAAGTTATGTATGTGAGAAATATAATTTTGATTTTTCCAAGGCGTATTGTAAGTGTTCTTGCCTGCGGATCGTCTGGAGTGATATTGGACTAAATCTTTATATTAATTTTAAATAGCTAACTGAACTACTAGTTTCATTTCGATGTCTTTTAAACTTTAAGAACATACCTAGACTTTAGAGGTAAAGAGAAGAGCAAAATGAGGTTTTAAAGAAATATTCCCCTGCAACATACAATAAGCTGAGTTTAAAAAATTTCATTTAATTTAATGTTTGGCAAATTTTGTTTGAGCGTTTATTTTTCATCCTGTTTATTTGCTTCTTTGCGCCCATAACGTGTATTTTATTCACCTCTCTGAACTAAAATACTCGTGGAACAGCGGGAACTAGAACTCACACGATACATTTTTCCTTTAGCTCGTCACATAAAAATACTCACGTGTCCAGGGCCGGATTTGAGCCGCTATGAATAGTTGTGGCTAATTATAAACCAGAGTATATTTTACTATATCTTTATAAATAGAACTTTTATGATATTCCAATACATGAAAGCAAGATATGTAAAGTTCAATAAAAAAAAAATGCTATTTTCTCAAAATTATTTACCCAAATCAATCGGTGTTTTTGACCAGCCGTAACATTTTTTGGCGTTAACTGACTTACAAAACCGGACATGCAGAAACATAGTTTCACCAACAGATTTTTATTTTAAAAGTTTACTTCTACTTTAAACCTAGCATTAGAATATCCACTTTCATAGATGCGATCACACAAATGTTTACCCTTCCTGGGGATTGAGTCCAGGGATTTCTTCATTATGAGGACAAGGTTAATACCAACTTTGCTCAGTAGCAGTAGAACTCGTGCCCGGTTCACCCCCGAAGTACTGCCACCATACCCATCTCTACCAGTAATTAATCGCGTTATACTGTGTTCCCGTTTTAAAAGAGTGGCTGCTGCTGAAATTACGGCACATGAGATATTACGACGTGATTTATGTCTTGTCATACCTAGGTAGGGGAGGACCCAAGTCATGTTGCTTGTTATGAACAGAGGCTGCTCCTTAACACCAGGTGCATCTTCTGCTCGTTTCTTAACTTTGTAACATAAAAAACTAGGTAATTATGAAGTGGCAATAAAAATCAGTGTTACAAAATAGTCAGCCTTATTGCGCCCCTGAAAGCCATAAAAATTCCACAAGGAGAATTCAAGCGAAAAACGGTGAAATGAAACGTAAAACGCTGAGTTATAATGTGTCACAATAATTACAGCTGAATATGCATGAGCTGGTCATGTCTCTCACTTGAATATTTTAATAATTGACTGTGTTAATTATCACGCGATGGCATTAGTGATTTGATGGTTATTTTAGATCGATAATTGTTCGTTACTCAGTGTGTACTTTTTATATAGAATAGAATAGAATAAACATATATAACAAATCTCTTGCATGTAATTTGAAGTATTGTAAGAAATATTGTACTTAATGTAGGGGTTTTGTATAATAAGGTTTATAGGCATCAGGGAGGCCGTATTTGAAGCGATTTAATAAAAGTGCCTACGCGCCGCTTAACTGTTTCATATGAGATCACCATTCGCAGGGTTTTCTGCGGCAAAACGGAACGAAGCCAAGGTAATTTCTCATTTTCTATTTCGTATTAGGTAGTTTTCTCTAATTTCTTTCTTTTTCGTAGCATGACTCGCCAACCTATTTGCTTCTCAATTTCTCAGTCACTGGGCGCTACTTGCAGACTTCCCCAACACAAATTCCTAATTTTGTCCATTTTGGTCAATCAACACATCCATCTCAACATTCGAATTTCCGCTGCATACAATCTTTTTTCATTCCATTGATGACCTAACATTCCGATCCGTTCAGACAGGTCTGACATGAAAATATTTTTACTATTGAGTACAATATTTATTCATATTTAAAACAACATGTGTAATAACATATATTTTGCTTAAATTATAAACGTTGCAAGGAGACATCATTCGTTAGAAAATAATAATAAACGTCTCGCTACAAAACCAGCACGGATCGGTGTACTAACGACTTCCACCGTTTCCGGTAGCAGCCTTGCGGATTTCGTAACAAACTAGTTAGTACTCTGCAAAATCCAGAGCCGTGGCAACTTCCTATCCCGTCTAGTGAACTCGTGAACTCATCCAAACGAAAAATAGCACTAATTGGTTGTCTGAACTCTGCTACGCTACAACCGGACTCTAATCCGTGTGGATTTGTTAACCCTTTCTCTAAGAATTATAAAGACTTTTTTTACCAAAAAAAAAAGCACGTAGTGATCGATGAATCGATAAAAAAATGAAATTACAGGCACATGAGACATTCCACCAACACGTCTCAGAATTACGGGTGCATATGATGCACCTTGGCTCTTGTCGTACCTGAGTAAGGAGGACCCAAGTCACTTTGCTTGTTATTGGCAGAGGTTGCTTAACACCAGATGGGCTATCGGCTCGTTCCGTAACTGCATCAAATAAAAAAACAATGTAATAATGTTTCGGCTATTTTCAACAGCCATCATCAGGCTGAATATTAGCAATGTTTCCCTGTGCAAATCCCTTAAACATTTATGACTAGAGTCGCGTTAGTTTTTGGTAAGAAATAACAATCTTTTGTCGATATGCAGATTATATATGTGTTCTTCTGTAAATCATTATGCACACAAGCTGACAGGCCGCCTGATGATAAGTGGATACCGACAACTGCAACACTGGAAGAGTTTTCAACGCGGTGCTAATCAGCAAAAATCTCTAAATGGATGTACAGCGACCTTTGTCTGATTGCATATATTAATAATATTTTTTTGGTGGATATGATGATATGCTATCCTTTACCCTAAATAACAACAATATAGCCGATTCCTTCCAACCTAAAATGGTACTCCAAGAGATAAATCTATAAGTGAATACTTGAAAATTTCATGGCACCCATACACTTTGAATACTGTATTGTATGTATATAGAATTAAATATGTATCTAATTTTCATTCTGAGATATAATGAGTTCGACTTTGATCTTTATTTTTAATTTCTGAATCTATTTTTTATTTATCCTGATTACAGATAAACATAATTGTAAAAGGATTAAAGTACACCTCAAAGAGACTCCCTTCGTGCACTTAACACAACGAAAGTAACATCCCCGTCTCGGGGTTATGGACGCAACGCAATGCGACTTGAGTCAGCTCGTACTTTGGTGGAGGGGACTTGAGTCGTATTGCTGTTGTACATGGGTGGCGGTTACCACTTAACATCAGGTGGGCCGTCAGCTCGTTCTATCATCTACATGACATAAAAGAAAAAGTCTAGAAAATACTCAGTATATGCCAGTGAGCCAACACGCTGTCGCTTAGTTCAGTTACTTTTATAAAAACAATAATTTGAGTAGTCGAGTACGGCCATCCCTGAAATACGTAACAACTGCGTAGATCAAGAAGTTTGGTTTCGTCTGTGTGATTACAAGTCTATTCTAATCAATATTCGGAAACTTTGTTCTGCCTTCCGAATTATTTGTTATCATTCTTCCGTTCAGAAGTTGGCTTAGTAAAGTATATATGTCGGTCAGCCGAGCCAATGAGTTAATTAATTGGTCGAAATTACTTCCCTGAATTATTTACTTTGTTTATTCGTTTGAGAAATGTTCTGATTGGCAACCTGTGAACAATTAGTAACTTTTCGTGAGTTCATAGGGTTTTCACGCTTACAAGACCGTGCCCCCCATTTTTCTATATTTTTTTATGTATATATTTACTGTACACCTTACATAAGATAATAAGAAAAAGTGCATACAAAAAGAGAGCTGAACCCTCAAAATAGTTTTCCCGTAGCAACCCTACAGCGAAGTGATGATAGTGGTAGAAGTGTGTTTATAAATTAGTAAACAATAAGTGATTTGGTCATTACAAAATGAAGCACGACTAAAACAAACCTATAAAAAATTACAACTTCAAATAATATAAAAAATATATATATTCCATAGTTAACAAACCCACTATAAACATTTTATATCACCTCGAATATTTAATTAAGAAAAAATAATTAGTACATGGAATTTTTATTTATGCGTTCGTGACGAGTGTACGTTTTAAATTATGCATAAAATGACCATACGTCACGGAATATTATTGGGGTGACCAAAATGTACTTCCAGATAATTATTTAGCTGTGGCTAACAAAGGAATTACCTCAACATTAAAAGCAACGAATATGAGCATACTTTTAAAATTATTGTAGTTTTCAACGTAGAATAAGAATAGTCTCATTTTTTAAAAATATCATTTGGATTCATAATCTTTCATAATTGCCTTATTTTATAGCAAAAGAGTGTTATCTTTAGTAAATAATCATATCTTATTATTCAGCCTCTCAGAATTAAGAAATTCAAATTCCCCAAGGCATACACTGGAACTTTCATAAAATAAAAGTTTCATTATAATTTCTAAGTAGCCAATATCCAACTCAGTTACAGCATTATCTTTTCAGAAAACTTTTGTTACTTATGAAAATGGATTAACTTTTAAACTGATATGAAATGTTGAATGGTTTTTTCTGTTTAGACACAGATTTATTACATTATTATAGAAAAAAATATCGCAGACCAAAATATATATCATACGTTCCTTCATTGCTTACTCTTTTTTTTTAACTGGGTTTTTTAGAATTTAACTTGGGTGTATAGTGTTACTTAAAAGAGTACGTTCTTTTTTGACACATAAACTCAAGTAATTGATATAGACTATATAGGTGAAAGGTTATAGAACGAGCGATGATTTACCTTAATTACTAAAATACTGATAGGAGAAGAAATTTTGCTTTCACGTGATTTCATATAATAAATTGCACTCTTTTATGTGTACCAAAAATATTTTGGATAATTATATCTATTTTCCCCCATAGCATGATATCGCATATCAAAGCATATTGCTTTCTTTTTTTTCTTTTTTTTTTTTTTTTTCATTTCAAATTTCATTTCAAATTTCAATTTCATTTCAAATCTTATTTTTTTTTTATTTCTGCATAATAACAAACAAAGGTGACACTTTAAAATTGTTACGAACTGAAACCTAACGCTTAAAACACACTTACAACTCCTCACCAGGATTCTCCATGGCGTAGTTGGCATGAACACACACAGACGCACAAAAGAAAAATCCGAAATCCGAGAACAGTCTGAAAATCTGAAATGACTGGCTTCATAGCTCAGTTAACCAACTGAGCCAACCACCCACGACCTACAGCGCAGAAGGTAGGGTTACTAACCAGTAACCCTACCTTCTGCGCTGTAGGTCGTGGGTTCGATCCCCACTCAGGACAAACATTTATGTGACATTTGTAACATTGATGTTTGTTCTGTGTCTGGGTGTTAATATGTATTATATGTATGTATTTACAAAAGAAAAGTATATAAGTATTATATTAGTTGTCTGGTTCCCATGATACAAGCTATGCTTAGCTTACTTTGGTGCTAGATGGCGCTGTGTGAAATGTCCACCATTATTATTATTATTATTATTATTATTATTATTATTATTATTATTATTATTATTATTATTATTATAAATCTCAAGCTATATTCGTAAAACAATGCTTGTCCTAATCGGAATTCTAAACCAAGACCCCTCTTTCAGAAATAAATTTTGCTGCCGATTTATTTACAGATTATAATTCAAGGATAATAGAAACATTTCTATATCATTTGTCACATTATATACCAATTACTACGCACATAATACAACGTTTTAAAGGTATAGGTAATTACTCACCAAACAAATATTTCGAGTCAATTTTTTTATTATTCAAAGCGACATAACCACAGTCTATCGCTGTGGATCTATAGATTGTAGATTTCGTAGGTATGTATTTATACTGTAATTGCCCTTCATTAGTATAGGAATAATTAGTCTGATATACACCCTATCTTGACT
This sequence comes from Chesias legatella, assembly GCA_947359385.1. NCBI lineage: Eukaryota > Metazoa > Arthropoda > Insecta > Lepidoptera > Geometridae > Chesias > Chesias legatella. The sequence continues at coordinate 10,403,937 of OX375769.1, read as the reverse complement.
TGTCTTTTATATATGTAATTACCAGCAATGATTTGTTTCGAAAACAAGTTAACGGTAAATAAATAAATAAAATATTTATAACTATATACATAACAGGTACATAAGAACACAAATGTGGCGTAAAATTTCTAAATTATACGTGTTTTACAATAATTATGTAAGTTAAATAGTGTATTTCATAAAAGTAAAACAAAGCAGAATATGTATTCCAAAACCGTAGACATTTACTATAATTTATATAAATAAATATAATATTATATAATATAATATAATTTATAATTTATACATATGCACGGGAATACAAAAATTCTATACCTCTATATTGACGATTTTTACTTGGTCTTATTGGCCTAAGTTGCAATTGTCCCTTTCGCTCAGTACGGAGGAATGTATTGGGTGCATTGCTGCAGGAAACACATTATAGAATACTGATTTATCAAATGCTTCAGTGACCACCAAATGAGCTAATATCGATTCAAAATAATGTCTTTTCAGTTTCGTCGCAGTCCGGTTTCTTTTAACAACTAATTCTGGTGTTTATAGATCACTATATATCGTGACCCTACCGATAAAAATCAACATAATCGGGGACCCTAGTTAAGAAGTGCTGATGCCAGGGCTAGTGACGACGCCTTCATTTCCTAGTAGGATAATACGGAGTCAGCAAAAATGTGTTTGAACATGGTTCCCGTTAGGAGAAGACTTAATTTCTTTAGACTTCTTTTAGATTTTTGTAGCAGTAAAACTTGTGCCAAGTTCGCCTGGAGAAGTACTGCCACTGGTAATCTGCCGCCAACCAGTGATGCACCTGTGTTGCTGTGTTCCGGTGGAAGGGAGTGGGTGCCGGTGAAATTGCAGGCGCATGAGACGTAACATCCCCGTCTCGGGGTGATGGACGCAACGCAATTCGACTTGAGTCATCTCGTACTTTGGTGGAGAGGACTTGAGTCGTATTGCTGTTTTCTATGGGTGGCGGTGACCACTTAACATCAGGTGGGCCGTCAGCTAGTTCTATACCCGAAATTACATTAAAAAAAACTAACAAAGGGCGCTACAAACTATGCGTTTGGGAACATCTGTGCCCATAAGCAGTTACATACGACATGGCCACGGTGAATCTTAAATATTCGCCACGAAAACTGCACTGCTCTCTTAGACATTGCCACTTTGCCAACTTCAGAGAGGAGACCGTCAGGTACTTAAGGTTTCAGTACTAGCGACGGTAAATCTCTTAGTCAAGATAATTAATGATCACAATCCAGGGTTAGAATCCTACTGTTAGCTGTCGAGATTGTATGATATAACTTTAGACACTGCTCTAAATACTTAATATGTTTGTATTCCCTCTAGAATAACACTTTCTTATAACCTGTATACCATTAACATCATAATACAACATCATACATAATGTAGTGGGCTATGTAATTAATAATTTTCCTTAGTTTGTGTAATCATTCTAGTGTTAGTTCATTCTTGTGTTGTAAAAAAACTTAGGCTCTGTATGAGGTCTTCAGAAATATATATTTTCTAAAGATATAATTGTTAAGAAATAAAGCTGCTTAACTCGCATTCATGTCTCTCATAGAAACATGAGTTTCATCCCTCCTCGCAACATACCCAATGTTACTGATGTACTCCACTCACTTCGCTACACATAAATAATAATATCCCACTTCTCCAGGAAAATGGATCTGAGAAGGTAATCCTCTAAGTTCCAGGAAAACTCTTTGCGGAGGTCAATTACTAAGTAGGTAAACGCGCTTCAAAGGAACGAAAATAGTGTCTAAATAAATTATGTATCAAATTAGTATAAACAGTTATTAGGGTCTGTACTCAAAGGATGGGAACCTATTACTAAGGCTACGCTATGGTCCATTTGCAACAGTCACATCCCCAGTTCACCTAATTTTGAATGAATTAAGGTTATTTTGTGAAATGTTTAATACGTAGTATTATAATTTATGATACAGAACCCAGGTGCCACTCGCACAAGCCATTTTTTTATCATGTTTCGTTTATATTTTTATTTTTCATTGCAAACAAAATGACTCAATATACCATTATATTAAACCAGCTTTTGCCTCGCATCTTTGCTCTCGTGGGAGGAAAGCAAATACAGTGGGCTAAGTATGTAACTAACTTTTACAGCCACAGAATAACGTGTTATTAAATGTATATACAAAGAGTATATAAATATCCCTTATCAGGTCCCCATTTTACATACCATTCTTAGTTTGAGGCTAGATAGCGCTGTCTGATTTTTTACAATGTATTATTTTCGAATTTTTTATTCTTGGGCATGTCGGTCAATTTTCATTGATTTCTTTCACTGTTTGGAGAAAGTGATATCGACTTCGACACTTATGACTTCTTGATTTAAACCGGCAACCTCTAGATTAAAAGTCGTGATCTGAACCACTGGTCCGCCACATTCTCGTACCACAGGGCCACGAGACTATATTCCCGTAGTTGGCATTAACAATCCTGTCTGCAAAGCGAGGGAAGTTCATTTCCGGCCAGGGCAAGCATTTTTGGGACGAGCATAATGTTTGTTCTTAGGTCCTAGATATTTCTGTATATGTTCTTAGGAAGGTTAATCTCAGAAACCATCGCAAGGATTTTGATATGGTTTCACTGAAAAAGCTGGGTGTATGTAATCTACAAGTTGCTAAATGTGCGAAGCTGGGACGGGCCGCTAGTAAACAATATTTGTATTCATTTGATAAAAACATCTACTACATCGACTACCTAATCGATGTTTTTTATATATATTGAATTTAAAACAACATCGAAAACGGAGGTCGATAAAAAATAACTATCCATTCGTATCTCATATATATATATAATTATTTAATAACAGATAATTCATGCGTTGAAAACAAAGATATAATCTTATAATATCACCAATTATATTGGGGTCATGAACCAACCAATTTAAATATCAGTTTCAAACTCCAGCGTAAATGTAGATACGAGTAGTCTAAAAAGATTCTTTCTAATAAAACCACGTTTCTATCTTCTCGCATGATATGAATGGGTGGCGGTAAACACAAAACTATATAGTGGGGTGTAAAAAATAAAATATTGGTCATATTTAGAATAAAAATATCAAACAGCTTTCGAAATTGTTTCTTTTATCAAAAAGTTATGTATAAGAAACGATATCTTTCGGCGAAAATTAACAAGAATAAACCAACAGTCATCACTAAGAAATGCAGTATAGTCTACGATTTATTATTTTTCTCCCAAATAAAACAAAATCTATCACAATATTGCCAACAGAACACAGTCTACACAATAAAATCACGATAAAAAGGTACATACCAATTCCAAAATACGTTAGGTTTCACAAATGCGTAAGTCACTCGTGTAGTTCGCGTACAGGCTACGTACTGCGTAGTCACGTGCGTTCTACGCCACGGTAAAGACTGAACTGAGCTGAGCCCATCGTAATCGAGAAAGTTTACTGAGAAGGAAGTCCTTTTAGAGTATACTTATTTACTTAGCTCAGTCGGTTTTTGTTTTACGGAAGAATGTTGTTTGGTTTCATTGCTGCGTGTCTGTAAAAACATTTAGTCGGATTTTGAACTTATACAATATCAGCCGTTGTTTTGTCTGTCTGTATAAGCTAATCTTAGGAACTAATTAGGAACATTTACTATTAGGATTTTAGTACGCTTTGTAATACTAGACAGACTGAGTAACAAGGAAGGTTTGTATATTAATTTACATGTTATCCGGCCGCCAATAATTAGTGATGAGATTCCAAGCTAGGAGGTATTATAACAATTTTAATTGGATATAAATTATGTGCCTTCAGTGACTATGGCATGCTTTGGTTTTCACTCTGTAATTTATCAAAATAGTTCTAAAAAATAATGATTAGGGAACAAATTCCATGCTTGCAATAAAACATAGAAGCTTTAGTCTTTTTTTTATTGCAGTATAGTAGTATGCAAGACAAGGTTTCTCATATATTTCATGGTTTCTCAAAAGCTCTCAATAACGTTAATTTATCTTATTTGCTACATTTAAGAAATATTTAGTTACAATAAGTTTAATTCGTTTGTGTTTTGAAAAAATGTTATCCTATGCCAGTCTAAGTATATATTTTTTTAAGATCAGAAAATAATTAATTTATAAATTCAAATGCAATATTTCTTTTCGAAGTTGTATATGAAGGAAATTAGATTTCTGTAATCATTGCGCCGTGATATGAATAATTATTTTTCTGCTTTTATTACAAATACTATACATATTAACAGGTTTCAAGAAATGGTCATGAGAGTATTATAAATAAGTTCTATTAGGAGTTAATGTTTTTTTGTACACTGAGAGTAATCTTCTCAGGTACTACCGATTCTTAAAAGTATTATACTAATAGAAATTTTATTTTTTCGGTAAGTAAAACTATTTAGATTACATGGGCAAAGCCGCGCTCGCACAAACGTAGTTATATAAACAAAGTTTAAATATAAATGTTGTGAAAAGGTTTGGTACTTCGTAAACTTCTTCAAAAGTGTGTCGATACAAGTTTTTCTGTGAAACTTATTCAACGTGAGCCACAACATTTTAAAACATTAGAGTTTCAAGAGTCCAAGGTTTTCAAGAAATGAAATCTAAAAATAAGGGAATGGAAAATAAAACGAAATGAGCTTTTAATTTGCCGACCCGGTTAGGTTGAGTTAGTTAGCCCACCTATATCCTATGCCTTGGTTGAACTTTGAGACCCCGTGTCTCTATCTAATGCTAATGGAGCGTCGATCTACTCGTCAGAAGTTGAGTGGTTTGACGATGCCTTGGCTCTGAGGTAACGTGAAGGAAAGTCGATGGGATTTTAGTGTGTATGCGGGTAGTTAGCTCCTTACAACTACGTTTACCGGAGAGTCCGACAAATCCTCTGTTCTCCCCGAGCAGGGGGATAAGAAAAGTATTTTCCATCGCAAAAAAATAGATTAACACAAGTATAAGTGTGCTTACATTTCATTATTTTTGGATGATGCGCTCAATATGTTTTCTTTCACAATTTTTAGACAGAGGTTGGACATTGCATATTTGTTTTCAATAAGTACATCTTACAATAACTGTTATCAAGCGAAACGGGATTTGATCTAGCACCCTCCGCATTAAAACTTGGAGTCTTTCTCTTATCTCTGATCCAAACATGAACTGACTGGATACACGGATCACGTATGTAGTTCATTGGATAGAGTTTGGGGAAATACTAACACAACCGACAAGATAATATGGTTCGATGGAAGTGGCAACCGGTGAATAACAAGGCCATGGTACTTACTAAAAACTAATAACTGACACGGAAAATACACTATAACTACTATATACTCTAACTACATACTCCGTTATACATACCACCAGGTATGTATTTTTGTCTATGTAAGGTTAGTTCGTATCATTTTTATTCATTACGAATCTATATCTGGTTCTGTTGTGAAATATTTGTTAAGTTGATATTGTACCCGCTTCATACAAATACTTCCAACAAGTTTCCATTCAAATAAACTGCTATATTTTACGAAGCCATCAATGAGTACTGTAATGATACTTCCCCTCGAATCGAGCGAAGCACCCTGACCTAATAAATCCCTTCAGCTGATATCATTTTAATCCCTTCGCGGAGGGTAATACCGATTTATTCGCGTGGATTCTACATCTTAATAAATGAAATAAACTTTGAAACACCTGGGGCGAGCTTTTAGTACGTATCTGCCTACAGATTTATCTCTCGACTTAGGTTTTCCTTGAGTACTTTCCATGTTTTTTGTGGCAGACAATACAAAGCGGCAAAATAAATGACTCCATTTTTTTTATCCAGTAGTAGTAGGCTTTTTTATGTGAATAGCCCACCTGATGTTAAGTGGTAACCTCTGCCCATCCCAAGCAATCCGACTTAAGTCCTTCCCTACTTAGGTAGGTACAAGACCTAAGTAAGATAGTATGCACCCGTTACTCTGAGACGTGGAGGTGAAATGTCTCATGTGCCTGTAATTTAAATGGCAACCACATCTTTCAAACCCGAACACAGTAATGCGAATGCATAACTGCTTGGCGACAGAAACGGTATGGTAGCAGTACTCACTCCTCCGGACGAACTTGAGTGAAGATGAGCTCTACTGCTACAAAAAGCTGGGCATAATATATAATAACAATATATGTGTACATCCAGCCAATATACTTAGTGTATTTGTGTGAACAGCATATAATATGTAGTCGCGTCGTGGAACTTGTATTGTGTATTAAATTGTTATCGTTATGGGTTCGAGTCCCACGCAGGACAAACATTTTGTGACAAATATAAATTTTTGTTCTGTGTCTGGGTGTTAATATGTAAAATATGTGTGCATGTACAATAAAACAAGTATATAAGTATTATATCAGTTGTCTTGTTCCTAAGATACAAGCTATGATTATCTTACTTTGGGGCTAGATGGCGCTGCGTGAAACTTCAAAAAAAAGTGGTGATTACGTAAACTTTGTTAATGCGTTGGTTTAGATAAGAAATACCACCGACAAGCTGTCTACTCGTTCCGTCACCTGATCACAAAAATAATAATCAGTCAATTGCGTATCAGACAACCGCTGAAATATTCTGGGGCTATAAAGTATTTCTCTAAGACGGTGTGAAAATTTTGATAGACGCTTTGTAAGAGTTTGAAAACTACTCTAATACTAACTAATATATAGATTTAAAAAGTAAAAGATTCTCTCACACGTCTGTGTGTTTCTTTTATTTCTGTTAAGTAAATATCTGTGTTGTGAACACTTATTTTTATGTTTTCCTACTTTCTCTACGCCACTGCTGAGATACACATGATGAGCGTGCTATCTGTAATTCAGACCGTGTCAGTTCCCACTATGTGTAGCTCAGTCACATTAGCTTTGTGGAAGTGAATTTGGCAATGGAATTCGCACGACGTATTTGCCTCAATGCCAGGTGTAATGGCTCATTGTTCCGGTTCGTGGAGCAGGCATGCGATGTGGTGACATTACAGGCTGGGGAATTACCCAGCGCCTGGAATTGCTGCTTAACGTCTCGGGAACGCGTCAACGTATTAGTGCTACGCCCGTTTGCAGTGTCTTAACACCAGAGTTATTATGAGGTAGATGTATTTGTGTTATGTTCATTATGTAAGTATGAACAAGTAAAGTCATTGTTACAATTTTCCTTGTATCGGCTGACTTGAGCCGATACAAGTCTGTCAATTAAAAAGCGCCAATATACAAAGTCGGTGCAAATTTTGTGTGAAATGTATGGTTGTTTAATGTTATTCTATGCGTATTGCTCTGTGATAAAAGAGTCATAGTGCAGATTTAAAAAATGTATTAATGTTACGAACGGTTTCAATCTCTCAAGAACTTTGACATTGGCTGTATGGGTCAATAGTACTTTTGTTTATCTACAGATAAACTTTAGTCTTAATGCATGTGAATTTGATGGACAGAATAATGGTAGATATTTTGTACTCGCTTGCTCTCGATCCAAATTAATTTTAAAAGGATAATTGTAGGTCAATAACGCTTGGCAACCGTCTCCAATTCTGTCTAGTCAAGATCTTGGCAGACTGTTAATTAATCCCCGCATTGTCCTTGAAAATTCCTTCAATGTTATCCTACCAAATACAAATACTGGTTGTACACCCGAACTGCAAACATGGATATGAGTTGTATATGAGAAATATGTAACGATAAACCAAAGAAATGACAATATTTCTTGCCTTGATGTATTTACGTGTGGCAACATAGTTTGTTTACAAAGCAGCTTTCTTTGATGTACAAAGGTACGCGTCTCGCGGTAGTTTACAAAGGTCTACACTATTATAGGAGATGAAGTACAGAGCTTGTGATGAAAGCCTTTTTTTACTTTCAGTAATTAAAGGAACAAATTCTATAAAGTTTAGAACAAAAAGATCTTGTTACACTGCGCAAAAAAATATCCTTAGGATCGTGCTGGGAAGAAGCAAACCAGTTTCATTGGTTAGCTGGACGGATGTAATATAAATATTTATATATTGTAGGTAAATGTGGTGGTTTGATTAGTTCTCTTAAATATTCTTCATAACAAATACTGAATATTAAAATCCTTATGTAGCTTCGCTTTATCAAGTGAAATTAACGGAAATTAACATGTTATAATTTAATTATGTTTTCGTTTTCAAAAGTCTTAAACAGAATGGTTTTCGCGTTTAATAATAAAAAAGTACTAAGCAAACAATAAAAAAGTGTTTTTATTGCTAAATATTGTTAGGTTGATTAAAGATGTAACTACCTTCAAATCTTTCAGCCTGATATTGACTTCTAAAGATTAAAAAAAATTATAGAATGATCCACTTCTAATGGATTCCATTTCAAAATCTAACGTAGGTATACTTTGAGCCCAAACCTTAAAACTCAAACACCGAATGCACATCGAGCCAGACGCGCCATTTATAAATCTTATGGATATCGCTCTGGCAGCCAGATCCCATCTCGCAGTCCTTGTAAAGGAAATTGGTTTTACAGTTACACGAATGGCTCGCGTTTCTAGAATAAGATTTCACTGTATTTTTGTGTATTTGAACTAACAACTTTATCGGTCGATACAAGTTGAATTGTACTTTTAGGCACAATAAAAGAAATTGTATGTGTAAGTTCCGGGCGCGTCACAGGGGTTTACTCTTTAATTGCGGCTGTCATTGACATTTAAAAAACATAAAAAATTATTAATAAATAAATATTTTCATGGACAGCTCCATCTAGCCCCAAAGTAGCTCTAAGCTAAGCACAGCTTGTACATGGGAACCAGACATCTGATATACTTATATACTTTTTTATTAATACATACATATTGATACCCAGATACACAACAAACATCTATATTCGTCATACGAATATTTGAACTGGGTGGGAATCGAACCTACGACCGACAGCGCAGAAAGCAGGGTTACTACCAACTGAGATGTGAGGCCAGTCATGGTCACATAACATTACCTGATCGTGGGCTCATATCATTTTTTATTATTATTTTATTAGCTCACTTAGATATAGATCTATCAGTAAGCGCCACAGCCCTTTGTCTGTCTGAATAATTTTGTACCAGCCACTTTCCTTTGGTCATTCACCTGGCCGAAAGTCAAGCTAAACTCCTTCAAAGTTTATCTATTCGCCGTAATCCCTCCGTCTCTCCAGTCCAATAGTTTTAGTCCGTCTATCAGCATGTAACGAGGTCTCTGTCACTTCTGATTAATACGAGCTTTCTATGAGCTATCTTATGTGCCTCTGTCGAATATTTTTATGAATTGAATTATTCCTGATTATGCCTGAAAAAGGCAACTATGTCTTAACTTAATTGGCAAATAAATCTTGTATTTGTATACTTCAGAGTGACTCTGAGCAGTAGGTACTATAGTTTAAAAACGAATAATGTAAGCAATTGACGCGAATTGGGTCTTCCCATACTTAAGTAAGGGAAAGATCTCAGCCGTATTGCTGCTGTTATGGAATACCACTTGTAATAAAGCGGGCCAGCACTCGTTTCACTTCAATCATATAAAAATACTTAAAGTGGCTGCTACGCATTGCAAAGCTTTGTACATAGGTAATCCGTTAGACGCACCTACACTGATGGAATCCAATCAGCTGGAAGCAGGAAGCGATGGCGCCGGGGCGTTACCAATCCCACTTACGAAATGCCAAATCAATTGCTGGTAATTTTTATTTCCTGCCAATGAATATCTAAGATATTCTAAACATAATATTTATCACTGCTGAACCCCCAAACGACTTCGTCCGCGTAGTGTTTGAATAAAGCGCTCGAGAAATACCATTTTCTGTAGAAATTTTTCATCCAGGTCTAGACAGGTCTTTTCACATTAGGGGTGGGTTGACTTATAATCTTTACTTAAGGAGTTCTTCCTTTAGTTTTTTCGCTGTTCTTCTCCTCTCCACATCTTGTAATTTCTAAGTTTACGCATTGACGTTTCCAAGCTTTAGGAATTTAATGGATATATATTTTTCTTTTCCCGTCTACCTCCTGAATAAAACCTCCACGCAAACTAATGACCTTCAGATTGGAAGTCGGGTCCTTATTCCTTGTCCACCACGCACTTTTGGGCAATATTTATGCAATCAATATTTCTCTTGAACTCTGCACCCTCAAGGTTCCTCAAGGATTACTTCTCAAAGGATATCGAAAGCGTAAAAAACACCCGAATCAATCAAGCATCGGTGCTAATGTGGGTAAAACGTTTGACCACAGATAAAGAAACAGTCACTATTGAATCCAACCCCTAATTTGGTCAAGCGGTACAGCTTGGTACGTGGGCCAATATTTCTATTTTGTTAAGGCACCATTCCCAGATATTGCGAAAACGTGCGCTATTAGCATTTCTCTTTGCATTTTCCCGTTTTTTTTCAATATTTTGAATCTATATAATAGGAATAAGAAGCGTGTTGGTAACGCTGCATTCATAGTCACATAGGCACACATACGCGACTGCCCAGAAAGAGAGAAAATGTATCGGTTTGGGCGGCTGTGAAACACTATAATCTATTTTTGTTGCAACAAGGGACTATCAAAACCAGACGAAATGAGAAAAATGAGATAGAATAAATATTGGTGGATAATTCACACAGCGCGCATAGCTTGTATCATGCGAACCAGACTACTGATATAATACCTTTATACTTTTTTTGTAAACACATACATATAATACATATTAGCGCCCGAACACAGAACAAAGATCTATGTTTGTCACAGAAATGTTTGTCCTAGGTGGACATCGAACCCACGACCTACAGCGCAGAAGGCCAGAAGCTGTGAGGCCAGTCCGATGTTTTTCATTGACAACTGTATAAGTTAGTAACACAGATGAATTGTGTCTAATGCGTCCGATTATTTGCACTGAATACTGACCTTCTTCGTAGTTATATATATTTACAGTTTAGATTAGTCGTTTTTTATAATTAATACAATCTTTTAAACAGCTGTTAAATCACGTTTTTTTCCTGATTTTATGTCACTTTAGAAGGCATGATAATGTGGCAGATTTCAATTCAGGACAAAAACGATAAAACTGTGATTTGTTAAGAGGTTTGTGGGAAATTTTGCATATTACAATAATTTTTAACATGCCTAGTAGATACTTGTATTTTCTGCCCATGACAAAAATCATAGAGCCTCACGTTTGGAAGTAAGCATACGTTAAGTCATATCACAAGTTTGAGAAGTCAAATGTCGCATAGTATGGGCCACGCCACGCTAAGACACTGAGATGAATCCTGTATTTTGTCACAATTTCATTCTTATGAAAAATGATTTTTTAATTTTGTGCTCGATATTCGAACCGCGAATCTTCTGATAGAACGACCGCCCTTTTTTTTTTTTTTTTTTTTCGTGTAGTAATCCTCTTGGATACCTCTTCCTTGCGGGGTATGGAAGAGGTTATGCCGGATTTTTACCGGCTAAACCTACACGGTGTCCCACAGAACGTAACATGTCGGAGCTACGGGAACGTTAAACTTCCGCAGTTCCGGCAGCGTTGACTCGACTGAGCCCCATCTTCCAGTATCCGTCTCCAAGGGGCACGCGTGACACAGCGCGAGCCACCTCAAGGCTTTGTTTAGGGTGGCGAACCTCCCCGTGGTTGCCACCCTGGCCTGTGTTATGGTGGTTGGTGGAGGGCGTAGTGCCTCCTCCGACGACCAGTTCGCCTCAAGCGGATGGGATCGGTGGAGGAAGCCTCCCTTTCCCTCTCCGCCGCTTCCTTCTGCTGAACTACTACTTCGCAGAAGGTTGAGATTGCTTCCCACTCCTCCTCTCCACTGACCATAGCTTTGACTACGTCTGGCAGAGAGAGGCCCGATCCTATAACAGCACGCAACATTTGTCGCTGCTCATCCCAGGCAGGACATGCATCCAGCGTGTGCTGGGCTGTATCCTCAAGACTGCTGCAATGATGGCATCTATCCGATACCTCCCTACCGGCAATTTGACACAGGTATTTCCCGAAACACCCATGTCCAGAGAGGACCTGAGTCAGCCGGAAGGTTAGTGCACCGTGGTTTCTTTCCAACCATTGCTGCAGCACTGGTCGGACCGCCTCAACAGTAATTTGGCCCGCACTTGGACTCGCCAGTCTGGAATCCCAGATCCCTATCATTTCGACTTGGATCTCAGCTCGTTGCATCTCGATCTCCCTCGTCGCCGGCCGTTGACCTTGACCCAACTGTTCCTCACGCCAAAAGTACAGGGACGCGAGGATTTCCGCCTCCAGGTCCCATGGCATGGTACCCGCAAGGGCGCATGCTGCGTCAAATGATATTGTCCGGTATCCCCTGATAACCCTAATTGCCATCACCCTTTGCGGTCTTCTCAGTTGGATAACATTCTGACTGGTCAGGGCATTGGCCCACACTGGTGCTCCATAAAGCGCCATGGAGCGCACGATCCCAGTGTATAGACGCCTGCAGCCTACATCCGCTCCCTTTAAGTTAGGAAGTAGTCTACCAAGTGCAGCTGCGGCAATCATCAGCTTTGGTGTTAGCTGTTCGAAGTGGGATTTAAATTTCCACTGGCTATCAAGAACGAGACCTAAATATTTCATCGTCGACTTGATGGGGATTTCTACTCCGTCCACAACTATACTGGAAGTTGGAGCCCCATGGAGCGCCCTTCTTGCTCGACGGAAACATATAGCTTCTGACTTGTTTAAAGCCACCTCAAGGCCCAAGGTCCTAATCCTTAGAACGATTTGGCCTACTCCTGCTGTTATAAGAGCAGCTGCCTCGCTATGTGTTTTGCCTTTGGCAGTCACTAGAGTGTCATCTGCATAGCATGTTACTGTGATGCCGGGAGGGGTTTCACCTCGAAGCACCCAGTCATAACCAATGTTCCACAGAAGTGGTCCTAAGACCGACCCCTGTGGTACACCGCATGACATTTGTCTGCGTCTCAGACCCTCGCGACCCTCAAACATAATGTATCTCTCCGCTAAATAGTCCTTGATTATTCGACGGAGGTAAAGAGGTGTTTGGTGGAATTTGAGTGCCTCATTTATGCAACTCCATGGCATAGTGTTGAAGGCATTGGCGATATCAAGAGATACCGCCAACACCACTTCACCACGGGATACTTCTTTTTCTACCAAGGCTTTAACTCGCAAAATTGCGCCAATTGTCGATCTACCCTTTCGAAAACCGAACTGGTTGTCGTGTAGGTTTGGACCTACGTCATCCAAATGTGCGATGAGGCGACCGGCAATTAGGCGCTCGAAAAACTTTCCCACCTCATCAAGCAGTACGATTGGCCTATATGCTGAGGGTGAGTCCGTCGGACGGCCTTCCTTACGTAGCAACACCAATCTGCCTGACTTCCAGGAGTGAGGGAACTTTCCTTGCTTTAAGCATGAGTCGAACAGATTGCAGAGCCTTGGGCCAAGTTCCTTAAGAGCCAGGACCCATACACGCCCAGGAATGCCATCAGGCCCCGGTGCTGTATTCTTAGCACGAAGTCGTTGGAGAACAACTGTCATTTCTACCTCCGAAATTTTGGGTATTTCCGCTTCTTCTTCAGTAAACGAGGGGCTCTCACGATCTGGTACAGCCATGATCGGAGGAACGTGTTCCGTTGTAGCTGGAAAAAGGGCTGAGACCACTCTCTCCAGTATCATGGGCTCTAAAGTCTGAGTCAGTGGGGGGGCCCAAGGTCGAAGCTTACCTCGTGCGATTTTATATGGCCGGCCCCACGGGTCACGCGAAAGTGTCTCTAATAATTCTTCTCTAGCCTGAGACTGTGCATTGAGCATGGCCGACCGTAGATATTCTTTGGCATCCCTATACGCTTGGTATAGCTCTGCCTCTTCATTTTCAAAGCGACGGCGTCTCCTGCGATATCGAGTATACCGGCGTCTCGCTGCCACGCATGCTGTACGCAAAGCTGTAAGCTCTGCGGACCACCAGTACACTTGGCGCCTAGGAGAGAAGGGACGTGCGCGAGGCATTGCCGCATCGCAGATGTTTGTCAAAGCACTGCGGAACCAAGAAGCCTCTTCTTCCACTTCAGTTTCCTCGCTTGGACCAGACACCCAGGACTGAACAATAGAGGCCTCTTCCAATAGGGCTCTATTAAGTTTTTTTTGCACCCAGCGTGGGAAAAATTTAATGGGTTGTTCCACGTTACTTAGACCTGGCGATGCAGATTTTACTTCAAATCTGATGTAGCGATGGTCTGAGAGCGTTTCAGTATCCGTCAACACCTCCCAATAACAAACGCGACTGGCGACATCATTACTAGCGAATGTGAGATCAACGATAGATCCACCATTATGCCGTACGCAGGTGTTCTCCGATCCCCGATTCAGAATCACAAGTCCAGTTGCTACAGCCCATTCTTCCAAGACGTGTCCACGTGCATCAGTAGCCGGTGAGCCCCAAGCCTTAGACTTGGCATTAAAATCACCAGCCACTAATACGGGGCGAGGACGACTCTGACCGATTAGGGCCCCGACTTTAATCAAGAAGCTCTCGAACTCGCCAAGGGTCCTGTTAGGTGAGAAGTAGACACCTACTAAGACAATATCACCAACAAGCGCCGCTACGCATCCTTGTCCTTTCGCCAGACATGCAAAAGGTAGGGAGCAGGTGTTTTGGGCAATTATTGCAACCACTTGATTGTCATCTCCTACCCAATTATCTCGAGTGGAGATGAAGTATGGTTCTGAAACCACCGACACATTAATCAACCGCTCCGCCAGGCTCTGAATTAGGAGATCTTGAGCTCGGGCGGAGTGGTTGAGATTCGCCTGGAGTATGCGTAAATCCATACTGACTAATCAGCATCCATAGAAGCCGACACTTCCCCAGGCTCATTGAAAGCTGGAGGGTGGTTTTGCTGCGATGGGTGAAGTTTCCCCATAGCTGCTTTCCCCTTTCCTTTGCTACTGGGAGCAGCACATCCATCGCTACCCAGTCTATGCTCTGCAGGAAAATTTGCTGCAGCGCAAAGACTGCAGTGAGCTACTGCATCACAATGAACGGCCTTATGACCATGCTGACCACATCGGTAGCACTCTGAGCTACGATCCACTTCTGAGGTGCAGCAAACTCGAACGTGTCCTGCCTGCAAACACCGGTAGCAGCGCATGGCTCTTGGCTGAAGCAATCTTACTTTTGCTGAAACCCAACCTACAAGAAGGCGGCCTTTATCACAAAGTTTTTTAGCCGCTGCTACCGGACATTTTATCCACACAGCGCCCAGACCTGAGGATTCCTGCCGGATATCTCCGATTTTTATCGAATCGGTTGGGCATCCACCATCTCGTGCAGTAGCAAGTATGATCTCTTCTGTAGTTACAGAGTCATCTAGACCAGCTATGCGAAGCTCGGAGCACATTGTGGGTCTGCTGACTTTGATGTCGTCGTTATTCATTACCTCCTTCAGTTTTTCAGCCAGGACATCGGCTTTATTACCATTCGCCGCACCAGAAACTTCCATGATGCGTGCGCCTGTCACCGCTTGGCGAAACCGAATACAAGGGATACCGAGCCCCTCCAAATTAATTTTTTTCTTCGCATCGGTTATAACTTTACTATAAGTTATGCCACGCTCCGCTGCTCCGGGTTGCAGGGTAACTACTACGGCGGACGAGCGGGGAGTACGCAACTTTACAACTGCTTTCCTCGGTGTCTTGGATGCACCTTCCTTAGTTGCATTTGATTGTGCTATAGCCTTCTTACATCCCTTCTTTCGAACTACCTTCGACCAGCTTTGTTCAGTTGAGATTGTTGCCGGCGGCATATCATGCGGTTCGGATCGTGTGACCAATTTAGGCCTATTTGGTTCCAACTGGGAGGTCTTTTGGGTGAGCCTCCTTTCTTCTCTTTTCTCTTTTTCCTTCTGGGATCTGCTTGTTGATGGGCCACGTTCAGGCCTATTGTCCGCTGCTAGGGGTGGACGTAGTCGCTTTTCAGGAAGCAGTCTGTCCTCTATACCTGCAAATCTTGCATTAATCATGTTTCCCACTTCAATAATGATTGAGCGCGTAAGGTTTTCCAGCGCACAGTCACCTTTAGAGGTTATTTCTTGGAGTATCTTTTGAGGAGGAGCAATTTCTACTGAAGATAGCTCTTCCATATCATGACTCGTCGAAATACTAGTTGAGTTAACCTTCAGTTCTTGAATCTCCTTTCGAAGTTCTGCCATCTCAGCCTGCAAACGAATGTTCTCGTCTTGCAGTTTGCGAGTCGTTTCTGGGATATTGCGGTTTTCAAGTATGCCTACCGCTTCCTGGAAAGTCATCGCAGCATCTTTCAGGTCCTTTACTAAGGTGCCTTTCATGTTTTTTGACCTCGTAGCAATTTCAAAAATGACATTTACACTGTCTGCAACAAGTTTCTTGAGGTCAACTACTTCACCCCCCTCACTGTTTGTACGAGCCAATTGTGCCGTGGCCCTCCTCACATTTGCCATTTTTTTGGCGACTTCTTCTTCCACTTCAAGTTGGACCTCACCTTTCTTTTTTTTTCGCTCAGCCTTTTCTTTGGCAAGGCCAACGAATTTTCCCGTAGGCGGACGACCTCTACCCCTTTTAGAGGTTGAGATTTTCGCAGCAGGGGACTCCTCGTCACTGGAAGCATCGGTAACCGCTGAACTGCAGTTACTTTTACTCTCCTTAGCTGGATGCGAGCGTTTTCCTCGAACCGCCGCAGGTTTTTTCCAAAACTCAGCCGGTTTCGTTCGAGACTCATCAGTCTCTACTTCTAAGCTCGACTCAACACCTGAGCCAACAACTTCTATATCGGTGTCAACCGAATTCTTTTCCGTACCTGTGTTTTTTGTTTTTGTTTTAATGTTACTCATTTTTGTTCCCACGATTAGGGTCGATCTAAAGTTCCAACACCAGGTTACGCCCATTCCAGTGTGGAGGGTATGTACTACGGAGGTCCCCAAGTATCCGTAGGGTTTTACAGGGTTTTCTCCCGGGTTTCATTTCGAGTTTTCCTCTCTGGATCCGGCCAATCAAGGCAAGACCCCTTCGTTTCGCAGTGCCGCAACGTACCCCCTTACACCTAACGGGGGTCGTTGAAGCGACAAGGCGAATCCGGACAGAAGAGTTGGTGTCGACTCTCCCCGATGCAACTAAGCTGTAGTGTTAGTATAACCTAGCCCATCCTCTTTTCCACTCCTTTCCATTCCGTCCACTTGTGCACTTTGCTGATCAAAGAGTCACGTGGAGGAGTTTTCTCCATCTGGCAGGTCATGCCTGTCAACTGACTGGATATACCGCCAGATCGGTCGCCAGAGCCTCGTTAGTAGAAGCAGGGTGCACCACGTGCAGGTGAGGTTGGCGGTTGGGCCTGTTCAGATGTTGATAACTACCCATTTACACCCCAGAACGACCGCCCTGTCTCAACCCCATTGTTATTTCATATACGTGCAAAATAACCTTTTTTTTCTAGTTTCCTCGCTTTTGCGGTATTCTGAAACCGTATTACGGGATTATGCACGCTGCAGGAGAAAATTCCGTGCCGTTTGCTGAAAGCAAATTTTTAAAACTGCGATAAAGTTGCAGGTGTGGTATAGCTACTGTAGTGTACTCGGAATTCTTGTGAAATAAAATTAATTAGAACTCTATTTCCCGGCACAATATTACCAAAAAAAGTCATGGTACATATCAGTAGATGGTTCGGTTTTCTATAGCTCTAATATAATTTTAATAATTAACCCTTCTAGTTTTATAGTATTCACTGAAACTTTCAAGAATCGAGTCCAATGTTTTCAAATGTTTCGTTTAAAACTGTTTTCATGTCATTAGGTAACTACGTGTGTGTTTTAATTTTGTATCTGTGGAGCACAAAATTCTTATTATTATTATTGATAGGCCTCATAGCTCATTTGGTAGTAATCCTGCCTTCTGCGCTGTAGGTCGTGGGTTCGATTCCCACCCAGGACAAACATTTATGTGACATTTGTAAAATTGATGTTTTATCTGTGTCTGAGTGTTAATATGTATTATATGTATGTATTTGTAAAAGAAAAGTATATAAGTATTATATCAGTTGTCTGGTTCCCATGATACAAGCTATGCTTAGCTTACTTTGGGACTAGATGGCGCTGAGTGAAATGTCTAATAGGATCTACCGAAATGTGGTGAAAGGATTAAAGTGCCCATAATAATATATGTGTAACAATAAATTTATTCAATTTATTTGCAAAATGCAAAGTATGCAAATGCATACGACATGGCGCGTGTCATTACTCGACACGAGCCACATCACAAATTAAACCCTGTTTGGTATACAGGGTGTATCGTCAGGCCTATATCAACCACCAAATGTAAAGTCAGATATTTCTGAAGTAACTTAGTCAGTTAAGCAAGTAAGTAAGTTAATACTGCATGTTGTCTATACTAATCATACATCCAAACCATTACACAAAATGACCCCACATGACCCCGTCTCGGGGTCGCAACGCAATGCGACTTGAGTCATCTCGTTCTTTGGAGAAGACTTGACTCATATTGCTGTTGTGTATGGGGAGCAGTTACCACTTAACTTCAGGTGGGCCGTAAGATAGTTCCTTCACTTTCGTCAAATAAAAAAAATACAAGCCTACTTTATACTCCATAACGATTGAATATTTAATAAATGTTAATTGATTACCGAATTTTATACGTTTCTCACGGGCTAGAGATTTGTCCTGTCTATGGAATTATGTTGGGATTGAATTTCTGGAGATAAGTGTAATCTTGTTATTCTTGAGAAAACTATGTCGGCAGTGAGCTCACCACTTGACACGTCTATGTTCCCACGATAGTATAAAAAAACACAGCGCCTATTAGGCCCGTTTTTATGGCTATTCGGATATAAACGCGTGATTTTATGTACCTATTTGTATATACATATTTGTAAATATTGATGTAAGTTTATTTTAGCAGACTTAATAATCTGAAAATAAAAGGAGTGACAGGCATTGGCATGTGTATGCAGAATGCTATCAATTACGCGCGTCAAAATACTGATTGGTTTTCTGTCCATTTAGAAATTTCAATCCAATCTTTTCTATGCAAATTTTTTAATCAATACAGTTTCATTGAAACTTCTCCCAGTTTTATTTTGTTTTTCCTTTGAATTGTTTCTCGAACAACGCTTGCCAAAAACATCCGCGATATGTTGCCGAACCAATTAGATTAAGCTAACAGAACCTGTCAAAACACGGCTGAGCCGAGACGCGAATGTTGCAATTGGCATTTGATCCAATAACTAGGATTTGGTCCAGCAACAATGAAACATTGAATTGCGTATGGGTGCATACAAAGATGAATACACATATTCGTTTTATTGAAATTTTCATCATATCGAGTATTTATACCTTTTCAGTGACATCTGTTATCATGTTATTGATTTATTTATTTATGACACAAAGAAGCAACAGCTTATTTACTATGGAATAACAATGGATAAGCTGTGGAGAGCCAATTACAGGTCCTCGCTAAGGTTATAAAATAAGAATCAAGAGTAATTTTTTGGTTATCAATTTTCACCCTGTATATAGAAAGTTATAATAATAATCACCCTAATACAATATTCATTGAATCTAATTATATAATAAAAAAAACGATTTATTGCTAAACTACCTATAGATAATTTGCGAACAAGGCCCATGTTCTTCGCACCCATAGGAGATTACCCTTTGACACGTGTCCCCCTGGTAGTGCAAAAGGAGCAACTCAAAATAGCAATAGAACTAATGCTAAGTTCGCCCGGAGAAGTACTGCCACTACACCTGGTAATCTGCCGCCAAGCAGTGATGCACTCGTGTTGCTGTGTTCCGGTGGAAGGGAGTGGGTACCGGTGAAATTGCAGGCGCATGAGACGTAACATCCCCTTCTCGGGGTGATGGACGCAACCCAATGCGACTTGAGTCATCACGTACTATGGAGCGGACTTGAGTGTTATTGCTATGGGCAGCGGTTACCACTTAACATCAGATGTGTCGTCAGCTCATTCTGTCACTTACAGAACATAAAAAATACAATGATACCCAATAGTCTAAATATTTCCATTGCCTACACTGTTTCCTTTGTTGGAAAAAGCTTATCACCCTGTATAATGGTCCGTTTTAATTAAATTCATTATTTCAAAATGAGTTCACACTGCGTAATTGCTTCACAAGCCATAACATAAATTCAATATTCCGGTCCACTGTTCAATGAAATATGGAGAAAAAAGACTTATTTTTAAAATGGGAAGGCTGATTGTGAAGTGGTTTTACTGCGTCCGTCTGTGAATTTCAATATTTTACGTATGCCCACTGAGCGGAACAATCGCAGCGGATATTAGGTGGTGTATATGTTTGTAGCTTTATAATTATGTTTTATCTATTACAGTCATGGAATAAAGAATTGTTCATTTAATATAGAAAGTACCTTCAAGGCATCAAAGTTAAATGGTTACTTTTACTGCACGGTGATTAATACTGATGGCATTGGGTTCCACGATAGTCAGGTAGTAAAATCCAGATAGAGTGAATTTGTTTTCTTAGGGGAGATTTGAATTGAAACTGGAATTAATTTTCCAGTCCAGCAGATCCACATCCAAAAATAGACGTTTGGCTGCACTAGATGTTTCAAACGAATTGTAATAAGCATGACTTGAATAGGTCTTTACTTCTTCGGAGTCACTTCCAACTGAGCTGTGAGTCCGCTGAAACAAATCCGCTCAAGAAAACACTAATCGTGAAAAAAGGTATCTCATTTATTGGACGTGTCAGATCCTTCGGGATTCTTGTATTGAGAGTTTGTTGAGGAGCTAATTAGTCAAAAGAGATTCTTTCTCAGGGGCATCTTTAACTATAATGAATCGATTTCGATTCTAAGTGAATTAATTTTGGATTTATCATAATAAAATCTTTTTTTTATTAACTATTTCAGAATATCTGTTTGCTCTTAATAATAATGTACGAGTATATCAAAGAATCGTGTAGGAAATATGTTCTTTAAATGAATTAAAAGGTCATAAAAGAGATAAAGGGATGCTCGGACTGAAGATGAATCACAAAGAAACGGATAACGATTACACAAATATGCAAAAGCCAATTACAAACTTAATAATTAAGAATAAATATAATAAATAAAATCTGGCCTTTTTACCTGTTAGATCTTATAGGCAATTTTTACCTTTCAGGTTACATTATCTTGGAAAGTTAGACATAACAAGTGTTTAGCTCATCACTGACATTTATTTCCCTTATTACTCGGTTAGCACTTTCGTTCGGCAAATAATTGGCATCCTTTAATATAATCCAATAACCAAGGCAATTTTTAAACCAAGGAAATTATAAACAAGTTCGGGCAAGAATATAAAACGAATTACTGCTTATGACGATTGTACTAGCTTGTGCCCATGGCTTTGCCCGCGAGTTAGAAGGATTAAAAAGCGTGATATAAAACCAGAAACAAATTTTGTATGACATGTGTCAAGCGCATGAAATGAGCCACATTATGACGCGCTTAAAATCCACTCCCCAGTAGTAGTAGTAGTAGTAGCAGTAGTAGTAGTAGTAGTAATGACCTATCATGAAATTGGAATAACTACAACGCATAGAAGTATGATATATCACATTTGTAGGTTAGTACCGACTCGTAAGTTTTATTGCTGTTGTTACGAACAGATTATAACGCTTGACGTCGGGCCAACTGTTTGTTTCTACACAAACTCACAATAAAAATATGAAAACGAGGTCACCGAATGCAACAATAACATTTTGAAACGCAGAGTTCTATTCATCCATTTGTGTTTGGTATTCTTTTTTTCATACAGGGTGTAACGAATATTCCAGAAATTTAAAGGTTCACAACAAACTTAAAGTGTCAGTTAATATTCTGGGTTACTATGTGTTATTTATAAAAATAATACATTAATATTTTTTTTTTTATTTAGTACCCGATATTTGAAATCCATAGTAAGAGCTATGACTATTTAACGTGTCTCTGGCCGTATCGAACCGGTGGCGGCGTGGTGAAACGATTTTAAGTGCGTGTCAAAGAGGTTCCTTTCGTGCAGACACATGTGTTCAAATTTTTAATTCTAGGACATGTCGATTTCCTCACAACGTTTTCCTTCACCGTTTTGAGACCGTGATGTTGTACATTCAACTTTCAAGCGAAAATCTCATAGGTACAAGTCGGGATTTGGACTGGCGACCTCCGGAATGAAACTGGGGGTCAGTACCCTTAGACCACCACGCTCTCGAGCCAGTGCAGTGAAAGGATTAAAGTGCACCTCAAAGAGGTTCCTTTAGTACAATACACGTGATATGTTTAGTTTAGGGCTGAGCTGGTAACATATTCACCAGGTTTTTTCAGTTTGCGAATTACAGAGTTACTTGATCATCCAGAGTCACTTCCCAGTTCCCAGTTCAGGAGTTACGTGGCGCAACCATCAACACGGGCTACAGACGACACGTTTTCAAACGCAAATCAATCAAATACAAAAAACACACCCTGTATAACCTGTCCTTGATAGAAGTAACCGATAAACAGTAGGTACTCACACAGTTCATTAATCACAGTTAACGATGCGAGGTGGAAAGCGGATTTCAGTAAAGTGAGTAAACCTTCCATGTCAATAATTGAAAAGGTTTTTCGTTTGTTCAATCCATTTCTTCAGGTATACGACCTTGATAGGTAATTTGATTAAAGCGTTTACTGGTATATTATATACTTAGGGTAAAAAATGCGGTCGCTGAAATATTTCAGAAAGTACTAGCTGTCTAGCTGTAGCCCGCGACTTCGTCCGCGTGGAATTCGGTTTTATCACGCACCCCTATTTTACCCCTGGGAAAAGTAGCCTAAGTTACTCCTTGTTACAGTGATAGAAACTTGATAAAAAACGTTTTTGTATTATTATTCTTCCTATGACATTTATTTACCTTTTCCTACATTGAGTCTTTTAACATGACCGTCTATGACAAGATAATCTTTCGTAAGTTCTAGGTTAAAATATTTATTATTATTGTATTATAATAATGCAAACAGTATCTTACAGATACCTAAACACCGTAATACCTTTACGAGACCTTTCATATCTTGGTCTTTGTTATTCTGAATCAAAAGAAGACGTTTTATTTCATAGACATTTAAATCCCAAGCTTTTCTACAATCTTGAAAATGCTTCCTATTAAATGCACTACATTAAGTTTCTTACTTGCATGACGCGACCAGAACAGAAGGAATTATTTCTTAGAATGATTATTTGTTGGGGAAAATCGTCACTTTTAGGTTTTCTTGGTCTCCTGAAGTTAGTAAGCTCATTTTCTTGCTAAAATATGTTATGGACCGACTCACATTTAGATGAATTGATGTGAATTATTGTTTATCTATCTCCTTGATTTAATTCTTGGGGTGTCTTGACAGTAAGAGATACATAATTGCTCTAATTATTAAATAATTATCTATGAAACTAAAGTCCGATATCTACGTAACTCACAGCTCACACAATTTCGCTTATTAGACCTCACTCTAAACTGTTGTGCTATTGTTTTTGTTGAATGTAATCTCATTTCTCGTTATTTTCAATATATGTTTCGTATATTTAGTAATTGTTAGCCCATTTCTATACAGTAAGTAACTTTGGCTTAAACCTCATCATTTTTATCATCATTTCTATGGCACATAACACGTTCTATTTAGCTGTCTCAAGATTACGAAAATTAACACGTCAATTGGGTCTGCATGTCTTAAGTCGTGTTGCTGATATTATGGGCAGAGTATTTCCTAGACGTCAGATCTAGAGCCAACTTATTTCGATACAACATAACTTAAAGTTATTGTACCTCCGAAGCCGCTCAGTGAATGGCAAGCTTTAACCAAGCCCGGCTCCATTTCGAAATAATGAAGGCACAGCCTTGCTGTTTTCTTATAAATAGGAGACAGATACCTATTGTTGTGGTAAAATAGATTTCTTTCCGTCTGCCTTCTCGGGAACCTGGATCTTGGAGGTATTACTGGAAGTCTAGGCTTTAGATGCAATAAAATTAGATTTTTAAGAATTAAAGTTTTTTTTTTTTAGAAGATTATCATAGAGGTATAACCGATGCTTTTTTTTGGTTTAGGAAAATGTTCGTAGAGCGTAACATAGCCCCAAACTAAAAACGAAGTTATTAGGTAACTGATAGAATACTTATATATTTTTACATAACACCCAGACACCAGATATCTATATTTTTCAAACTAATGTCTGTCCCCTGGACCCTGATAAAAGTGGTATTTATACTAAACTAGCTTCAGAACCGTCAGGAATATTAAAGGGTCATACAGACACCAGACACCAGATATCTATATTTTTCAAACTAATGTCTGTCCCCTGGACCCTGATAAAAGTGGTATTTATACTAAACTAGCTTCAGAACCGTCAGGAATATTAAAGGGTCATACAGATTTATAGCTAAAAGTAACATTTAAGATACAATTTTGCATTCAGAGTCATAACTACTATCGATAGACGAGGTAGGCCTGGAGATATTTACACTTTGCCAACACCCGTGGAGTCTACGATAATACCTAATGTCTTATTCGAGGCTTGAACTCCTACAACAAAACACATAAAATACAAGCTGGGTATAATCCTATCAGCGTTCACATCAGATAAACACATATTTATTGTATACAACAACCAAAATTATAATACACAATAATCTTCGTAGAACATGAGCACCAGTTTAATCTGACCCCTACTTGAGGATAAGTCCACTGATCGGCGATCTGCTCTCGTTAATTCA
The DNA here is from genome assembly GCA_947359385.1 of Chesias legatella. NCBI lineage: Eukaryota > Metazoa > Arthropoda > Insecta > Lepidoptera > Geometridae > Chesias > Chesias legatella. The sequence goes on along the minus strand of OX375769.1, from coordinate 10,379,165 downwards.
AAACTTATGATTTTCGCAATTTTCATAAATATGCGAGGATTTGCTTGCTCGTTTTTTCTTGAATTAATGTTCCATTATATGCTATATACTAAATAATTCGCTATTTTAACTCGTATGGTTATTAGAAAGAATAAAGTATCACAAAAAATAGGTACAGAATAACAATATTAGAAATTAGTAACAAAAAAATTTATATATTACTTTTCATTTTGTCCTACGTGAAGCTTCTCTGGTAAATTTAGCTAATTGTCGTCATCACTGGGATAGATACTTATTAGTTACACTAACTATTATTGAAGGATTGTCAAGTTTTGGAGGAAACGTTACAATGAAAATTGACATGCTACAACGAAAATATCCTGAAAATACGACAACGGTGATAAATCATACGCATAACAAACTCGCTTACTGACAGTTCTGTAGTCGTTCGGCCCTATTCCAACATTTATGTGATGATATCGGGTGAGTTATGTTTGAGTTGTGTATCTGTGTGTCCATGCCACCTGAGACACAAGTAATCCTACTGTAGCAGTGATTTTGATTTATTGATTGTTGTGCTCGAGAAATTTCTTGTAACTATGGTAGAGAGAGAATGCACTATTTCAGTGTAGTTTTCAACTTGTCTGTATCGGATAAGCCGAGGGTCAAGTTAGACTGGACGGGTGGAACCAGATTTTCTTTTTGAGAGGGGCAATAGATTGGGTACGAAATGCCCGGAACTCGATTTGACACTATCCCGATATCGTCACATTACACCCTTCTATCTGTTTTGAGGAGATAATGTGGAGGTGGCTTTTTGGGAATCACTTCAATACTTAATCATGTATAAATCAATATTTATAAAGTTCAAAGTTCACTTTCAGTTGCAATTCTTTGTCAAGTGACTTGATAAGAAAAAGCATAGAGAACGTTATTTTCATTACTATTTTTTATCTATATCAAGCGTACTCCAAATACTTTAAGCAAAATCACGTAATATTATCAATTTTAATTATTTTATATCTTTTTAATGATTATTTTTCAGAAATTAAGGTGACTCCATAGTTACTGCTCTTTGTTCCATGTTGTTAGTAATTTTATTCATTTCAGTGAACAACATTCGGAAATGATTACGGACCGTTTTGATAGACGGTTATCTTTATGGCACTGCTGTCGCGCCTCCCCACCACTCTAATCTACGCAATTACCTTTTCTATATCAAACTTTGGTATAACTCTGATGAAAGCACGTTCCACACTAACCTACCTCGAAGTGCCGTTGAAAAATCGACAGGTGCATGTGATAGCATTTTACCAGCGCCATTCGTTTTATATATTGCGACCTTCCGTTGACGGAGGCAAAAAAAGTCTGGCAGATAAGGGGACCTTTTCGCACCAATTATATTTTTATACTCATACGATTTTGATTGGGGATCGGCTGATATGTCTATTTAGATATCCGAAACCTCAAAGGATTGAGGTTACGAAATGGTTTGTTTATGTTTGTCGTATTTTTATTTCATACGCTTGGTTTAACGTAAAATTTTGGTATTTTACTTAAGTCAAAACAGAAAGTTAATTCATTTCTAATTTTGTCTTTATTGAAATTTTGGCTTTTATGTCTCCGCTGGCAACTTTTGAAAACTTATAAAATTAGTAATATTTGGAACTACTGAATAGACTTAAAAGTTTCTTTACCTTCGAGAAAACTTCGTTATCCCTGAATTAACTGATCTATCACAGGTTATATTCCAAGTATCCAAAATTCCACGTAAAGAAAGAAAGAAAGAAAGAAAAAACATTTATTCAGCACACGACACTTACAAACGAACATAGCGCAGAAAAAAAAAATAGAAACTAAGATACAAAGAAAAAGATAAACATATGCAAAAAACACAAACAAATTAAAACTACATCAAAAAAATAAAATGCCAAAAAATACGTTACAAAACTTTAAAAAAATATATCAAATGAAATTACAAAAAAGAAACAAAACATTTATTACTAAAAAAAAAAATTATAAAAACATACGCAGTGCCTAGTGCCGAAAAGGGGTTCGGCTCAGCGTGTGCTGGGTGAGTTTCACTCAGCGCTGATTTTCAGCCGAAAAACCTAATTGTCGTGCAGCAAATCACGAACGCGGATGTGCCCGCCATTATCAAATATAATATAATAAATTATGTATTGCAAGTCATTCATAAATAGATATTTACCGGGAAAGAAATATATGAAGTACTTTTATTTGTATTTGTTGTATCTTTTCAGCAATATTTTTTTATGTTTCTTACTTATGATGGTATATTCTATTCCAAGTATTCTTTAAACATACTCCCTGAAAATGAGTCTTGTTTAATCCTACTCCAAACTCCTAAAAATTCCATTTCACTCATTATTTTGACCAAAAATATATTAGCGAAATATGTCCCTTGCAGTACTAGAGAGATATAGGAGACAATTTCCTTTGAAGCTTAGTTGTATGATTCTGATGCATTTAAATTGGAGCGTGTTTAAATTAAAACTTCCTACGACTAGGAATCTATTAGCAGCGGGTGGTTCTGGGAAGGCTGGGTGCTGTACTGAGTAGCTTTCGTATGACCACTTTTGAGCTTGAAGCAGGATAATCAAATGATTCGAAGATTTTTGCTTTCATGTTAAAATATTTTTTTCGTTCATATCTATCTGTCTAATTTAACTAACAAAAATAATAAATATCTAATGGATAAAACTGTCAGCCTTTGTTTAAGCGGGGAGTGAATAATAATTGGAAAATATACTCTATCATTTACAGCATCCTTACTTCTATATAACAGATGAGATTGCGATCAAACGCTGATATACAGACAAGCACAAAATAAACGTAGAATTTGCTACGAGATTTATCATATACACTGATGTTTTATGATCAATATTACCCTTTCTGCAGAGTTTTTCCAGCGGAGACCTGCCACCAGACCAATTTTTATAGCATAACCACAGTATATTAGAAGAATATGAGGATGCTACCGGTGAAATAATGGCCACATGAGACTTTGCAACATCAAAATGGAATATGATTTGTGCAATAAAATATATTTTCATCAATAATTTTTCGTAGCAGTTTCCCATTCTCAAGATATATCTTAATTAAACTATTTAAAAAAAATTGCTTGCTTGATAACCCATTGTCACAGATCCCGAATTTCAGTTTGGAGTATGCTGGATCAATTCTATAAAAGCACCAATGTGTTTTTCATTTGAAAAACTGATATACGTAACAGTGTTCACTTGAATAAATATATTATTAATGCGTTCTCCAACGGCACACCTACAGAAAGCCTATGTAATATTGCATGATTCTCCACCTTCACACTATCGCAGATACCACTATGAGAAAGTCCATTTTACTAAACTATGAGCTTACAATAACAAATACTCAATTAACTTCCAGTCTTTCCAAAACAATTTAAAGACAGGACAGGATAAATCGTACGCCAACGAAATTATCAAGAAGTAGGTACGAGACAATATCCACAAAAATATGTAATCATGGACACTACCAGTCGTCTCCAATATAAGCGTTATATAATGAAGATTTATCTAGCCATACTGCACGGAGGATCCACTCTCGCAATGAATATTCCACTCTCAGTTATCTGTTGGATAAATTGACAGTTTATTCAAATTACTGATGTTTTGATAGCATTAATTTTTGTTTCTTTTAACAAGTTATTTATTGACTTCCGGTTCGTTGATTTTATATATTTGGTAAAAAGGAATAAAGCGTTATTCATTTATTCGAGGAAGACCAATGGAAGCATACAGCTCACCACTTATAGAGTCTATCATCTGATTGTATAAAAAAAATAAGTAATTAAACAAAGCCCAAATTAACTCTACCAACGCCGTCTAGAGAGAGGAGTGCACTTATGTATGTATGTGCATGTATGTAATTCCTAATTTTATTTGAGTGGTAGATTGCTACACCATGAAATAAAATGTTTTATTTTCTGTCGTTAGTTTGGCGAGCGCATAAGGTTATATGCAAAGGAAATCACTTCTGTCCCTGATGCGGATGGAAGAACAATTTAAAAACAGCTTTAATCTCACATAAAATTTTGTTCAATTGTGTTATGTTACCGTATTTAATGTTTCCGGGACAAAGCTCTATCGATGGACATGTTTCATCGACATGACCGGTTTTTATAACAAATTGTGTGGGATTTTGTGTGTAATAACATAATATTATGCTCCTTGAGACGAAAGTCCAATTATAGACAGTTAATATTAATATTGGTGGGCAATTCACAAATCGCCATCTAGCCCCAAACTAAGCGTAGCTTGTACTATGCAAACCAGACGACTGATAGAATACACATATACTTATTTGTAAATGCATATAATGCATATTAACACCCAGTTATAGAACAAGCATTCGTCACACAAATCTTTGTCCTGAGTGGGAACCGAACCCGCGACCTACAGCGCAGAAGGCAGAGTTACTACCAACTGAGCTGTGAGGCCTTTCGAGTTACGTTTCATAGCCAACTAAAACGCACTGGAGCACAATGTTTGCATTATCTCGAATACCCCAAGTCTAGATGTCATCACCCAGACTGGGAACAAATATTTGCCAATCTCACACTTATGAATGACTTCAAAGGTTTGTTTGGTACATTATTAACACTAGATCAAATAAACAGACTTACTAATATAAAAGCGAGTGTTTATGCCAGATATTATTAAAATACCCTCAACTATTGTACCACAGTAATTGAGAACCGATATATTTGCGGTTCTCCTTAGCAAGTTGAGAATCAAAGCTGTGAAGATTATTTGTTTTAAATAGATTTCAATTATTTAAAATATTTCGTTACAACTTTTTTAACCAAATCTTAGTGTCAGTAAGTAGACAATTTTAGAAAGGATATTATATATGTAATGTTATTTGTTGATTGTTCGTATTAAATTTTTTAAGCTATTGCATAGCTTCTATCGCGGGCCTTGAGCGTGGAAATCCAGAAATTCCGTAACGAAAAAAACCTATCACCTCCGACCGACACAGCGGTGATACTTTTTAGTTTTTCCATCTATCGATAAATACCAGAACTTTTAATAACTTTTTGAAATATCACGCGCATAGCTTTACCGCGGCAGTCTCCGAGTGCCACACGTCTTTTTTTTTTTTTTTTTAATGACTGGACTTTTTGCTGTTGGCCGCAGATGGCCTTGACAGCGTTTACACGGGCTTTTGGTATTAAATGCAGTTGTGACTCTTATTATAAGAGATAGAAAGTGGCGTATCTGCAATGCAAGGAGTATCGGATTCACAAGCAAACATTTGTCTGATTAGCTTATTATATACTTCTAACTGGTATGTGTCGTTGTCTGGCCGTATTTCGATAATGTAAATTTTATTTCGTAGCCTCGTACGAAATTAAAAGCGGTAACTCAAAAAGCAATACGTCTTGGGTCAGCTTTTACTTAGTTAGGGAAACACCTAAGCCGCAAGGGACATGAAATTCGACGTTTGCATGAAACATATTATAAAAAAACAGATTGTCCATAATTGTTTTGTTATTACAATAAATACATTCCGCATAATAAAAACCGCAAAACATTAGGCAAACAGCGGAAAATATGAAATGCGAGTTATTTTCGCCACTCAAGCCGGCACGCTATGCTAATAAAATACTCATAACATATTTCTTTTGTACAGAAATAAATGTAGCATTGGTCATATGCATAACGAGGTACATCAACTGTGACTTGTAACGGACCTCCCCCTTCCATCCGTAATAAGACACTCAGATCGAAAATTTTTCGAAAATATATTCTAAATCTTAATATTTATAATGGCCAATAGTGTGATCGAATTAGTGGTAGGACTGTACGTTGTGTTTCATAGTAACCCGTTAAGCAGAAGGTTCTTTAAGAGGTATGCTGGTAGTAGACATAAGACATGGTATTGGGTAGCGTAGTGAAGAAAGTCCCTAATGATAAATATTAGATCTGGAGAATTATAAATGTACTATTACAAAAGTAGATTGTTATAATTAATCAAAAGTTTGAACTAAAGGAATAGTACATACTCTAATTTAATAATGAAAAGTGAATAACAAGAATTTATTTAATACTGCTGTAAAAATTGCAGTTTATTAATTTTATACCACGAACATAGTTTGTGGGCCAACGGCATCTTCACAAACTATGGCTCGACGCCCCTCCCCGCGCCATGCTATGAATTTCGACTCCTGACAACCCTAGGATTTGTCGTCTAGAAAATCCTCTATTCGTGGTATAATAAAGTATTATCCCATCGAACCTGCGGAACTTAACCCTCCTTAATCAAAAGAAGAGGAAAGGTCCTATTATTCTCCGAAGAGATTTAGTTAACTCGTATAGCATACGAGCAAGAGTTAATGATGAAAAGAGTATAAAACTCTCTTATATCCACAATGATTTACTGTACTGTAACAGTAATTTAAATTAAATTATAAATAAGAGCTTGGCTCACTTATGCTAACGAATGTATTTCACATTCAGTAAGTTCCTAAACTCGTACTGAGATTGTAACTGAGGTATAATGTCATAATGCAGAACAAGCAGAGCACATTATCAATATATAAGATGATAATAAATGACAGTACTTAGCAATGTGTCTCAACCCTAACAATAATTCAAAACTGATCAATTGAGGTGGTTACAGATCTCACAAACCAATACGCTGACCATTTAGGTATTACAGCTAGGTGGAGTCGTACCCCCTTCTGACCAGACCGCATAGCCTAACTAGCAATTCCGTGAGATATCTGGGTTTCTCAAACCAATATATCAGTACCGGTAAAATAAAGTAAGAGTAGGTGGTAGTTCGGCAACAGTGATAATAATGGATGATTACCAGTCTCACTTTGGAAAGCTATTACGAAAACTAGACACAGCTTAGTAATATCATAACATTGTTATTTGATAGCAATACTTATTCATAAACTTTTGTGCTCAACAAGCCGGCAAAAGGTAAATTAAAAATAAATAGCATAGTAAGTGTTAATGTATCAACATCTGTGAACCAATTTCATCATTCAAATATAAATCAATTCATTAAATTAATACAAAGTGGATATTACATCTTCACTCTATCTTATACTAAAATATAAACTATGATAGGTTAAATGATCTGTTGTGCACATCAGATTGGTAACGTGGACCAAGTTGTTTCAATATAATAAATATAAAACATTTTCAACTAACATCTGTGAATGTATCGTAGAAGGCATTAATCTATACAATAGAGCTCCTTCACAGATAATAGCGGATCTAGCCATTATTTGTATCGTCTATTAAATAAATACTTTATTTACGTCTAATCTCTAAAGATCTCTGAAGATACTCTTAATGTATTAGATAAGTGTAAAATTATTTATAAAATATTTGTTTATAACATAAAACATAAAACCAACACAACTATTCTTGGAATCATTGATTTAAACCAGTAGAATCAGTATCAATAAATAAAAGGAACATCCGTATAAACTCTGAAATTATCAGTTGTGTACCTAAATACCTAAACTAGTTACAAATATGTGTGAGAGCAAAACAAGGAGTTGCGTCCTTACTCCATATTTAATTCTAATTGTGCATGAAGGTACAAACAGCACAAGAGTTTGCAAATGTGTACCTTTCTAACTATTCTGACTAATGTATGCGAGATTGGCTTTCTCGACTTTGTATTCCTAGTGCCAGCCCTAAGGTCTATCTCCTGCAGGCCGTAGCCAAAGACAGCAGAATTAAGACGTGTACCGCAAGATGTGTGAGGGACCACATCAAATGGATCCTGAAAATAGATTTAGTATGGGTGCTGAAGGCATGACCCACTTCGACAAGTCCCCATTATCCAAGATCAGGAAACAACCAATGTGGGAGCTTTGCTGAGCCCAACAAAGGGAAAACTCAACACCCAGTTCGCTCAAATTGCCTGGCCTAACTAACAAGGGATCCCTGACTCCTGGCTTTCGTTGACACCGTGAGGATCAGGCCAGCAGACCATAAACCATGTTATGGGTTTTGGTATTCATCGAACAGATATTGATAATATTCACAACAAAATAATATAATGGTTAAGCCATAATAATTCTCTTTTATTTCCTTTTTTAGGAAAGAGAATCTTCAACATTTTGATAAAATCCACACTAATTACGCACTTAACATATTACGTTCTAAGACGTCATCACAGCAACTACGCATTACAAAATCCCACATTCACGAAATATCACGGAAACTGTTTATGAGTGGAAACAATTACACTATTAAATGTATATCACCAAACTATGCACATTGATGCAAATTTCTATTATAATTACTTGCAAAATCAATAATATTTTAATAAAATCTGTTCGATTCACACATCTAAGCTCGCTATTCCAATCCGAATCCCCTGTCAAAACCTGTTTTCTTTTTCCTGTAGCCTTCTGTCATCTTTCTATGTGGAGTAAAAAGTATTTAATGCAAAGTAATGAAAAAGGTTTTAATAAAATACATTGATTTCAAATAAAATACTCGAATTGATTATTGATTAGAAATTTTGGTGGTACAACAGAGTTGGGATCGTTACAATCGCCCCCTGTTTTATAACGTAACTTGTGAAGATATAATACACCATTAACAAAAGATCAAAACTCACCACCAAAATAAAATTAATAATAAATGATTATAAAACCCTTTGAAAAAAGAATGTACCTAACAATTAATTATCACCCCGTCGACCAACACAAATATTTATGTTTAGTTTCATCTATTAAATAATAAATCAAACATTCCAAGAATCCTTATAAATATCTTTTTTATTTATAGATAATAAACTTCCATGACTATGGCATAAACTCCAAAATTTTAATACTCAAATGATAAAACTAAGAATTCTATGGAAAATAAAAATTGTTAAATTGTAAAAATGTTAAATATCAAATTATCTCTCAATTATTATCAAAATATCAAATTTTCAATAACAGTATAATTAGCTGAATACTTTTTTTTTTTTTTTAAATAAGTCACATGAACACATAATGCATTCAAAAATATTAAATTTCTGAGTAAATACCTAAAATAATCATGTAAATTTTAACTGAAAATGGAAATGCCATTTCTTCAGATCTAATCAATTCAATTGAATTTAATTAATTGAAAATTAAATTTCAAAATTATGTAAGTATTGATGATTGATTGATTACACTTGGTAGTTTATTCAATAATCAATTACACTTGTTATTTACATTATTAACAATATTACGCAAAACTGATCGAAAATAGTGTCTGAAATTGGTAACCTAACCAAATCTGAATAAAATCCATCAAGATATTTTCCTTTCTTCAATTCTTGATGTTTTCATAAACCCCAATAATATTCACTTAATGCTTCTCAATTTGATTTGCCTCTACTTTAGGCTATATTGTCTGAATATATTTATTTTTAAAATAATAGTTATTATTACTTAATAGTAATAGTAGTGAGTGAAATAAATTTCACTCACTTTCATACTCAATACTCAATTCAAACAGCAAACAAAGTTTTATTTATTCATCAATAAATGGTTTCAAACAGTATTGAGTAAAATGTCTGTATGTATGTGTGTGTTGATGAACGTAAATGTTTTTAAACCGAACCACAAAGAAACACAATCCAAGCCATCATCCAAGTTTATAAAGTGACAAGCATAACCAACGAAAACAACTCACCAGTTTCGGCATCGACAAAGTAAGAGAATCTGGTTGTGAGGCAGATTAGTCCTAGTGACATCCAGTAAGCTCATCCCGAGTGAACAAATTCCGTTTACTTGAGTCAAACATACAAGACCCTCCAGTGTCTATCCTCCCTATGAGTGAGTGCATCATTTGCCATGCCCTATCACTTGCCACTCAAAATCAAAACCTGAACGGGGCCCCTCCATAATTCGGTGAATGTGCAGTGTGGGTACTATTCTTTCCTCATGGTAGAGTATGAATCTTCTATAGAATCAGACGGTACTGATGAATGTCTTTGGGTTGGCGCAAAATACAACCAGACCCATGCTGACTTATCCTAACACCAACTTCTCCACTATAAAAGACTCATTGAGTGTATTCTATAGTTTGTAACCAAATATTGACAAATCGCCTCAAGTTCAGGGCTCTGTCCTTTCAGTACGGATCTTCAAACATTCAACATTCACTGCGCTTCTTTCGCTGCCAAACACGCATCCATATTGATTAAACAGACCACTTAAACAAGAGGCCTACGTAAATTTGTTTTTTAAATATTTATAATGAATCACTTTCCTTTAAACCCACAATACCAAATTATTTTCCTTTTTAATAATAACAACCATTAAATTTGCAAGCCTAGATTATTCATATTTTAATCAAACCTTTACATTAAACAATTATAAGTATTAGCAAATTATAAATACTCTTTAATTAGGTTAGGTTCCAACTTCTGAACTAAAGTTATTATCGAATTACAAATAACATGAATAATACTACCACCATAAACAATTTCAAGTCATTCTTCAATACGCCCCATATAGTTCTTAAAATTGAAAACACAAGACAAATTGCCTTGAAAATAAATTAAATAGACAAACACGAACCAATTGCAAATAAACAATAATCCATGCTTGCCTTTTCTAAAAAGCTGTATAATTATATTTTTTTATATTGCACAAGAATTAAATCTTAATAACTTCCAATATAAATTATTATTATTTTGAAACACTACCCATCTGAAACACTTAAACAAATAGACATATCTACAAAAGAAATAAAAGTCAAAATCAATATTTGTTTTCACGCCCCCAATATTCTTAAGCTTCTTCTCAACATTTGGATTCTCATCAATAAGAAGTTAAAATTATTATTAATGTTATTATTAATTATATTTTAAAAACATTTTCACGCCCCCAAGGTTCTTAGCTACTTGCCAACATTTGAGACCCCTTTATCCTGGTCACGGCACCAATTGTAACGGACCTCCCCCTTCCATCCGTAATAAGACACTCAGATCGAAAATTTTTCGAAAATATATTCTAAATCTTAATATTTATAATGGCCAATAGTGTGATCGAATTAGTGGTAGGACTGTACGTTGTGTTTCATAGTAACCCGTTAAGCAGAAGGTTCTTTAAGAGGTATGCTGGTAGTAGACATAAGACATGGTATTGGGTAGCGTAGTGAAGAAAGTCCCTAATGATAAATATTAGATCTGGAGAATTATAAATGTACTATTACAAAAGTAGATTGTTATAATTAATCAAAAGTTTGAACTAAAGGAATAGTACATACTCTAATTTAATAATGAAAAGTGAATAACAAGAATTTATTTAATACTGCTGTAAAAATTGCAGTTTATTAATTTTATACCACGAACATAGTTTGTGGGCCAACGGCATCTTCACAAACTATGGCTCGACGCCCCTCCCCGCGCCATGCTATGAATTTCGACTCCTGACAACCCTAGGATTTGTCGTCTAGAAAATCCTCTATTCGTGGTATAATAAAGTATTATCCCATCGAACCTGCGGAACTTAACCCTCCTTAATCAAAAGAAGAGGAAAGGTCCTATTATTCTCCGAAGAGATTTAGTTAACTCGTATAGCATACGAGCAAGAGTTAATGATGAAAAGAGTATAAAACTCTCTTATATCCACAATGATTTACTGTACTGTAACAGTAATTTAAATTAAATTATAAATAAGAGCTTGGCTCACTTATGCTAACGAATGTATTTCACATTCAGTAAGTTCCTAAACTCGTACTGAGATTGTAACTGAGGTATAATGTCATAATGCAGAACAAGCAGAGCACATTATCAATATATAAGATGATAATAAATGACAGTACTTAGCAATGTGTCTCAACCCTAACAATAATTCAAAACTGATCAATTGAGGTGGTTACAGATTTCACAAACCAATACGCTGACCATTTAGGTATTACAGCTAGGTGGAGTCGTACCCCCTTCTGACCAGACCGCATAGCCTAACTAGCAATTCCGTGAGATATCTGGGTTTCTCAAACCAATATATCAGTACCGGTAAAATAAAGTAAGAGTAGGTGGTAGTTCGGCAACAGTGATAATAATGGATGATTACCAGTCTCACTTTGGAAAGCTATTACGAAAACTAGACACAGCTTAGTAATATCATAACATTGTTATTTGATAGCAATACTTATTCATAAACTTTTGTGCTCAACAAGCCGGCAAAAGGTAAATTAAAAATAAATAGCATAGTAAGTGTTAATGTATCAACATCTGTGAACCAATTTCATCATTCAAATATAAATCAATTCATTAAATTAATACAAAGTGGATATTACATCTTCACTCTATCTTATACTAAAATATAAACTATGATAGGTTAAATGATCTGTTGTGCACATCAGATTGGTAACGTGGACCAAGTTGTTTCAATATAATAAATATAAAACATTTTCAACTAACATCTGTGAATGTATCGTAGAAGGCATTAATCTATACAATAGAGCTCCTTCACAGATAATAGCGGATCTAGCCATTATTTGTATCGTCTATTAAATAAATACTTTATTTACGTCTAATCTCTAAAGATCTCTGAAGATACTCTTAATGTATTAGATAAGTGTAAAATTATTTATAAAATATTTGTTTATAACATAAAACATAAAACCAACACAACTATTCTTGGAATCATTGATTTAAACCAGTAGAATCAGTATCAATAAATAAAAGGAACATCCGTATAAACTCTGAAATTATCAGTTGTGTACCTAAATACCTAAACTAGTTACAAATATGTGTGAGAGCAAAACAAGGAGTTGCGTCCTTACTCCATATTTAATTCTAATTGTGCATGAAGGTACAAACAGCACAAGAGTTTGCAAATGTGTACCTTTCTAACTATTCTGACTAATGTATGCGAGATTGGCTTTCTCGACTTTGTATTCCTAGTGCCAGCCCTAAGGTCTATCTCCTGCAGGCCGTAGCCAAAGACAGCAGAATTAAGACGTGTACCGCAAGATGTGTGAGGGACCACATCAAATGGATCCTGAAAATAGATTTAGTATGGGTGCTGAAGGCATGACCCACTTCGACAAGTCCCCATTATCCAAGATCAGGAAACAACCAATGTGGGAGCTTTGCTGAGCCCAACAAAGGGAAAACTCAACACCCAGTTCGCTCAAATTGCCTGGCCTAACTAACAAGGGATCCCTGACTCCTGGCTTTCGTTGACACCGTGAGGATCAGGCCAGCAGACCATAAACCATGTTATGGGTTTTGGTATTCATCGAACAGATATTGATAATATTCACAACAAAATAATATAATGGTTAAGCCATAATAATTCTCTTTTATTTCCTTTTTTAGGAAAGAGAATCTTCAACATTTTGATAAAATCCACACTAATTACGCACTTAACATATTACGTTCTAAGACGTCATCACAGCAACTACGCATTACAAAATCCCACATTCACGAAATATCACGGAAACTGTTTATGAGTGGAAACAATTACACTATTAAATGTATATCACCAAACTATGCACATTGATGCAAATTTCTATTATAATTACTTGCAAAATCAATAATATTTTAATAAAATCTGTTCGATTCACACATCTAAGCTCGCTATTCCAATCCGAATCCCCTGTCAAAACCTGTTTTCTTTTTCCTGTAGCCTTCTGTCATCTTTCTATGTGGAGTAAAAAGTATTTAATGCAAAGTAATGAAAAAGGTTTTAATAAAATACATTGATTTCAAATAAAATACTCGAATTGATTATTGATTAGAAATTTTGGTGGTACAACAGAGTTGGGATCGTTACAGACTAAAGTGAAAACTAGCTTGAAGTACTATAACACGATTAAAGTTAACTACGGCTGTGCGAAATTAATCACAATAGTATGCGAAAATTTTGACGTTTGTAACTCATTCACGACAAAAATATATATAAATTTAGGATATAGAGCGACAAGCCCCGAAGCCCATATGACATAGATGTTTTTTCTCTGGCTGGGTGTTGATATGTATGTATGTATTTACAAACAAAAAGTATACAAGTATTATATCAATTGTCTGGTTCCCATGATACAAGCTATACTTAGCTTACTTTGGGGCTAGATGGCGCTGTGTGAAATTTCCTGGAAGAAATTTGCAATGCCCAAAGAATATGCAATTGCACAGTCAAACCGATATACAATAATCAATAAAGATTCGTCGTATAGTATATATATAATCTAATCAGGTAATCAGTAAAATCTTCAAGGGAGTTCAAGGGTGAGTCACTACCCACAGAAGGAAGGGTTCCGTGCACCAACGCATTAGCGACCTAACCGGGTGTTTCCACCGTTTTACACGCCAACAGATTTCAATATGGCATACCTCGCCGATTACTCACGAATTAAGTTTCTAGAACTGGCATTCTCAAACCAGTGTGAGAGGATTAAAACAAGCCCCAAAGAGGCTCCTTACGTGCACGTGACATACGACTGTATATTTGATTTCAGGACATACTGGTTTCCTCACGATGTTACTTGGTGCTCAAATAAGTAATTCGAGTTATTAAAAAAAATGCAGGATGTCTCTATGTATTGAGTTTTTCGGAGAGGAAGAGCCAACAAAATCATTTCTACCCTCAAACTGTTTCTTTGTAGTAAGTGGCTGCCAGTGATTGTTCTTGAGTCTTGATTGACGGATGCGATTTGACGCGTTTGCATATTTGGTCACTGTACTAAGCACGAAACCTCTCAGTGAAAATCGCTGTCTCAAATGTTGATGGCGCATTTTTCGGGAAATCGACGTAGCTTCCATTAGATAGTTTATAAATTATTAATTTAAGAACCTATCTATTTTTAATGATAATAGGTTTAATTAAAAGTAACTATAACTGCTACGTACTACAGCTTATCTAAATAGCTGAAAATAAAGATTTTCTCTCTTCTTTCTTCTAGATAGGCTTTTGTGAAATCACACTTCATTAGCGAGTCCAAGTTTAAGAAAAATAATCGCGATTTAACCAAACTCTTCGCGGATGAGGTTGCAGGCTGTCTTTCTGTGTTTATGACGTTTATAAAATACAATATATTCTCTACTCGTCTTGTACTTCAGCCGTTCTTCACATTGCATACCTCGCCAATTACTCAACTAAGTTTCTAGCGTTCCCTTCGCAAGTTAAACGTGGTTCACTTACAAGTATGTATCGACTTGTGCATAGTTGTCAGATATGCAGTATAGACAATCAGTGTTAGTTACAGTGAGTATAGTATATTTTATTCAATGTTGGTTTCCAGGTGCTTAAATATTGTATGAACAAACTTATTATGGATTCCAATTATACTGAAAATGTGTTACTTAAATTATATTAGACATAAAAAGATTCAAACAAACGATGTTTATGATCCAAGAATTAATGAATCGCTAGAATTTGAGAATATTTATTAAGAGAAAACCCATTATATGTTATTCAAAAATGACTATATAGGAAAATAAAAAAACTCAAATTCATGATTTGTCTTAAAAAGGCATATCCAGTAAAACGTAGCTCCCCGACAATTTAAATGGTACGGAAGGGGTCCCATTACGAAGAAATCTGCTCAAAAATCGCCGAATCACTAAGGCAATAGTCGTACTAATCGACTACAATTTCACGGCTTTAATTGCTTGAAGGACCATTATAATTTGCCAAAGGACCATTACTGCGAATTGGCGGCGGATATGGAGCACTTTTCATCTGCCACAATATTTTTATTTAATTTGACTATACAATAAACGGATAAAATTTAGGGGAAGAACCAAGTCGTTTAACTTCTGCTATTCCACTTAACATCTGGTGAGCCAGTCATAGTCTCTTAAATTATAATTCACATTAATAAAAAGTAGTTATGTTGTACTGTGCAAAATGTGCTCAAAGAGCAGTAAAACTCACGCCAAGTTCGTCCGGGGAAGTACTGCCACCATGTCCATTTCCACCGCCAAGCAGTAACGAATTCGCATTACTGTGTTCTGGTTTGAAAAAGTGTGGTTGCCGGTCAAATTACAGGCACATGAGTCATTCCATCTACACATCTCAGAGTTACGGGCGCATACGATACGACTTGGGTCTTGTCGTACCTAGTTGGGGAGGACCCGAGTCGCATCTGTTGTTATGGACCAGGGTTACCACTTAACACCAGGTGGGCCGTCGGCTAATGACATAAAAAAGCTAAACTTGATAGATTTTACCACACAAAAAATGGTACGTTCAAAAAACATTTAATAATCCAAAACTAAGAAAAAAAAGAATATGCATATTTCAGTATAGAATTAAACGATTAGAATTCCGTCATTTAACTAATATAAAGATCGCAATTCATCATTTGGTCACCGAAACGAACGTATTTTGAAAATGGGTTTTGCCACTTTGAACTTTGTTGTTTTTTGAACTTATTTTGAACAAACAGTATTCCTCGTTAGAAATTGCACTGCAAAGTCAGACTGAAACGTTTCATACAAAATTTTCAAATCTAGACCCAAAAGGAAGGTATCATTTGATTACGTTCTCCTAGTACATGTAACTGTCGTTGTATCAGTTATACAGAAGCGCAAATGTTTCACATTTATCACTGCATTCAAACAGTTTTAGATAGCATATTTTTCAAGTAAAACAGGAACGAGCAATAAGTGGCAATAGACATACATTTGTCAAAGTATCATTATAATTATTGATTCTTTTATATAAAGACTTCTATAATGTAGTTAATATTTCTAAAAATCGATACTTTCATATGTATACGACATAGTCCATTACTTTTAATAGTTTGAGAATGGAGAGAAGCAACAATTTTTATTTACCCGAATGTGTATTGAATGAACTGAAATATGAACTTTTATATTGTCCGGTACTGCGCTGTAAATTTTTCGCGCATAGAATAGGATTTTCCAATATAAAGTAGTACTCGGCAAAAAACAGTTTTTTTCAGGATTATTGGTAATATTAGCTCATGGCCGTTTTTAATTCCCTAACAAATCCAAGTACCCCTTAATAAAATATCCAAATAATGCCTTAAGCTAGTATACTAACAAAATTAAACTAAAAACTCTTTCGAAGTAAATATTCTACGCTGAAATAGAAGAACTACAACTTTTAGTTACATTACTCATGTTACTGGCTAGCTCAATCCAATACGGTGAAATGATTAAGTGCGCCTCAAAGAGGCTCTTCTCGTGCACTTGACACGTGATGTTTTCCTTCACCGTTTTAAGGTCGTGGTTTTAGTGCATAAACATTTTTCAAGCAAAAATCTTCACGATTTTAACCAATGAAAAGCTCTTATTCTGTAGCACTGGGGTACTGTTGTACAGTTTGCATAATTGAAGTTGCAAAATTAGCAAATATTCTTATTCTAAGTTTCAGCACTGCTTCGACGCTTCACTATGTTTCTGAAGGTAAACATAGTAAC
Source organism: Chesias legatella (assembly GCA_947359385.1). Taxonomy (NCBI): domain Eukaryota; kingdom Metazoa; phylum Arthropoda; class Insecta; order Lepidoptera; family Geometridae; genus Chesias; species Chesias legatella. Next base: position 10,361,766 of record OX375769.1, on the reverse strand, counting down.
ATCTCCAAACAAAAGCATCGTCTCATATTCGACACTATTTCCCGAGAGAGTGGGGAGGGAACAAAAAGATTGGTAAATATTAGCTCAACAGTAACCATACAGTCAGGCACCGAGCGAGTCCAGTGTCCAATTAAAGATACGCGTTCCTAGCGATCAGGTCTCCAGGGGTGGGAGGTATCAAATTTAATAATCAATTGAAAATGATTTTATTAATTAATATGGTAAGTCTAAGTCACTCAGGCGTGAAATTACAGGCGCATAAGGGCATGAAACGTAACATCCCCGTCTCGGGGTGATGGACGCAACGCAATGCGACTTGAGCCATCTTTTACTTTGGTGGAGAGGACTTTAGTCGTATTGCTGTTGTCTATGGGCGGCGGTTACCACTTAACATAACGTGGGCCGTCAGCTCGATCTATCACCAAAATTGTATAAAAAAGTTAACACCCGTAAGCTAAATGTATATGTGTAGCAGGTGGCATGGATGGAATGGATGGCAGGTGGATGGAACACAAACACCCCAGAACAAACTGTATGTTTACACGCAAATGTTTGCCAAGGTAGGGAGTCGATGCAGGGAGTGTAAAGGAAGGCCTCAATGGGTTTGTACTGACGGAATTAAGGTTGTCACGAAATCATCTTTTAGAAAATTGATGATATAAATGTTGCCAGCTCATTCGCAGCCAATAACTTCTTTACGAAAATATATTTTCATTCTTAACATTAGTGTAGGCATCACATAAAAATCAGTTTAAGATATGATATCTTTGTTTTATAATTAGTTTTAATTAGCAATTGTTATTCATTTGTTTCGATATAAATTTTCTTATGTGTTTCTTATGTTAAATTCTCTCTAGCCGAGTGTAATTTTAAATACAATTTATTTTCTTAGGTATGTGGGGAACAATATTCTTAGGCCAATATTTACCTAATATGTCGTACTCAGCCCAAATATTTTGCTTTACATTTTACATATATGTAATGAAATATTACGTATTAGAATTGTGTCGAGCGTTACTTTATTTTATACTTTATTATGTAACTTTTTCAGTGTTTATAATGAATTATATAAATTATACTTGAAAGGAACATTGTGTTTGTAAATTTAATCCTCAAAGGTACGTTGAAGCCGTGTTATTTAAGTAAGAATAGAGTTAATATTAGTGTGACAGTGACGGCGTGTCTGCTGTCAGCTTCCTTTTTGTAACAAAGTCAATGTCATATTTTTCCACAGAATTGATAAAGAAATGGCTTGGAAACGTCAATAATATTCAAAACATAAGGTCACGCGTACTTATCGCTAAGTTTGACGCCTGTTCAAACTCTATCCGATCCTCCATGACATAATATAATAACATGATAATTACGTGAAAGAAATACTTTTTGGCAAAAAAATGTGCTGTCAATTCCGACGGGCGGCTTGAGTTTACTCATTAAATTCGATTTTCATTGAATAAATTTACATAAAAAATAAGCAAATTAAAAAAATTTAAATAATAACGCTGTATTTACTTCAGTAAATTCTACTTAAAATACCATTACAGTAATCCTAGGACACTCTAGCTAATTTGTTTCTATAATCTTTTAATTTATGCCTACCCCTAAAGTTATCTTCGTGCAGATTTGTTCGTTTAATCTTATTATGTTAAAATTTTGGGCAGAACCTTTTTATCCGTAATTAAGTGTTTTATGGTTATTACTCGACCTCATTTTCCGAATTTCACGTGTCTTAATCATTATGTGAACTTAACATGAAAATAAACATTTTACAATGAATCGTGTGTGTTATTTACTTATTAAGTAATGGTTTAGTTTAAACAGTTGTTAGTAAATTAAGTCGTGGCAAGGGTTCGTTTAAACGAACGTTCGTTAATACGCACATAAATCTTCTAGATATGTTCGCGTTTTGTATCTGTGTTTGCTCATGCCACCTGCGACACAAAGAATCCTAGTGCAGAGTCAAATATCGGTAAACTTAAAAAAATTGTATTCTTTTTAATTTAACTATTGTACCGAAACGATATAACTTGAAAAAGCAAAATTAAAAAAAAAAAAACTCTCATACATATATTTTTCAACAATCTTGCTTCTTATTTGGTTGTTGAAGCTACGCATCACTGCTATACAAGTTTTTAAGGCTACATTCAGATGATCTCGCGACTTAACGCGGTTTTTGACCGGCTTCACAACTCAGTTGGTAGTAACCCTGCCTACTGCGCTGTAGGTCGTGGGTTCGATTCCCACCCAGGACATACATAGATGATTGTTCTCTGTCTGGGTGTTGATATGTATGAATTTACAAAAAAAAAAGTATATAAGATATCTGGTATAAGGTGGTCCCATGATATATATGCTTAGTTTACTATGGGGCTAGAAGGCGCTGTCTACCAATATTCATATATAAAATAATATATTTGCCTATCACGCGACAATCGTTAACAGCTACTGGGTGACACCCTGTGCTCCGTCGACCAACTTAGTAGCTACTTAGAACTTAGCCTAAAGCAAAACTATTTAACCCCCAAAACTTAAACGCCATAAAACAGAATAGCCTAATCGTCGAAAGATTTCACAAACTTTATGCGATTTACAACTATCACGCGATAAAGAAAACTATTGCCACGGCAAAGTACTCTGGTACTTAGCAGACTGAGGCTCTGTTCAAAGTCATGTCTGTGTACTTCTAGTTTCGCGTAAAACGCTTCCAACTTCTTAACCAACTCAAAGACACAAGTTTTGCTCACAATAAAATATATATTGTTAAACTTGGGTATTGTCGTACCTAGTAGGGGAGGACCCAAGTTGCATCGGTTGTTATGGGCCGAGGTTACCACTTACCACCAGGTGGGCCGTCGGCTCGTTCCGTACCTACATAACATAAAAAAAAAAGTTATTTCGTGATTTTTGTTTCACATTGGCTAGTTATTATTGTGATGTATGCTTGTAAAGCAAAGTTAGAAAGCTTTAATAATGTTAATTAGCATTAATAATGTTATAATGACGATAGGCTGAATCAAGTATCCTAAAAAATACAAAATACTTAGTTTGAGCAGTCTCTAACTTATATACTTACTGTAAAATGGATACAGATTAGTTTTAAAAACTGATTACATTGACAATGGACGACACACTCTATTAACATGCCATGGTGTTATAATCTATTCTCAATAAGTAATTGTAATAATTTTCACTCATTTCATTTTCTAGCTGTAGTAGCTCTAAATCAATGAAAGCTATAAACCTGCTCGGGCTTAATAAAAACACTTAAATTATACCCCTACGTAGGAAAGTCATAAAATATATTACTATCGCAACAATTACGTAGTGTTTGCTCACACAAATTGTGTTATGTTATTCAAATAGGATTGTTTATGGTTCCGTGCGTTGGAATATACGGCCGGTGAAAACCCCTTTGTCTCCGACGGGAGATTTTTCACGGAACCCCGATTCATTAATACAATGGCCTTGCTTGGGTTATTTACAAGTGTGAAAATGTTTTATTCAAACAAAATTTGTTGTTTTAACAGAAAGGTTAATATGCTCGTAGATATTCGAAATATTTTATTTTTATTTGGGCAAAAACAGTTTACAATTATGTAAGTAATAATAATCAAATTAATAATAATGAATTTGATTGCATGTAAATCTAATATACATACATCAATCAAGCTGCCATTAATATGTATGTTATATAAACAAAATACAAGATAGAAAGAATAGTTAAGTTAGTTAGTTTTTGGAATTGGAAAAAAGAAATGTAGCAAAAAAGCCTACTATATATTTAGCGTTTTGAATATATTTTTATTTAATATAGTTTATGAATCTTTATTTCATCAGGTGAATAATTTAATAACAAAAGTGAGATTCACCTGATTCACCTGGTTGAACCAGCGACCATCAGATTGAAAGTCGGAGCTTAAACCTCTCAGCCACTGCACTATCTAGACACTCTACAATAAAAAAAAAAGTTAGAAAAAAATACTATCTACCACACTGTTATCTGTTATCTTATTGCTTAAATCATTAAGCATTTGTTCCAAATGAGAATATGGCAATACATAATTTTGAACCGTCAATTCTGCTACCAAATACATTTATATGGTCATATAATAGTCATGATATAATGGTCACGAACATAGATGTTTGTTTTTTGTCTGGGTGTTAATATGTATTATATGTACCTATTTACAAAAAAATATAGGTACATATTTAATTATTATATCAGTTGTCTGGTCCATGATACAAGCTATGCTTAGTTTACTTTGGGGCTAGGTGGCGCTGTGAGAAATGTCCACCAATATTGTTTTTATTAATAAATTAAAAATTTAACAACAAGCTTTTATTTAAATGCGATAAAAAAAGATTTAAAGTGACGTCACTTTATTTTTCGAGTTATTCTCATCAAGCCCTTTCATTTGATACCCATATTGGAGGAATGCATTGAAAATAACTAGTCCGCCATCTTGGGTATTCCGCCATGTTGGATTTAGAATGACGTCAAACACCTAACCATGCATTGTCATCCAAACTAAACGTGTATACAAAATTTCAGCTCAATTGGTTGAAGATATCTGCTTCAAAATTGATTTGCAAAATTCCACCCGAACAAACATAGACATACATTGAAAGTTAAATAAAAGCTTGTAAAAATTAAAACATGTTTCAAAACTTTTATATATAACGTGACTCAGTAAATCAAACTTGTAGAAATCGATCAAACAAGCAATTTTGTGCACGCTTTAAATTTGTAATCAATTTTGGAATCTTAATAACTTTGCACCTTACAGTGCCGGGATACTTTGCACTCGCAATAAAATCCTTTTGATAAACCTTGCCACCTTATTTCAGACGGGTAGCGGGTTAAATGTGCAGTCGACGACAAATGTCTATGCAACAAATATTTGTATTTTTACAAATGCACAGTGTTCGTTGAGGTTGACTTAGTGGCCCAGTGGAGCAAACCCAGATTATCAATTCGGGGGTCGTTAGTTCAAATCCATAAGAGCACATATGAATACTTTACTTGAAAATTGTAAGTGCGCAGTACCACGTTTATTTTGGAAGAAATAAACTCGTTCTGCAAAACGACTTCTCAAATCATGCAATTAAGCGAATAGATACTAGATAATTATTGTGATCCACATCAACACATATTTTGAAATTTGGTATAATAATAAAGGTCCTACCTTTATAAAATCGCCTCTCTCAAGCCTCAAAGGTTTGCTGGAAGAGAACTCTTTTTAGGCTTAAGCTCATCTTTTTACATGTATTACCTTTCACTCATTTGTATTATGTTTTCTGTGTACAACAAAGAATAAAGAATAATATTGTAAACATAAATCTTTTTTAAAGTTAACTAAAATAAAAGTAAAATAAACAAATTGAAGTCAATAAATCGTATTATGTGCAACTCATAAATCGCAAATAAAATATAACATACGGTAATAAAAAAATAACTATTAACCAGATGACCCGTCAAATGTGGAGCGTATCCGCCATAATACAGTCACGATAAAAATCATACGCCGGAAAAAGTTTATACGAACGATTTTCTCAACAAATGTACACTCGTAAAAGAATTTATTACGCCCCGCCCCTAGTCCGCAGTAACATTTTCATTTAATGTTTTTGCCCAGTGAAATAAGGGCCTTTATACGTGTTAACCCTAATGTCTCATTGACACGAACGGCTCTACGGAGGCCTAAAGCCAAATGTCCTCTTTTTGTACCTCAGACTTACGAGTGTGTTTAGTTAAAGTTAGAGGGAAGTTGAAACAAGTTACAGTATTAAGTTGTATTTAGACTATGTACAATGGAGACTCTGGAATGTTTTTACTTAGCTATAAACAAGAAGATAGATGACATTGAATACTAAATGTTGCCTGAAAAATTAACGTGCACTCAAAATATGGAATACTGATCGAAAAATATATAACAAGACAAGACAGAACGAACGCTCAGGCCATCATTATTTATTACATCAGACATTACCGCAATGAGGATCATCTCGAAATATTTGATAACAACCCCATCATGGACGCTTAAGGTAATTCGAATTTTCCCGAAAGATGTTTAGATTAGTAAAGATTTGGCCATTAACAATATTATGAGATATCTTTCAGAATCTGGGGGTGAGTGATTAGTTTAAAAGGATTACGAAATCGTCTATTTTCTTTAAGAAAACGCATTTTACCTTCCATCCGAGCACACCTTTCTATTATTTCCCCCGCGACCCTGTCACGCCATAGGAGACGACTGAGTTATCTGATTTATCTATAGTTGAGAACTAAGATTTCAAACCAGCGCGACCCGTCCGTGAAAGATCTTTAATTGATCTAACCATTTTCCTTGAGGTATTGAAAAAGGTAAATAAAAATGGTAGCTATTGAATTAATTTCGTTTTCTTTTACCAATAATAAAACCTTATGAACCGGTCCGCGTAATCCTGTTTTATTGATCACATTTTTTCTGCTAAATATAGACACACATCAAGTAGGCTTTTAGGAAACGAGGTATGAGTGTTTAACTTGATTGTAAGAAGCGAAATCATTTCTGCCGCTAAGCGGTAATGCATTCGGGTTACTGTATTTTTGAACAAACACCTTTGCCACACAAATGTTTGTCCTGGGTGGGAATTGAACCCACGACCTACAGCGCAGAAGGCTGGGTTACTACCATCTGAGCTATGAAGCCATCATTTGTTTCTTGAGTTTACTTCATTATTAAAGAATATAAGGAATACTTAAAGAATAAATCAGAAGCTCACCTTAATTAGAAGAAGTAACAGATTTCCGAATTCGTTACAATCTTTTTTTTTTCGTTTCTGAAAAGTTTTGAACGTCCTACTAATATAATAAATGCGAAAGTGATTTTATTTGTGTTTGTAACGCTTTCTTGCCCAAACTGCTAAAACGATTAAGATGAATTTTGGTATAGACAGGTTATAGGCTACTTTTTTTCGCAAAAGAAAAATGGGGGGAGTGGGGAGGGGGAATCTTTCTATGAAACTTTTTGAATACACCGCGGGTAACCGGAGCGCAGCTAGTATAATATAAAATAACAATTTTTTGGTCAACAGCACTCAGTGCCACCTAGCCCAATGTATTGCTTATAGTATGGAGACTAGATAACTGATATTGTATTTTTTTGTAATGACTAAATCCATGGGTGTCCATGGGTGGCGGTTACCACTTAACATCAGGTGGGCCTCAGCTCGTTCTGTCACCTAAATTACAATAAAAAAATAAAAAAATGAAAGTAAAAAAAAAAAAATTTCTGATCCACAAAAGTTATCCCTAAGAGCCTGTAATCACAACTTTTACCAATAGCCCTATATAGTATCAATGGTAACATTTACGTTTAACGTAAAATCATCTGCTGTTGTGAGCCAAATTCCTGCGAAGGTTGACTGATACTAGATAGCGATGTTAATTTTTACTTATAACTTGTGCCAAAGTAAAACTTTTTATAAGATAACAAGCCGATGTAAACAATTTGCTTTCAAGTTCTCTCATAACCCGAGAACTTCATAATACGAACACAAGTTCGTCTCTAATTATATTTACACCGTGCCAGTTACTTGTTTAAAATCAGATAGTCGCCTCTGCTTCGCTGTTACTTAAAAGCTTACAAAACTTTTTCAGTCAATTTTTTCCATAAAAAGTTTTGCTTCGACTGCGGTAGTTAGGTGTTTACTTAGCCGTGTGATGTTTGATATAACATTTATACTCATACCCTCGTATTCATTTAAACACCTTAGGAACCTTAAATTACACTGAGTTACCTCGAATCTATGCTAAATCTAATATGAATAAATTCATTTTGTTGAACTTTGCAGACGTCGCTATCTAGCCCCAAACTAAACATAGCATATAATGAAAACCAGGTACATAAATACTTTTTCTCAATGCGTACATATAATAGACATTCGACTCAACGCCATCTAACCCAAAATTACGCATAGTTTTTACCATTGGATCCAGATGATGATAGAATATCTATAATAAATTTTATAAAAACTTATAAATAAATACATATTGACACCCAGACACAGAAAAAACATCAATGTTCGTCACACAAATGTTTGTACTGGGTGGGAATCGAATCCACGACCTACAGCGCATAAGGCAGTGTTACTACCAACTAAGCTGTGAGGCCATTCAATATTATAATACATTATGACTATCACTTGTCTGGTTCCCACTTTGAAAGCTATGCTTTATTTGTGGCCAGATGGCGCTTTTTCAAATGTCCATCAATATTTATTTTATATTTATTTATTATTATTATAATACCTGGATTATATTTGCATGCATAAGTTATGAGAAAGATATTATGTATAATACCTTTAATAATCACGAATAAAAATTGATATGATCGACACCTACATTATTGAAAATACATGAATTTGAATTCTAATGCCCTGTTGTCGCTTTACTAGTATAAAAAACTGAACTGTGCTATTTTAATTCATGAATTCTGAACATAGTATCTGGCTCCGTCTAAACAATCTTTTACATAACTTGCCCTTCCCGGGAAGCTTGTTTCGCAATAATTGTAACCTTCAGGTAAGATGTTATGTAGATTAAGTTTTATGCGCCCAAATTTACATAGGTAGCTTGTTGGAGCGAATTGAAAGTATTTTAACATCGCCCCATTTTCGCGAGCTTTTTCAGGAAAAGGTTCTTGAAGCTACAGGCTGCTGATTATCGTTTACGTATATTTTATGGATATTTTTACATTTTAATGATATCCTGAAACCCCAGACTTCGCGAGGATTTTTATTGACTCCAGGAAAAAATATGGTATATTAAAAAAGGACATGTATAACCAGAAAAGAACTCAAATGCCAAATTCCAGATTCATAGACATTGTGGTTTCAAATATTGATTTAATATGCCGGTCCTCAGACTAAAATAAATAAAGATTGATAATAATAATAATAATAAATATAATAATAAATAGTACGTAAACAAAAAAAAATTAAATATTCGGTGAAAACTGTCTAACTTGCTTTTTTTCTGTGGAATTTCTCAGGGGGTATCTGTTCGGTCAGTTAGTATTGTAATAAATCAGTATGTTAAAATTCTATGTTTTTTTTTTATATTATATTTATATTTTTAAACTTGTCATCCAGTGCCCTTTTTCTTTCCTGTGTTAAAGAGAAAATATTTCTAAAAACTTTTAAGTTTTATGTAGAGTTGCAAGAATTGCTCTTCACAATAGTTTCATTGTATACCCGAGTAACTGGTTATGTTTGTATAGAGAAGGCTGCGCGGTTTATAAGGTAACAATAATCGTGGCGATACCACGTTCTGAGAACATTGAAGGAAAACATCGTAAGGATATTAGCATATCCTAGAACCAAAATTTCGAAGACACTTACTCGTATCAAGTGTACGAAACTGACTCCGTTCGAGAATGACTTCAACACAGGCGGTAGTTAAGTAAAAGTAAATTAACTTCAGCTTTGTGTTCATTTCGATGAAATACAATTTACTTAGTTTTAAAAAGCCATTTTATTTCATAGCATGCCGCCACAACTGACTAAATTTAAAATCTAATATAAACGAAATAAATAAAATATAGAAAGATAAGATGAAAAAAGTAAATATTTATTTGACCTAATTGACAAAAACGTAACATTTAAGTTTAAATACATATAAACACATAAAATTTGTTTTCATATGTTAAGCCTAGAAACAAGCTATATAGGTATATATACATCGCAGAATAACTATCAACTATAAGGTTTTTATATATAGTTCTAATCTAGCTTAGCAAATTAGCCTGAAAGTCAAAACTTCTAGCGTCTAGACAGACAAGATTCAAACCCGCAACCGAACCTTAAAGCAAGCCAAGAAAGCAATTGCTCAAATAATGTTACCTAGTATACTTGTCTTATTATTTAGCCTATAAGCAAGACCCAATATACAATACGAAATCATTGATTGTCATTTTCAAAAGCCCAAATCTGTTTGAACTTTCCACACAAATTAATGAGAAACTCTTTTTTGTACACAAATAATAGTAAGAGATATTCCCAAAAGATAAAACGAACTTAATCACGGCTAAATCTTTTTCAGAAAGAATCGATGTTGTTCAAAGAGATACAGTCGCCTTCAGTAGCTTTATCGATGCCAAAATACAATTTCGTAAGTGACATTACTCTAAAATGATTAAGAGAGTGAATAGGTTACTCATAGGTAAGCATGATGCTTTGACCGCATTGTCATGTAACATCAGGTGAGATTGCGGACTGTCAGCCTATGGCAAATAAAATAAAAAAACTTGGTTCCTCACAATAAGAAAATTGTTCCTTTTTATACCTCGCTTTCAGCCTGGCCGAACACGTCCTATGGCGTTTTCGCCGATCCTGTTATAAAGCAGGGCATCTGTGTGTCCATATATAAAATAACTATTGGAGGGCATTTCACACATCGCCATTTGGCCTCAAACTAAGCATAGCTTGTACTATGGGAACTAGATAACTTATTTTTTTGATTTCACTTAAGCCTGTGCTATAACTCAGCGCTGGGGATCTTGTGTTCTCAACACATGCTGAGAGCTTTTTTTTCACAAGCATTGTACACGGCAGCGATCTGCCAAGGCATTTATTTTTTAGTTTAATTTCTCCTTGTTATATGTAATGTAATCGGTGTGTGTACAGTTTGAGAAAATAAATTCTTTCTTTCTTAAAACTTTTTTTGTGTTAAATCATGCACATTAATACATATTAACACACAGAGACACAGAACAAACATCTATGTTTGAAACAAATATTTGTCCTGGTTTGGAATCGAACCCACGACCTTCAGCGCAGAAGGCAGAGTTAGTCAAATGAAATAATTTTCACCGTACAATTGTACTCTAATGTACTTATCCTTAATATACTCGTACGGTTAAAAACGTAATTTGAGATTATTTATTTGCCTATCGCACTCGAGGCCACTGCTTCGGTGAACCATTTTAGTCAATCAAATTTGACTAACACATATGTATGTAGTGTACATAAGTGTATGATTTTAGACCCAGTCTTTACATCCGTATGTCGTTACGTGCATTACTAGGTTTATTCTTTTATGAAATGATGTGCACAATACATTGCTCTCAAAACGGTGAAAGAAAATATGGAGAGGAACTTTAGAATAACAATTAAAGGCATGTACCGTCTACAAATCTGGATACGCTTTCGTGGGATATTAAAGCCCATTCCTTTAGTCCTCGTTTGCCGAGAATAAGGTTATGAGTGTCTTTGGAGGAATATAAGGTTGGTGCGGTAGATTTAGCCTCATCGTCAGTGTTGGAGATGGACATTGAAAACCTACCCAGTAATCGTGCCCTGAACTGCCAATAAGGATGCGAGACGATGAAGCGAAAGTGCGCGCTGATTGGTCCATTTTATTGTTCCCATACCCCGCTATCCCTGTCTCTGTACGTCAGTCTGTCAAATACACTCGCCATTTAGTTATTCAAATGAGCATTGCATTTTAATTTATTAAATTCCCTATCCATCCAGTCAAGCAGAAAAGTCAGTAAATAATACGATTGTTGTGTAGCCATCACGCCGCTACAGTCAGCCTTTATTGGATATACCTCCCATAATACGTGCCACTAAGCCCAGTCCTCGGCTCTTCTCGTCCAGTTTCCACCAGCTATCTTCCACAAGCTGTCGCTCCACTTATCCGGCGGTGCCCTACGCCACGTTTGGGTATACAGATGCGGCATTATGTGAAATAGAATCAGCCCACCGCACTATTCAGTATTTGCTGGCGACAGTATCGAAGTGTTGAAGCAGAAAAGATATTCCCGGACGGGGAATCCGGCTGGTTCAAGCCGGAAAATTAAGACGGCTCTCACTTTTGTTCGCTTATCCTCTTTTATAAGAACCCTCCATTCACTCATTCATATTATTTTCGCATGAAATAAAGAGAGTAATAGACATACAGTAAATTAATTCGAGAGGCTTGCGTAATGTACATATGCCTAGGAATTTTCTAGATATGACGATATAGATGACAAATATTATTTATAAGCCGGACTTTTTTATTTCTAAATGGATTGTTATTTTAAACTTAAATCATCTGAAACTAGTCTGTCCCTATCAGCATCTCAGCAATGACGCTCAGCCAGTTATTGTAAATTTTTTATTAGTTTTTACAGACAGATGACAGTGTAATTGCACATTTTCAACTTAACTTTGTTTTCTTTCATAGTACAGTTTTTTGATAACATGCGTTTTCAGTTCCTTCAGTAAATGACACGTATTTACACGTCTGGTTCCATTGATATAAAATACATACATATAAATATAATAAATATACAGCTCAAATTTAGTGAACAGTTTTGTATGAACACTTTGCTAAAATGGCGTCTATAAAAACTCCAACGATTGAACAAGGGAGGGGGAAAAGAAGCAGCGAGCACATCGGATACAGTATGACATTTCCGCAGATACTGTGGTTGCAATGACATTCTGTTATGTAATGACACTTCCAGTGAGTTCTCCCTCAGTAGCCCATTAGTTCTTTCTGAAGACCTTATTAGCGTCTCGGCAAAATCTTTTGAGATAATAATATTTGCACGAAAGTATCTCCTAATTACAATTCAGTGTAAAAGAGCACTCATAATGTGAGAGAAACGTCTACGCTCTATGAATTCATGAAATTGCGATGAAAAAGACGTTATAATTAGTATTATTTGCCGTTTATTTTTGGTTGTTTGAATACGCTCGGTCTTTTGATGTTGCCAAAGACTAGCTACGGGAGATAAAAGGGAATATGTTTTAATATTTTACTCTTTCTGGCAGATGTTGTTTGTGATTAGTAAGTAAAATGAGTATGAGAAAAAAGAATGTAAGGTGAAGTCCCAAAACATAATACCATATATAAATTGAATTCTATTTCAAATATACATGTTGTCGATTCGGAAATTAGAACAGTGATCGTACGTAAAATATAATATAATATTGTAACATTTCTTCCAATTAGGTGTGGTTTCTTTTTTCCCGTCTTAGTGTGTCGACATCTTGACACAAACCCCGACGAAAATTTCCGACTATAATTAAACGTCCTTGCAGTTTGAGATTTCATGATGAACTTGGTGAGTGAATCAGTACTTTTCTGTTTAACAGAAAAAATATATATATATAGGAGTGGAAGCACTGTTACTGAGGTATTAGTAGGTAGGTACTAGTTACTGAGGTGTCGCAGGTACCGAAGCTACCTCCCTTTAGGGTGTTTTAAATCAAGGCGCTGTCTCGTTTTATATGAAATTATAACACAGTCTCTTCTCTTTTCCTCTCCGTACGCTGCTTGTTTATAATATGCTGTGTCCAATAATAATAAATAATAAATATTGGTGGGCAATTCACACAGCTTCATCTAGCCCCAAAGTAAGCCAAGCATAGCTTGTATATTGGGAACCAGACAACTGATATAATACTTGTATACTTCTTTTTGTGAATACATACATAAATACATATCAACAACACTCAGACACAGAACAAACATCTATGTTCGTCACACAAATATTTGTCCTGGGTGGGAATCGAACCCACGACCTACAACGCAGAAGGCAGGTTACTGCCAACAAGTGTGAGGCTAGTATGAAAACAATAAATTGCCCAATGAAAGATTATGTACAGAAATAAATTATTGCCCTAAAACAATAAAGTGAATTATATTATTTCGTCGAACATAACTTTCTCCTGATTGTTTTTGAGGCGTATCGAGTTGTGGTGAGTTTTTGTTTGCTCGTTTCCTTCCGTGAGGCGCTGATTGAACGAGTTTTGTTAACAAGTGCTGCCACTGTGAATGAGTTTTATCGAAAACAATAATTCCTTAATGAAGTTAAATTTAATCTTTAATTTATATTTAAGCTGCATGACACTGTTGAAAATTGCGTCTAATTTTCATTCGACTGAGGAGGAACTTTTTTTATGTCATTGAAGTCCATTGGCAACATAAATACCACTCAAGTCCCCTCCATATTACATCCATCCGTGGACATTTTACACAGCGCCATCTAGCCCGAAAGTAAGCTATTCATAGCTTGTATCATTGGAACCAGACAACTGATATAATACTTATATATTTTTCTCTTGTAAATACATACATATAATACATATTAACACCCAGACACAGAACAAACATCAATGTTACAAATGTCACATAAATGTTTGTCCTGGGTGGGAATCGGACCCACTACCTACAGCGCAGAAGGCAGGGTTACTACCAACTGAGCTATGAGGCCAGTCAAAATCATATCATATATCTATGTAAAATACTAAAGGCAACTTGCATCGCTTTCAATTGCCTACATTGGAGTAGGTACGCCTAAAACTCTCAATATTTTCAAGAGTAAAGTTGGCCGCTAGCTCCAGGATGTAGTTCTAAATCTTCTTATTCGCGTAAGAAGCTTACCAGTAAGTCTTCGACAATCGAATGCGAACGTTGGTGAGTTTCCTTTAGTGATGGGAATTCATAATATTCCTCGTCTCATATGTGTGTTTTTGTACATAGAGAACTCACCTGTACATTTTGTAATTGATCACGTAACATCAATTGACTTATTGTATTATCTATATAGGTATAATACTGACGTAATTTCAATGACTCTGGAAATTACATTAAAAATGCTAATAAAGTGCATTTTTTATTATAATTTTTATTTTTTTGTGTTTCGATGCTGGACGCAGTATATTGTATAATTTTTTAACTAAAGATAATTATATGATACTTTATTGTACACTAAACCAAGATAACCTTTGTATAATTTTTATACCCACATCAAGTTGAAACAATGGATCGGAAACCAAATAATGCTACTTGACATCACAAGGAACCTATTATATAATTTATCCAGAGTGAGGGATACACTCAGAGAAGAACTTTTATATAGAAAAGATCTAGATAATAAACATCAATTTCTTATGTGTAAATTACATAATAATCTCATATATTTTTACAAAATAATTAACAAATAGATTTACAGTGTTTTGGTGAGTCAAGAAGAATCTTCTTAAGATTTTCATGTGCTATTTGTTTTTCCTTAAAATTATTACGATATTAGCTTACTTGCTTGCGATGCTGCTTGTTTCCGCTGCATGGACTAATTATGCAAGATCTTAATTAAACAAAATTTACATTAAGATTCGCCATCATTATTTCCTACATTAAAAGAGTTTATATAGATAAAAATTCAAGAATCGAACTCACTACGTCATATCTTATAATAATTTATTTCTGAAATATATAACAATAAAATATCTAAAAATTTTATATTCCTTGTGTATTTCATAACTTGTTTTGTATCACACTTCCAAACGACACATACACTCTAACACTTCAAACTGTGCGTTATCTATACGTCAGTCATCAAGCTCCGTCAGTTCGTCAGCCAAACCTGCTTCTTTTATAAATATTGATTTTCCCGGGCAGTCTGGCGCCATTTCTAGCGAAAAATTAAACCCCTATCAACCTTCAAAGCAAACATGATATTCCGGCAAGCGGCTGATATGAAACAAGCAATATCCTTTGTTTCGACCCAGTTACTAATGAGAGGAGAATCCCCTGAGACTCCGCCATATCAGATTCTAAACAATTGCCCGGCCAGCAACAATCCCGATATCACTTATTTACAAGGTTATTGTTGGGCCCACTTAACTTTGTGTATAATAAAAACACAATATTTTATCGATTATAACTAGTAATTATTAGACAACGCTTTGATTATTATTAGCCTGAAATATTATAGCCTAAAACATAGTATTGGTTAAAAAATGTATATTACACGGAGGTTATTCTAGAATGTAACATTATTTATCCTAAAATAATTAGAAAATGCGGGAAAAGTGAATAAAAAATACCCGTCTTTATCCACAGCCATCCTTAGTCGAAGTAAATTTAAATTTTAACGGAAAATACTGAGTTGAGAGGACAGAATTAATTCTAACGGATGTTAATCTGAACACCTTGCGATTTAAAGGTTGCAGCATCTTATAATCTGAATCTCCGTAATAAGTGGCAGATACTTGGGAACTTGTTTGGAAATTTAAGTGCTGATGTTTCGTAAATACGTGATAGACTTATAAATCCCTTATATACGAGTCACTTATGGGCAATGTCATACTTAGTGAGGTCAGCTAGTATTCTTTATACTACTGGATACTAATGAGCCCAGAAGTCTTCTCTATTACTGCTACTCGTGACACTATCAAAATAGTGTGGGGAAAATTAAAAGTGCCCCACAAAGCTCCTCCTTTTGTACACATTGTTTTTTATGTGATTCGGGTGGCGGAAAGAGCTGACGTCCAACCTAATGTTAAGTGGTAATCGCCACCCATAGCCAACAACAGTACGACTCAAGACCTCTCCACCAAAGTGTGAGATGACCTAAGTCGCATTGCGTTGCGTCCATCACCCCGAGACGGGGATGTTACGTCTCATGCGCCTGCAATTGCACCGGCACCCACTCCTTTCCACCGGAACACAACAACACGAGTGTATCATTGCTTGACGACGGATTACCAGGTGTAATGGCAGTACTTCTCCGGGCGAAATTGGTACAAGTTCTATTGCTACTTTGGGTTGCTCCTTTCGTACCACCCGGGTGACACGTGTAGGGATTAAAAGTCGCTTACTGACGCGAGCAACTTGGGCCCCCGACAAAATCCACATGACAAAATGTCATCGAATGTTTAGTTTTTTATGATATTCAGTTACGGAAGGAGCCGACGGCCCACCTAGTGTTAAATATTTTATGAAATGGTAACCTCTGCCAATAGCAACTTATGGGACTTGGGTCCTCCCCTAATAATAAAAACTGAATTAAAAATTAAAATTAAAAAACTAAAATTCACCATGTTGATAGAGTGGTATTGCGTATGCTACGTAAATGACATCCCGAAACAACGCGAGCGAAGCCACGATCTAAAAGCTAGTGCAGCATATTTACAAACAAGGATTTAGAGTGTGCACTAAGCATTCGTTACTGAGGCTCAGGTAAGCCCTGCGTCACACAAAATCGAGACGTTAGTAAATAGTTGACAGTACTTTAAGGCACAGTTTAGTTCGTATCTGTCATAATATTTAGAAATTCCCAGGCGACTCTGCTTTGTGAATGGACACAATAGTTACCCGCTCGGAATTTTTATCAAGTCGATTGTGTTCGTAGCTTCCGAGATTTCGCAGTAATCGATTCCTCTTTTACTGGAACTGTTATGCCACAACGAAACGAAAGCTGGTTAACAATGTCTAGTTCGTTTGATTTGTATTTCATTATGTGATTCTACGTGATGATTATTTTAATATCCTGTGATATAAGAAGAGATTAATCTATAATAATAATAATAATATATATTTATTTGTTTTTAAGAAAAAATTACATAATTTTTGACGTAATTTTTGTCAAGTCTTAGTATACTAATAATTGTGTAGATAAGTTGACCAAGAACATTACACAAATATCTTACTATATAAAAAATAAAATATTTTATAAATAAATGATACAAGAAACTTATAAGTAATTACAATTATAAGTTGAAAACGAAACGTTTGTAAGTGTCCTCGCTACCTTTACTAAATACGTCTTGTAAATGCTTAAGAATTGACTTGTAAAATATAAATAACTATACCTGCTTATACTTACAGAACACGGCACTTACATATAGACTTATGTTAAATCTTTACCTAGTTAATAAACCTTATGTTAATACTTTCTCATATGCAATAGAATATAACGAATGATCACCGCTTCAACAGAGGTAATCCACATAGAATAGTAAAGGAGAGAATGAAAAAGTTATTAGGACATCAAAGCCTTGAGAGACCCGTGGCTCCAGAGCTAATCTCCGATAGGAATATTGTGCCTACTCCTATATCTACTGGAAGAGACAAGCTATAAGATTGTCTCAAAAGTGGTGCGACTTCAAAACCAGCGTTGACTAAGTGCATCTTGTACCAACCTGAGATACAGGTTTACAGGTACAAAATAACATATATAATTTGGGTAGTTTGTGACTTTTTTGTGTGGTTAAGTTACGGAAAGAGCAGATAGCCAACCAGACAATTGAAATGACTTATATACTTTTTTGTAAAAAAAAATACATATAATACATATCAACACCCACAGATACAGAACAAACATGTATGTTCGTCACTCAAATGTTTGTCTTCGATGGGAATCGAACCCACAACCTACAGCGCAGAAGGCGGGGTTACTACCAACTGAGCTGTGAGGCCAGGAGCAGAACTTATTTCAAGTTCGTGCGGGGAAGTACTGCCACCATAGCCATTTCTGCCACCAAGCAGGAATGCATTCACGTTACTGTGTTCCGGTTTGAAGCTTGTGGTTGCCGGTGAAATTACAGGCACACGAGACATTCCACCTTCACGTCTCAGAGGTACGGCGCATAAGATGTGACTTGAGTCTTGTTGTACCTAGGTAGGGGAGGACCCAAGTTGGATTGCTTGTAATGCCGGGCAGAGGTTACCACTTAACAACAGGTGGGCCATCAGCTCGTTTAGAAACATTGCCATATAAAAAGAGACTTTACTACAAGCTTACCCGTAGAGTTTCCAGTTTCTTTCGATCTCTGTAACTCTTATACGTCCCACAAAGATTTTTCAATCGACGTCGGATTTCCTTGGACGATGGAGCATAAGGAATCCATTTACCTTTCGCTAGTGCATGGGATGGAAATCGAACCGCGATGGGTTCAGCTTTTATCAAAATTCGAATCACTTGGGCTCAATTTGGTTAGTGACCAGTGATTACTTTTGAGGGCCTCACAGGGCATATTTGTATCTTGTAATAGACATTGTTCACTTTATGGATCCTTCATTTTAACTAGTTCTTTATACTGTTATTATTAATCAACTTTAAAGTCAACCATTTGAAAGGTAGAATATTGTCCTACCACCATGCACTTTCGATTATGATATGTTGCACCATCCGAAAAGTCCACCATTTTTTATTTATTTATTATAATAAAGACAATAAATAATAAATATCCAGAAAGTAAATCGTGAAATCACTGGGATCATCTAGGGTTGACGATTGTTTCACCTTTGGCTAGATGGCTAACTCCAGTTTAAAATTCCCTACCTACCACTCGTTACTTCAATAACCAACTTAGCATCAATCATGCATCGTTGTACGAAAGCAAGTTATTCCAGCAGCTTAAACCGCTTAAGGTCCAAACTGAGGGCTTTAAAACGGTTATGTAAATCTACGTTCATTTACCCTAACGAACGTTCAGGTCCACAGTTCAGACGGATTACTGGACTCGTTTCGTTTCAGTTTCAAAGCGGTTTTTTTTTTGTTTCATTTTCTGTTTAATAAATCCGGGACGGTCATATTTGGTTGGTTTGGGAGTTGTCAATGCCAACCTTCTTTCGTTAGTACCTAAGTCATGTGAGATAGTGGCGGAGTTTCGTTTTGGCCAGAGATTTCAGGGTTCCGTTGGCCTCTGAAATGTGTTAGGGACGGAGTTTATGTCATTCTGAACCACTGTAAAAGCTTCTAAGATTTCTAATGGATGACATAAACCTGCTCTTGAGTGGCCTCACTCGGCAGTAACTGTACCTATCTTCTACACTGTAGTAACGCGATGACATTATAACTGGCCTCATAGCTCAATTACACGCCGTACAAACAAAGTACAGCGCCGTCTAGCCCCAAAGGAAGCTAAGCATAGTTTGTATCATGGGAACCAGACAACTGAATAATACATTGTTTTTTGTAAATACATACATATAATACATAATATCAACAACAAAAAAATATAAGACACAGAACAAACACCTATGTTTGTCACACAAATGTTTGTCCTGGGTGGGAATCAAACTCACGAACTACTGCGCAGAAGGCAGGATTACTACCAACTGAGCTATGAGGCCAGTCAGTCAATATACATCTGAGAGCTGAACAATATGGTTGTGTATGATAATGTTTTATATCACACTAACATAATCCGGCAGACGTTTTTCTCCCATGGGTAAAATGGATTGAATAACTTTTCCATGAAACACCCATTAGAGGAGTCATTTCTCATGGCGATCGATCAACCGATTTTGGAGTTTATCAACTTCAGACATATTTTCAACATCCATTTTCATATGATGATAATCATCGAACAACCTATTTATTTGATGTTTTCCCAATCTGATAAAACGAAAGGTAAAGTAATTGGTACTTCGAAGGTTTCAAGGACTGACGTAAAGCTCGAAACCCACTATATGTGTGATTGTGATACCGAAAATGTATAGACGGTGTCTGAGTGCGTGCCTGTTGCGTGTCCGCTGCGTGCTTCTCACGTGTCACACTACATTTTTAATAACCACAGATAAATACGCACGCATGCGAGCGAAACCCAACCCGCGCATCGCGAGGCAAGCACGCTAGTTTATATGTTTTCGGTATTCATTTATGCTGTATGTAAAGTGCGTAGATGGTAGATTTTATATAATTAATGACGTTGCAACGAGAATATAAAAAAAACGTAAATTAATTGTTAAAAGAAAATATAATTAGAGCACGAAAGGAGACTCTTTGAGGCGCACTTAAAATCTTTTCACCACACTGGTTCGACATATCCCTCGACTAGTAGTAGAAGTAGTATTAAAAACAATTAGTAAGCAATTTTCCTTGTAACTAAAAATGTTTTAAATAGTTTCTCAACTTAATAACGATTCCAAAATACTTAAAAATAACTTACACTTCTGTATATTACATTTTATTTACTAAATACATTATGTGCTAGCGATCACTTTCCTCCCAGCCAAATACACTTTTTCAACTTCAAACAAAAACCAACTTTAGGTATAAAAACTAGTAGCCATTTGTGTGATAACTAAACTCGATCAAAAACACATGATTAGCTGAAAAATGTAAGCACTATCACTGTCTAAGCATTTCTTTTCTAAAAACCGTTAGTACTAGGCAAAGGTGTTTACGTAGCGGCGTTATTTAGCCGACGCGGCGACAAAAACAAGAAAAATCTGTTATGTGCACGACGACGCATGAAATTTCCTTTACCGGGATATAACGACACTATCAAAATCAAAGGACGCTACAAAAGTAAAAAGCTCGGGTATTCCATGTGGAAAATTACTATTGGAAGTTTGAACGCACACCTAACGACTATTCGAGCAAGTATTTTTGGGGTCGTTTTGTTTAGGAGTTACTAAAAAAATACCAAGATTTTTCTAGTGAAACTATTTTTAGCTAGCCGTGTAATACAGATCATGAAGTTAAACCACTTTGAAACTTGAGTGGAGTATCTGGAAAGGTTATTAAAATGTGAATCCGATTGGGACGATACTCATGAATATTAATAAACCTGAGCGATATGGAGGTCTAATAGGAAGCTTTGGAAAAAGCAACCGCGGGCAAACTCGTGCTAATAAAAGCTAGTTTATTCCTTTCTTATATAGCGGGCGGAAATTTCTCCTGAGGTGGCAGTTGTATCAAAATTCTTAATATTAACGTCAATTTAATTGCCATACTAATTGATCATCTTCGTGGGTTACACCATTGCATTGTTTACGTTCCCATGAGAAAGAACAGGCGAGAAACCCCTAAAGGAGGGATTGCTTGGCACTGTAGTAATAGTTTGCAGTTGCTAGTGTGCGTACCGCCTTAGATAGACGCGGTAGGTAGCCTTTGTCGCGCCACCGGGGCCTGAACGATACACGGTCGAGTGAACCGCTGCGATCCAATAGATATTTTAGTCCTCCATCATACTGGTTTTCGAAAAAACCCGTCTCGTATAGCTGTTTTGATTTGAAAGTTCTAAACCGTTTGTAGGGTTTTCAATACAGAGGATACTAGTCTATACAAATAAATAAAATTGAAGTGTCTGTTTGTAATATTAAAATAACCTATTTTTGCTAAGTGCATATGATATAGAGATAGCTGATGTAACAAGGAGAACTTAGGCTACTTTTCCGAGGGGTAAAATAGGGGTGCGTCATAAAACCGAATTCCACGCGGACGAAGTCGCGGGCAACAGCTAGTTGGATTATAAAGAAACTCCGTGTGAACAAGCTCCATGTCTGTTAGTCCTTATTTTTTCATGTTTCTATGGTTTACCTAGAAACTGTAAAACTATTACTACTTGACTGGCCTCACAGCTCAGTTGGTAGTATCCCTCCCTTCTGCGCTATAGGTCATGGGTTTGATTCCCACCCACGACAAACATTTGTGAGACAAATATAGATGTTTGTTCTGTGTCTGGGTGTTAATATGACTATATGTATGGATTTAAAAAACTATATATGTATTCTATCATTTGTCTGGGTCCCATAGTACATGCTTAGTTTGTAGTTAGATGGCGTTGTGTCAATTGTCCACCAATATTATTATTATATTATAGCTATATGTAATTGACACCATACCCATTTCTGCCGCGTTTGTGTCTGTTTTCCGGTTTGAGGTGTGACGATGCTGGTGTTATTTCCGATACATGAGACCTTACACCTTCGTTTCACAGTTGCGTACGGAATATGATACGACTTGAGTCTTCCTGCACATAATTAGGGGAGGAACCAAGTAATATTGCTATTTAACCTAATATTATTTATTGGTTGAGTATACCCCGTAATATCAGGTGGGCTATCTTACCATCCCATCACTTTGAGGGTGGGCGCTAGTTCCTATATTACAAGATATTTAAATGTCTTAGTTTAGGTTCTAGTCGTTTTCACTGAAAATGTTACTATAATTACCTTAAGCATAACTATTTTTAAATTTTCCAAGTGTCTATGTTAAATATATAAGGTACAAATAATAACTAAAAAACTTTATCACATAATGAAACGTATAAAATAAATAAAAGATTATTTAAGTTCATCCGTCATCCTTATCTTGCTCTCATCTACAACTCAATGCCAGTAATAAAATACTAATAACAAATCACAGATCACGCTACGCACGCTGTTTTTCTGTATCTAACTAACATAAATCAGGTTATATCCCACTTAATATTATAAACGTGAAAATTTGTATGGATGTTTGTTACACTTTCACGCTCAAACGGCTTAATGGATTTGGATGAAATTTGGTACCAAGATAGCTTATATCCTCGATTAACACATATGCTACTTTGATCTCGGAAAAATGCAGTGTTCCTATGGGATTATTTATTCACAGCGGGTAACACTGCGGGGCGCAGCCAGTACAAAATAAAAGCGAAAGAAAAGTGATTAACTATAACGTCCGATACGATTAGCTCACATCTACGCAACGGAGCGCCAGCAAAAGAATCGACGATTTGCGTTAAATTTCGCAAAGCTTTCTTTGGATTCTTTGAATATCTAATAGTTAATCCTGAGAGCTGAGGAAAAGAATAATTAAAGCTACTAAGCCGGGGAAGACAGCGCGGGATAAAGCGATCATGCAAGACACAAAATCACCAAAAGTTTTGCAAAAGAATTACGCTTATGTTATCAATGATGACAATGTTGACTGGCCTCACAGCTCAGTTGGTAGTAACCCTGCCTTCTGCGCTGTAGGTCGTGGGTTCGATTCCCACCCAGGAAAAACATTTGTGTGACGAATATAGATGTTTGTTCTGTGTCTGGGTGTTAATATGTATAATATGTATGTATTTACAAAAAGTATATAAGTATGTATATCAGTTGTCTGGTTCCCATGATACAAGCTATGCTTAGCTTACTTTGGGGTTAGATGGCGCTGTGTGAAATGTCCACCAATATTATTGTTGTATTATTATTATCAATTCGTAATATTTGTCCAATAGGTGAGTTGATAACCTGATATAATACTAATATTATTTTGCTTTGACTTTGTTGTTAACTTAAGTGCTGACTGTATTGTGAGAGAAATAAATAAATATTATTATATACAAATGCCTTTTTTTTGGTGAGACAAGAAAGAAGGTCAATTAATTGATTAAAAAATGCGCATAATTCGTGTTGTTTACATGTGCTTGTCTATACCACCTGCGACACAGGAAATCCTAGCGCAAGTGTTATTTATTTATTAAATTTATACCAAGAAAGCATAATAAAGTGAAAGCATAGTGAATTAATTCACTGTCACGCTTCCTTCGTGGCCAGACCTTTAGACAGCTATTACTGAGACACTCAAATATGCAATTTATCCTCATTATTTTAATGTCGTCGTGAACATTAATCACCTTACACTCCATTAGTGTTCAAATTGCTTCAGAACAATTTAATTTTTTATTTAGTTCTTTGAGAGGTTTCAGCGCTGAATAATTGATGCACCTTATTGAGATGTAGTGTAACAGCGCTTGCGATCTAGTTTTTTCCTGTTTTCGGTTCCAACTGTTGTAGCCTTCATTGTCCCCGGTGAGATACTAGTCTGCTCTCGTCAATCGATAGTGCGCTGCTGTCCAACACCGCAATGCAATATATACTTGAGAGCCCTTAAACATTATTATTTCTCCAATAAATTTGGGATCTTGGTCTATCCTGGTCCTTTGGTAGGCATAAGTGCGACCGTAGTCAATACTAAGTCTCATATGGAATTGTTTTAGCAGGTGACGATGGTGACTTGTCGACCTCTGAACGGGCCCCCATGAGTGCCGTAAGAGGCAACGTTGGTGAGGATGGTTAAAAGGTGTCGAGAGGTGTGTTGCGGTTTCACTAAACCCAGCATGTGTTTTGTTATCGTGTGGCGGAACGATCTGATGGCCCACCTGATGTTAAGTGGTAACCGCCGCCCATAGACAACAACAATACGACTCAAATCTTTCCACCAAAGTACGTGTAAGTCGCATTGCGTTGCGTCCATTACCCCGAGACGGGGATGTTACGTCTCATGCGCCTGCAATTTCACCGGAACCCACTCCCTTCCGCCGGAACACAGCAATACGAGTGCATTACTGCTTGGCGGGTAATCCGCCGCCAGGTGTGGTGGCAGTACTTCTCCGGGCGCACTTGGCACAAGCTCTACTGCTACTTAGGGTTGCTCCTTTCGCACCACCCGGTGATGCCCTTTAACACTTTCACCCTTGGTCTGCTCTAGCAACTCCACTTGGAACCGCCTAGTTAAAGCAAGCAAAGTTATATGCGCAGAATAAAACATTAAGCTTACAAACTAAAATGTAAAATTAAGTAACAAATTATGTTTTTTTACTACACTGGGTATATTACAAAGAGGGTATAAATGACGAATCACCGGTCGTTTAACATTTCGCAAGAAAAACAAGAATATAAAACATTTAACCGATTAAAACTTAGACGACTTAAAAATAACTTCAAAGTTCTTGCTTTTTCGTTGTTTTGGGCTAAAATTTTAAATCGGTGCAAATTAAAAAGTTTTTCTTGGTAACTTTTGAGTTTGTGTATCTTTCACTGAATTCAGTGCTTTGTTTTCTTACTTAAAGTACCACTCTTATCGTTAAAGAACTTGACAAGCAAATTCTTTAGTTTAGTTGCTATATTTTTTGCCCATCTGACTGTGAATAGTTTCAAGACATTTAATGTTATTGCACTGATACTATGAACGCAAAAGTTTGTAATGGAAATTTGTATGTATGGATTTGTTTTTGTTTCCATTCACGCCGAAACTGCTGATATTTTGAGCACAGGTAGGCAATAAAATGACATAACATTTTTATACTTTCTTAAAATTTCAGATGAAGCTGTGAAAATCAATTCAATTTAAAATATATTTTTTTCCAGCTACAACAAATTGTTCTTAAAACAAAACGTACAACTACATTAGTGACTACGTTAATAGATTATTCAACAAAATTAATATCTTTTAAATTCTAATCTATACATATAATAAAATTGTAGAAAAGTGGTGTCTGTACAATGGAAATATATAAAAAAAAAGTAGCAGGGGTTGTTATTATATCGATGCCGAACCCGAAATTGTAATTAATATTTTTTTTGTCTGTTTGTCTGTTTGTCTGTGTGTTTGTGCACGCTAATATCAGAAACGGCTTATTCGATTTAGATACGGTTTTCACTAATATATTGTAGTAAGCTTCACTTAACATTTAGTGTTTATTTCATGTCAATCGGTTCATAAATAAAAAAGTTATGTCAATTTAAAGAATCACGGCGAACATTTTTAACGTACAGAGTACGTACTACACGCCTCGCGCCTGAGCGTCCGTGGCTATATAAAGCGCGCTGAGAGCCGCGCCGCTGCGCTGCCATAAGGATTCAGTTATTCAAAATATGCTGCCCGAAAAGTCACTATTCCACGCGAACGAAGTCGCGGGCACAGCTAGTAATAATTAATTCTAATACATAATTGACGTCACAAAATTTAGCTACCGTGGCGACTGAGCTAACACTTTAAACTATTTACGATTTTGTTTATAATAATCATTGGCGCAGCTAATATATAATAAAAATATTAATTGAGAACCTCCTCCTTTTTCTGAAGTCGGTCAAAAACAACAGAGCCTCAATCATACAAAAATATCAGGTTACAATAATCGCTTTACTGGTTATCAATTGTAATGAAGTCCACTCGAGCAAACTAAATATTCAGTGAATTTTTAGTGTCCGGTAAATCCATTCTAATCCATCTCTACCGCTGTTATCGGTTTAATACCGCTTTATAATTAAATACCGGAACTACCCTCGCCCGAAATATTGCGGGATTTGGATTTAATAATTGAACAGCGGTTTTGTGTAATTTTGTGTAAACGTGATCCCATTTCGATGCCCTAACTAAGGGACAAGGTTAAGTTGTTTTGAGTTGTTAGCAAAAGCTTGGGGAATAAAATTGTGGGTTATTGGTACCTACTAAGCCGAATACAGTGCGAGTTATATCATAGGTTTACAAATAAAATTTCATTTTTCATTTTTCTTTTTCATCAGCGTAGACATTATACTTAACGCATTGCTTTTTCGCTACGTAGTGCGGCGTAGCCGTTAATTTATGCTCATTAAAAAGACTACACTGGCCTCACAGCTCAGTTGGTAGAAACTCTGCCTTCTGCGCTGTAGTACGTGGGTTCGATTCCCAATCAGGTGCCTAACTTTTGTGTGACGAATATAGATGTTTGTTCGGTTTCTGGGTGTTAATATGTATTTATAATAAAAAGAGTATCCAAATAAATATTCTTTCAGTTGTCTGGTATCCATAGTACAAGCTGTGTATTACTTAATATGGGACTAGATGGCGCTGCTCGCTTATCAAGTGAAGATGTTCCTTGAAAGGATTAAAAGGGGCCTTTTGGGTGCCCACGTTGCTCGCGTCCGTAGGTGATAACCTTTCGAATCCCTACACGTCTCCCCCGGGTGGTGCGAAAGGAGCGACACAAAGTAGCAGTAGAACTTGTGCCAAGTTCGCCGTGGGTGCCGGTGAAATTGCAAGCGCATGAGACGTAACAACCCCGTCTCGGGGTGATGGACGCAACGCATTGAGACTTGAGTCATCTCGTACTATGGTGGAGAGGACTTGAGTTGTATTGCTGTTGTTCATGGGCGGCGGTTACCACTTAACATCAGGTGGGCCGTCAGCTCGTTCTGTCACATACGTGACATAAAAAAAGAAGGCTCACATGTGACATGTTGAACCTTACGATATTTAGCCCCTCACAAAACACAAAATCAAAATTGGTAAGCTTGCAACGATTAGCTTGAGCGGGAACAAAATAAATAAGAACAATTTAAACTGATTACTGGTCGAACGCACGCTCAACAGAGGTGCATCTATTAAAAACTCTTTAGTTGGGTGATCATTACAGCTGATCATTTTCGGGTGTTAAATATTCGATGCCAGTTTTCGCAATTGATAAGCCATATCGGAAGCCCTTGGCGCCTGCAATACGAAATCACAGGGTTACAGCATGTATGATCTTATTTCTCTTCTCACACTCGCAGAATACTCACAAAGATGAAAATTCTGTTGCAGACTGTATTTTTTATTTGTTATATATTCTTTAATAAACTCATTTGCCTCAAACATAAAATAACCTGAGAAAATTGTCTATCAACAAAATGGCCAAACCAAAATATAAGTTTATTTATTTGGAACAGTAACGATATTCATTTTAAATAGTGTGAAACACGAGATTGCTTGCGGCAGTAAATTGTGTCGCAAGCATCAACGCCCACCTCCGAATAAAGTTATACTAGTTCTACAGGTACAATATAAAATATTTAAGAAGAACAAATTTTGATATACTCAAAATATAGCAATATTTAATATAGCAGCGTTATCAGTCGCACGGTCAATAAATAATTCATACGCTGTAATGTTACGCTAAGATCGTTTTAAACAGTTCGCTCTCGGTACGCCACGCGTGCGCCCGCGCATCATGACATACTCGTACGTGTGAATTGTTTAGTAGTGTTTAGTAACTGTTTAGTTTTTTTAGTACACATCATTAGTTACATATCTATTGGAATTTTTCTACGTGAAAAATGGAAATAAAAGCTATTCACTTGTTGCTGTTATGTTTACTTTTCGGTAAGTAGGCACATAAATTATTTTTGAAATGGAGTCGTTTGTCTCAAAGTATCAGGACAATTAATATTTTTATAGTATCATATGAGTGAGATTTTATTGTTAGAAAATCACTATTATATTATCATTATTACTTTTAGGGTTCCGTACCTCAGAAGGTTAAAACGGTGCCAAATATCTTGTAAGTGATCGTGATTGCTGATGAACCTTAAAAATGAACAGGTATTTCTAATCCTTCAGAAACATCAGAGTTAAGAGCTACTTGGAAATTGGAATGAAACTTGTCAAAAAAAATATTACATGTTTTGAGGCCATAGCACACCATCCATGGTT
Source organism: Chesias legatella (assembly GCA_947359385.1). Classification (NCBI taxonomy): domain Eukaryota; kingdom Metazoa; phylum Arthropoda; class Insecta; order Lepidoptera; family Geometridae; genus Chesias; species Chesias legatella. The sequence continues at coordinate 10,333,006 of OX375769.1, read as the reverse complement.
TTCTGCTATACATTTACATCTCATGAGTAACAAATTTGGATAATTAAACTTTTGCTCAATATGTAATGTACTTACTGCGCAAAGTAGATAAGCCTATAAAAACCTAACTGCATTGTTGATTTTTACCATAAAACCCGAAGATTAGCTTTGATTTCAGTAGGTAATAGTATGCTGTTTTACTACTTTTACTGATTCCAAAGGCAGATTCCCTTATATCGTTTCAATTTTGAATATTTACAGTACGGAACCCTCAGGTGCGAGCCACTCGCACTTGGCCGCTTTCTTTATTTTGCGTTACAAAGTCTTGAGTTTTTTTTCGAATCATTAATGTATCAATTGTGTATATAACATACATAAAAGCATGGAAACTAAACTCGAATAGAGTGGAAACGCGAAGTGGAAAGTGAAGTGACAAAATTAAAGTGATTGTTGATTAAACGAGACAGACGCGAAATATTCACGACAGCTATCGGCGACATTGTCGGTGTCAACGAAATAGATCACTTGACTTACAGGAAACAAGCGTTTAGCTTCGGCCTAGGTATTTAGGTACTAAGGAACAATTCACAAGACGATAGGAAGTTAAACTTAACCTAATATGGACTGTTAGACCGAGCAGTAGAACATATGCCAAGTTCATCCGGAGAAGTACTGCTGTCATACCAATTTTTGCCACTAATCAGTAAAGCATTCGCGTTACTGTGTTCCGCTGGGAAGGGTTGGTTACCGGTGAAATTACAGAGATATTCCTACACATCTCAAAGTTACAGGCGAAATGATGCGATTTGTGTCCTGTTGTACAAAATAGGGAAGAACCCAAGTCGCATTGCTTATTGTGGGCAGAGGTTACAACTTAACACCAGGTGGGCCATCTGCTCGTTTTCTGAAAAAAATAAAAAATATTAAATATTGGCGGACATTCCACACAGAGCCATATAGCCCCAAAGTAAGCTAAGTAAAAAGCTTGTATCATGGGAACCTGACAACTGATATAATACATAAAATACTTTTTTTTGTAAATACATACATATAATACATATAAACACCCAGACACAGAACAAACACCAATGTTCGTCACACAAATTTTTGTCCTGGGTGGGAATCGAACCCACGACTTACAGAGCAGAAGGCAGGGTTACTACCAACTGAGCTATGAGACTAGTCGAAAAAATAGGTTGAGATGGTCGCACGACCACCTGCGTTTTGGCGACACACGCCAATATCTGCTACTCCATCATCCAGCCCTTCGCTTAGCAAATTGTCAGCGATGTTCCCAACGCCTGACCATTTTGTAAATGCACATTTTTCTCATCATGCAGCAAGCACTTGTCTAATCATTACCAATTAAAATCAATTAGCTCTCTTTGGCTGGCTCCGGTGGATGTTTATTTTATCACTTTTAAACGACATTAAAGATGGCGAATATGAGAAAGATTAAACGGTCATGTTTCGTGCTTCTTTAAATAACGCTTGTTTTGTCTGGTTTTTGTGTATTTTATGTGACTTAGTTACGGAACCTGATGTTAAGTGGAAACCTAAGCCCATAAAAAAAGTCTACTGATCTTCAGCTTTCGCCGGCAACCACACCTTTGAAATAGGAAGGCGTATGTTTTACTACTTGGCGGCGGAATAGGTGTGGTGGCAGTACTCGCCCAGACAAACTTGACACAAGTTCTACTGCCCGAAAACTTGCACATAATAACTTTAGTATAAAAGTAACATGCATAACTAAGAAATCTGAACGAATTAGAAATCATAGATAGAATGATTGCTGCAAGCTTTTGTCCCAGTCTAAGATTATATCAGTCAATGAATGGTTCAACCTAACATTTTTCATCTTTTCTAAATACTGAGGATCATATCAAGGGAAATATCTTTTTTGAAGCAAACCATTAAAGATGAGTGAAATAAATATTTAAAGATACACATCTTTACAAATTAACTTTCCTAGAGGAAAGGCAACGTAAACGTGAAGAATAAATACACTTTCTTTAAAAGTCGGCAAAAAATCTGCTTAATTTTGTCATTTTGAGTAAAACAAGGAACGAGATTAAAGCCAACTCAGCTCATGAATATAATCCCATGGAGTGATAAAACCATGAAACGTGTTTTTTGGTATGAACTATGATACTGCCGCTGCTAAACATGGCTCTTGGCCCTATGGGGGAGTAAATCCTACTTAAACCGTACGTTCCCCGGCCTCTTGACTGGCCTCACACACACCTCAGTTGGTAGTAACCCTGCCTTCAGCGCTGTAGGTCGTGGGTTCGATTCCCACCCAGGACAAACATTTGTGTGACGAAATGTTTGTTCTGTATCTGGGTGTTAATATATATTCATTGTATGTATTTAAAAGAAAAGTATTATATCAGTTGTCTGGTTCCCATGATACAAGCTATGCTTAGCTTACTTTGGGGCTAGATGGCGCTGTGTGAAATGTCTACCAATATTTATTTATTTAATATCGTCTGTGTCTTGTACGTTCACATAATTAACTTTCAGGATTATTCTTCAAACTAGATAAAAACATAAACTCTATTTTTGCGATGCATCCTGAATATAACTTAAGTTTTGTCTTTTTCGATTTGCATTAAGAAATTCAATGAAGCTTTGAGAGCTTTTAAATGTTTATTAAAGTGCATTACTCTGTGTGTCTTCCTCGCCGTCCAAAATATGTTACATTAGGGTATTAAGGCGCACGACGTCCAATTGAACAAATTAAGATCAGTCCTAAGAGCTGTGTTTAGTGTACAGTACAATGTTACCATCGCGCTACGCTCACTCGTGACCCGAAATATGACATTAATGAATAAATAGTTACGCTACGTAGAGATATAACAGAGTGTTTGATTCCATGATTCATAATTCGAGTTATTTGTGTAAGAAGTAACTTTATAAAAAACTATATTCATAACATAAAAAACGATAAAAAATGGTAACTTACATTAACTAACATTCGCAAAGACTGATAAATGAAGTTTAAGCAATTTTTTTGCCGATAAAGATATTACTAGATAATTATTTCAATTCCTGTTTTCAGAAGTTTCAAACGGTTGCCAATTACAATTAAGATAAATTATAATAAATAAATAAACAAGACGTTATTTACATACAAAAATAAATTTAAAAATATATTTCAAGTTACGAGTAATTTATAAAACCAACTCAGATTTACCGTAATTGTGCGACAAAAATTACAAGTCGGGCCACGACTTTCGATCTAACTTATGTGAGTTCGAGATTTTTTTAACTCGAAAAACGCTAGTAATAGCATGATATTCGTAAGAATTAACCCCTGACCCCGATAGTGAGATAATAGTGGAACACTTCAATTGTCGTGCACTGTCATCTGAATGACTATAATGTTTGTGCGGCTTTGAATTAAAACTTAATTGTCTATATTCAACAGAGCAAAACTAGAAGAACAAAAGCCACAACGCACTTCCATTGAATACATTTTTGGAAGGTATATGCTAGCTTTGGGACGGTGATTATTCTCGTAGTGTGGTTCAAGCAACTGAAACGTAAGTTGCTGGTTTGATTACAAAAAAAAATGTATCACATGTTCCCACAAAATCATTGTTGCTATGTTCTAAGGTAGAATAAAAGTAGCATGGCTTCTAAACCATCTGGACTATACCTCTAGAAAGAAGATACGGCTTTTTTATTTTTTTTATGTGTTTATCTTATTGAATGAGCAGATGGTCCACCTGGTGTTAACGGTATCCACTGCCAAAACAAATCAGTACGACTGAACGAGCAGATGGATCACCTACTAATCTTACATTTACGAAGAAACATGATTGAATATTGACTGAATAACTTATAGCGGTAAACATGTTTATAGTATTTTTTTAATTATTTACGTTAACATCACTCATGGAACGAGCTGACGGTCCACCTGATGTTAAGTTGTAACCGTCGCCCATAGACAACAGCAATACGAATCAAGTCCTCTTCACCAAAGTACGAGATGACTCAAATCGCATTGTGTTACGTCCATCACCCCGAGACTGGGACCTACGGACGCGAGTAACGTGGGCGCCCCAATATTAATAAAAGATTTGTTTATGAAATTAGCCAATGTATTTTTAAACTGGCCACAAGTGATTTAAAAATCTATTTGCATGTAGGTACTAGAGGTTTGTTAAAAGATGATTTTACTTAATAAACAACATCTTATTTGCAAGGTTACTAATTATGCAGTTAAATGGTTCGTTCTTAAATGCAGCATAACAATATCAATCTGAGTTATACTTTTAAGAACAGAATTGAGTGCATTATATTCATAATGCATCATAATGAGATATGATGGCGGCTTCCCCTCAAGTAATTTGTCTGATTTAAAAAAATAAAAGCTTAACTAGATGAATTGTTGAATAAACTGCGCCCGTATGTTTATCATTTAACATGTTGTATACAATTCAAACGATATTTGTTTATTAAAGTAATATTTGTATTTTGAAATGTGTTTTCTGATATAGCGGTTTTATGGAATAAATATAATAAAATGTCCGATCTAATGACTGGCCTCGCTGCTCAGTTGGTTAGTATGTCTGCCTTCTGAGCTGTAGGTCGTGGGTTCGATTCCCACCCAGGACAAATATTTGTGTGACGAATATAGATGTGTGTTCTGTATCTGGGTGTTAATATGTATTATATGTACGTATTCACAAAAAAAATATATATAAGTATGATATCAGTTGTCTGGTTCCCATGACACAAACTATGCTTAGCTTACTTTGGGGCTAGATGGCGCTGTGTGAAATGTCCACCTGATATAATCCTTATATGCTTTTTTGTAAATACATATAATACATATGAACACCCAGACCCAGAACAAACATCTATGTTCGTCACACAAATGTTTGTCCTGGGTGGGAATCGAACCCACGAACTATAGCGCAGAAGGCAGTTACTACCAACTGAGCTATAAGACCAGTCATCCTTAAAGATAGTAGTAATAACTCAAGCTTGTTTCTCGTTGAGACTGAAGAAGATGAAAATAAATCTAACGCGTAGTAGGAAAACGGTACAGACAAACTTAAAGTCACGTTCCCCCAGCATCCACAACAGCTCGTAACAGTGACAAAGCTACAACATCACGTAATCCACACGGCGTAGATTTAGCTTGTCCATTTGAGAAACACGTTTACCACACTTTGCTAGCCATTTGAGCTGTCAAACCACTAATTAGAGATTTGGTTTGGCTTGCGGTAAAGCTTGTAATTTAGTCCGAAGGAAATCGGATAGTAAATAATTATTATGTAGGCATCAACACATAATACACAGACTGACGTCTCTTTCGTAGGCAGAGCCTCAATGGGGTTTCTTTCACCTTTTAGGTTTAACTATCTTGGGAACGCACAGATAAAAGCTCATAAGCGCCATTTTTTTTACATGAAACCTCTGATTATAATTTCTTTCAGAAAAATACTTAATTATTACCTTATCTAACGACCTGGAAAAATGTTTAACCAATGGAATTACATGGACTGTGTTCGCTACCGTTAACGTCATGTTACAATTAATGAAATACAGACCCATCTTGACCATGCGAGTCTTCATACTACCACGATAGCCAGATCAGTATTGATAGATAACACAGGTCTTCGATTGTTTGCTATACTGAAGAAACCTTCAAGATGTTTTCATACACCATTTGGGATACTCACTGGGGACACACCTACTCCGGATTCGAACCAGCGCGTTCGGAATAGAAGTTGGAATGCGTACCACTATGCCACCACGATGCTCGTTATGATTAACGAGCATTAGAATAATCCTGGCGTTTCGTGACGCCACACTCTAAACTCGCGATCGTGCATTTGCCTAATTAATTGTTTAATTTACTCAACTGTAATGTCGCCGCTTGAAATTAATATGAAAGCTCTACAAACCTAATAAAATGAGCGAAATAATTAGTTGATAAAGCGGTTTTTCGTGTAATTTAAAATACTTATAAAAAACTTTTAATATTTATTCAAGTAAACACTCCCCTCCATCGCCTTCCAATTTGGTTAAACTTAAAAAGGTTTTTTTCCTACAGCCGCAGCATCCGCGTCGCTGGTGAACCTGACCAGCCGGTGGAAGCCAGACCTCGGCTGGGAGATCACTTGCTCGTGGAAGCTGTACGCTAACGATTCGCTGCAATCGGTGCGACTGAGCGAGAACGAACGCCAGTTCTTAATATACAGACCTGAGGTATTCATGATTGCATCTCAATTGGCAGTGCCTCTACCACTCTGCCTTCTGCGTAGGTCGTGGGTTCGATTCCCACCTAGACAAACATTGTGTGAGGAACAGAGACGTATGTTCTGTGTGTGTTAATATTGTATTTAAAACAATTTGGGGCTAGATCGCGCAGTGTGAAATGTCCAACACTAATTATTTATTTAAATTTATTACATTGTTTACAGTGGTAATCACTTTTTATTAGCTTGAAAATTTATCTCAAAAGTTACAACATCTTGAGATGACTCAGCTGCACGATAACGCAAATTCTGTATACGAGATTTGAACACGTGACCTTCGGATTTAAAGTCGGGCTACCTTCCCTTCTCAGCCTCCACACCACACCGTCAACATGCATTGCCACTTTGAATTAGAAACAGCGAATTTTTGACTGAAACCGAGATTTTAAACCGCTGAACTCAACATCATCTCCGTAAAAACCATCCCAGGGACAACTAATTTGATCCACTTACGCAGGTGGCACGCGTAAAAGATAATTCCGTCGTTACCGGTGAACTCATCACCAAAATATTGTTGCTGTTAGGTACAGTCATCTAGACAACTGATCAAGTTTGCGCTATAATTACAGAAAACTTTAGAATCTTTGTATCCCCATCACTTCATTTGATAGCTGGCAAGCTGTTACCTATTTTTCGATTTGTTTAACCTTTTTTTTAAGCCTAATAGGCTACCGGTAGGCATGACAGATGCACTGAAAAGATCAAATTTTACTACTAATTGTTTCACTAGCTTTCTCGGACCAATGTGGTGAAACGAAATGTGCGCCTCAAAGAGGCTCCATCAGTTTGTGCGTATCTTTGAATTTTGCTTCAAGGACATGTCGGTTTCTTCGTGTTTTCCTTCGCCCTTTTGATAACATGGTACTGCACCCGTAAATTTGTGTAAAAAGTTACATGGTTTACATGGGTACCTACGCTAAAATTTCAACCAGTGACATCTTGATTGAACCGGGTTCTTCTATACCACTGGGCCACTACTCCTATCAAAGGTTAAAACAACTTTCATCTATTATTCGATTGAGCTAAATGTATGTCAACTAGGTACTTCAATCCAAAATAGAAACAGATTTCACTGAGCACATACATTATCGAAAAACTAAAAATTACACAAAAAATTGCATGTCAAGAAGAAATTAAATATGTTTTCTGCAAAAAAAAACAGACTATAAAATGGTAACTTTTGTTCTCCCTTGTACCTCGTTCCTCGTTGTACCTTAAATTTGCCTCATACCGCTCATCTCTTCATTATTCAGACCTTCCGCCCTTAATGGATGTAAACAAAATGTTAATTGTTCATTTTGTTTACAAAGGTCGGGCTTTGTTGCTCCTTTATAATCAATGTGATCAATTTACCGGCCGAGTGGATAGAATAAGCCAATAGATGTTTCTCGTAAAACTAGCAACGGCCGGATACGAGATACTTGAGGGTCGATTACGTAACTTATGCTTAATTAATTTTATTTATTTATTATTGGGAAAACTAACAGAGTTAACCTATAGAATTATAGATGAAAATACATTTAAAGGTTTCCCTTTACCACGCTTATCGAGATAAGATACAGAAATCTAACTCAAATCTTGATACTGTATCCGCAGTTGAGGAGCCCATTTTAGGCGCACTTTAATCCATTCATCACATTGGTTTGAGAGAGTAATGAAACAAGTAGTAGTAGTTAGTACTTGATGTAGTAAAATATTTATGTCATTATTACATTCGTACCTACAAAAACTCTTTTTTTTTTCGTATGGGTTTTTAAACATAAACATTTGTGTGACGAACATAATTATGTTTGTCTGTGTCTGGATGTTAATATGTATGTTGTCTAGTTCCCATGATACAAGTTATGCTTACCTTACTTTGGCGCTAGGCGGTGCAGTGTCATATGTCCACCAATATTATTATTATAAGTACGCTTATTTTAATAAATTTCATTAATTCTGTTATCCAGGTTCACGGATCAGGGTTGAGCCGACTCTTCCAGCTGCCGGAGAAGGAATTCGAAGTGAAATGTGTCCAGAGCTCGGACAGGGGCGCAACAGGCCAGTGCGTGATGACCCTGGAACTGTTCCAACCGGTCTCTGATGACATGCGGTACTCCTGCGAGGTCTCCGGGGAGAGACCCTTCTTCAGGATGGAGAAGGAGGACTTACATATCGCTGCGTTAAGTGAGATACTAATACAATGCAACCGATATTAACATTTCACTTTTAAAACCACAATAAAAAAAACCTCCCTGCATTTGCCTCTCTTCTTGTATGGAAACACAAACCGCTGTAACACAGGTGGGCGTTGATGTCTCCGACACAGTTTTATTACTTCTGCAGACATCATCGTTTCTCAATTATTTAGTAAGCCTGGAAGAAATCGCTGTTAGCGATAAGGCCGCCCATTGTATTACCTTAGCTTAAGTATTAATCTTTATGTAATTTCCATGTATGGTGATCAATAAAGTATTATCTATCTATCTAATCCAAAAAAAAATTGCCGCACAATTCACACAACGCCATCTAGCCCCAAAGTAAGCTAAGCACAGCTTGTATCATGAGAACCAGAACTGATATATACTTTTTTGTAAATACATATCAACACCCAGACAGAAAAAACATCTATCTTCGTCACGTAAATGTTTGTACTGGGAATGGAACCCACGACCCACAGCGCAGAAGGCAGGGTTGCCTACCAACTGATCTTTGAGACCAGCCACACATCTCTGTTTCAGTACCTCCGAGCGACGCAGTGATTAGAGTAGCTCGGACAGACGCTTCGGGACTCAGAGCGGTGTTGAACTGCACATCTAGCGGGCTGCCCGCGCCCAGTCTCGTGTGGGCCATCGGAGAACAGAGGGTAGGTCAATTGTAACTTGTTTCGTTTATAAGGTAATAAATGGATGAGAATTGAGAGCGTGGTAGTCGCGGTACTGACCCCGAGTTGTAACTATTCCAGGCAAATAAAAAAAAATGTGAGCCGTCACGGGACGCCTGGCAGATGTGAAACATCGACATTATTTTGTAAGAAACTAAGTACCCCATCACTAATAATGTTTATGATTTGTCGTAACCTCGAACGGACCAATCAGCGCTCATGCCGTGGCGACGCGTCGCCAAGCCAGAAATCGGTTTTACGTGCGGCTATAAATGTTTCACATCAAAATATTTCATATTTGATCATCAGGTGCCGCAAGACTTCTCCGGCAAGACATGGAACGTGACCTCCAAGCTGTGGCACTCGTGGTCGCTGCTGTCGTACGCCTCGTCCGCGACACCGGCCAACTGCACGCCGGAGGTGAACAGGGGCGGGCACACGGTGAGGGGTGAGAGCGCGCACTACAGCGCCGGTGCTGCCAGCAGGGGTGAGTTTTAACTCTTAGGTGAATAGTGACGGAAGAAGTAGATGGCTCACCTGTGTCTCATCAAGGCTGGCCTCATATGTCTCATCACAACTGGCCTTATAGCTCAGTTGGTAGTACCTCAGTAACCTGCTTTCTGCGCTGTAGGTCGTGGGTTCGATTCCCACCCAGGACAAACGTTTGTGTGACGAACAAAGGTGTTTGTTCTGTCTGGGTGGTGATTATGTATTATATGTAAGTATTACTACCCACTGAGCTGAGGCCAGTCAAAGTTGTGGTTCAACCTTTAGTTGTGGGAAGTAATGTATTCTTTAATTTCAGGTACAATCAGCCTTGTCTTAGGAGTTGTGTTAATTCTGGCTTCGACAGGATAACCAGCGTATTAAGTTTAAGAGACAGTTACTTAAATAAAACTACGTTTTATGATTAGAGAGATTTTATTCTGGCAGAGTATCGTTGTAAACGACTATTATTAGTTAACGTGATGTTACAATGGATCGTTTTGTACATCCATTTAATAATCTAATACTTCAAAAATAATACATGAGGTTTTTTAATTTAGTGACTCCTCAACTATAAAGGAGTATAAATATTTTAATGCACGTGTGGTCAAATGTTGTAACTATGGACCAATTTTGGACACCAATTGTTAAATGGTAAAAATAACTAATGCTGATTAATTTTAAATATTAATCTAATTTAATTTAATTTTTTGCTTAATTTGATGGGAGTCCGCAGGTACAACACTTGACCGTATATATCAGTTTCAATATTAAAACAAATTACCAATATTAATATAACATTATACTGGGTATTAGGAAGATCTATCTGCCTAATATCCTGTATATGTTTAAAGAAAATATTAATAAATGAACAATTAAATTAAGTGTTCTGGTGACCATTATAAGGCATACGCCACCAAAGTGCTCAATTGAAACAACCAACTGAATTCCATTTTAAATATATAATTCATAATTTATGTCACACATATGACTTTTCTTTGGTGATGTACGCCGATGTGATTTATACGAGCCCATTGTAAACAAATATTTCTGATGCATAAATTACTTCCTTAATCTACCTCGAGATTCAACCATACGTCCTTCATACAAATACATTTTATGAATGATATAATAATTTTAATAGTAATTCATAATAAATTGAATTAGAAACTATGATACAATAGAAGGGGACAAATGCCATCTTTGAAAGACAGTTTACTACTCATACTTTTTACTACCATTGTCTAATATCGAAATGCATGTAAAATTAATTTGCCCAAAGAAAAATCTACGTTTTTTTAAAAGCATGTCTTCAAAATTAAGTTGGGACGTTTAAAATGCTACTAAGGACGCATATTGTATTACAGTCTCAAACGATATACACCGCGCCGTAATGCTAAACGAGGCAGACTCTACCTACTTTAATACTTTGACACTCTCAAAGATGACATTTTACTGCAAGGGTCCCTTAGTTAATAATAAACGTGCACGTATTCAAATATTATTGTGATTATAACATTGAGTTGTAAATAAACCATTTTTGGACGTTTTAGCATATTATAGTAAGCTTAAATAAATAATTTTAACAGCACCTTTAGGTACTAGGATAGATTTAAACCATTATTAAAATACTGTTTGACTAGGTCGGTAAACATTTAATCGTTTAAAAATTATTTAGTAACTGTATTTTTTTTAAGTTTGACACTTCGTTCATAAATTTTGGTAAGGATTAAGATGTGGACAACATTTTAGGCTTTGAACTTCGCAAGAAATAACAAAGTGACTGTGAAACAATACTCAGTACTGTCGTTATCATAAAGTAGAATAATTATATTGTTTCGGTTGAAATTTTACATTTAAAATAACAGAATATGACTGAAACGAATGATACGTAATCGACCTCCAGTAAAAAGATACTACTGGATACTAATACTGTTTGAAACAAAATTTTGTTGAGCACTAATAAATTTCTGGTACACTTTTTACCACATATTAAAATGTCACGTGTTACGTTTCATATTGAAATTTAATTTGTTTCGAATGTAATTTGTTTTGTCCAAATATAATGAAAGGAAATTTCAAAATTCAAGATTACCAAAATATAATAATTTGTTATATTAGAGATTACAGTTAGATAAACAGACAAAAATAAATGCATTATAAGGAATGAATTTGGCGAATGATTTCTATCTTTACTATCACAGTGCCGTCATACTGTTGTTCTTCCAATTTTACCATCATTTATAACCAGTCATTTTTTTATTTTATTAAGAAAAAAATATCTTTTTGTGAGTTTCAGTGGTCTTCTTTACACTTGCATTCTGGTATAGGAATTTAATCAACATGGTCACCGCAATAGACATTAACTGTTGATCTTTTTCGTCCTGTTATTGAAGAAAAAAGAGAGGCAAAAATAGCTGGAATGTCAAACAAGTGATACACTTACCAGGCGCCTGGTAGTAGGCTGTAGTACTGTGTACTAAGAAAGCTGGGTAGGTCAACTACACACAACCAAAACCCTTCAGGCCGATTAGAGTTCAAACTCCCCTGGCAGTGGATATAAGGAATAATCTTCGGAGCCCCTACTCTTCAAAACAAGGAACATAGGTGTAATTAGCAGAAGCCGTTCTGATTAATAACAAATAAACAGGAGGATAGGACTAATTTCAGCCAGTTCAACCTGTGTTTGATATTCCGATTCCTATAAGTGCAAACTGATTTTTAAATTGTGCAGAAATAATGGTAAAATTGTGTAAGAACTTACAACCAGACAATCCATCAGTCAGCCCCGCCTCGCGCCTCGCGACGAAATGCAATTATAATAAATACATAACGACTCAGAATTAAACATTATCCTAAAAGTGGAAAACACTTTATGTATTACATAAGGGAATTAAGGTACCAATGTTGAGTCAATAACAATTAGAATTCCACTTTACTCCTAGAGTAAAAATAGGTTAAATATTTGTAAATGATTCTCTCAATCTCAATACGAATACATTAATATCCATTATCCAAACAGTGAATAGATCATTCTAACTACAAAATATGTTATTGGGGGTAATAATCCATTTCTGAGTCGCCCAGTATACAAGAAATAGACTAACAATAAACACTGAAGGCCAAGAAAGGTAACCACTAGAGTCTAGAGTCACAGCACTAAATATAACTAGCACGAATAATGTTAAACAGTATTTTTAAGTCACACGACATAAAATAACATGTCCTACTAAAAACAGAATAAAAATAAATCTTACAATTACAAGTCTCACTATGATTTGGAAATGTTTTGTGCGACAATACAAACTTATAACACCGGTCAAAACAGCAACTTCATAATAAATATAACTCGTCTGAATGCCCTATAGTTGAGTGCAATAAGTTATGATAGCGTAGTTTTATCTAGTGCGTTTGAACGGGGCGTTGTTGTTTTGTTAGTTTAAAAGCTGACGTGAACAAGTAGCTTTGCTTTGACCGGTGTTTAATGAAAACCACCATTTAAAAGGGAGGTAATACGAGAAACGAGCTTAATATTAAACATTTCACTAGTATTCATAAACAATGACTAGATTTACCTACGAACTAATTATTTGGCTAAAGATTAATTCATTTTGGATCTGCAAAATAGTGCGTGTGAATGTTAGAAGTCGTTTATTAATTAATTCAATTATTCACATGCAAAATTTTGTAGTTTTTCACGTAACCACAAAAATCACATACAATTTGAAAAGATTTTAAATGTTATTATATAATAATAAAATGATCAAGTCTTTATCAATTATTGTATACATTGTTATGGCCGAAAAGGTACGCTAAAAACTTTTTATAATATATGTATTTTATTTAAGATGTATTGTTTTTTTAATTATGCAATGATGATTGCAGATTTTGTTGAGTGTAATCTCATCATTTAAACCGTCCCATTAATCAACGTATTTTTATGTTATGTTGGTCTATTACCAATAATCACTTCAGGCATCGAATTTCCCAAGATTTTTATTTACGGGGAACGGCCATTAGTGAATCATTACTCATAATCTGCGCAAAACTTTAACTACTTGATTTATTTTGCTTGCTTACTTTAAATGCAGTTTTATTTTGTTACTAGCTCGCTATAGCACTGTCACTTTTTTGCCAATATGCTCTACTTCACCTACTATGCTATTCCGAAAGCTTACTCTTTCATATATATCATCAATTTGTTTACAAGCTTGGGATTCACAATAAATTCTAAGTAAAAAATATGAAACAGTCTTTATAGGTTATCCTTAAAAGTTCATCGCTATACACTATATACTACTACTATATTTATTTGCTATCGTACGAAAGGAATACATTTACTGCAGGATTATCCTTGCATTGAGATATTTATTAATGACGCTACAGTTGCTAAAAATCGAGATAATTATACGTTTGTGCAGAATTTTTTGGGATAAATTCAGGTTCAAAATTGTCAGTGCAGTATAACAATAAAACTTTTAAGGATAATCTATCTCGGGCTACAATTCAACTCAATAATATCACAAACAATGAAATGTTTCACTTACGTTCAAATACGATATTTTGTTAGGCGCAAGTCTCAGCAAGCTCTTGACAGCACTGATGTTTGCCATATATTGTGTAAAATAATAGAATATAATATTCTGCTAAAAGTTCCCCCATTCCAGCTTATCTTAAAACTTTGTGATGATTAACTTTCCCAGTTTACGTCAGACTGTGAATTGCACTTAAGGAATTAATAATCTCTCAAAAACACTTTCAGAGTCAGCAGCCCTAATGAATACTAGAGAGCTTCATAACCAAACCCCACCCCTAGCACCCCCCACCCCTCAGATGGATACAGTTTCGACATTCGATCTACAATGAGACTTGGCATGGAAATGTTGTGCTTCGTTTAGTCTGATCTTTCCAGACAACGTAACATGAATCAGCCTTGTCATTTTAAAATACTACTGTCTTCTGCTACAGTTAAAATTAACTAGATCAAGAAATCCAAAGTTTATCAAGGAAACGAAAAAATGGAGAACATCTTTAACTCAACGAACGTTATGAAATATCAGGTTTTTTTGTGAATAATAACGCAACGAGCAAACGGATCGTCCGATGTTAAGCGGTTCTTCCTCTGGCAAGAACATCGACTGCCTCACAGCTCAGCTCGATTCCCAGAACAAACATTTGTGACGAACACAGTGGTCTGCTATGTCTGGGTCTTTATTTATATTATATGTACATATGTATTTACAAAAAAGTATATGTATTGTATCAGTTAACAAGTTCCCATAACAAGCTATGCTTAGTTTGGGGCTAGATGGCGCTGTGTGAAACGTCCACCAATATTTATTATTACTGTTAGGACTGGACATCCCAAGTCGCATGACAATGCGCCCTTCACTTTGTATTTTTTGAGTCAAATATTTTTTCAACATTATTACTTAAGGTTGCCTGGAAGAAATCTCTATTAACGATACGGCCACCCACTCTATGACCTTAGTTTAATGATTTACAGTTACGAAATTTCTATCTATGGTTATCATCAGTTCCGTGAAATTGGACATCTAACAATCTAGTTATTTTTACCCCAGCAGAAATGACAATTGGATAAAAAATGGAGGGTTCTAAATTTCAAACATCTAAGTCTTACAAAACCGCAAGGTTACCTCCACAACAGGGTATAATATAAGGCAAAAATAATTGTATAGGTCAAAGGACAATGAGGTATATACCGCCAGAATTAAGGTGCAGTTTGCAACCACGCGCGCAATCCTCTCGCTCGCTCCGACACGCCTCCGTCTGAGTTGTCTTGCATCATCGGGTCGGGCTGGAAGTGAAAACAACAGACTTATTTTTACATTCCATAGCATTTCCACAGAGAGTGTGGCGCTCCAGTAGTACCAACCCCGAGTTTAAATCCTAAAGTAGCTGGTTCAAATTCCAACGTGCACCAATAAGTTTTTCAGACAAGAAATGTATGTGTGCAATACCACGTTCACAAAACGGTTTAGGTAAACATCGTGAGGAAACCGACATGTCCTAGAATACAAAAAATTCGAAGACATACACAGAAATCTTTGTAACATTCGAAAATTACCAAATAAATATTTTTCATCTTCCCCAGGAAATTCTCAACAGGCACACAAATTTTAGTCACGATTAAAGGGAAGTTCTAGTCAAGATAGTACTCTCAAACAGTCAAAGACTACTACTATTATAAACAGCGACTACTACTACTAACGACTCTACTACTATTATAAACAATCCCATTCATTATAATACTTTGCTGCTGACCCGATGTGGGAACTCCAGTAGTTTTCTCAATCAGCCAAAAACTTCATATTGTTCTTTATTGTAAACCAAAGAGGGTACAATAATACTCACAGCCGATAGCGTCATTCTAGTCTGTGATGTGGTGGCCGCGTTGCACGAGCTGGTTTCCGGTGACGCTGAAATAAATAAAATAAACAAACTAGAAAAAACACAAGAATGACTTATAAACTGGAACACAGTAACGTGAATTTGAAGTCAGAAATGGGAATGGTGACAGAGCTTCCCCGGACGAGTTTGGCATAAGTTCTACTGCCTAAGCACGAACCAAATGTCCGAAAGTGGGGTTCCTATCGTGCTTGGCAGTATTACCATGCCCTTTTCTGCCGCCAAGCAGTAACGCATTCGCGTTACTGTGTTCCGGTTTGAAAGGTGTGGTTGCCGGTGAAATTACAGGCACATGAGACATTCCACCTTCACGTCTCACATTTACGGGCGCATACGATGCAACTTGGGTCTTGTCATACCTAGTATGGGAGGACCCAAGTCGCATCGGCTGTTATGGGCCGAGGTTACCACTTAACACCAGGTGGGCCGTCGGCTCGTTCCGTAAATGTATTACATAAAAAAAAAAAAAAAAAAAAAAAAAAACTATGCCATTGAATTTATCTCTACAAATGCATATAAAGATCAACCGTCAGAGGTGTAAACGTTTGCTTAGGGTATTTTATAATTGCGATGTTGACTAGCCTCCGGCGCTTGCAGGAGCTTGGGTGTTTAAGGCTTTTGTTACTTGTCTGAGGTTGAAAGAAGGTAGGAGACACGGTTTTTTCTGCACTTTTGGCTTCTCACAGCTTTTCTAAGATACCAAATTCCAACCGCCAGAACTGCAAGCTTTGTTTGGCGTGAAACGTGAAACCTCACTTGTTTCTTGTTGATGAGGCTGTTTTCGTCATTGGGCCGCCAGTGGGCCCTTTTGTGAAGTTTAGGAGAGGAAGGTCCTCCAGAAAAGTCAGCGGCTTGTTGATACCGGCACAAGCCCCCCTCGGTATCCCGAGGTAGGTTGCTCTTTAGGACCCTACCGCACTCTAGGAGCGCAAGCGCGGCTGACTGCTTGGAACCCTTCACCGCATTGGTCCGCGATTAGAAGGGTCCGTTACCGGTGTGTGGGCGGCGTGCGTCGAGCGCGCGCCATATGTCGCGCACGTCGGCGTGTAGTGCGCGCAGGGAGCGCAGCACCGCGCCGCCCGCAGCGCCGGGGTTGCCGTCACCGGGGGAGCTGCACGAAGACGCCTCGCTGGTGTTGCCCTCCTGCTGGGGAAGTTACACGTCAATTATTTCTTTCGGTCATTTCGGCAAACAACATGTATGTACTTCAGAATTATTAGAAAAAAGAGATAAAGACAAAAAAAATGTTTTTTATTTTTATTTGCTGGAGACAATGTTATTCGTTGTACAACTGTGTAAAAATAGCAGCACCAGAGACTGTCAGGAAAGAACGATAAACCGATGGTTGATATCAAATAATTCCGCATTGAAATGAATTATAGTGATAGGGTGAAAAAAAGACAAATCGCAACCAAAACATTGAAGCCCCAAACTAGAGAACAATGTAACTTAAATGATAGAGCGACAATGCTAATATAATTCAAAAGAAATACGAGTATAAACACAAGAAACGTAATTCATATTAGAATTAAAAATGGTACACTAAAAACGCAAATAATAATTTGGGAACAACACAAAGACGATTATATAAAGCCGGGTACACATCGGCACCTGGGCGTGCGGCGCGTGCAGCGGCGCGAGCTGGCGCAGTGCGCGCTCGATGTGCCTCAGCCTAATCTCCTTCTCGCCGAGAAGCGCGCGCGCCCGGTGTAACGCCACCTCTAGCTCGGTCGACTCGCGCTCCTCCTGGTGAGAAATCGTTTACCTGACGATTTCAAACAACCCAGTTTCTCCGACAAAGTTTAAATCCAAATAACATGTAGTTATACAAATGTTTTTATAAAAACTAACTCCACTCAAGTATCCGCTTTTCATACCTGTCAGATGTAATCAAAATGCTATCCGAGTTAGTTCTACACACGTTGTCTAGAAGAGAAGAAGCTACTTCAGCAGCGTGACAGACAGGTACATTAATGATCAAATTTGTGTGGGTGTGGTGTGGTGTCTATTAAGTCTATTAAGTACCTTGATAGGCTGTGGCGCGTCTCTGTGTTCCCGTAGGGCGGCGCGCCTGCGCTTGAGGGCGGCGCGGGCGCGCCTCATCCCCTCCCGTTCTACCAGGGCACGATGTCGCACGAACTCTAGTTCGGGCGTGTCCGCCGTTGATACTTCACCTGAGAACAAACATATTGACGAATCTATAAATACGATGGGTAATAAGTGTGGTAGGATTTTTCTTCTTAGGTAGGATGTTATTGTGATTTTTACGAGCGCACGGCGGTATGTGATCTTGTGAAATTGGGTCAGTATTAGCAGCGATACATCTTTACCGACACAAAATGTCCGCATTATGTAAATGGAAGCAAATCGCTTTGTACGGATGTGAGGTAATTGGACCAAGAAAGGGTAACGCGACGCTGTACGTATTTGGTTTATATGTTCTTACCTAATTCACTGAAGGGATATCGCAAGCTGTAGGCGGGCTGGCAGGCCAGATCAGGGAACTGATCTTCCAAATCGTCCAATTTGCGGAGCTGTTGTCGCAACGATTCCAGTGGACTGGACCAGCCTTCGCTACGCCTGGATCGCAAAGGAATTCATTATGGTTTTTAAATGCTGCGTTTACACTGTCGTCCAACGCTACAACTCGGGCAAACTTCGCGAACCATCCATTGACTGGCTTTACAGCTCAGTTGGTCGTCTGCCTACAGCGCTGTTGATCGTGGTTTCAATTTCACCCGGGACAGATGTTTACTTTTTGTCTGGGAGTCAATATGCGTTTCCAAATACCCTATATACCTAAGTATTTTGTAGTTATATCATAGTTATCAAGTACACATAGCGCAAACTATGTTTGTTCACTAATTAATTATTTTCTTATTATGAACTGAACTGTGAGAATAGTGTTTCACTATAACTCGCGCAGAAGATCATATTGAATAAGCTTTTTCTAGCCGTGCTGGCTGCTTGTTTACTAAGGAAATATTTTACTCGCTGAAAGTTTTAGCTAAGTTTAGTAAACCCAGACTGAAAATGAGGCTTCATGTAATGGAATTTAAGATGAAATGTGCCTGTTACTCACTGAGAACATTTGGCCCACTTACACCCAGAACATTTGGTCGTCTAATACCAAGAACGATTATTATTGGTCTACTTACTTAGGAGAATAGTTAAGGCGTGATGTTGACGCTGATTTTAACCTTGTGAAACACCGCCGCCTGCTGTGCCCTGAAAACCATTTAAATTTAGGTATAGATACATAAAATAAAGCCTGTTTCCCGGAGGTCTAGGCAGAGAGCAAGGTTTTCCACCTGCTACGATCTTGACATACCTCATTTGATTCATCAACTCTTATTACATTATTTATGCACGCTCGGCGGTATTAGGGAACTCTTGACCTGGCCTTTTTCCAAATCGTTGGTTTCATAAAAATATTAAAAAAAACTTAAATGATTATATATAATAAAAAATACATACAGGGTGTGGCGTAATGAGTGGATAATAGGGTACCTGCGGGTAGGGGCCATTGTGGCGGTTCAGAAAAATATTTGTTATGCTCAGTAAAAGTGCCTCGGTTTTCGAGATATTCGACATTTTCGAAATTTAAGAAATATTTCACCCTTCGTCACTATTTTTGGCGCCCAGACTGCAAATGAATTTTTTTTTTCTATCTGTTTTTTGGATAGTATTCTTGGATAGATGTGCTATCGAATGGAAACTATTATTTTTATAACACAAGCACAGTTATGTTTTTAAAATAAGATTTCACTAAAATTTTACTTGCTTTCGAATTTCGAAAATGTCGAATATCTCGAAAACCGAGGCACTTTTACTGAGCATAACAAATATTTTTCTGAACCGCCACAATGGCCCCTACCCGCAGGTACCCTATTATCCACTCATTACGCCACACCCTGTATATGACGATTCGGTTTTTGGGAAAAAATATGTATAGTGACAAAGGCGTAGTGGTTAAATCGGTAAGTGCCTATCCTGTCTGCAAAGCGAGGGGTTCAGAGTTCTATCCCGGCCGAAGCAGTCTTTTGTGTAAAGATGAGTTTAGAGCTATTCTCGGGTCTTTTATGTTAAATGCGTGTATGTTCCGAGTTGAATTACCATTCATAGGCTCTTTTGGCTTTTCATCAGCGGTTGTGGTCGCGTCAGATGAATCTTGACAGTCTGTGGTAGCACCTGAAACGATAATACAAAGAGTCAGACACAAGCAATCGGCCACGCAGCGCAGGGTAGTTTGAGATAAACGAATCAAAATGTTTACTGTTATAGGATAAGAAGCGATCTTAGAAAGTGAGACAAGCATGTCAAGGGTCAGTTTTTTGTCTTCATCTCCAGCATTACCACTACTTTTAGATGGGCTATTTGTATCAAAATCTTTGACAAAAATTAATCTTGCTATTGTGCAGTTTCAGAATAGGAACTCTTAAAAACTACGCTGACAGTACTAAGCATAAATATTGTTTTGGATATTGTGACATTTCATTAAAGTAATATTTACTACTGTGCTTACGTAGCTTAGGCTAAGTAAGAGTGAGAACAGGCGCATCTTTATCAAATCAGACTTACTGATCACTGATTGATCACTCATATTTTTCATATCATCTATGTACGTATAAGAATCCTTCTATGTTCATGTGAGCATACGTGAGCATATCTGTGTATCTGAAGGAAATCAAGATTTCCTAGTTCGAATTTGAATTATATGTACGCCCATGTAAATGGCAGAATAGCGTTTATCTCACCATTGTCTATATCTTTAGTACGCCTGCGAGTGTTGGGCGGTTCTCTGAATGCGACCGCAGTGCGACGGTTGGCTCGTTTGCTGACAGAAGTTTGAGACGTGTCGCCGGACTGCAAAGTCTGACATAAAAAAATAATAATAAATTAATACGTAAATTAAAACGTGTAGGTGTAATGTCTCATGTGCCTGTAACCGGCAACCACATCTTCAAACCGGAACACAGTAACGCGAACGCGTTACCGCTTGGAAATAATACTATATTGGAAATATACTAAAACCGCAGAAATGGGTTTGGAGGCAGTAGTTCCCCGGACAAATGTAGCGTGAGTTCTATTGCTCTTAAAAATAAAACTGAACGACGAACGTTTCTCTTTAACCGCACGGCTATTCAGTCAACAACAAGAGACAAGTGCAGTTGTGGTCATTATAAGTCGTGTCGGAGTGTACTAACATTCTCCCGCCTAAGTTTCCACTCGTCGTTATTATTGTCGTTGGATTTGGCGAAGGCTTCCGAAGGCGAGGTCTCGTTGTCGTTGCACTTCGCGACGGGACGGTCCCGGACCGGCTCCGTGGCGGGGGCCGCGCTCGGACACGTCTCGTTGCCCTCTTTGCATCTGTTGGAAACATGACAAACAATGACAACGCAACCCAGTTTAATAGAATAGTCTTAACAGAATGCGAAACGCAATTATAAAAATTTTCAACGATGTGTTTTTGAAAGTATGTAGGTAGGAAAGGGTATAAGTCGGCCCAGCTTCAAAATTCTGAAGTTTTCACAAGTCCTTCCTTTACAAGCTTATTTCTAACATTGTGAGGAAACGGCATGTCCTAGAAACAAAATATCGAAGACATGTGTTTCATTCTTTCTCCAAATTATTTCGAGAGAACTATTGACTGGACCAGTACAATCATAATCTTATATAAATTAATCTTTCCTTGAGAAACACATCTTCAAACATTTGCAAATTGCATGTATGTAAAAGTATTTTGTTTGGAGACTTTAATGAAAAGTGAACTTACACACCTTTCTAGAGATGGATTCGCTTTGTGCGAATTAGATTTTTCAGTTTCTGATCCCGTCGTCATACTCATTTCCCTTCTTTTATTTCGTCTTTCTAGCGACATCTGAAAATATAATCATATACACAGTAATGTGAGCGAGTGAGCAACGTTACTTTTCTTCGAATATTTTTTAGCTGTGTTATTCATTTAAGTCAATTATGTAAAATTTAAACCAAATTAAACTAAAGCAATACATAAGATAGAAAATAATATCACTCTAAATGAGTTAGTGTGAGAACAGTGAGGCATTCGAGTTACTGTGTCCCGGTGTGAAAGGTGTAGTTGCCGGCAAAATTAAGGGTACATGAGACATTCCACCTTCACTTCTCAGGTGCATACGATGCAACTTGGGTCTACTTACTGTGGGGACTCAATTCGTATTGCTTGTTATGATTAGAGATTACAACTTAACACCAGGCAGGCAATGTGGTCGTTCCGAAACTTAATTACATTACACAAAAAATTAAACCTTTCTTTTTCTGTGATGTTAACTTATATAAAATGACGTCACGCTAGCGTGCCCGTGTACTAGGTGTACGTGTGTCGTCACCTTGACGTCGTGCTTGAGCCGCGCGTACTTCTGCTTGAGACAGCGGTACTTGTCGACGAGCGGGTCGGACCGCGCGAGCGCCGCGCCCGCGCCCGCGCCCACGCCCGCGCGCTCGTGCGCCAGCCGCGCGCGCACCTCCGACACGTGGCACAGATGCTGAGTGCGAAGTCTTTCCACCTGACAACACAAAGCGACGCCACTATTCAATACAAAGTATAATAATAATAATAATAAATATAGGTGGACATTTCACATAATGCCATCTTTTTTTTATGTGATGTAAATGACGGAACGAATTGACGGCCTACCTGATGTTAAGTGGTAACCTATGTTATTCTACGCTATTTTACGTAATTAATAAATTGTTTTCATCTAGCATCTATCGATTCACTCATCGCTTTGGTTATGGTGGCAATAATAATAATAGCATTAATAGATAACCTGTGAAATATAATTTAATGCTATAACTGATAATAGTTTGTTAGACAGCGGCAGTATGCTCACCCCTTGTCAAGTCTACATCTCTCATGTAACAAGAAGTAGCTAAACGTGACGTGTCCTTAAAATTCTTCCATGGATCCTCGTTCACTTATCGACAATCGCCGCATAAGAAGTTTCACTTCAAAAAGCAAAGCGAATAACTTTATGCTTACCTCAGCTCTATAGTCGTGCCTCAATTCGGCGACTCTAGCGGCGTGCTCTTCCTTTAGCGCGTCTATGGTGGCGCGATTCACTTCAATCATCTTGTTTCGCTCTCTACTCAAGGCTTCTTGTAATTGTGCGCTAATTTCAGATAAAGCTCTCTCGTTTTCTGAAATTTATAAACTTAATTTAAGTTATTCGTTCGTATAGACATTGGGTAGGATTGGCCAGCAATTTCACCGGTACCCACTCCCTTCTATCGGAATACAGCATCACGAGTGCATCACTGCTTGGCGGCAGATTATCAGGTATATTATCAGGCTTAAGTTCTACTGGTACTTTAGGTTGCTTTTTTCGCATCACCCTGGGGACACTTGAAGGGATTCAAAGGATAATCGTTATACTGACGCGAGCAACTTGGGCCCCCCAAAAGGTAGTACTAGGCAGTAGTAGTATGACTCAGTTCTTCCCATTAGTATGAGGATCTAACACACATCATGTTGTACCCGCAACTCTGGGATGTGAAGGTGAAATGTGCGTATGTGTTTGCGCGTCACGGGTGAGCGTGTGCGTGCGCGAGTATGCGTGTGCGTGCGCGAGTGTGCGTGTGCGTGTGCGTGTGAAGTACAGTAAATACATCAAATACCGGTGTAACCACTCACCGATTTCCAACTGCCGCTGCTGTTCCACCAATCTCGCCTTGTACTGGCCGTGCAAGCTGTCGATATTTTCTTTGTACTGCCTTTCGGCCAATTCGACGTCGCGCCTGTATTTCTCATCTAGTTCTAATAGAGCTGCTTGTACACACTGCTGGTGGTTCTTTTCAGCTGTATCTAATGCCTGAATGGGTAAAAATATAAGGGTCAACAAATACATAAGAAAACATCAAATTATGATAAAAATAATGATATTTAGCTTCTTTTGTTAATTATTCACATACTTTTAGTTTTAAAGCAGTATCAACCCATTAATAACAGCAGGTCCTTCCCTAATTAGGTATGGGAACGAAAGGCTTTCAACTTGAGCTTTGAAGATGGAATATCAATTCTGTAATTTGACGCTTCTTGCGCCTTAGAATTATGTATGAATGCAGTACTTCTCCAGACAAATTTTGCACAAGGACATTAAGTGGTTAAACTCTAAACACAGGATAAATGCAAATAATAATTTATCCATTTATACAACATAGGTTTAGTAATAGTTATTGCATTTCTATTGAGTTTAATTGAGTTAAATAAAGTAATCAACACCAATTACATACAAAATAAATAAGCAAGTTTTTAAGTTTTTCTGCATCATGGAGTTTATTAAGTCAACGGTATACTGAAACCACATGACTACTGCATCTAGTTATAAAGAATAGTACTTACCTCTTCTATCTCCTTCTTATGCCTCTCACTTTGCTCGTTCAATCTCACTCTCTTATCAATCAAAAACTTCTCCTCAGCTTGTTTTAACTCTTCCTGCAACTCCGCTCTCATTTTCCTCTCCTTAGCCGACCACTCCATTCTCACTCCCTCTATCTCCTTCTGCAAACTAATCTCTAATCTTCTCCTCTCGTCCGCTTTATTCCTCTCAATCATATCTCTTCCCATGTCAGACATCAATGGAGATTTTATAGGCTTCGCTCCATCCTCCTGAGATTCAAATTGGTATACTACAACTACATTATCTGAGCTCGACTTCCCTTGTGATATAATCACCCCATCTAACCGAGGACTCGCTAGGCCTTTTGGAGATTCTGTTCGTATAGATTTGTTCAACGGCTTAAAGGAAGATAAACTCCAAGGTTTACTAAAGTCCAATTTTGGAGATCGCATCTCAGAACCTGTAGGTGATATTTTGATAATTGGAGATTTTGGAATTTCTATCGATTTCGATGTCTTAGATTCGTCTATAGATTTTGATTCTGTATCTGATGTTTTTAAGTCTAAAGTAGGAACTTTTATAAGAGGTACGTTGGCAGCTACGTTATCTACGTGTCTAGATGACTTGCTGTCCATAGATGCTTTAGAATCATCTCGAATGCTGTCCTTATGTCTGGACGACTTGCTATCTACGGATGCTTTGGAATCCTCCTCTATATTGTCAGCGTCTTTAGGTCCATTATCGAGGACGTCGTTCGATTCGTCCAGGTCGTTTAGGTCTAAATTGGCAAATTCTCTGTCGGGGGAGTCGATCGATGTTTCAGATTCGATGCTTTCCATCAGGTTGATTGATATTTTGCTCTTCTGAGGTATCATAGGTGATCTGAAACATTTTAACCTATGTTTAAATATTTTTACATTGGATTATATTGGTATAAAACAAAACGATCTAAGATTTTGACAATTTTTCAATGAAATCGTCGGTTTATATCATCATAGAAACATGGATACTTTTTGTTTGATGTGATACCATCAGAATTGGCAGCAGTGGAACATAGCTGATTGCAGCGTTTTATATTTATTGTTTCGTGATTAGATTCAAATTTAATTAAATATTAGTTTATTTATTTGGAACAGTAACAAATTTGGTATATATGTGTTTTAATGTACATATAATGTATGCATAGCTTAGATGATAAGATTATAAGATATCACGTTGGTAACAGCCAACGCACGCCTGTACAAGGTCTTGATATCGGTTTCATATCATTATTTTAGAAGCAATAAAACTAATGCCATGTTCGTCCTGAAGTACTGCCACCAAGCAGTGATGCATTCTCGTTACTGTGTTCCGGTTTGAAAGGTGTGGTTGCCTGTGTAGTTACAGGCACATGAGACATTCCACCTTCACGTCTCACAGTTACGGGCGCATACCATGTGACTTGTCTTATCTAAGTACGGGAGGACCCACTTCGTATTGCTTGTTATGAGCAGAGGTTACCACTTAACACCAGGTGGACTATCTGCTCGTTTCACATAAAAAACCCCTAAAAGAGAATCCCTCTTTCTTTTCCTTTACCTAGGACGAGGCTCCTTCTCAAACGCAGGCTCCTCTAAGTTGTGAGTGGTGTTCGAGTCTCCGACATGCACCAGGTCTGATATCTTCTGGAAGTTTTTGTGGAACAGGTCCTGTTTGATGTAGTCGGCGGCGGGCGGGCGCAGCACGCGCCGTCGTGGAGATGTACGGGACTGGTGGTCGGTGTCTGACAATTCAATAAACAATCGCTTTTATAAATATATATATGGGTGGTCATTTATATATATATTTTTTCATTGCATACAGCGCAACCTAGACCCAAATGAAGCATAGCTTGTACTATGGGAACCCATGAATGATAGAATACTTATGTACTTTTTTAAACACAAATTAATATAAATATTAAAAAAAACATATTAACACTAGACACAGAACCAACATCTATGTTCGTCACACAAAATTGTTTGTCCTTGATACCCGACCAATGACACCCATAAAAAAAAAAAGTGAGGTGATGACTTGCCGCCTTCTAAATTATGGGACTCATCATGGGTTTATTGGGTCCCACGAGTACCGCCAGTGAGACGCAACATAAGGTGAGGATGGTTAAAGTATGTCGGGAGATTTGCTGCGGTTTCACTGAGAGCTACACCCGACCGGCCAATTAAGGCAAGCCGAGGGTCAGGGGCCTCTATTGACCTCAGGGGTATGACCCCACAGTTTCGGCACGCACCTAACGCTCGCTTTAAACGCCCCGCGTATATTATTATTACTTTCGCAACAACTTCAAGTATACCTGCATTGTCTCTGGTGTCGAACCGCGGCGGGAGGGGAGGGCGCGGGGGGCGCGACGCGAGCGGCGACAGCACGACGCCGCTGTGTGACGTCACCGCGGACGTGAGCGGTGACGTCACCGGCGCCGCGCTGATGATCGAGCTCTGCCTGTCATTCTGCTCCGACGAGCTGTTGGAGCCGGGGCTTACTGTCGCCTCGGGCGGATTCTCCAGCTTGAATCTGAAATAGATGGTAACACCTTTTAAACTTCGCGTCCTCATCGAGAGCCGACAAATTAAATTGTGCTAATTACGACAGCATCAGCAATACATGACTAATTTTAATTTGTTCTTTACAGAAACATTTGTAAAGTCCGGAGATCGAATTTAAGACTCTTCGTTTGTCACTACGTACTTAACAAATCTTCAAAGTAGCGATTCTTAGGTCTGAAGTTTTCCCTTCTGGCTATATAAACCAAATACTGGTGCAGAAATAAATACCTGACACTCTTCCTGTCGTCTTCAAAGCTAGCAGTCTTAGGCCTGACGTTTTCCCCTCTAGTTATGTATATCGCGTCGGATTTCTCCCTGAGAATGCCTTTGGGCGGATCACTCTTCGTCATCGAGTCTAGCGGGTGAGATTTCTCCATCTCCGGACTGGGCAGGTCTGATTTGGATAGTTTCAGGAACATATTGCCTTTGCCTGGAACAAGTTTCAAATACATAAAAGTTTCAACACAGTGGTTGGTTATGTTTGGTACGACAGTTGGTTCGTTCCATACTAAAGTGTGATAAAAAAACCAAAACCATTCTGTGACTTTCATCTTGTCATTTCGGCGTCACCCACTCCTTCCAAACTGGAACACAACGCGACAGTCTAGAATTGTGAGAACGAGCTGAAGGAACATATCACACTAATATTGTCAAGGCGAAATTATGTATGCTTGTTACTCCTACACAGACAGCGTGGTGGTCTAGTGGTACTGACCCCGAGTTTAAATCCGGACGTCGCCGGATCAAATCCCGACGTGCACCTATGAGTTTTTCAATTGATAAATTTATGTGCAATACCACATTCTCAAAACGGTGAAGGAAAACATCGTGAGGAAACCGACATGTCCTAGAACTGAAAATTCTAAGAAATGTGTCAAGTGCACGAAAGGAGCCTCTTTGAGGCGCACTTAAAACCCTTTCATCACACTGGTTCGAGAGAACAAGTGACTGGCATAAATAGAAAGATAGACTCCTACACACTCTAATGGCTGAACGGATTTGGATGAAATTTGGTACAAGGATAGCTTATATCCTGGATTAACATAGGCTACTTTGATCCCAGAAAAGTGCAGTGTTCCTGTGGGATGATCAAATGTGTACATACCTATTCACCGTGGGGCGCAGCTAGTAATATAATAAAGAAAATATCTTACCAGCCAGAGTGAGACCCCGATCAGTCTTTGTGGACAACAATGGACTGTAATCCTCCTCCGGACTGCTGAGTATGTGCATCTTCAGATCGATAACCTCCGACTGCTGCTTGAACAGCACCTTAGGCCGCTCACACGCGGGGCGACTGAGCAACTCTCTGTCTGAAGTATTCCTAAGCAGCGGCTTACTCGAAAGTGGACCGTCTGCGCTGCGCCGTAGAGGTGAGATTCGTAGATCACCGAGTTTCTTGTCCAGCCTCGTTAGAGGGCATAGAGGTGGTCGACCTAATGGGGCGAGGCGCCTCGGCCCGTGCGGGGCAGACAACTCCTTCACATCGGATTGGTGGTTTTCACTATCGGTGCTTAGTTCCTCGTCGCTTTCCACTTTGGTTTCGACGCGTTCAAGGTGTTTGGTATTCTCTTCGGATGTCAGCAACTCCTGTTGAGGTTAGTGTGATTGTATACAAGTAGCTTTCAAGTAAAATCAATGAATTAAATGTCTGGTCAAAATTTTTCTTATTACTTTATTGTTTGGAATATTTTCAAGGATACCAGTGGAAAAATGTGCTAAAACGGACTACAAAATTCATGATTTCAAATGAAAACGACACAGTTACAATAGTATATTACCTGTAATATTTTTTTTATTGATAACCTTAGTTAAAATCAACTGAGAAACAAGTATTATTTAAATGATTTGATCCATCACAATATCCTAAATCGAATAACCAAGACACATTGATTATCCTTAATAAAGAGTGATGAAGTCAG
This sequence comes from Chesias legatella, assembly GCA_947359385.1. Lineage (NCBI taxonomy): Eukaryota > Metazoa > Arthropoda > Insecta > Lepidoptera > Geometridae > Chesias > Chesias legatella. Next base: position 10,304,092 of record OX375769.1, on the reverse strand, counting down.
TTATGTGACTAATGAAATAAAACAAGCAAGGTGTGTCCAATTCATCCAATTAGGTCAATTAATTGGCTCTTGTAAGTGTATTGGTTGCACCTGACAGTATAATACTACCACGGTAAAGCCCATTTCAACACTACCTCTTATCGACAGTATTAGAAAATTAAGGCTTATAGCACTGACTGAATTATTTACAGACCAGTTTAATACTAATTGGGTCCCCCTACACAAGTACAACAAGACCCAAGTCACATTGTATGCGTAAATGGGTATTTATTTATTTTATTTTATTTTTATTTTTACAATTTTAGGAAATCTTACAGCTTATCTTAATCTTATCTTAATCTTACAGGTGTGGTGCCAGTACTCCCTGGGCAAACTGGGCATAGGATCTACTGCTACTAAAGCAAAGTTGATTTATCCTTGCTTTAGCTATTGTACTGATGATTCTGATTACACAGAGTTTTTACCTGCACCGATGCACAAGTGTCATCTTGCATAGAAGCGTCCCTGGCTTTCTTCACTAGCTCCCGGTAAACATGGTCTAGGGGATGTTCCCATTGCGTTTTTTTCGTCTCCTCATTGTAGTAGTAGTGTGTTTCGAGCTTTTCATCAAAGCTGGTAATAAAAAACAAACATTGGATTTTAATGGACTATTGTTATTTTTTACTTTGGGGGCCCATTGCTTGCATTCATAAGTGATTACCCTTTGAATCCCTACACGTGTCCCCCGGGTGGTGCGAAAGGAGCAACCCAAAGTAGCAGTAGAGCTTGTGCTAAGTTCGCCCAGAGAAGTACTACCACCACACCTGGTAATCAGCTACCGAGCAGTGATGCACTTGTGTTGCTGTGTTCCGGTGGAAGGGGGTGGGTGCCGGTGAAATTGCAGGCACATAAGACATCATTGTCTTGTGTGATGGATGCAATGCAATGCGAGTTGAGTCATCTCATACTTTGGTGGAGAAGACTTGAGTCATATTGCTGTTGTCTATGGGTAGTGGTTACCACTTAACATCAGGTGGGCCGTCAGCTCGATCCGAATCAACACATAAGTCACATAAAAAAAATATGATTTTCCAACCAAACAACCATACATTCATAAAAACTACATTAAATTTAAAACATGAAATCATTCATAGTACAACAAATAAATGTGTGTTGAAATCAATAATCTCTTACAATATTCACTGATTTACAGTAATTACCCTTGAGTGAAGTGATCTCCTCTGCCGCTGCCAACATTCATTTATAATGAGAGTTATAACCAAGAGTTAAAACTCTAAAAACTCTTAAACTCTAGGTACTTACTAAGCTTTCCATGGAGAAGGTAGGGCTTGCATGAGTCCATCGCGAGCCAGGGGTAGCAGGTGGCTCTCACTGTCAGGGTCGATGCCCAGTTGGTGGGCATACTCAGAGACTTCTAGAAATGTAAGACAAGCCTCTTAAGCAAAATGATAATGGTTGTAAATACCAAATTACAAGAAAAGATTGTACGGGTCCTTAAAGTAGCTAGTAAAACATTATAATAACAAAATAAACAATAATTACATTGGTTTTCATAAAATATTTGTCTTGCTGTGGTACAAACAAATAGAATGACAAAATTATTTTCAAAATTTACTTCAATGAAAGGACAAGACAAAGTTATGAAAATAAACAATTATAAATATGTACTTAATGGTATAAAATGACATTTTCAAGATTTTTTCAGTAAAGAAATGATTTAAATAAACTATAATATTATACCTTCGGCGGACGGTTGGCTGTTTTCATCGAATATCTCACGGCAAACCACGGCTGATGGAGAACTCATTGTGCCGGAACATTATTCTATTTATTTTTCACGACATTATTCACCAAGTAACAATCATTTCCACGATTTTTCACTGTAAAATCCATTTTCTTTTCGGTCCTCTATCTATGTCATCGACACTACTTTTATTCTTTCTTTTACATTACTGAAAGAAAAACCATCCTTGCAGTTTGTTAGTTTATGTTACCAACTATTAAGTATGTGTCAGAAAAAAACCAAGCAGGCTTGCAGTTTTTTAATAAAAAATATATTTTAAAGCTGGAAGCAGACGGCGCCGCCATAATGTGCACATTATGTTTGTTTTTGGTACTATGCTAAACCATCAAAAAAGTTTTATGTTGTTTATTATTATGTTTTATGTTTAAAAATAAAACCAGGAGTTATAGCAAATATGCTAGTTCTAGCTTTTAATGGGCTAAGTTGGCAACATTACGTATTGAGTTTTGTTTGAAAGTATTGCCAGCCTAGAAACTTACAGATAATAAAGTGTACGAATATATTGTCTATGAAGTTAATAATATGTTTTAGTTTGGGTTTGAATCCGACGATTATTTGCCATTCTGACTATTTTGGAGTCAGGGGGACAATAAACTGAGACTCATAGAAAGCAATTATCTAGTTATTTGAGAAAAGGCAATTATTAATTATAGGATGAGGCTAATGAACATTAACAAAATAATGATTTTTTTCCTGCATCAAAAATGTAATCATTTGAAAACATTAATTGATATACGTATCCAGAATTTTTTGCTAAGATTATGCGTCTTGCGCAATTGGCAACATTGTTTGCTTAATCTGTAGTGTGGTGATTTGTGGATTCACTTGTTTTGGTTTTACTGGATCAGAAAAATTCCAATTTGTGTAACTATGGCTTCGATTAAAGATATCACATCTCTTTATCAAAATCTCAAAACGGAGTGGGCCAAAAAACCAAGAAAACTCGACAAATGTGGCGAAATCCTGAACAAAATAAAAGTAAGCTATCAGATGACTAGACACAAAATTCTTGTTTAAAATGTATTATCTTGTAATGCTGTTTATATTGCAGGTTGCATTGACTCAAATGAGCTTCCTGCCTAGTAATAATGCTGCAGCAAACCAGAAGGAGTTGATTTTAGCTAGAGATGTGTTGGAAATTGGAGCACAATGGGCAGTCGCTGTTAAAGACGGCAAAGCCTTCGAGCGCTACATGTCTCAGTTGAAATGCTACTATTTCGACTACAAGTTAGTAAAAACTATTTACTTCGACTGACCTTAATCACTCTCACTCAAATCACTACACATTTAAAATCTTTTAGAAACAATCATATATTTTGAGAGCTGATGCACTATCATTAAAGTTTTTAAGCTTCATCATATCAGCCGATAAAAGTCCACTGTTGAACATAGGCTTCCCCAAAGTTTTCCATCCCAAATGGTCTTGGGCCACCTCGAACCGCTGATTTCCTGCAATCTTTATGATTATGCTTCATGCTGCAGGTCATTTTCTTTTTTATGTGGTCTGGACATGTAAAGCTTTGTTTTTTTATGTGGTATATGAACACAAAGTGATAGTGTTTGAACAGGTGTCAAACTTAGCTAAAAGTATGTGTGGATTTATGTTTTGAGTATTACTTATTGATGTTACCAAGCCATTTCTTTATGAATGCATGGAAATAAAGTATTTTTGATACAGAGCATCAAGATCAGAAATACTGTAGTTGAAATTGGATCACGCTCTTAATTTGGTTTGATGTCTTGTCAGATAGAGATCATATAAAAATATCTTCAATCAATGAATAAAGATTTATTATTATTATTTATTATCTTCTTATATATATAATTCTTCTGTTTGTGTGTGAACTCCTAAACATCTGGTCCAATTATGGTGAAATTTTTTTGTGGGTTTAAATGGGTCCCGAGATGGTTTAAATTCACAATTGTACTTGATAAGTAGCACTGCATTCAGGTTCCAGGAATTTTTTATTTAATTTCACAATTATATATATTATGCCACCTAAATGAAAAGCCAACATTTGGGCAGGACAATGCCTGTCGGGTCCGCTAGTATATCAATAAATTTTATGTGTAATGCTTTGTTACAGAGACCACCTTCCCGAATCTACATTCATGTATCAACTCCTAGGGCTAAATCTTTTGTTCCTGCTCTCTCAAAACCGAGTGGCAGAGTTCCACACTGAGCTGGAGAGACTACCTGTTGATGTGATCCGGGCAGACCCTTATGTAAAGCACCCATTAGCATTGGAACAGTATCTAATGGAAGGCAGTTACAATAAAATCTTTTTGGCCAAGGTATATATTTTTTTCCTATTTTTATTATTATTATTATTTACCTTACAACTTGAACACAAGGGCAATAAAGGCACATAAAAGGGGGTAGTAACATATCTGTACCTAGACACCCCTCCATAAGATCCTGTATTGTTTTTATTGATTAAGTTTCTAAACAAGTATTTGACGCACCTGGTGTTAAGTGGTAACCTCTGCCCGTAACAAGCAATATGACTTGGTTCCTCCCCTGCTTAGGTACAACATTAACCAATTAGCATTGTTTGCACGTGTTACTCTGAGGCGTACTACTGTTACTGCTTGGCGGCAAAAATTGGTATGGTGGTAGTACTTCCCTGGACAAAATTAGTGTAAATTCTCCTGCTACTGGAATATACATTGATAATATATATTTTTCAGGGTAATGTACCAGCAGAGAGCTACACCCTATTTATGGACACACTACTGGACACAGTGCGCGGTGAGATAGCAGCATGCATTGAGAAGGCATACCTCTGCATCTCGTATGCGGAGGCTGCCAGGCGGCTGAACCTGTCATCACAGCAAGCTGTGCTTGAATATGGAAAGAAGGTATTGGTAAACTTTGTAATCCCTGCAAAATCTCTGCCTGCCATGTAAGAGTATTTATATAAACTTTAATGCATTTATTTATTTATAAATAGTTATTGAGTATTGATGTTCTCCAGCGCAACTGGGTCCTGGGCGCTGACAACTGCTACCACTTCAATGCTGCGGAGGAGACATGCGCTGCCGCCGTCGGCGTGCTGCCCTCTGCCGAGCTAGCCGAGCAAACCATTGAGTACGCCAGGCATCTCGAGATGATCGTTTAATACTGCCCTAGTTTAATAAAGCTTTTACTATTATTGTAGTTTTTGTCTATCAGAGTATTATTTTTTCCTTTATAAAGATTTTGTGTGCTTACAAATATCGTTATAAGGAGATGGTTTGTGAATGTTATTTCAGAATATTAGTAGGTATTATATTATATCAAATATAGCAGTTGGAAGACTTTTATATAAACCCTGCTGTCTCTTCCAGATAACACTGATAGGGGAAGAGTATTTAATAGTGAATGAGTGGCTGGGGGTGTACTCTAACAATAACATATAATATCTAAAGATAAATACATTAGGGTACGTTGAAGCAAAAAAAATTTTTTTGTTATCTTTGTTTCCACAGTACTAGCTATGCTTTGTTTGGGGCTAGATGGCGCTGTGAAAAATGAAAAAAAATAAAAAAAAAAACAAGTATGGTGGCACCCGCACACTAACTGCTATTTACGGAACGAGCCGACGGCCCACCTGGTGTTAAGTGGTAACCTCGGCCCATAACAGCCGATGCGACTTGGGTCCTCCCAAAGTAGGTATGACAAGACCCAAGTCGCATCGTATGCGCCCGTAAATGTGAGACGTGAAGGTGGAATGTCTCATGTGCCTGTAATTTCACCGGCAACCACACCTTTCAAACCGGAACACAGTAACGCGAATGCGTCACTGCTTGGCGGCAGAAAAGGGCATGGTAGCAGTACTTCCCCGGACGAACTTGGCGAGAGTTCTACTGCTCTTAAACTGTCAAAAATATCTATACATATAATAAAATTGTAGAAAAGTGGTGTCTGTACAATGGAAATATATAAAAAAAAAGTAGCAGGGGTTGTTATTATATCGATGCCGAACCCGAAATTGTAATTAATATTTTTTTTGTCTGTTTGTCTGTGTGTTTGTGCACGCTAATATCAGAAACGGCTTATTCGATTTAGATACGGTTTTCACTAATATATTGTAGTAAGCTTCACTTAACATTTAGTGTTTATTTCATGTCAATCGGTTCATAAATAAAAAAGTTATGTCAATTTAAAGAATCACGGCGAACATTTTTAACGTACAGAGTACGTACTACACGCCTCGCGCCTGAGCGTCCGTGGCTATATAAAGCGCGCTGAGAGCCGCGCCGCTGCGCTGCCATAAGGATTCAGTTATTCAAAATATGCTGCCCGAAAAGTCACTATTCCACGCGAACGAAGTCGCGGGCACAGCTAGTAGGTAATATAGTCAAGAGAAAAAGCAGTTACTAGCAATTAAAGTGAGATTTTATTATCACTACAAATACATTATTTCCTTATGGTGACCTAAATATCCCTCATGATTGGATCAAGATTGTTCAATTTCAGCAACTTGGAAAAGTATTCCAAAGCATTTCTGATCTCCCAGTCTTTTGCCTCCAAACACCTGAAGAAAAATATACATCACAAAATCAATCACCTAATTATTGTCTTAGCAGTGTATTTGGCATTCCCAGAAATGCTGGCAACATCCAGAAGAGTTAGCTAAGTTTATCATGGATGCAATGCAACTTGAAAGGACTTGAGTCATATTGATGCTGTCTATAAGCGGCGGTAACCACTTAAAATCAGGTGGGCCGTCAAACAGCTCCGTCACTTCAAACACATTAATAAAAACTTTTAGTTCCAGTAACCAACAAGATGAAAAATGACCCTTGCCTAACCCTCTACCGGGAAAATGACATGAATGTGTTACAATTGGAATGTAGACAAGAGAGAATGCGCCACCCTACTAGAAAATAATTTTTAATAATATGATTGCTTGTTCACCTTTGGCTGGGTCCTTTATCTAATTCCGTGATTTTCATAAATACTTCCACGAGTTTTTCTTTGAGATTATCATCCGGTGGTGAATCAAGTCTCAGGTCCTTACTCTTCGGTTTTACCTGTGACAAAAACAAACATTTAATTTTCAAATATTGCTTCAGAAATAGATATGCGTGGTTGTTCATTGAATATACTGGTGCCCAAAGTATTCATTACCAGTTACTTTATACTGCCTATAGTAAAACGGGTAAAATTTTAAGCCCTTGTTTATACTAACTTTGCCTACTGATTTGCAACTAAACAACGGTACTCTCAACTGGCAAAAGTGAAGATTACATAATTATTATTTGTAGTTAAGTAGATAAGTAGTACAGCAAATGCAAAAATTGCTCTCGTCAGGCGACAACAAGCCCAGAAAAAAAAGTTCAGTTGAATGTCAGAAATGAAAGAGAAGAAAATGAAGAGAGACGAACGTCAAACAGCAGCATAAACAGAAAAATATGAAATAAATAATCTGAAAAATACATACAGCAAACACAAATTCTTTTTAGTTGTCAGCAGTAGTTGAGTGTCATAAAGAATATTTATTGCACTTTAAAACCAGAACAGAACATAGCGTTGCAAAATACTAAATTATTTTCATTATTAAGCGTTTTTTTTTTATTTCGTCAATAGCATCTTTCATACGAGAACACCACTTTCGATACTTTTTTGAAGTACATATTATATCTGTATATTTGACGTTTTGTCACTAGTGAATCTTAATTTTGGAATTTCTCTATTTAATCACACATTGCATCTTGAATTTTTTCTAAAACATATTTTTGTTCAGAAGACTATTGTATGTTGCAAAAAAAAGTAGTTATTACGAACATAACAGTTAAATCTACTTAGTAGGGTTTTCGCTGCTCTCTCAGGTTCCTCCAGATGTAAAAATCTTGATTGCGTAGACAACACCAACTAACCAAATTTTTTTTTATACTGGCAATTAGAACATCGATTTGCCGACGCCGCTGTCACCCATCGCCTCTTGAACTTTTCCTAAATATATTTTTCTTGAGAAGACTGTGTTATACATAGTTTTGTAAGTATGAAGAAACACCAGACCCGTCAAAAGACTGTAAACGATCCAATAATAGTGTCGCGAGTGAAAAACTATCTCGCAGAAAATGTGGACAAGACTTTCGTCGATGTTAGTCAAATGGCGCGGTCTCTAAAAGAACGCTACCGCGAGTACAATAACAGAAGCGATACAGCGTTTTGCCAGTTGGTCGAGTCCGCCTACAAAGTCGTGCTGCAGAGCTACGGTCTCGATGGAGCATCTTCTTCGGAGGGGTCGGAGGAAGAATCCGACCTGGAGATGTTGGATGAAAACAATAGCGCTATGAATGAGCGCATACTCGAAATGTACAAAATGCAAGATAAAAAACGTCCGGCGACGAACCGACGCGACGTGAACAAATCCGGTGAACCCATCGACATTCTTAGTAGCGACGAAGACGGCTCGGCGGCGCCTAAATTACCGAAGATAAACGATCAAATAACCATAACCCCACACATAGCTCCGCGTACTAATAAAAGTAAAAACATCGACAATATGCCAAAACCGGTGCAAATACAAGTCATAAATGATAAAAGAAGGAAAGCTGATACAAGTAAAAGTGCCGCTCCAAAGAAAAAGGTAGAAATTGGCAGCACAAAAACTGTGAAGGTTAGTTTTGAGGACATCGGTGGTATTTCAGAGATTATTACACAGATCTGTGATCTTATTTTGCATATGAAGCATCCAGAAGTATATGCAAAGTTGGGTATAAAAGCTCCAAGGGGGGCATTGCTACATGGTCCACCAGGTACGGGAAAGACATTATTGGCACATGCAATAGCTGGCAAACTACAGCTTCCTCTCATAGCCGTTTCAGGGACTGAGTTAGTAGGAGGAGTATCTGGAGAATCTGAAGAGAGAATTAGAGAACTTTTTGAGAGAGCCACCTCAATAGCACCAAGTGTGCTATTCATTGATGAGATTGATGCAGTCTGTGGAAACAGAATACATGCACAGAAGGACATGGAAAAAAGAATGGTAGCACAGCTGCTGGCCAGCTTAGATTCACTGAGCGATAGTAATTTCTCTGTCCTAGTATTAGCTGCTACCAATAATCCAGATTCTTTGGATCCAGCTTTGCGAAGGGCCGGTCGCCTCGAGCAAGAGATAGCATTAGGTATCCCATCTTTGAAAGCCAGAAAAGAAATCCTGTCTATTTTATGTAAAAATCTAACATTGAGTGAAGATATTGATATGGATGCCATAGCTCAGATAACCCCAGGATTTGTCGGAGCAGATTTGCAAGCACTTGTCAATAAAGCCAGTACTTATGCTGTGAAAAGGATCTTTGTTGATATTCAAGCTGCACATAATAAAATGCCAGTTGAAACCAAGGATAATCCTACAAGTAATAAAACTGATGAAGGCAAAGTTGTGACAAATGGGGAAAATAAAAATGAGCCAGTCCCTAATGAGGCAGGGGAAGTTTCAGCAACTAATGAGGCAGAAACTGCTGAGCCTGTAGCAGAAAAACCAGCAGAGATTGCAGAAGAACCTAATTCAACTACAGAAATAAATAACATTGAAGAAGTTGAAATTGAACCAATTAAAAAAACAACAAGTGCAGTTGAAGAAGTAATGGATCTTCTCGGAGCAGTGCCCTACACTGCAAATGAGCTATCTGGGCTGTCCATTTGTCATGATGATTTGGTTAAAGCTTTGAAAACCACCAAGCCATGCGCTGTGAGAGAGGGCATCGTCACCGTTCCTGATGTGACATGGAACGACGTCGGTTCCCTGAGGCAAGTCCGCAAAGACCTGCAGTTAGCCGTGTTAGCCCCCGTCAAGTATCCAGATCAGATGAGTAAACTCGGGCTGTCATCACCGAGTGGAGTTCTGCTTTGTGGACCGCCCGGTTGTGGTAAAACCTTGCTAGCGAAAGCCGTCGCGAACGAAGCTGGAGTGAACTTCATTTCGGTGAAAGGGCCCGAGTTGCTCAACATGTATGTCGGGGAGAGTGAGAGAGCTGTGCGAACTTGTTTCAGGCGCGCTAGGAACTCTGCTCCGTGCGTCATATTCTTCGATGAGTTCGACGCCCTGTGTCCGCGACGTACGTCGCAAGACAACAACGGAGCTGCTCGGGTAGTTAACCAGCTGCTGACCGAAATGGACGGTATCGAGAGTCGCGAAGGGGTGTTTGTGTTAGCTGCATCCAACCGGCCTGACATCATAGATCCAGCTGTCCTGCGACCGGGCAGATTAGACCGCGTCATGTATGTTGGGATGCCAGCAAAACAAGACAGGTTGGATATTCTTCAGAAGCTCACAAAAAATGGTACTAAACCTCAGCTGGGACCCGATGTAGACTTGGAGATTATAGCTGGATTGACCGATGGCTACACTGGTGCCGATTTGGCAGGTCTTGTCCGAGCAGCGGCTACAAATACACTTACGACACATATCTCAAACGGTACTTTAGAAGGAGATATCTTTGTTATGTTTGAAGATTTTACAGCTGCACTGTCCAAGTGTAAACCATCTGTTTCGCCAAAAGAGCAGATACATTATGAGAAACTCCGCTTGAAATATGCTTCAGGATCTGATGATAAAGATAACATGGATATAGAGACTGAACCTTTAGTTGAGGAATCAATGGACACAGTTTGAGTGTTATACTTTACCTTATACTTTAAAAGTTCATCACTACAAAATATCCTTCATAAAATTATATTTTGATTAAATAGTGCAAATAAGGTATTTCCTTTTTAAGCTATCATGTATAATGTGGCTATGTAACGTGTACCATGATTAATGTAATATAGAGTTTAAGCATATGAGAATCTTTAGTTTTGTTTTGTACGTAAAACTAGGTCACACCCCTCACCAGCACATTAATCGTTTTGAAATAAACATAATTTTTTACACTAAGCTCCTTCATTTGTTTTACCAGTACATCTGTGATTCGTCAGATACCTAAACGGGTAATAAGGAAATATTTTACGAAGACAGGCACACAGTAAGGTGGATTATGTTTATGGATTGGCCTACTGTACGTGGTTAATAAATAATGTTTACACACCTGTGCCTTTGCACTCGCATTCCCTTTGAATGTGCTGGTGAAAAGGACACCACACACACATGACAACTAAACATACAAGATCAGAGAACAGTTAATACTCATCGATCACACAGAGTTTGAAACGTTTGGCCAAATATTTGTGAGATTAATTGCAATAATACATACTGGAATCGTCGGCTGATCTAAATGCAACACTAGAAATCTAGACTTTATTGCCGCTGTGGGAACTATTTGGAAAGTTATTGCACCAATAGTCACCGCTGGTGAATGGTGGATGTTTGTTGGAGATGTCGGATAAAATGATGGCGACTGGGAGAATTACTGACATGCTTAGTGATCAAACAACAGAGTAAACATATCCCTTATAAATTATATAAGACCATTGTTTCTTATTTAGGCAGGTACATAAATCAATAAATATTGGTGGACATTTCACACAGCGCCTAGCCCCAAAGTAAGCTAAGAATAGCATAATACTTTTTGTAAATACATACATACATATCAACACCCAGCCACAGAACAAACACCTATGTCCGTCATACAAATGTTTGTCCTAGGTGGGAATCGAACCCGCGACCTATAGCGCAGAAGGCAGAGTATCAACAGAGCTATGAGGCCAGTCAATGATGAATAATATGGTCTGCTACTGGCGCGAAGGGGCGGGTAGTTAAACAGATATTTGACTTACCCTAGTAATTTTAAAGGCTGTCTCAGCGTACGACCTCTCGGGCACGTCCCAATATAACATTTCGTTGGTGATCTTATATTCGCATCCGTCTCTCGTGTGCAGTACGAGTGTGCGCGTGAACGCGAGGAGATGCTCCTCCTCAGCTAGGGATTCCGCTGTGATCTTCACTATGCCGCCTATTCGGACTATTGTCGTTGCGTCCTGTCAACATATTCCAGAAATACCATTTATAGCAATCATTCTAGCTGTAAAACTTATGGCAACACCATCCGGGGAAGTACTGCCGTTTCTGCCATCAAGCAGTACTAGTGTTCCTGTTTGAAAGGTGTGGTTATCGGTGAAATAACAGACACATGAGACATTCCATCTTCACGTCTTAGAATTACGGGAGCAAACTATGCGACTTGGGTCTTGTTCTAACTAAGGGGTACTGCTTATTATGAGCAGATGTTAACATAACAACAGGTGGACTATCACAGCTCATTCCGTAACTTAATCATATAAAAATAACAAATTGGTCCTTAGACGATAAATTGCAACTTATAGCCGCAAAATTATACATAAGAAAATGGATGTAGCAGTCACAGTGCGTAAATTGTCAGTTTCAAATATTGCTGGTGAAGTTACGTGCTTTATGTCTGTTATTTATTTGCAAGAGACCACTGCGTCATGTGATGACCTTCACTATGCTTGAAACCAACTATATCCTCCATTGGTCGTGTCCTTGCAACAATAGGTTTGTTTACTCACGCTGTGAGAGAGAACGTCCACAGTGAAGGTAGCAGGGTCATGTAGAAGGTCAGGCCATCGCGCGATGACCTTCGCAATGTTCGTATCCCCAACTGTAGCCTCCATATCGCCTTCGTCCAATATTCGCGCTCGGTTGAAGAGGCTGCGATAATCCCTGTATATCGGAGAGTAGCCTGCAAACATTTATAAATGTTACCGCCAATGTATGAAAAGCGGACAGTCTACAGAATGCCTGCCCATTGTATATAATACCCGCCGTTTTAAGAGAGAGAGAGAGACTGAGAGGGGCGGTAACATTTTCTAGTAGTAGTTTTTTTTTATAAAAACAACCCTGGCGCAATTAAACGGACTTATGTTTTGTACTCAAATCTATAACTATTCCTGTTTTAGATCAACTTTATAGACTTGGTCACTACTAACGTACTCGTTGTCAATAGTCAATGGTATTTTATCGGTAATTTTACAAGATAGTTTCTAAAATAAATAAACATCAGCTATTTGTCACAATACTTGGTTTATACAATTAGTCACAAAACATCTTGTAATATATCTTATTTCAATATTTTATGTACTCATAACATAGATCTAAGAACTCAGATTGTTAAAAGGATCGTGCTCGCGGAAAAAAAGGAAGCCCCCCTTTAGGGGGTTCTTTTCTGTTCTGCCCATGAAAGGTCGGATAGGGTTTGAACAGGCGTCAAACTTAGCGATAAGTACGCGTGACCTTATGTTTTGAATTTGCAAGCTTTATTAATTCTATGGAAATAAAGTTTTTGAATTTGACTTTATCAGTCCTCACAGCTCAGCTGGTAAACTCTTCTGCACTGTAGATCGTGTGGGAAATTATAATGGAGAACGTTAATTATTTTTGTATATTGTCGTGTACGTACGCAGCTTGTACATAAAGGTGAGTGTGAGTACGGCGTCCTCGCTGTACATCTCCTGTAGGAGGAGTCTCTTGTCGGGCGGCGCGTCCAGCAGCGGGAACATCACCTCGACCAGCTTCTCCACGAGTTGGTGCGCGTGCGCGTGCGCATCCGCCTCGCAGTAGTTGCGTCTCGCCGCAGGGAGCGACCCCGCTTGCTTGAACAACACGCCATCCTACGAATAATCACACTATTAGACTACTATTAATGTATATAGGGTATGAACATGCGTCAAATTTAGCGATAACTACGCGTTGTATGTTTTGAATAAAATAGACGTTTTCAAGCTTTTCTCCTTTATGGAATATGTCTATGGACACAAAGTTTTTGACTTTGACTTTGAATATTATACAGGGGAAAATTTGTATGTGTGTGTGTTTGTGACTCTGTTTCGGTTTCAAAGGTGTGGTTGCCGGTGAAATTACAGGCACATGAGACATTCCGCCTACACGACTCAGAGTTACGGGCGCATACGATGCGACTTGGGTCTTGTCGTACCAGTAGGGAGGACCCGGGTCGTATCGGTTATGGGCCGAGGTTACCACCAACACCGGGTGGGCCATCGGCTCGTCCCGTAACTGTTAACATAAAAAACTTACGATTTCCTCAAGCCCAGTGAAGAGCATAGTCAGCACTTTGATATAATGTTCCCCTTCTATGTAGTTGTTGCAAAGTGGATTCCCTTCCAAGTGGATGCTCTTCAGCGGTAAGTTACGGACCGGCAGCAGAGTCATCACTGACGCTATGCGGTTGTGGCTCAGGTTGAGGAGACGCAGTTTCGGAGTAGAGTTCTTCAAGTCCAAACCGGATATCGTGCTACAATTATACAAACGAAAGTGAAACACGAAAACCAATCTGGAGTTAACTCTAAGTACGGTGACATTTGTCGTAACGCTTTTCGTTAACGCTCCATTTTGCTATATTTCTATAGATTTCTAGAATTAGTTATTTTATTATACTCCATCTGAATATAGTTTGTTAAATAACTTAACAGGAAGGGGATCAACGCGCGTTCGCATTTACTCGTTATTTAAGTAATTTTACCTGTTACATATAGTAACAACCTTGTAGCAATAGACAACGTTTATTTATGTCACACATAGAACCAAAATATTAATGTGAGCACAAATCATCCCCACAGAGTTTCCAGCGGAAGCGATAGCAGCTGTAGCACTAATATTATAAACGTGAAAGTTTGTATGGATGTTTGTTACTTTTTTGGATTTTTGTTTTGGATTTGGATGAAATTTGGTACCAAGATAGCTTATATCCTGGATTAACACATAGGCTACTTTGATCCTGGAAAAATGGAGTGTTCCCTTGGGATTACTTATTCACCGCGGGTAACACCGCGGGGTTCAGCTAGTATTATATAATGGAGGGGTAAAAGGTGATCTCACCTGATCCTGTTGTGTGAGAGGTCCAGTGCAGTCAAGCATTCCCAGGGCACAGTGCTTTGTAGCTGCAGAAGTTCTATCTGATTGATATTTCGGTGCAGTGGGAAGTAGATGAAGTGGCTGATATCTGCATGCACAAAATGTGATTTTTAGTAAAAAAATAATAATTATAAATGTAATTTATTCAAAAAACTCATTGTTGTAAGGGTTTGAACCAATGAAATTACGAATGTGACGGACTGAAATAGTCAATAGTAGTAGTTTTTTTGTAAATACATAGATATAAATATCTATTAACACCCAGACACAGAACAAACAACGCTCATCACACAAATGTTTCTGGGAATCGAACCCACGACCCACAGCGCAGTAGCCAGGGTACTACCAAGTGAGCTGTACCGCCAGTCAAAAAATACTGAAGACACTTACCGCTCTTAGTAGTGAAACGGCTAAGATTTAACGAATAGCCGTCGAGTCGATTCGCCATGATTCTCCTCAGCACCAGTCTCGGCACAAAGTCCAAGTTGTTCAGGTTGAGATGCATTGTGGATATGGAGACTATCAGCTCGACGCAGCCCCTCGCTATCACAAACCCGTACTTGTGTATCGCGAGCAACGCTTGCTTGCAACGTATCACCAGGAATCTGCAGCGGATCTTTGTGAACTGAAAACGTTGATAAACTTTACGTTCCATTGTGAAACAAGTAACATTCTGTGTGAATTGTCCACCAATATTGTTATTTATATATACGACTGGCCTCCCAGCTCAGTTGTAGTAACCCTGCCTTCATGCTGTAGGTCGTGGGTTCGATTCCCACCCAGTGCAAACATTTGTGTGACGAATATAGATGTTTGTTCTGTGTCTGGGTGTCAATATGTATTATGTGAATGTATTTACAAAAAAAAAAGTATATTATATCAGTTGTTTGGTTCCAATGATACACAGGCATTTACCCCATCACCCAGTTGTGGTATCCTCACATTTAATTTGCCGGGAGCTCAAGGCCGCTGTAGGACTCGAACTCATAACCCACAGATCGTAAGTCGACACCACTACCAACTTCCGTCATCGCTTTAAGAAAAGTATCGCTATTGATATGGGCAGAGGATTCTGCTTAACACCATGTGGGACATCTGCTTTTTCAGACAATAGTCACAAAGTGACGGTTTTATACTAAACAAATTCGCTATCGGCCTCTGTTTCTATGCTTACTTCTTCTAAACCAAGCAATGGATTTTGATACGGTTTTATGAGCGATAAACGAGGAAGGTTTGTGTACATAATTTGTAAATTAATTGAACCCGAGCGAAACCGGGCGGGTCACTAGTAATCTCTAAAGGCATTTTACCTCAATAAAGCACGGTATAAAAGAGTTCTCCTGGACACTTTCTAGAACGGCATCTAACACATCTTCCTTCTTCCACGAGGGTGGGTAACCCATAACCTGAAAGGAAGAACAATTAAATAACGCAACAATCAAATTTGTATTTTTTTTCCTTAAGGAGGGTCGGACAGGGTCTGAACAGGCACCAAACTTAGCAATAACTAAGAGAGTTTTTACAAACGAAATATTAATATTGAAATGTCCTTTCTTTTTTAATGTGGTAATGGAATTTAATTCATTCATTTTAAACCCATACCTACGTTATATCTTGCGTCAAAGCCACGGTTTATGACAAACACACACAGTTTTTTGACAAACACACACAGTTTTTGACAAACACACACAGTTTTTAACAAACACACACAGTTTCTGACAAACACACACAGTTTTTGACAAACACATACAGTTTTTGACAAATAGGAACGTCAGGCATAAAGGAAAAATTATAAAGAGATACATACCACAATTTGTAAAAACCTGCTATCCTTCACGTAAGCCTCTTCCATATACTCTTGTTCTAGAATCATTACCGACTGAAAAGAGGAAAGAGGAGATAATGTTGAAAACTAGCGACCCGCCCGGCTTCGCACGAGCAGCGTTAAGTATATACAGTTGAAACACAGCTTTATCAGAATAAAAAATAGCCTACAGCACACAGTAGTAGTGGAACTTATGACAAGTTCGTCCAAGGAAGTACTGCCACCATATCCAGTCCTGCAGCCAGTAGCTATGCATTCACTCTACTGGGTGTACTGGGGTCTTGCCGTACCTAGTAGGGGAGGACCCAAGTCGCATTGCTTGTTATGGGCAGAGGTTAGCACCTAACAAAAAGTGGGCCATATGCTCGTTCCGTAACTTTACATATAAAATCTATAGAACTCATTAATAATGCAGTTTCCTAAATCATGACAAAAGTTTCTGCCGCCAAGTAATGTATACGTATTGTATCCCGATTTAAAATACGTAGATGCCAGTGAAATTACAGGCACGTGATACATTTTATAGACACATTGACTGGCCTCATACCTCAGTTGGTAGTAACGCTGCCTTCTGTACTGTAGGTCGTGGGTTCGATTCCCACCCAGGACAAACATTTGTGTGACGAACGTAGACGTTTGTTCTGTGTCTGGGTGTTAATAGATATTATATGAATTTAGTTACAAAAAAGTAAATAAGTATTATATCAGTTGTCTAGTTTCCATGTTACAAGCTATGCTTAGCTTACTTTGGGGATTGATGGCGCTGTGTGAAATGGCCACCAATTTATATTATATTATTTTACATTTCAAAGTTTCGACGCAGCTTTCCCATAATTAAGTAGGGGAGGACCCACAAGACATAGTTTTACTACGGACAGAGTAACCGCTTAACATCACGCGGGCCACCTTTCTTGTTCCGTAACTGATTAATATAAAAAATAACTTATTCTCACCTTAGAGTGTCGAATAGTTACGGTTCGAAGCGGCGCCATGTTTATATTCCAAGGCCACGACTCTAGGTACTTGACGACGATTTCATCAGAGCTCATTGTGAGTTCTGGCTTCAGATGGGTGGGCGTATCATCAGTCTCGTCCACAACCGCCCTGATAATTATTAGTTACGATTTAGGGTAAATATATACAATTTAAGATGTTTTTATATACTTGAGTATATTTAAGAAAATTAGCCTATGTATTCATTAGTATTAATGTATATCTTTTAATTAGCCTTAAGCCTTTAATTTATTAACTTATCCATTAAGCTAGATGTAAGATTACTTAAAAATGTAAAAATAAAATATCTGACTAACCTCAGTTATGTAATATAACGAAATGGTAAAAATAAAAATCAAATCAATAAAATAAAACTGATTGAGAGCGTGGTGGCCAAGTGGTACCAAGTGGCCCCGAGTTGCACTCCGGAGGTCGCCGGTTCTAATCCCGACGGGCACCTTTTTTTACTTGATAAATTTATGTGTGCAATACCACGTTCTCAAAATGGTGAATGAAAACATCGTGAATAGTAGCTACTCTGCCTTCTGCGCTCTAGGTCGTGGGTTCGATTCCCACCCAGGACAAACATTTATGTGACGTACATTGATTTTTCAGTGACGAACTTGGCGAGAGTTCTACTTGTCTTAATTGGCGTAAGGCAGTAAGTTACCTGATATCTTGCTTCAGTAGCAAGTTGACAGTCAGCTTTGGTTTCTTGTGTTCGGTCGGGGGGCCCAGTCGCTTGAACGCGCTCAGCCGTCTCGAGCCTGATTGCAGCCTGTCGGGCGATTCCAAACCTTCGTCAGTTTCTTCTGAAATAATTACTTAGTATGGAGACGAATTGATTGGAGTGAGCGAAGCGAGAAAGGTGCATCATGATCGTAGCTTCTATTCGAGTCACGGGTTCTCTCGAACCGGTGTGCTGAAAGGATTTTAAGTGCGCCTCAAAGAGGCTCCTCTCGTGCACTTAACACATGTCTTCGAATTTTTTGTTCTAGGACATGTCGGTTTCCTTACTATGTTATCCTTCACCGATTTGAGAACGTGGTATTGCGCACATAAATCTTTCAATCGAAAAACTCATAGGTGCACGTCGGTGTTGAACCGGCGACTTCCAGATTGGAACTCGGGGTCAGTACTTTCCCACCCAGGACAAACATTTGTGTGACAATCAAAGATGTTTGTTCTGAGTCTGTGTTTAACATGTATTTACAAAAAAAGTATTTAAATATTATATCAGTTGTCTGGTTCCCATAATACAAGCTATGCTTACTTTAGGTACTAGATGACGCTGTGTGAAATGTCCACCAATGTTTATTTATTATTTATTGTTAATACTGTGCGAAAAATCTAGGCTACACTACTTTTAGAACCTAGCTACGTAATACTGTTCTCAAAAGTTACCTGAGTATTCGGCATCTTGAATTGTGTGTGGAAGAAACAGAAAATATATTTAAGTGACGAGCATTTAAATTTTAGTTTTCAAAATACATTTCACTGTTAGAAAAAATCAAAAGGCAATAATAATTACACTTTGTTAAGACTATTGTTGCTAAGATATTTCATTCAATCTGTGTCGCAGCTGGCGTGGACGGATATAGACACACAAATACATCAAAGACCCAAATACACTTTACGCTGACCACAGTGTACGCGGGCCGCGAATCGAAACCGGGTTTCCTCGCTTCGCAAGCTTAACCCAACCCATCGCGCCACAAAACCGAAAAAAATATTAATTCTATTACAGTTTCACGTTTTATGGAAATATATATATTCGACTGGCCTGATAGTTCAGTTGGTAGTAACGCTGCCTTCTGCGCTGTAGATCGTGGGTTCGATTCCCACCCAGGACAAACATTTGTGTAGCGAACATAGATGTTTATTTTGTCTGGGTGTTGATATGTATTAACAAAAAATGTATTTAAGTATTATATCAGTTGTCTGGTTCCCATGACACAAGCTGTGCTTAGCTTACTTTGGGGGTACATGGCGCTGTGTGAATAATAATAGCTGAGTTTTACCTACCATTAAAACTCTTATTATGTCTGGAGCCTTATTCGAAGCCTTTTAAACATATTTTGAGATGTAGTCCTTCCGTTTCCGGCCGTATTTTATGTAATTTAGCGTGGTAGTTCCGTTTTCCGGCTGTAGGGGGCGTTAACTTCCGTCCGCCATGTTCACCAGTTTGTGCGAGCTCCTATTCTTATCATTGTAGTCTCAAAATAACAAATAATTAAATACACCAGGCAGAAATTAATGTAAGGCTTCGAATAAGGCTCCAGACATAATAAGAGTTTTAATGGTAGGTAAAACTCAGCTATTATGTCCTTCGCCGTTATTCGAAGCCTTTTAAACATATTTTGAGACATTGTTTGTTTTCGCCTGGTGAACAGGACGCCAATGTGATAGTACTAATTTTAAATAATTGCGCTATTTTATATCCAATAACTAAATGTTTTGTTGTGTAATCTGAACTACGGTAGTTTCCTAATATGCTAGTATAAATTTGATAACCACTCAAACGTATTATAAAATCAAATAAAACAAACTGATTAACTAGCAATATAACTTGAATAATAACATTAAATTAATGTTCTACCGAGTCAAAAGATGCCCCCAAAGAGGTACTATTGGAAATACAAGCAATCGTTGCTTTAATTTATTTTTTATTAAATTTTGGAAAAGTATTTTTAGATTTCCAATTAGCCGTCTTTAAGATCTTATCTAATGGTTCTCTACTGAGCCAACTTCTGGAAGCTACAGCAGATCTGACACTGCCAGGAGTTGCCTCTATGTCCGCGTTTTTTAGGACAGATCTAACCCATCCCGCTATTGTAGTTCTGGACGCAGCTTTTGGTATGCCACGGGCAGTTACAAATAATGATTCGATAGCAGATTCCTTTCTTCTAGCGTTGCCCAGCAAAATTAAATTCTTAACCCATAGTACTGGATCAAGATTCGGGTTAGTTGCATTTGGGAATAGCTTTCACCCTGATTGAATATGTGATTCTGAATAATTTTTTGATTCATACATGGGCCAAAAAGTCACAGAATTATCACTATTGTTAACAAAATATCTATTAGAAACATTTAAAAGAGTTAGGTCATGAACTCTACGACCAGAACAGAGCAACAAAAGGATAGCACATCGCGTTGAAAAATCGTACAAGCTTTTCGAGTTTACATTATTATGGGATAACAACAAAATCGAAATATTAGTATCCCAGGCACATTTTTCTGGGCGATTAAGCGCCGTAATTGAAATTGATCTTAGAATTTGCTTCACTAATACGTTTGAACTTAATCGTGTACTGTCCTCTGTTCGACATAATGTAGAGACAACAGATTTATGTACTAAAATAGTTCTGTAATCCTAAATTTGAACCTGTGGGGTTGTTAAAACTTACTTTTGAATTTTTTACACCAATTTACCCATCGCTTCCAGGCTGGCCTGTAGGTATTCAGTGTGGATTTTCGCCAACCTGCCTTCAACAGCGCTTTCTGCTGATAGGACCATGTTTCTAAATTCCGCGACCCCCCCCCCCCTCCCCTTTCCAAATATCGAGAGTTAACCCCTGGACCTTCGGAGGAGGAAGACCTGACGAGTGGTTTAGTAGAACAGATTCTAATCGGTGGACTGTGAATGGAGGAGCCTTCGCTCGAGCTTTGAGATCCGCTCTCCAGAACGCCTGAGGCCACTTTGGTGCAACTATTAGAAACGTACCTTTTTCTCGATTGAGGTGCATAAGAACTCTCTGCATCAGGTTCGGAGGTGGGAATACCCATTCCCATGTGAAAGCGTTGTGCCTCCATGCTACTGGATCCCTCTGGTCTAGGCTCACATACTGCGAAACCACGTGGGTGCTCGCAAACAACTACTACCCACCTATTACCTACTACCTACCTACTACTAACGCTCGCAACTATGCAAACAAGTGCACCTCTGGGACTTTGCGAACACTTTCAACGTCAATGGGAGAAGAAGATGCCACTCTGAGGTCAATGATTTCCGAGAAAGGCGATCGGCTGTACTGTTGTATCTCCCGGGAATGTGATGAGCAGCTAAGTGAATGTCGAAGCGATTTTGTAAATTAGATAAGTTAGAATCATCAGTTTCACCGATCGACTTCCCCCTTCGTTCCTCAGATATGCTATGACAGATTTGTTGTAGCACTGTACAAGAACTGACGAATGACTCAGAAAATGACCGAATTGGGACAAACATTTCAGGATAGTCAACATTTCCTTGTAATTCTAGTGAAAAAATTCTTCTAACCAGTTGCCCCACATCTGCATACCGTTTAAGTCTGCTCCCTAACCCGACCCGGCTGCATCGGTTGTCAGAAAGTGCGTTTTCATAGGTGGGTGAAGTCTGGATGATTTGTGACAATTCTTCATTCACCATTTCAGTTCCCAGATTGTTTGGCTTTCTGGGTGTATTTGAAGAAGACTGTTGCAATGGGACAGCAAGCAGAAATTTAAGCGACCCCGACTTACTGCTAACCTTACAAAATTTAGACTCCCTACGATACTCTGCGTTTCGCGACAGGTCGCAGCTTTTCTTTTTAATAAATTTGAAAGTACATACTTCAAACCTTGAATTTTCTTTTCTGGCAGGAACTTTTGGTTGCGCCACGTGTCCCATACTAAACCCAGCTACTCCAGTGACCTTTGTGGAACAAGAATTGTTTTACCTTCCAACCCAACTCTCTCATTGTTTTTAGGAAGATTTCTGTTTGACGTTCTAGTGTGTCCTGTACTGGGAAGCTATTAAATAATCGTCCAGAAAGACTGGGATTCGTATACCCTGCTCTCGAAGGATTTCTGCGGTCCAATTCGAAAGGGACGCGAAAATTTTTGGTGCGGTTGCAAGACCAAATGGCAAAAACCATCTGTAAGTACTGACCTTTGTAAAGCAGCCGGAGGAAGCAGCGGTGACTCCTGGCGACAGATAGGTGGTAGTAAACCTGGGTGAGGTCCACTTTTACCCTCCCAATCCTTCGGCTGTAGGAAGTCCGGAATACGATGGACTGATATAAGTCTGAATTTCGTTACTTTTAGGTATTAGTTCGGACTATTATTCGGAATTTAATAAAAAAAAAAAAAAAAAAAAAATTGTATTTTGTATTTGGATTGTATTTGATTTAAATTGAAAATTGGACGCATTGAGCCGTCGCATTTTGGGGTCAAAAATAGAGTTGACAGAAACTGGGTGTTTCAGGGGCATATTCTAAAATCTTTTCTAATAACATATTCTTTATTATCCGATCCATTTCTAGAGAAGGAACAGTTTTAAAACGAGCGCCTACCATGCGTGGTAAGACGAGGGATGGTTTGGTTTGAAATGGAATTTTGTAACCAGTAATGACGTTTAAAAATGTGGTCGGTGCACCTTGGTTTCGCCAGGTATTGACAAACGATTTCAACCCTCCCCTCAGAAACACCAGTTCCATGTCAATATTTCCTATCTCCGTTTCCCTTACCGCGTGTGGCATTGGTCTGAGCGTGTGGGCCCTGTCGACCGAAAGGTTTTCTCAAGCTTGCAGAGGCTTGCTGACGAGAGGAAAATGTTTGAGGCTTCAATTGTGGTCGAAAGGAACGCTCATTATTTGCATAGGCTGGAAAATCTTAACTGAATTTGTAAGGGTATAAAGGTCTCGCACCTTGCGGTGGCGGGTACCTGTTAAGCGGTGCCGTGGAGCGACCGGCTTGATTATAACTACTAGGTCCAGGTTGCGCAGCCTGGGACCCAGGTATAACTCTCATCTCTTGCGCAGAGAAGGAGTGGTTTGGAATTGTAAAGATCTTACTGACCCCCCAATTATTATTATTATTATTATTATTTATGTATCCCTGCAAATAGTTCTTTATCAAAGAGATATTCCCATGAAGGTGGAATATTTTTCAAAGTAACTCTTAAGAATTTGTATTTTACTTGACTTATAAAAATCTCACGTCTTTGTTCAACAATGTCCGCTCTGCGGCCACATAATATTAATTGCAAAGAATCTAAAGATACTTTCTGAAAATCCCCTGAAAAAATGTCTTATTTTAGAAACCAATGACTCATTGTTTAAGTTATTTGTATCTCGAGTCCATTGGAGTAAATCTGATACACCCAGTAACGAACATCTGTCCCATTCTCAGTTTTAAAATGCTGCAATGAATTCAGCACCTGCAAATGCTCCGAAGAGGCCTTTGCAACTGTTGGTCCTTTTAGGTTAGTTACCAACACAAAATCAAATTTGAGGTTCGACTCGGCGTGGGCCTCACTTTGAATTGCTGGTTCCATTGCGGAGCCATCATGGTGGTAGTCTGAGGAATACCAACCGCCAGGCGGGAAGGTATTGCTCGCCAAGAAGTTCTGAGTTTCACTTACTTGTTGGGAAAGGCGCTCGATGATCTTACCGTCTTTACGCGATACTTTCCTGCGTTTCAGCCTGCGCCTTTTTCTACCCTCATCGGAAGGTGAAGATGAAGATGACAAAGGCGGCATCTTATCATGTTGATTCTTCTGTCTTCTTTCGCCTGCATCACCATTACCGCCATCGCCATTAACCCCATCATCATCGCTTGATGAAGAATATGACGCACGCCGCTTGCGGTTATTTATTTTTTACTCACTCAAACGAAACTACAACACTTTTTCAATTATTTGTGGGCCCTGTAGAAAATATATTTAAGTACGAATGCTAACAGCATTAACACAAATTATTTTATAAAAACTGGACGCTTGGAGCGTTACGTCTTTACGGCACGAAAGTAAGGACGCCAATGATAAGAATAGGAGCTCGCACAAACTGGTGAACATGGCGGACGGAAGTTAACGCCCCCTACAGCCGGAAAACGGAACTACCACGCTAAATTACATAAAATACGGCCGGAAACGGAAGGACTACATCTCAAAATATGTTTAAAAGGCTTCGAATAACGGCGAAGGACATAATATATATTAAATATTATTAATACCAATTATTATATTATATTATTATTATATAACAAAACTTACCATCTTCATTTTTCAAAGCTTCAGTATATATATCAGACGGCGAATACGCTTGCGGTGGCTCAGGGTTCATAAATGTTTCTACTTTTAGCGGCTCGTTTAGTTCAAAAATAGGCGAGTTGCTTCCCACCTGGGCCATATTACCCTGGGCAACGTTACCCTGCTGGTCACTGTTACCATAAATGTGAATGTCGGGATTCCAGATTTGTCTTGTTATCTTAGTTGCGCCTTTGTGTTTCGGCCAACCACTTCCGATGTTGGATTGGGATGTCGGCGGAGATGCGGGATTTATTTGTAGTCCTGGAACATTATTATGGGCCCAATTTACGGGTCCCGTTTGTCCTGAAAACGAGACACACATTCTATTAGGAACTAAATATATTTGGTGGTTGTTTCACAGCGCCATCTAGCGCCAAAGTGCCTAAGCAAATCGTGTAATATGGGATCCAGATAACTGACAGAACTTTACATTAATATACATTCCCATGATACAAGCTATGTTTAGATTACTTTGGGGCTAGATGGCGCTGTGCGATATGTCCACCAATGTTTATTATTTGTTTTTTCTATTCTATTCGAGTCACTTGTTCTTTCGAACCAAAGGTGAAAGGATTTTAAGTGCGCCTCAAAGAGGCTCCTTTCGTGCACTTGACATATGTCTTCGAATGTTTAGGTCTAGGACATGTCGGTTTCCTCACGATGTTTTCCTTCATCGTTTTGAAAACGAGGTATAGCGCACATAATTTTTTCTATCGAAAAACTCATATATGCACGTCGGGATTTCAACCCGCGAACTCAGGATTGAAACTCGGGGTCAGTACCACTAAACCACCACGATCTCATTATTTTTTTGTGAATACACATGTTGTACTTAAGACTGTACTTAAGACACAAGGTAAGTTAGGACGCATAAAGGAAGTAAAAATCTTCTTAACGTAAAAGCGTGATTTTAGCTATACCCTTTTCTGGGATACATCTATAATTCTAAAGCTAAATTAAGTTACAACCAGCTTTCACTCCCTCTTTTTCTCTCCACCCTCTCCTCTTTGAAACTATTTAATTTGTGTATCAATTCACGTACCTAGTTGTAGAGATGGATTATTTGGGTTTGTTAAAAATGTCCTCGGTATTCCTGAGATACAAAAGAAGAATTATATACCGATATTTTTTTAAAGCAGTTTTTGCGTAATAATTAACTTGTATAATACTGACTGATATAATAATAATAAATACTTATAATACAATAGAGGTATAATAGACTTTTAAATATACATATTTATAATCTTACTAATATTATATATATATATATAAAAATCAATGTCACGGGTGGGATTCGTAACTAATAATATTAATAATAATTTATTCCTTCACAAATCTTTTGAACAACAAAATCTTAGAACTCTTCATTTAAAAAAAAAACGCCTGCAATTTCAACCAAAATAATTCTGAAGTAAGAGTATATGTTTAGTATATAATAATATGTTTAATTTATGTACACTACGAATTGCTGCAAAACAGATGGCAGAGCTATTTTAATAAATAAATAATCACCTGCAGGCCAACCAAGTGCTGAAAGAGGTTAAAATATCGTTTAAAATTAAAAAACTTCTTTAAGAACAAGCTTTTAATGGACTGGAGCAACGGAGTTTAACTCGCATTCGTATTCTCAGCAAGTCCATTCATTTGATACCCATATTGGACGAAAGCAAAAAACTTAATCCGCCATCTTTAGAAGTCCGCCATATTGGATTTAGAGTGACGTCACTTTATTTCTCGAGTTATTCTCAGCAAGCCCTTTCATTTGATACCCATATTGGAGGAATGCATTGAAAATAACTAGTCCGCCATCTTGGGTATTCCGCCATCTTGGATTTAGAATGACGTCAAACAGCTAACCATGCATTGCCATCCAAATTAAACGTGTATACAAAATTTCAGCTCAATTGGATGAAGATATCTGCTTCAAAATTTAGTTGCAAGATTCCACCCGAAAAAACATACACATGCAAATTAAATAAAAGCTTGTAAAAACAGAAGTATAATTTCAACCAAATAACATTTATTTTTTTACCTGTATTAGAAAAAGGGTATTGTGTCACGTAGCCCATAGTGTTTTGATTCGATTTCATAATGCTTTGTTGGTATTCAGGAGTGTATCCTTTGACTTCAATTTGCTGCTGACTGCTGAACTGCTCGTAATGTTGACTGCTTTGTTCATTTGGTATTGTGGGTTGAATATTGGGTTTTGGTTCCTCTGGTGTGGTAGCTAAGGTATCTGTTAAAGTAATTATAATAACTACACTTATCTAACATACATTTTACATGACGATATAATCAGTTGACTGCACATACGGTTTCCACTAACTAGACAGACTTTACTATCTCGGTAACGTATACTGTTTCAACATTGGGTTTGCACACAATATGACTCGAAGAAACAATGTACTTTTAAACGACATCGGTTGTATTTTTTTTTAATGTTTGTTACCCTGAGGTAACAAACATTTGTTTGACAAACCGATTCAATTTTTCTTTATTTGAAAGGATATATGTACGTACTGTTAGATTGGTCTCATAGAACTATCAAAATCAGTTCAGTAGTTTGGTTTTTAAATCAAAATAAATGGAAAAAATATGTCTCCCAAGTACGAGATAAAGAGTTATTTATTGGCGTTTATTGGCGATGAATTCGGTTTTTCGTTTTGCTGCGTAAAGTAATTATTGAGTACCTAATCCATTTGGATTAGGTATCCATTCAATAATTATTAACCAAATCCGTTTGGATTAGGTACTCAAGGGATTTTAGGGAAGATTTGAGGGGAAATTTTTGGGAAGATTTTAGGGACGGTGGTGTGATTTCACACCACCGTCCTCTGCTCTCATTCTACGAGTAAACTGATAATTGAAGTGTTTGACTTATTTGTGCAATAAGGAGCACAAGTGTTATATATCTCTGTAAAGTAACGTGAAAAACTCTCTGTCTTTAGTGAATTCCGTTATCTTTTAAAACAGTTGCCTGGGTCTATATCCAAAAACGAAAAAAAGTTACTGAGATTCAATATACCGTCTGAAGTTTCTTTCATTATTTGTGCACGAACTGTGGCTGGTAACTTTATAACAACAAAACCGGTGAAATTAACCATATTAAAAAAGAGCGTAATTACCTTGTACAGGTACCTCCACAGGACGCGTCTCCACCTGCGAGGACAGCTTCTGACACTTGTCTATTACCAGTTGGATCTTGGAAGCCTGCCATTTCTGGACAACTGTGAGGTTGGGTCTTTTTTTATCTGCAAATTTAGAACATTTTTGATGTACTACCCTAGTATATAGTGTAATCCTCATAGTGAAAAGTGGCCTAAAGAAGCTCTGTCTACCCCTTCGGGGATAAAGGCTGGTATATATGTACTAAGCTACTACTACTACTCATATTAAAGTGTACATCGAAGAAACTCCTTTCATGCAACAGACACGTCTGAATTTTTGGTTCTAGGATATTTTCGATTATATCACGAAGTTTACCTCCATCGTTTTAAAGACATGGATTTAGAAATTTTTTGGCGCGTCAGTATTGAACCTGAGACCTCCAGATTGAAACACGGAGTCCGAATTAGTGGGCCATTCATTTTTTTAGTTGTGATAAATACGGGACTGCCTTAACTTACTTAAAACCAGGGCCCTCCTGGTGTTAAGTTGTACTGCTGTTATAAGCATACAGCTTAACTTTAGGTAGGACATCTGCTTATTTTGACATTTACGCGAATGTACAAGCAGATAAAGCTGTGCCTTAGTTTTGACTGGCCTCACAGCTCAGTTGGTGGTAGTAATTCTGCTTTCTTTGGGCTGGTTTTCCCGTCATGGGTTATATTCCCACACAGAACAAAAAATTATGTGATGAACAAGATGTTTGTTATCTGTGTGTTAATCTGTATAAAAATTGTCTGACCTCACAGCTCAATGGTAATAACTCTGCCTTCTATGCTGTAGGTCACAGGTTCGATAGCCACTAGGGCAAACATAGTTTATTCTGTGTCTGGGTGTTAGTACAAAAATGGTTGTCTGTAAAGTCGGTTTACTGACGATAGTTGAACATGACAACGTCTTAAGAAAATACTGATGGAATGGTAGCATTTTTCAAAAGAAAATTTTAATTTCATTTGTTTAATAGATTTGTATATATATAGAGAAGGAGGTAATTGGAAATCACAATGAAATTGATCAAGTTAGATTTATTTGTACGCATAAATACAATTATGTCAATTTTTTTTTTACAATTTAATAGTTTTACACTGCACTTGATACTCGATCAAAACATGTAAATGTAAGTATTAGCAGCTGTCCACGCAGACGCATCGCTCACTCAAGTAGGAGAGAGACGGATGTCGAACGCTGCCGAACGCAAAGGCCGATTGTGCTTCTTTGTCGCTCGTTCCGCGCTCTCGCTTGCACTTGCACAAGCCTTACATGGAACGCCTCAGAGCGAGGTAACGCCGCATGAGTCATGTTTTTTCGTGCGTGCAGCCGGCTCTATCGAATTATAAGACATTGTCATGTCAAAAAGTATTTAAGTGTTCTATCAGTTGTCTGGTTCCCATGATACAAGCTATGCTTAGCTTACTTTGGGGCTAGATGGCGCTGTGTGAAATGTCCACCAATATTATTATTATTATTATATAGTATAAGCTATGCTTAGTTTGGTGCGAGATGTAGCTGTGTGAAATGTCCCGCAATATTATTTAGTTACCTTGTTTCATGTTAACTTGAATCTGACTAGCATCTTGCGCTGGTTTCAAAGCAGTCCACTTTCCCTGCTGCTGGGCAGGTTTTACACTGAAACGATAGAATATTTATTATCGGTCAAAGTTTAATTGACTTCAACGTGGGGTTAAAACTTAGCTTTAGCAATTGCAGGTTCTTGTTGCAGAGTCATATCCTATACCTGTAAGAACTTAAGTTAAAAAAAGTCCTTTTTCTTTGTTTGCCTTTCGGTGATGTGTACATAGGATAGTAATTGATAGATATCTGAAACATCTTAGACATGTCTAAGTTGATTCGAAATATGACTAAAAGAAACTTTTCACACCGCTTAAGATTTGCACTGAGCAAAAATTGTATGAGTCAGCACGAGCCAAGGCGCGCTCACGTCACAAGACGCATGATGTAACAACCGCCCTCAAGCGGGGCGTTTGAGACTCACGATTTATACCGACTGCGGGGTAATAGGCGCCAGCAAGGCCAAGACAAGAACTATTATGATACTTTAGTATAGGAATATCCAAAGAAGCGATTATGCCTTCGTTGGTATCAATATCAGGTTGCGATGAAGGAGCACATCATGAGGAAAACTTATTCATTTAATCATAAAGTGGTATGTTGTCAAGTAGGACCAAGCGTGATTTAAGAAAATCTTAGCTGTATATTAACTGCTTAACTTCAGGTGGACCATCTACCTGTTCCTAATTCAAATTTTTATTGGGGATGACAATGGCCTGCACCAACATCTCACGTTGTCTCCGGCAGATAATTAGCCCTGTGAGGCCAAATACTCCAGAATAATTTCCTTGTATCACCAAATATATGAAAAATAACATGGTTATAACAATGTTACTCTAACAGTATTAACATCAACAAATTAGATAATAAATAATAATTATGTACTTGACTGGTTCGACTTGACTGACTTCACTGGCAATTCCGCTAGGTCCAGGCTGGTTTTCACTAAAAATTGGCGGGGTATCATCAGTGAGTTCTGTCAGTTTTTCCTGTTCACTATGAGGAGTTTGGAAACTGCTAGATGTATCTCCTTGGGCGCTAGTACTGGACCATTTGTAGAGATTGGGCTGGTCTTGGCTGGCTTTGAATACCAAGAAGTTTCTAAACATTTGAGCCTTCTTTCTAAAAAAAAAACCAGATATGACAACCAATGAATAATGAGGAAAAATAAAATAAAAATAAGTACAACACATATAAACTAACTCGATAATATGTACATATAAATCAGTAATAAACAAATGGATTCCTAATATCAATCAGTAATTTTAAAATTCTTATTAAATATCAATAAATTAATAGAAAAATTTACATTCTTTTGAATGTTGAATATGCTTGTTTTTAATGAATATAAGAATTAAAATTTCCCTGAAATTTTGAGTGCACAAAAATACAACAAGGTGTGTATTTCAGGTATTTCGTAATCAGCATCAGGTGAGAGTTATTTTCTGTCTGTATATTAGGTGTCAACGCAAACTGCTACACAGAATCCTACTGCAAAGGGATGAGCAAGCTAATTTGTACTTATGAAAGTCAAATAAGGTGTGCTTATTAAACTGATATTTTATGAGGCAACATTATAAGAACAAACATTTAATAACATTCTTGAAAAATGATATTTTGAAAAGAGACTTTTTATGAAGTAAATAATAACTTTAGCTTGAGTAGCTTACAAATTGCTAATATACAGCAGAACAACTTCTTAACTTACTTCTTATTTTTACCCATTTTTGCGTTTGCGAATATCGTTTGATTTCGCTTGTTTTGTTTACAACTCTTGGTTTGTTTTCTTGATGAGGTTATAATACTGACTTTGACATTGACAATGACAAACGAAATTGCTGACAACTACTAGCAGCGCCTTTTTCGCTGAGAGAACAAGATTCTTTCTAATCGCGTATGCGAAATCGAGAAAAGACATACTTAGTGTGCATTAATTGCACAAACATACTATTTAGATGCGACGAAAAAATACATAGAATTGTAGGTACTCAAATTTATTCTGTGCCATTATTAGTATTGGTTGGCAAAGGTTGAGGTTTCTAATAATTCATGGAATCAAAATCAACCGTTCGTTCTAATACGCTCATAACATTACAATACATGAAGAAACTAAAAATCAACGAAATATTGCGTGCGTTCCGACGCCTACCTGACTGGAGCTTACTCATTAAGTGCGGTCACAACAAAATGACATTAAATATTGTCATAACGCTTTTTGTTAACGCTCGATTTTACTTCCCATCAAATTGTCGCACTAGGGGCTTTAAATGAAATCAATAAGGAGTAGATGCCAAAAAAAGTTTTTAACACATCCACATTTCATGAATATATTGGTTCTAAAACATTTAAAATTTCATCACATTAAACATCGAAATAAAATTGCAAGTGCAGCACCGTACACATGATGGAAGGAAACGTCAGATAGCTCTTTCTATTTCTCCTTACTACATATCTTTTTTCTCTCTCATGTAACGTACCTAATGTGCTTAAACGAGACGCGTACCTACCTACTTAAAATTTTACACTGAATTCTCTCTCATAATTATTAAATATATAAGTACTCTTAATTAAATTATTAAATTAATTATTAATTAATTATTATTATTATTATCTTAATTATTAAATCGCCGCTTATTAAGTTTCGCTTCAAAAATGCATACCTACGAACGAATATAAAACCTCCTTTTTTGAAATTTAGTTGCAAGTTAGAAGTAGGGAGTTAGATGTCAATGTATTATGCGCTTCTGTAGTAAGTTTGGATATATCAAATAAAATTCCTATATACCTATCTTCTTTCATAATACTCAGGTAGGCGGTGCTGGCGGTGGATTAGTGGTATACCACCTACGTTAACCAGTCGCTTTATTACTAGATACCTTTATGGATTCTAATAACGTCAGTAAAACTACCAAAGTATTATATGCCAGCCCTTAAGTAAATAGGCAGGCATTCAATATCATGCACCAAGCACCGGCTTCCATCTTACAAAATGCAATATAGCTCGTTAAACCCACTTGACCCGCATCACCATACTGAATACCGGCTAATCTGTGCCTCGGCACTCACAGGGTGTTTCATTACTCCACAAGTACGTAGATACTGCTGCCTGTTATGCGACAAAACAGCTACAGATGCAGAAGTAAACAGAAGTGCAGTTCATAATACTGTACGCTCGATGAAGAAAGAAAATAATATTGTGAAATTGGAAGCGTGCAAGCATATTTTTGTATTTACATACGTAGGAAACAGTTTTTGAACGAATAGGTGGAGAGCGCGGAGTTCTTTTAATCAACTTTGGCAAATCAGTGAAAATCAGCATGGGTATGTACGAAATAATGGATTATTTCGTGGATGGTGGATGGTGATGATGGATAAAGTATGGATTATTTTGAATTTAGGAACTGTAAAATATATGCTGTAGTCGTAAGGGGGTGTCTAACTCATTATCTGATTCAGTTTTACAAACATCCTATATCAGGGTCACGATCTAACGTTATTGGTGTCCATCGAATCTTCAGAGTACCTAGCAATTAGTTAAACGTAAGAGTAAAAAGAATCATATAATGGCACGCCATTTTGAATTTTCCTAACTGAAATCGAAATTTAACTACGGGGTACATTGTAATGGTGGTCGTTTTGCAACCAACTTGAGTTTTAGGTTAAGAAATGTTTTCTTTCCCTAGTGATTGAAATGAAAAAACTGTAGAGTCAAACTAAAAATCTGATAAATAAGGCGTCCATGAGGTATTTATCCATAAACAAATTCATCGCGATACTAAGTCATGAATAAAATATGACGGAATATAACGCTAATAGCCATATTTTGTGTGCCTAAAATTCAGTCTGCGGTTTTTTCTATGTGATAAAGTTAGGAACGAGCAGATACGACAGAGTACTTTGAATATAAAGCTTTTTTTAAGAAACAACTAAACCATATTATTTTGCATTTTAAATATTCTGCCGAGATGTTGCGAAGCAAATGGATTCTGTAAATGACTAAAAACAAGCAAGAGTAGGAACCTGCGGTTTGTTCATACCTACATAATCACCGCGTGTAATTAGTTCGTAAGTGCAGTATTTTGTATTTTTCTGTTCACATTAAAATAACAACAATTCTAGTCTGGTGTATAAACGTAAGCACAAATATCACCAGCAAACTGTATTTAGTAGCCTCATGTGACCACAACTGACCACAAGCGTATTCCGGTTCGTACAGCCTATCGATCAGGGTTCGTCTTAAGATTGATACTCTTAAGGCAACATCAAAGCTTACTAATAAATTACTCTTCAGTATAATTTTGTCATTCTTTTTGAACAGAACAGAATTATTACTTACACTATTTTCCTTATAGGCCGTTGACTAATTATTTTAGCGCCCGCACGAGGCCTGCCTCACGTTGCGTACGACTTTGCGTACAATTATTTCAATGCAGAATTTGTGAAGGCCTGTTTGTAAATAAGTGAAATTTTATTTTATGTGAGTTTAGTGAGTTTATGAAATTACTGAGTGCATTGAAAGTGTCGGGTTCATACAAGTGTTTCTACTTTTGCTTGAGAACTTTCCTACTAGACAATACCGCGGTTTTTCTAGCTATTGAGACTCTTTAACTATTCCATTAAATAAACAATTAAGCGTTTATTTTGTTTATAAATAATCTAATGAAGCGATTATTGTGTCTATAAATGCACCTTTTATAGATCTAGTTAATCACATTCGTACCTAGATTTCACTAAGGTATAGGTATATATTAAATTGCTGCCATTGTTTCCCAGCGAATAACCCTTACACAAAGAATTACTTAATAATCCGGCTGCCAGGACGAAGGTTGTCTGTCACTGAATTTCAGTTTCATCAAAAATCAACCAGCAAATTCGGGCAAGACTACAAATATTACACAGACTTAAGAGTCCGAAATGGACTTTGAAGGGAATTCACACTATTTTATAATAAGGAAAATTAGGTATAGGTACATATTGTATTCTTATTAATAAACACTATAACTAGGTTTTATCTAAAATTTACTTGAAACATGCTCATTTAATTAGGTATTTAAGCTCGTTACATTTAATCATATTAATAGGCATGTTTCTGCCTAACAGTTCAAAGAAAAAGGTCTATTTTTTGCGTATCTGTATATTGTTTCTGAGTAAGAATTGTTAAACCATTCTTTAACGTGCTGGAGGCGGGTAAATTTCTATTCCATTATTTCACATCTAGGCATTTAGCGCATAACATCAAAAGAACCTGCCTAGCTAAGAAGTACATCAGCGAAACATTTCAACAATAGATTACATAGGGCCATGGGAACATGTGTCTTCCCATAAGGAACCCTTACCTCAGGCTGTTCAGTCGATTTCTCTTGCGGAAGCGATTCGCCGCGCACGCGCAGAATAAATACCGGAAGTTTGGGAAGAGGAAGTCATGGCGGCGAGGGCGACACTGACATGGTGAGATTCTTCTAATGTCTTTGAAATTTGTTTCAATGGAATAGATGAAGGCACGAGCTGATGGCCCATGATGTTGATAAGTTGTAAACTCTACCTCTCGCCTATAAATGGATATAATTTGCGTCAGCTCTACTGAAATATGGGACCAGCATAGACCCAAGTGTAGCACAGAGCAGTAGTACAGATCCCAAGTTGCATCGTCAATAGTAGGTTCATTTCCAGATGTAAATCAGTAAGATTTTTGCTTGAACAATTAACGGTGAAGGAAAACATTATTAACGTCGTAAGATCTAAAGTTCGCAGACGTGTCAGGAGCCTCAAGAGGCTTTCACCATAATGGCTAGAGATAGAATAAGATTGAATATCTCAAAGCCTTATAATTTCAGTCATTGCTCATATCTAACAAAAATTGCACACACAGTTTTACCGATTTTGTGATAAGTAGTACATTATTATCACCACTAATTATATATTAGATGCGTTGATCTGTCCGTCTATAAGTGTAATCTCGTAAATAATATAAGGATTTCAATGCGGTTTTTGACAATTTATAGAATGATTCACGAGAAAGATATTTGTGATACAAAGTCATCCGAATGCATTTTCTATGTGCTACTCACGTAAAGCTGAGACAGGACGTCAGTACAATTCGAAAATGTGTTCGAAAAATTGAAAATGTATAGACAAGTTATTTCCTGCCATGTTGAAAGCGATAAACCACGCGACCGCGATTCGGTGACATATATATATTTTTTGTTAAAGGCCATATTCCTTCATCTTTCTTGAGGAACTTAAACAATTCGTCTCCAACATTTTTTGTAGCGTATATGTCATTTTTGTTACCCCTGAATTTTAAACGACCGTGACCTTGTGATTGGTCACTTTCTCTGTTTTTCAATGAGAGATCGACATACCAACTGTAAAATTTCTAATTATAACAATATTCATAGAAGAAAAAAAAATTATCAGCTTGCATCACCTAAAACATATCTTAACTTATTTGATGTTTGCATAATTATACATTGGTGCTGGTCCTAATGAACCCAGTAAGATAATCTATTAGCAAACACCAAGCTATCGAATCAATTATGAACTCACTAATTGCTACGAAGGTGATACACTGTTCTCATTAGTAGTATAAGCATATTAAACAGGCTGGGACGATTGGCTGCCGACCATAATAATAACATTGATTATGTATTTATGCTGGGATCAGTGCTTTGCCAAGTTTGTAAAAAGATGTCTAGTTTTTTACTTGTTTATAATTCTATAAGAGGTTGTGACCACTTTTGAAAACTTTCTGGTTATAAAAATTAGACAAAGTTCTCAAAATTTGAGAAAATAAAGTGAAAATCCAAGTCTGTGAGTGTGGCAGAGGAGAGGTGCGAATGCTTAGTCTTTTTTTTATGATTGTTTAAATATTAGATCGTCTAAATTATCAGCTATATCCACTTTTAACATAATAACAATCAACAGCCTGATAACAAAGCTCCTTAGTACTAATTGAGTACATTCAAATAAAATCCAAAGCTAAAATGAAACTTTTAATTTGTTGTCTTATCTTGTGGATTACTTACGGATTTTATCATCCGGGGAAGTACTGCCACCGTACCAATTTCTGCCGCCAAATAGTAATGCAGTCGCATCACTGTGTTCCGGTTTGAAAGGTGTGGTTGTAGGTGAAATTACTGGCACATGAATCCTCATGTGCCAGTAATTTCAGTGGAATATCCATTCCACCTTCAGATCTCAATGTTACGGGAGCATACGATGCGACTTGGGTCTTTTTGTATCTAAGTTTTGTATCCAAGGCTTGTTATGGTTAGAGGTTACCACTCAACGTGTCGAGATGTAACGTTCCATAATTGTTACTTTTCTAAGTAGTATGCTATAGACAAAGTTTTATTTTAAACATAATTTAAAACAATTTTACTATCTGTAGCAACTACCAAATTTTGACGTCAAAAGATGAAAAAAGTCCTTGGCCAAAACTAGGTCTGTTTCTATAATCAAATTTAATATATCCTGAAAAACCCAACAGAAAGAACTGAACTATTACTACTAGCAATAATAAATAAACGCATTTTTAAAAGATTTACAAATTTTTCTAATGAAAAACGCTCTCAGTAACGTAGGTATTATGTTTTAAAAAAACATAATACTTTTTCACTTCCAGCAAATAAAGCATTCAACGTGAAAACAACAACGCGAACAACAAATTAAATTCATTCCTCGTATTTTCTTCGTTTCTATTTTTGGTATCTAGAATCGCCTGGTCCTAGTAAAGTTTATTTTCAGAGGAAAAAAAATATTATCGCTGCACTTAACTGCTATGCACGAAAGGAGTCTCTTCTGGTTCTCTCTGACTCGACTAGTAGTAGAGGCTACATTTGTCTGCAGGG
Organism: Chesias legatella; assembly: GCA_947359385.1. Lineage (NCBI taxonomy): Eukaryota > Metazoa > Arthropoda > Insecta > Lepidoptera > Geometridae > Chesias > Chesias legatella. The sequence goes on along the minus strand of OX375769.1, from coordinate 10,267,020 downwards.
ATATTCCCGAGTAACGAGAGTATAATATATTTTACACAAATCGAACAAAACATATCTATTCAAATGATTTTCACATGCCAATAATACCACTGAATGTTGGCTCTATCTACGTAGTGTAATAATTATTACGTAGATCCAACATTCAGTGGTGATAAACCTTCAGATACAGTGTGGTGTTTTCGCTTTGGGCTCGAATCGGTGTATTATGGAGTACCTAACACTTACAATTTTCATTCCTGAAGTGGTAAAATTTATATATAAAATACATATATATAAAACATATCAACATCCAGACACAGAACAAACATCTATGTTCGCAATACAAGTGTCTGTGCTGGGTGGGAACCAAACCCACGACCTACAGCACAGAAGGAAGGGTCACTATCATTTGAACTGTGTGAGGCCAGTCATCATTATATACAATTATACATACATAAATATATGGTGCAATAAAAAAAAACTTGTTTAGTACGAGTAACTTTGCTTTTTTTAGGCTGAGTACGATAATCTTGTTATAATTGCAGGTTTCTCATCGTGACCGCTGTAACCTCCGGCCAAGTGTTGAGACAGTACAGCAACAACACCTTACAGAACCAGGGTATCTGCAGGAGCAGGGTATTCGCGACGGTGAAAGGGTTTTACAACTATTACAAAGACTGTATCGTCGTGCTGGGCAGCCTGCAGTTGTCTCTTATGGAGAAGACGAGCAGCAAAGACTTTGTTAATTTCTCCTTTCCCAATCTGAGAGAGGTAAGGATATAAAATAAATAGAAGTATTTAAAAATATGCATTAAGTCTTTAAGAGGAGATTGAATAGGTTCCTTCTAGCCAAGCATGCTTCATCGCAGACCACATCGTCACTTAACATCAGGTGAGATTGCGGTCAAATGCTTGCCTTATTTATTAAAAAGAAAAAGCAATATAAAAGTCCTTTTTATTAGTTGTCCTATATGATCATGATTTATTTATTTATGATGACAAAATGTTACGACTGGCCTGTAGCTCACTGAGCTGTTGGTCATGGGGTTTCGTTTCCCACCCAGGAGAAACATTTATGTGAAGAGCATTGATGTTTGTTCTGTATCTGGGTTTTAATATGTATTCATATGTATGTCATATTTACAAAAAAAAGTATATATGTATTCTACCAGTCATCTGGTTCCCATAGTACAAGCTATGTTTAGTTTGGGGGCTAGATGGCGATGTGTGAAATGTCCACCATTATTTATTTTTATTTATTTATCCGTCGTCAAGAGTGGTTTACTTCTAGATTACAGAGTTCCTCGTATTTTACCGGGTCAACGGCCTTAATTCCCTCGGTCAACTATTCCCGAATCTGGCCAGGATCAGAGGACACAGACTTTTGAACAACTATGGGCTGATTATCCACGATATGTCGAGTTTGAGAGAGGTGAGTGAGCTTTTGAGGAAAATTTGAGCCAGACTTTGATAAGGTTTTAACGAACTGTCTGGAACTGAAGAGGAAGGACATGTTCTAGTACCTACTTAGCGATAAGGTTTGTGCTTGTATTAATTAGGTTGCGTAGGTATGTGAATTCGTAATATTTAATAAATATTAACAAATAATTTGAAATAAACTAAGTATTAACTAAGAGTAATCCACAAATGTTTCGATTACAAAACATTTATATATGCATGGATAATGTTGTTTTAAACACAGCCACATTTAATTTCACAATATAATTTTCTAAAAGTCAGTAAATAAAAAGGAAAGACACTCTAATTAGTATTCTTTGTCAACACAAACCGAAAGATTTCCAACTACAGTTAAATTAATAATTGTGTTATTTAAAAAAGACAGATCAAGCTAAAATACCGACTCACTGATGTCGGCTCCTTGGCAAGCTTACATCCGACTTAGCCTCCTGCATGCAAATTAAAAGGTCTTTAGTTTGATTCTCAGCTTAGGCGGATTTTGTGTGGTATTTTGTTACGGGTACAAGATATGGAACGAGAGAGATAACCTTAATCTGATCATAAGCGGTAAACTGTGACCGTAACAAAAGCTTCTCTTCTCGCTACTTCTTGGCATCCTCCCCTATTCATATTAACTTGAAAGTAAAGGTGGTCTCACTTGCTTATAACTCCACCGACAACTAAAACTTTCTGACAAGAACACAGTAATGCTACTGCTTGGTGGCAGAAATAGGTGACATAGCAGTACTTCCCAGATAAACTTTTCACAAGTTCTATTGCCTGGTGAGCTAAATGTTGGTTTCAGTTCTTAAATATTCTTGTAATAATCGTCATTCTTTTGCAGATCGGATTATACGGCCTCTTAAAGATAGACCGCGGTGGTGTGGTTATCTGGGGGGTCCCAAAAGCCTGCTTCATCGAAACTGTGGACTGGGATATCATTGCTCCCCACTCTCTTCTCGTCATTAGTCCAGAGGACAAGTCAGCCCATTGCAACTTCACCTGCACTTGCAGTCTCAAAACTACAGTCAATCATTGCTGGAATAACAGGCAAGAGACTACATCAAGTCGAGGATTTTATCTCAGTATCTTATGTTTAATATTACTGTTCCACGCTCCTGTGATATTATAAATGTTATGTAACTGGCAGGCTACTGTTGTTTTGGAGAAATATGCCTATCGGAGTTCTTTATCACGAGAATGTGGCCTCATGGCATAGAGAACTTTCACTGAATGAATTGTACCTAGGTTATAAAGACCGCCTCTTTCGAGTGAATATTGCTGAATATATCAGCAACAAGCTTATACCAATTCTTTACAAGCTCATAAATATATCTAAACTTCACTTCACTTTCTATACTTACCGTGTGGATGAATCTCGCATCTGAATGTTAAACAGTTTCCAACAAACATCTGGACTAAATTACACGCAATTTTTGTTTAAAAGGTTTAGTGAAATTGCAATAAATTATAGTTAGTTTCGATGAGTAAAGAGCTGTCTGTGTCTACGAGTGAACTGCAAATTAATTCTAAATTTCTCTGTTTGTTCTCAGAAAATGTCAGATATATCTTGAAGGAAAAGAAGCTGACAAGTGCCACGACCTGTGTATGGGATGTCGCAAGACGAGGTTCGACGTCTGCACTCTCTGCCGTAACTTCACTCACGACGGCAAATGTGTGTCCGAATGTCCGTCAAACACGTAAGCAATTACTCGTTTATTACTGTTTTATGTTTCTGTACAATATTTATAATCTCACTGAGGCATTTAGTATGCCTGTGATTTCACCGCTTATTATTCCGCCGAAGTGTAAATAGATTAATAGTATATAGTATATTATAATGTCAGTTAAGCAAGTATTGCTATATTCTTAAAATTATTATATTATTAAAGGTTAATATATAGTTAGGTAGTTGTCTTTTGTTTATGTTTTGTGTAAGCTTAGTTCCACATATAAAATATTTTTCATTCTTCTTTCTTTCTATTACTTCGAATATTATCTAAAATATAATTAGTAAGGTGATATATGATTTTGCAGCATACTCCTACCTGATAATCAGTACTGCATCACCATGGAAGAGTGTGAGAATCTGGATGGATGGATGTGGAAAAATATGTGCATTCTTCACTGCCCCGTAGATTACGTCGAGGAAAACACCTCTAAAGGCACTACTTGTTTGTACCGTCCAAATGTTACTGTGGTGAGAATTTTCTTTCCATCCACTAGTAAACTGAGCGGCTTTCCGATGTTTATTTGATATTTTTATTTTCAGATTTGTCAAAATCTTAATGTTAAGTCATTGAGCTCTCTCCAAGAAGCGGAAAGATGCGTCTCCGTCAATGGATCTTTAGAAATTCACATCAGACCTGTACAGGAAAAGATCATAATGTCTGAACTGAGAAATTATCTCAGCCGAATTCAGGAGGTTACAGATTATATAGCTATTTACAGCTCGGCAACAATAACTTCCCTGGATTTTTTGTCATCCTTGAAAAGTATTAAAGGAAGGAAGCTGAAAGATAATAAATACAGTCTCATTATACGTGACACTTCTACCCTGCGATCACTATTCCCACCGGAAGTGACCAGAGTGCTGAAGATTGATAAGGGTACATTTAAGATGTATAATAATCCCATGCTCTGTACGAGTCAAATACAGATGATAAAGTCACTGTTTCCAGTCCAGCCAAATGACAACGAAGTACCTCAGGGGATGAACGGATACAGTGGAAACTGTGAGGAAGTTTCATTCGATTTACAAATAAGAACCATCAATGAAACTTCAGTCGTGATAATGTTTTCGACAACAGCAGACGCTTACGTCCATTATTCTGTGCTTTACGTTCGCTTACCTCAAGGAACACCCCAACACTTAGTTCCAGAATCTTGCAGTAAGTCTGAATGGTATTCAGTAAACGCAGAAACTGGTTACGGGCATGAAACTGCAGTTGTAGAACTTACATCGTTGTACCCTGCATCTACTTACGCTGTCTGCATCGAAACTTACGACCCAGTCAATAAAAAGTTATCTAGAAGTAATATAGTACATTTTACAACACTTGTGGGCATACCCGAACCGCCGTTTATCAGAGAGTTATTAGCCTGGAATTCCACTGCTGTAGTTATTCGCTGGATTGACCACGAAGATTACCATCCTTTCATTTCACATTATGAACTGGACGTGTCCTTGTTAGAGATATACGAAAAAGACGTAGCGGTAAAAGATCAGTGTGAACATTTTGAATATGCTGTAATGGATACGGCTCGACATGCTGTAGTTATGAGACCGCCTCCAAAATACGCTGGAGGTTGCGATTCTGCATGCGGCATTTCATCAAAAACAGCAAGTGCTACAATAGAAGAATATTTTGATGTTTGTGGTAGTATCGGGTGTGACAATTTAGAAGACAATGCACCCGGCAATTCTTCTTTTGGGAAATATGCGAAAACTTTATTTTTCAATTTATCAATATCACTAAATGAATTCACTGTGGTTGGGCTGGCTCCGTTCCGAGATTACAGATTCAGATTGCGATCGTGCACCAGTTATAACTGCAGTAGATCTGCCAGAGGTGTAGTCAGAACTCTAAATTTAGAAGGTGCCGATGTGCCTTTGATTACTCATGTCATTGCTGATGAACATGGGAATATTTCGATTCAGTGGGAACCGCCTGAAGTCACTAACGGTCCTGTACTGTCGTTTCTAATTGAATTAATGTCAGTTATAAAGCGTCAAGAAACGCAAGCTTGGTGTGTGCTGGCCAACGAGACGAAAACTACCATAAAGGTTGTGAAACCGAGTAATTATTCTGTACGAGTGTGTGCGAGGAGTATGGCGTCGGATGGAGCATGTGCCGAATGGATGTCTGTGGAAGCCGTCATCACAGGACCACCGGGTGAGATCCCTAGTTGGTGGTGGACGGGTGTGATTTTTGCTATATTTTTATGTGTTTCTTCAGTGGTCGCAGGGTCTGTAGCGAGAAGGCGGAGTGAGAGCATTGAACTTGTTCCGATTTTGGAGTCGAGTGTTTACGATGGTGAAAGTGAGCCCCCCAGCAATATGTTTACGGACTTCGCTCCCGTTATGTACGCGATACCATTACGAGACACTCAGTTAGAATAACATTTTGTTGTATCGTGTTTGTGTTAAACAGATTGTGGTATCAATGGTGTAGGTTAGAAAGAGAGAAAAGAAAGAAAATTTTGTTTATTTGCCTAACGAACTACTACACAATGAATTAAACTACATAATTGATACATATACAAATATACACGTGGCTAATAAAGGCTAAGCTAGGTTCCTTCATTTGGCTCAAGTTTCTTGAGGGTTGAACATACTAAAAGAAAGGTACTAACTACATCAAAAATAAAATGTATTATATCATTCTAACGGTTTTTTCTGTGTTCTCTAGATAATGTACCGACGAACAGGTAAGGCTTTCAATTAAGCTTAAGTAAACATGTCATGAATTGTATTATTTTGCGTTGATTTTTGTTGTGGTTGTTATGTTGTGACTACGACATAGTACAGCTTATCTTCCTACACCCGAACTCGAGCAAACCTTCACGAAGCTATACGAATTCGACCAATCCCCTTGGTATATAAGTGTTTATGCGCTTCGATTGTCACCCAGGAATATTAGTTTACAAAGCGTTGTCTTCGAAGATGGGCCTTGAGTTTTGGTCCCAATAACTATACACTTTGGGTTTTTCGACGTCTAAAATGATATTCAATAACTATGATATAAGAATCCACAATGTAAACAGTCAAAAATTGTGTGCTTTCCCTATAAACACACCATTTTATTGCACCAATAATAAATATATTGCACCGCAGTTCAATAAAATTTTATTAATTGTGCGTTGTACCCATATATTTTAGCTTTTGCGATGTTTAATGTGAATTTCATAACGTTATATTCAGGCTAATTAACTCGTGATAATGCAATTAATTGTATTTTAATGGAAAAATATTTTTGTTAATTTTCACTACACATAAATTTACGATTACATAACAGACCAATTTTATTTCAATAAGGTTATTACGGAACACCTCAGCCTATAAAAATTATAATGACTTTCACCTATTTGGGAAGACTCAGCTAACATTTTATAGCGCCCGTAACTCTAAGACATGAATGTTAAATGCCTCATGTCATCATCACACATAAGGAAAGAAAGAATGAAAGAAGGAAATAAATAAAATATGGAAGAAAGACATTATGTATAGACTTACGGTGAAATTACATTTACTTGGAAAGTTCATGTAATGTACTGATGATGGATTCATGCAACATAGTTTTACTAGTATCGTCACATCTTGGTTTGAAGGATAAAAATCTCGCTTCAGTGTGCGTTAGCTGGTAATTTCCGCGGAAGTGTAATGCCCCCAGCCCAAGTGGACAGAAACTGCGATTAGTACTGCATTTTCTGCCCAGTCGAGCTGGTGAATTAGGGTTGGAATGGGTGTATTCTTAGCTGTAACATTAACTGATCAGTCTTTGTATGTTTTTGATATAATTTAAACCGAAGTAGTTGTAAACTATGGAGAGGAAATATCACTTGACACCTGGCAAGCCATTTACTTGCTGCTTGTTCTTAAATAAATTTAAATAACCAAGGGTTTCTAAGAAACAGTAATTATTTAATAATTCAATTGGAGTTCAAATAATTTTCAAAGTCCCACGATCCAAATAATCCGTTTTCATGGAAAATATCACTTAGTCCGAAATTCGTAAAATCTCATCCAAAACCTACAAATTCTTCAATGGTTCTAATTAAACCGTGAAAGTGACTGAAACGTAGTCATTTCCCAAATTGGGATGCTTCAAATATTTCAGCTTGGGTTTCGGTTACACTCGAGAGCTGTAATGTAAGCGTAGGAGCGACGGTGACCGGGTTACACATTTATTATGCAATTTATTATTCAAACAAAATTAAAATGACTCCTTTTTATACAAGGACTTGGTGGAGTCATTTTTTCACCATGCGGGTTACCTTTAGAAGTATTGTGATAACAATAAGATACAGCGGTTCTTGTGGTTAGGTATTTGACTAGTGTACCTGCCAGTTTTCTATAAGTCATCCAAATTTCAATATTTGTTTTTCGGCCACAGAATAATAAATAAAGAAAAATTGGTGGACATTTCATGTAGCGCCGTCTAGCCCCTAACCTAACCATTGCTTGTACTATGGGAACTAGAAACTGATAGAATGCAAACGTTAATGTACATCACACAAATGTTTGCACCGTGTGGGCATCAAACCCACGACCTAAAACACAGAAAGCGGAAACTATCAACTGAGCTGTGATTCAGAAATACTCGCAACATGATGTTACTAGTACTCTGAAGATGAGATGAGGCAGGGCGTAAACAATACTTTCTAGTTACGAGAAAATACTTATTACAATTAATTATAACTTAACATATTTCAGGAAGTCGTCTGTCTAAATAGATGACATATTGTACACAGGTACATATATATGCGAGGTCTTTAGTATCATCGGTTATAAACTAAAATAATGAAAATGTGATTTAGACTAGTAGATTTTGTATGAGGCGTGCGAGGAAATTATATGCGTTCATATTATATGAAAGCATTGTATAATTATCGTCTTCAATTGTACACACCCACGATAAAAAGCCGCATGATATTCTCATAATACCTCTATATCTTTGTCGATGACAATTAGTGATTGTGTGACTCGATTGCCTTTTAAGTTTCGAAACTCGTAACTGTAACAATAGGCGAGGAAATAATTTCCTGATATTGTTGCGTTGAGTTCGAAAAACTATTCCGGTCCAAATAAGGCCTAAGATTGGAGCATTGCTGTTCGATGTCTAAATCTAATGCAGTTTTAGGTGGATATCTATAGCAGATAAAGGTATTGTAAATTAACAGTTCAAGCCTTTTGTTAACAACCTATTTTTTCCGTTTCGATTTTGGTAAGTACACTTCGAAATATTAGTACTATGTAATTTTTACGATAAATTTTTGTTATCCGACATACTAAAAATAAAAAAAACAAATATAGATGTTGTATTAAATCGCTTTTGATGAACGCGAGAATCATCACCCATCCCACAGCCTTATTAGATTGTGGCTTATTTGAACCTCAAAATTATACGCGATTTATGTAATTTCAGCGATGTTATACCAGACCGTATCTCAATAACACCGAAAGGATTAAGGCAACAGTTGTGTTTGTGTGTTATATTTTCAGACATATCTGCCTTAATAACCTTTTGGTATATGTTTACAGAGTAAATAAGATGTTTTATTCAGATAATTCAACATGTAAAATGATGGAATTAAATTTAAATTTATGAGTTGAGTGGATTCTTTAGCCTACAAATTTGACGAATGGAAAATTCGTCTCGTAGCTCGGCCTCTCTTGTTTATATAATAAGTGACAGGTGGTTTAACTTACCAATAGAACCATAATATTTGGTATACATATTTGTTGTTTATCTACAGTGTGAATCAAGGAACGCCTAGTGGTCCACGTGATACCTGAAGATTAAGATCACAATAAATTTCAGGTTTGTCCACAGAATGCATCCATCATAACAATTATGCCGCACAGCAGTAACACATTCCTATCGCTGTACTCCTTTTACGTAATATATATATGGGTAATGTTTCTATTATGTTTGGTTCATCTCTATGGAAAAATATATTCTTATTGTACATCCTTGTACGAAGAAGAGATTGACATGTAGATATATTGTCTATCTTGTATACTCGTATATGTAGGTATATCCAATTTTAAGTTTTGTGATCTAATTTTTTTGCATAAAGACCGGTGTACAAAGTCTGTTGGCGGCTTGAGCAACGAATGTTTTATGATACTTTAATACCAGTTCATACTTTATGAAGGAGCTTGTCAGTTATTCGTAATATTTAACACCAAGAGATTTGTAACATCTTAGCGAAAATTTTTGATATTATTAAGTCTTAAAAATATATTTTAAATAGTATAATACCAATAAATATTCTGGTCTCATGGGCTCTAGACCCTAAGTTGCGTCATGGGATGAGTAGGTAGCTCACGTGTATCAACTTCAAATATTTGCAAAGTTCACAAGACCCCAAAAACAACCCGGTTTAAGATAACTCCTTAAGATGTTACGAAGGTTTCTGTGCGGTGGGTCAATTGATAACTTTAGAAAATACACCGCTGTGTAATGGAAAATGGGTAAGTTTTGAAAATCAGGGATGCAAAGTAAACTACAAATAACGGCCGAACAAAATTAAAACCATCCAATTGAAAAGGATTTGCTTCGGGGGAGAAAGGGGTAGAGGTGAATATTGAAAACGGAAAAGTTGAAAGAGTCAAGTTTACACAGAAAAATAAGGCTTTTAACCGAAGGGTAAGGCGGAGGCCCAGCGGGTTCCTTTTAATGGCAGGTTTCTTTGGCCGTAAGGTACCCACCATTCCACAAATAATACAGCAGCAATGTTCTTAAGTTAAAGTTTTTAAGTCTGTTTTATGAAAAGTATGGTACCGTTAAAACAGCAGGCAATCGAGAGATAGTTGGAAAAGTACTATGCCATTGTTCCCCATTAGGGAACACTGCAACAATTTTTCCCATTGTCCCCAAGTGGGAGTAAAAGTGTGATGGCAACGCAGAAACCGGATATGGTTTCCATCCTGATGTTTGAGGGTGATATAAATATTCCCATAAGGGATGACAGGATGTAGGAAATGTTATAGTTGCAGGGTACCGGGACATCTGCTCATTGTACCATGTTTTTTACATTAAAATAATTGTAAAGACCATCACCAGAATCAAATCCTAGCCCACTGCGTCGCAGCACTGGCTGCCAGAGCATATTGGCTATTGAATCATTTTTTTCTATCTACTTATCTATTCGTGTCAATGGTTATCTCGAACCAGTGTGGTGAAAGGATTTTAAAAGCGCCTCAAAGAGGCTCCTTTTGTGCACTTGACACATGTCTTCGAATTTTCAGTTCTAGGACATGTCGGTTTCCTCACGATGTTTTCCTTCACCGTTTTGAGAACGTGGTATTGCGCAAATAAATCTTTCAATTGAGAAACTCATAGGTGCACGTCAGGATTCGAACTGGCGACCTCCGGATTGAAACTTGGGCTCTTAATCACCGCGCTCTCATAATTTTTCATCATCATTTTTGTGAAAGTTGCTGATGTTATTTGCACTAACATTTAGTGAAATCAAAAGTTATCAGCATTAATGAAAGCTAAGAACATTTTACCGATACTCTATGTAACTAACTATAATTGTTTTCGAGGAAAGAAATGCAATTAATTGCTGTCCGCGATCAGAGATATAACCAATTGGAACTCCACAAAACATGAACCACCAAACTATCTAAACTACTGCACTACATGCCACATTTTGACTGTTCAATTCTCTTCAGATCTCATTACAACTTCGCACAGTTTGTTTAATTGGCTACCCACGAACGCGGAATGAAGCTCACCTCGCCAATTTAGATCTACCTCTGGTTTTCACGAAAACTGTTTAAAAACACGTGTTATCTGCTACACGGCGAGACCACAAGGGGTCCACTGAAACTGGTCGTGTTTAAATGCAACAGTGTCTCGATTGCAAGTAAGAATTGTTGTTTTCAGTGCTTTCCAACGCATGGAATTGTTGAAATGAATGTCTGTGCTGAGTTATGCCTGCGTTATTGTAGTTCTGTTTTGAGACTATCATTATTATGAAAGAAATACGATGCGATATCGCTAGAAATTACGGTATGCAGAAGCGAAAATATCGCAGTTGTAAGATACTTGTTTAACTTACTGGCCTCAAAGCTCAGTTGGTAGTAATCCTGCCTTCTGCGCTGTAGGTCGTGGGTTCGATTCTCACCCAGGACAAACATTTGTGTGACGAATATAGAGGTTTGTTCTGTGTCTGGGTGTTAGTATGTATTACATGAATGTATTTACAAAAAAAAAATGAAATGAAAAAAATTCTATCAGTTGTCTGGTTCCCATAGTACAAGCTATGCTTAGTTTGGGGCTTTTGCACTGTGTGAATTGTCCACCAATATTATTATATATTTAACTTGCTTCTCTAAATGCTGAAAAATCATTGAGAAAGAAACATATATGATAGCTTTTGTTTAACGTCTGTGTTCATATGTTGCCAATGATGTTGCAAATGTGAGAATGAATTAGGAATTATTTGAGCAAGCGAATTGATGTAAATTGACCCTTAATGATTCTACCTTATTGGTGTCATTAAGTCGACTTAACGAAGGTGTTTAGTTTTAGTTTTGGCGTCCGTTATTATAACGGTATATAAATATAAATGTAAGTAATAATATAATGTATAAATATAATTAAGTATATATGTTGCCTACTAAGAATTTTATATGTCGAACGATTAATAAGCTCATGAGTATTAATGTTACTCTTGGCAAAGTGTGAATCGTATAGATTCGTTTCTGTTTCATTGTTCTCATGATAATAGCAGAAATACGGTGCAACATAGCGCAATAAGTACACGGAGCCATTGCGATCTATTCAAGACCACTTGGGAGTTGACTCAGATTGGTCTATTGCTCCTTTGCTGCATCTTTACAAGTTTTGTAAAAGAATTTTCTTGCAATAAACTAGATAATATTTAAGTCCGTAGAGTATTGTGTTCGGGAGCATTAATCTTTTCAGGATTTATCTAATACTGCACTGCAACTTTTAGTTAGTGATAATGCCGCCCAATTTGATTATAGTGGTAATATATTGTAATTACTATTCTTTGTTTTTGCTGTGCAATAAGGAGTTTATCTATCTATCTATCTATCTATGTTTAGTTTAGTAAGCTTGACCATAATCAAACGAGCAATACAGTCAGGCACAGATAATTAAGGCAAAATTAGATCGACCAACCTCACATCATTTAGCATCCATACTATAGAAAGCGACGCCCACAATGAAACCATAGCAACTACTCGAACTTAGGATATGAAGCCAATACCACAAGTTACAAACTTACCAACTTTTGCCTCAAGCAACCCCGAACACTTAAGTTTAGAGCTAACATGTGTTTGCTGCACAACTTCGAGCTAAGTCGAAATTTGGGAGGGTCTTGTAGTTTTTTATGGCTAATACTATGACATTTATTATACAAGCAATTGAGCTATGACAGTATATTTCCAGTGTGTTTTGACTAACATTTAGTGTACTATTTGCCTGTCTCGTCTCTTGTAAATATCACATAATAACATTGAGTAAATTGAACCAATATATTTAGTATATTGGTGGTATACCAACGAACGGGTAATCTACTGGTTTCAAACTAGTGTTGTGTATGACATACATATTAGTTATTTCGAAGTAATACGAGTTAGCCAACTGTAGTTGCTGCAGATAGTCCAAAATGTTTCAGATTGCAACGCATGGATACTAATCAGTTGGGACAAATGCCAATTTGCTTCTTGGCACCATTTAAACTGCTGTCTGACAGATATAATTCCATCTTTTAAGTGTTTTTTCCTCGTTTAAACCTTTGGTTTCAAGAAAATTTCGTCTGATTTCGCGTTAAGTGCGGCTATGAGTTGCAGTGAAAACTCGGTGTGTTAGTGCCAGATAATCCCCTTTCTAAATGAACTGATTAATCGCTATATATTAGTACATACAATTTAATAAACGGTAGTTAGTTATTTAGTAGTTAATCAGGCACAACTTACTTGATATACAATTAACCTTTTACGGATTAAGATTATTAGTACCAGTAAAAACCTTACTAGCTTCTAACTGACTAGTAATCATATTATTTTGTTCCTGCGATTTATATGATAATTAATAAAATAATACACAGATATTTCACAACTTTATAATTTTAGAGGGCAGTCATGTTCTTCCAATGTTATTGTTTTCCATTCAAAAATGTATTTCAATAATGCTCAGCGATGTAGGTGGTTCTTTGAAGATAACTGAACAAAGACGCTAATTGGTAACTTTATATTAATGGCCTATACAGATCTATACGAATACAGTTTTCTGACATGGTTCAGACTGAACTTATATATTCTATGAATATCGTGTGAACACTGTAAGCCAAAGTCCCACTCTGTATCGAAAGAACTTCTCAAAACTACGCTCAAAATATTGAACTTGAGCTTAAACCTATATATATTTACCTATATAATTATTACTCGAATTGCACGTTTGCTTTTTATTCTTTAAACAACTGTCAAACTCAGGGTTTTCATTGGGCTTCTTGCTTTCCACACGTCGCGAAGAGAAGCCCCGAGAAAACCCCGTGAATTTGAAATAGCGGCCCATTAATAACGTTCCTTCTTTCTTAATTTTCCTGCCGAACAATCTGAATAGAAACGCAACAGTATAAAATAAACCTGTTGGATGAACTGGCTGTCGTGACAAGTCATTTGAGAAGAGAAGCAGAAGTGAATTTAAATACCGCCATTATTTTTGTGCTGATGCAAATCCACTGGCGTTCTATTCTCAGCGATTGTAGATTCTGTAAGAGAGAGCTTTAGTTGATGGGCTACTTTATGCTTCACTTTCTGACTGTTCCATTCTCACACTCACCTGTTCTCCATTCGGTGTTTGTTTTTTGACAGCTTGAAGAATTTCTCGAGCGAAGAAAATGATCACTATCGCATTCTCGCTCAGACTCAGTAATTGCATACAAGGGTTAACCCGCTGCAGTGAAAATCGCCAACTCCGTATGGGAGGATGAACACAAATGAGAACATTTTACAGTTAATCTTAAGCGAGACTACTTGAATTTGAAGGTGGAATCAAAGCCACAGAAATATCATGATCAGTCAAGGCTCTTTTTGTTTAAGGAGCGTGGAGGTTCAGATTTACAGACCCCGAGATTCAGTCCTGAGGTCACTGCTTCAAATCCTGAAGTTTAATAATAAGTATGGTGGTTAATGTAGACTTCTTGGTAATTTATTTGTATAAGATTTGTTCCGGCTGTCTGATTATTGAGGAACGAATTACTGAAAGAAAGTGTAAACTGAGTTATTCTTGTGAAAACATTGGCGTCGTCTTCGCCAGTGAGCTCTTGCTCACCCCTTGTCACGTCTACGTAATAAGATAGTGTGATTCACAAGGTGAAAAGTGGCTCACTGTAGCTTTTCTTAACCCTTCGGGGAAAAAGGCGTGAATCTATGCATGTATGTAGGAGTTTATTGCGCAATACCAAGTTTTACGCTCAATAGTATGAGTATAAACATACGAAGTAGACCCCCGGTGTGATAAATAACGTCATCTTGCCTCTTACAATGATTGGCATACTAAAATTATATGAGCTGCCAACCAGTCAGTGCCCACGTTATTAGTGCTACGGCGTAGACATAACGTAGCTCGTAGTTAAACAGAGAGTTCAAGGATCGTGGTGGCGATTCTCATAGTAGCCATCAACAAAATAAAGGTAATTTTAGGTTTATGCAAATTTTATCCCCTAGGAACGAAAAGAGACCACAGGCCACAGATTTTTAGACCTGTCACACAAATTTTTTTTTTTTTTTATATATAATACAGTTACGGAACGAGCCGAGGGCCCACCTGGTGTTAAGTGGTAACCTCGGCCCATAACAACTGATTCGACTTCGGTCCTCCCCTACTAGGTACGACAAGACCCAAGTCGCATCGTATGCATCCGTAACTCTGAGACGTGAAGGTGGAATGTCTCATGTGCCTGTTATTTCACCGGAAACCACACCTTTGAAACCGAAACAGAGTCACACACACATTGATTGAAATAGATTATGACTTAATAGTGATATACTTTATGCTGTAACAAAATGGGTATAAGAAGTCATGCAAAATCTACCAATTCTAATTTCTTACGACGTTTGAATGTTTAACAGCCGTTAAAGGTTGTTTTTTGCCTGAAAAAATCACAACAAGCTTATAAACCAGCAAAATGCAGCAACATATCGTAAAATATATAAACAGGAGTTTTTTGTTTAAAGATTTGAATTCTTGCATCAATACTAAGACACCCTGAATACGTCCCCTAAGAAAGAATAAAAACATGGGCTTAGAAGCGTCTGTAAAACATCCTGAGTGTTGAGTGGTTTTCCGCCTTCTTCCGACCCCGCCTAGTAAAGCGCTATCAAAACAGAAGTAGTGTATAAAGAGTGGTTACAACAAAATGCCCGGATCGTATTATTAGGATTAGGATTATTAGGAATGTTTTACTGAAAGAAAGTGTAACGTGAGTTATTCGTGAGACAACAGTAGCAGAGATGAGCTCACCACTTGTCATCTCTGAATTCCCACGAAAGTGTAACCCGAAGTAACAGAAGACGAAACAGAAGTGAATATATGTATGGATGGGTGTACAGAAAAATATTGTTCCATCTTATCATGATTTAACGGTATTTTATTGTATTTACGCGTGGTTCTCTCTAGTTTTTGATGGCTATCAAAGTAAACTTATCAATAACTGTTTGTTAATTGTGTGCGGGGATCCAGTGGTACAGATGTCGATATTAAAATCCAGAGCTTCTTGAATAACATCCACAAAGCTCAGGTCCCAGACCTATTTTTTTATTTTATCACCCCTATATATTTCATAGCACGCCCACCAAAAGCTCCATTTGTGGTAGACATCTATAATTTATGATTTTATCATATTTTATATTAAATTAAGCAATTTCGTTTGAATTCATGATCACGATTCGTAAATAACCTTCATATTGTTTCTACTGAGTAAAATACTAAATAAACAATTAATTAGTTACTTTAATTACTAGCATTAGTAATGTCTAAGTCGCTCGATTGAGGTTTTAATCATTGAGTATTGAGTATTTTATTTTGTTGGCCGTTTTGAAGAAACTCAATCAGCCCCTAGGTATGTGTTGGAATAAGACCTAAGTTTTACTGGCATCTTCAACCAGGCATAAAAAGATAAATGGTCCTAAAAGTTAAGATAAAAGGCAGATCTAAGTTGGTAGTGCTTGTTTGCCTCAAAGAAACAAATCACTTCGCCTAAAGTGTTTACGTACTGAAGCTGCCGAAGCCACGAACAAAGTCATTATTACAAATTCTACTTTAGATTTTAGAACTTCAGGTAATTTTATTAACGCAAGGGTGAAGTAAAAGGCACCATCCAGGCCACAAGGATTTTAAGACAAAGGGTTACTTACTTATCCAGTAAGTGTTTAAGGAGATATTTGGTATATATTTAACTTACTAAATTAAGACTTTCAGTAAATAAGATAACTACATTCAGAAAAAAAAAAACAATATTACTCTGGCTTATGTACTGGTGTACTATGGTGGTTTATTAGATTATATTTAGATTATATCATAATATAAATTCAGAAATTTTAATATCTTGCTTCTGCATGAATCTTGTCAAGTGTGACTTGGATTTATCAGCGTAGGTACATACAGCTTCCTATGTAGCTGAGATAAAAAAAATAAAAAAATTGTTGGATATTTGGCACAGCGCCATCTAGCCCCAAACTAAGCACAGCTTGTATTTTGTGAACTGTAAGGGAACTGGGAACCAGACGATTGATAGAAAACTTATGTAATGTTTCATTGTAAATACATATTAAAACCCAGACACAGAACACATTATGTTCGTTACACAAATGATTGTACTGGGTAGGAATTGAACCCATGGCCTGCAGCGCAGAAAGCAGTGACTTCCAACTAATCAATGAGGCCAGTCAAATGGCACAAATCAGTAGTGCATTAACTTATAATTGTTATAATAATATATTGTGGTTGTACTGCATTTGCAAAAGAATTTTATATGTTCCAGTTCGATCCTCTGTTTTTTTATATATTTATTTTATACATATAATATTTTGTCTATTATTTTATTGTGAGAAGTACTCTTTTATATCTCTGTTGGTGTGATATATATAGGTACGTAGTCTTCCGAGGTAAACTATTCATAACTAACACTCTCGCTAATCTAGTAGGCGTGTTTTATGCCGTGGAAATATTCAGAAGGCTGTTAAAAGAATTAAGTGGCCACATAAAGGCACCAGCTTTTGGGACGAATATGCTGATGTACAGGACCCTGGAACTCCGGAATCGAGTTTCCGAGTTGAGCTCGAATCAATACTAGATTCAATTTGGAGTTCGGTAGCGCGCATCTAATGTTTATTCCACGAGTTGTAGATATACTTATTGCCAAGTAAACCGAGTAGATATTTTTAAGAAAATTTGGTTTCTTATCTGAGTATAAAATATTCGAGAAAACGATAAACAATGAAACAAAATCTCCCCAATATTTTCATGTTAATTACAAACTGCTTTTGACAAAATATGAGTAAATAAATATTAGCAATACAGATTCCAATTTACTTACAATGGCATCATTCAATGTATTCAAAAATTTGCAAAGACATTATATATTTAAATCAATGGAGAGCATTTCAGTGTTATAAACAACACGGATTTTTGTCTTATTTTAATTTCATCTTTATTTATCCTCCGTGTTTAAGTTCGTTATTAAAATATCGCTGTTTAAAAATAGCAAGTACTTTGAACATTTTTCAGTAAACATTGGCGTTGAACCTGATAGATAGAGCAAATATTTAAGAAAGACCACTGCCACGTAATCTGAGGTTAGTATCTAGAAAATGTCAAATAAATTCTAACATGGTATTTTCCAGAACATTTGATTATGTTGAGTTCAGATGGGCGATGCATGACCGCCCGCGATTCTCAAATACGTGACTGTGTGTAGACATTCAGAACTGTCCTTACAATCGTTAACATGGTCGCCTGTAGTCAACAACGCGTGTCATATCCAAAAACCTTTAAGGCCAAAACACACGAGATGCTTACGTGACATATATATATCTCTAAGTAGTATAAAATAAAGTCACTATCTGCCTCTGTGTTTCTACGCTTACTTCTAAACCACGCAACGGATTTTGATACGGATTTTACTAATATAAATAATTATAAATGATATGTTTGTGTATATAATATGTCACTCAATTTTCATCATTCGAACATTCATAATGTAATTGTGATTCATATATTGCAAAAAGGATGTATAGAATACAATTTTCACCTATTTTGAGGCATACGATTATTTATTTTTTATTTCTCTTAATTAAAACATGCCAAATCTAAAAAAAAATGAAGTAAATGCATGACCTCGTTCGTTCAACGTCGATATGTTCCGATCCTGAATGTTGCATATTCATTCTTTATAAGCCAAAGTATACCTGGTTACCGAAGCTGTAGCAGGACTGCCACCGGAACTGCTTCTGATTACCATTCATACGCATTACTGCGTACCTGTTTCATGGTTGTAAGTACGTGAATTACAAGTACAAGATCAATGTCAAAGTCAAAAACTTTATTTCCATAGAAATCATAAAGAAATGGCTGGGAAACGTCAATAATATTCAAAACATAAGGTCACGCGGACTTATCTCTAAGTTTGGCGTCTGTTCAAACCCTATCCGACCCTCCATGGGGAACAGACAAGAAACCCCTAATGGAGGCCTCCTTTTTGTCGCGAGCGCGATCCTTGTAACAATCTGAGTCTGAAGGGTTCCATCTACCATCGATTATGACTGACTGTTGTGTAAGCTAATAATAATTTTAGATTTGGTGCTTCCTTCACTTACGTAGAGGAGACCTAAGTCGTACTGCTGTTATAAGTAGATATTGCTGCTTAACGTTACATAAGGCAATCCTACTCGTTGCTATTTAATTTACATACAAAATGGAAGAAACCGCAGTTCAGATTCAACGACTTACAAACTATTGAAATCGCACCACAAAACAAATCTACCAATAATGTATTATGTCCGAATGGAGCATTGCGGCCTTCTACGGCCACCAAACTGGACGGCAATTCGCGTCGCTAATGAAAACTAAAGCTCTCAAATATGAATATAAATGAAACGGGAAACCCGCATGAAGTCACTCGGAAAATTCAAAATTAATAACTTTCGGGAACTCACATGGAAATGAAACCCTATTTAATTGAATGTTTATCGACGATGGGCTTTGTTGTCGTTGTTGGTTAACCATTGAATTGGTAGAATCTTAATTGTATATACTGTAATGTTTTCGGGCGATTAAGTTCTGCCTGCACCAAGGATTATGTATAATATAAAAATGCATTTAGATTCTGGAGTGATTACTCAAAGTGATATAATATATATACATTACAAATATGCATATTTCAAATATGTTATTTAACTGCATGATGTTTTGCTATACTAACGAATAGTTATTCCTTTAGAAAGAGTGCTGGTATCTAGCTAGATTCTTTGCGGTGGATCCCTTCATCTTAAGCTCAATCTCACAGAATTCAAACCCAAGAGCGCAATAAATGCGTCATCACCGCTTTGAGTTGGCTCATGTTAAATTGCTGATTATACAACTTACTGATCGTTCATTATAGAAGCTCAAGCGAACAAGACAATTCCAGAAACATTTGCCACCCAAATTGATAATAATTTGAATTATCTAACTTTATCCGGTCCTCTAACTGATTTATGCTATTTCAAACCGCGGCAGCCTCAAAGGTTCCGAGAAGGCGAGACTAACTTCGGTCGTAATATTTTTATAGCCCATTGGTGGTATCGATTCTGAATACAAGGTCAGATATTTATTTCAAACACGAAGCTTTTCAAACGGTCGAGACGTGACGAAGTTTTCCGGGTTAGGTCAATGTGTGGGCAGATGATCCGAACGGGTCTTGGAAAAATAAAGACTATAGGATGAAAAATAGTCTGTCTAAATGTCTAAATTAACAAGGAGTCACTGCCCCGTGCCATACCGTACCTAATAAGTCGCTAATATTACACTGGGACAGATATTTGACAAACGAGAATTGGCACAACTTTATTGTTTCTTACCTTAAGACAGGTCCACTTTTCGTGTCAAAGCTTTATTAATGCAGAAATAAGCACATACATTTTTCGAGCGAAAAACTCTGAATGCGTTCTTCGGATTTAAAACTGCGACTACCAAATTGGAAGTATAGATCAGTCACAATGTTCCTAGTGTGTTACTTTCAGAACCTTGTTACCACCCAGAATAATCAATTTGAGTTTGCATCCGTTGTCAGCCGTATCCAAATAGTGATATAGCTTATGAAATAGAAAAAAGACATCCAAGCAATTCTATCTCGCATGTACCAACAAATTTAATGCACAAAGGATACGAGAGAAAAGACTACAGATTTGTAGTAAAAGCGATCGCGCCAGAAGTAATATTTCAATCGTTCAACATCTGCAAAGCTTCGACAATCGCTTTGAGGCCGTTTACAAACTCGGCGCTACGAATATATAAAGCTAAACTCAACCCCACTTGATTTGATCGAAAGATTATGCACGGAAACTGCAAAAGAAAAACTGTAACAGAGGTCCTTTTATAATATAAATAGTGTATCATTTCAAAGCAGTTTATAAAGGGTTCCGCGGGAGAAAAACTTTCCAATATATCGGTCTATTTACATAAACCAGGGATAGGAAAAGGTCCAAAATAGTCGGCAGCATTCGTCTTTTCAACGTCACTCAATTTTGTCAAAGCTATCTATTCAGTACATTAACATAAATCTGTTTAGGTTACGCACAATGCCGGCGAATTTCTATGGGAGGAAGAAAACTATAGTGTTGCCATTCTGTGGGAAAAGCCCATATTTGCTTTTAGGATGGCAACATCCTAAAAGCAAGTATGGGCAAATATAAAAGCCTCAAATCAGGTGTTGTAGAAATTATAATCATAATCCTTTATTCAATAAGATTGCAGGTGCTTCACAAAAATGTCTTAAATTCTATCTTAGGACCACTGAAATCCCTGAAATCCTTACAGTATGAACGTAGTGAATTAACAATATCATTGTGAACAGAATTACATTTTATAGTCATATAATTAATTATTACAATAAAAGCATTTTACAAGCCAGCGAATCCAACTGGAATTAAATTTACTAGTACTAAATGTCATGCTTTTTAGGTCTCCGGGAATAAATTTAAAAAAATTATTAAAAAGTACATGCATTATCTTTTTTCTGTTTCTTAGGTGCTCATTCTAAATTGCGAACATTTAGTAATTAAATATTTTTTTAAACTTTAAACTTTAAAACACTTATAACGACTTTTTTATATTTTGAAGATGCTACACCGCTTCCTTTTTTTCACGGTCATTCTCACGATTCTTATTTTTCTCCATAAACAGTATTCATGAGAGAAAAATAAGACCAAGTGGTGCTCATTACCTGAAAATAAAAATAAAATAAAGGTCAATATAGTAATTTTATTTTTTGGTGATATATTAACTGCTTGTTAATTTTATTTTAATTGATTGTTTTAAATTTATTTGATTTAAATTTTAATTTTTCATAATTTGGTAACGCAGAATCGAGTAATATAGTATTAGTTGCTAGTAGTATTTTAATGTATTTTCTGTGGAACTATAGCTATAGTTCAATTGAATTTAACTGTGATCGTATGTCGATTTGATGAATAAATGATTTATTATTATTATAAACGCTTTAAAAATGCTGTTATATATGAAATAGTAAAGTTTTGCACATTTTAGGACAGTACGCAACAATTTAATAAGATACGTTGATGCCCTTAACAAAAGGTAGATTTAGATAGGATATACATGTCATATAATAACAATATACAATATATTTTTGTAGAGAGAAACAATTTATCTGAGTAAGAGTACGAAAAGGATAACAGCGAAAAAATCCAATTTTATTGATCCAGTTACAAATAGAAATCTAGTTTTTATTCATATAAAATACGAATTACCATTAGCAATTCAATAGCACAGAAGCAAAAGAGTTTAATAATTGCCAACAATTTCTGTTTCATGTACATTCTATAATGAGTTTCAATAATTATATCGAATTTCGTCGATCGTCCAGGTTAAGGCTTACTTAATAAAATATCGAAGATAAATATTTTTTCGTTTGTATAGGTTGTTTATAAAAAAGATGAATAGTCTACATAACTACAGTTGAAAAGGAAAAACTGTTGTCAAAAACTCCAAAATCTAAGACCAATATTAAAGTTTAATCAGAATTGAAGATCATTTAAGTTAATTCCTAGTTTGTTAACACAGCTTCATTGAATTAATGGCATGAAGAGAAAATCGGTTTCGAATTGAAACTTTGGACTTTAACTAAGCGAAATTGGTAGGCAAATCTCCCAAACACCGAGAGTTGGTCCAATTCGCGCTTGACTGCTTTGTGTAGAGTCAATACTGCTTACGGAACTTGGGATACTCTCAGTAACAGCGATAGATTACCGTCGCACTATTTGATGTGCTATTTTTAATCTGATCTCGACACTGGCACTCTTAGACCAATGTGCTGAAGGGATTATAGGCATCATACATGCTCCTTTTGTGCACTTGAAACGTCTTCAATTCAACGACATTCCAGTTCCCTCTCAATAGTATCCTTCGCCGTTTTGAGGACTTGATATAGCGCATAAAGTCATTGCAGCTTGCTATATATAATATTTTATTTTTGGAAATATTTTATTTTAAGTGAAAATATCGCGAATCGTGCAGATGGCCAACCTAGGGCCAAGTGGTAACCTCAACCCATAACATACTTAACTATTTCCTTCCCTACTTAGGTACAGCAAGACCAAAGTGGCATCGACCAAAAATCCGAACCCATGTGACATCTACCGATCATTGGCCAACCGTGGTAGATTTAAAGCATATTCACTGTTGCTTGTCGAGAGTATGCCTGTGAGAAGAACATTAGGGGCAACTAACTAAAACACACACAACTCAGCCCAAACTGTGGTGGGATGGTTGGTGTTCGGTATGTGGAACTCTTTAAAGTTATTCTTCCATTGTTGCCAACTGTACTTATAAGTAGTACTAACTTTTGTGAACATATTCAGCGTTATCGGCGTGTACTTCATTGAAGTCAAACAGCAAGCCTTCTGAGACCTGAAACACATAAAATTAAATCTATAGAAATAAATTAAATTGGAGTGTCTGTTTGTAATATTAAAATAACCGCTTTTTACTAAGTGCATATGGATGTATACACGGTACATATACCAAAACATCATTTTTTACAATTTTTGTCTGTCTGTCTGTATATCTGCCTGTCTATTTGTTCCGGCTAATCTCTGAAATGGTCCATCACCCCGAGACGGGGATGTTACGTCTCATGCGCCTGCAATTTCACCGGCACCCACTCCCTTCCACCGGAACAGCAACACGAGTGCATAGCTGCTTGGCGGCAGATTACCAGGTGTGGTGGCAGTACTTCCCGGGCTACTAAGACCTGCTACCATCTTGTGGTATTCGTCGTACTGACTGCGTCATTCCAATGTACTCACACCATTCCATACTACCGGGCAATGCTAGCTAACGAGCCGTAAAATTTGGATGCAATCGAATTGCTAAGTCAAGTGCAAGCATTGAACATTGGAATCGAGTGAAATTATCGCAACAAAGTTATGTCGAGTGAAAAGCTATGGTGTTTTGTTGCAAGCACTGGTTACATACTATACAAGTAAGTTATGTAAACTAGCAATTATACACACTAATCAGTTTCTTACAGGTGGACTACATACATCAGCCCAGCATCGGGATTTCGCATAGATTAACAACTAATAAAGTAAATAAAAAAATGGTTGTCTGTAAAGTCGGTTTACTGACGATAGTTGAACATGACAACGTCTTAAGAAAATACTGATGGAATGGTAGCATTTTTCAAAAGAAAATTTTAATTTCATTTGTTTAATAGATTTGTATATATATAGAGAAGGAGGTAATTGGAAATCACAATGAAATTGATCTACACTGCACTTGATACTCGATCAAAACATGTAAATGTAAGTATTAGCAGCTGTCCACGCAGACGCATCGCTCACTCAAGTAGGAGAGAGACGGATGTCGAACGCTGCCGAACGCAAAGGCCGATTGTGCTTCTTTGTCGCTCGTTCCGCGCTCTCGCTTGCACTTGCACAAGCCTTACATGGAACGCCTCAGAGCGAGGTAACGCCGCATGAGTCATGTTTTTTCGTGCGTGCAGCCGGCTCTATCGAATTATAAGACATTGTCATGTCAATAAAATCATCTATCGTATCAATATTGCTGAGCACAAAAGAAAAAAAATATTGAGAAAATAAAAGATAAAATAATAAAATTAGGTAGACGCATCATGGGCGGCATTATCATTAAAAGTGATCTCTTCCATGTATACCTTGATCCCTTTCGCTAAGTCATTAGTTGGTATGAAAAACAAAGGATCATAAAATCAGGCCGCCGACGCTCCCAAACAATGTTTCTCGTACTAATGTTGTTTCTGAGCAGCAGTTACGAAGGTAAAAAGTACGAAGGATACAGTTATCCAAAAACTCGGTGCGGGCCGCCATTTACGCCGATTATGTGCTCCAAACCTAAAATCTCAATTGGCTTATTGGACATGATTCGTACCTTCTGATGACGATACAAATAATGCTTTGATAGCGTTTATCTCCGTTATACCACGAGCTGTTGTAGGCCGCGTCCGCTACGCGTAAACTCTGTAAATTGATGCCCGTAATATATTAGTAACATTCTCTAAATCGAAAGCTGATTAACTTGTTCGTATCCCTTATATGTAAATTTAAAGCTGAAGGGTTTTATATGATTGAAGTAGGTTTATTAAATCGGTTATTTACATTTAAAATTCTGATTGAAATTGCGAAAAGAGCGTGTATGCGAAATATTCACTTATAGCTTTACTAAACAACTGGTAAATCTTGACGAAAATACTCTCAAACGATTTTTAAAACAATTTTTTTCTTATTTTCTTCATATCCACTGAATTTACTCACAGCGCTAGTCAAAAACTCTCCATAGTAGCACAGATATAACGCATAGAGCAAAGACGAAAACACTGCAATGTAGTTATTCAACATGTAGGTAGGTCCACGAGAAAACTAGAAAATAATAACGAGCTGTAAATATCGTTAAATAATAAAATCGTTATTTTAACAAGTACGGTGGTGTACTGATGTGTGAACAACTAACTTGGCCGCAAAAGTTTCCGGGTCTAACCCGCATCATTACTACCGAATGTTCAGCCGATTTTTAATATAAAAATAGAATAATGTTATTACTGAGGTGGCTTTGTAGGAACACTTTTGTTTCAATAGTTTCAATTCAAAGCGGACTCAAATATAGTTTTGTTTTTTTAATGTGTACTTTTGTTAGCTATGTTCCTTTTTAATATATGTAGATGCCGGTGTAAATACAGGCACACGGGATTACATCTTCATATCTCAAGATAACGGATGCATTGTGATGCATGCTACTTGAGTCTTGTGAAAATTATCCTTTTCATTTATTTATTGTTGTTTGTGAACCTTGGTACACATAATGATAGTAGGGCTTAAAATAAGACCATTAGATCCTGCTATTTGAGCATACAAACATTACAAATATTACTTAAAATAATTGAAATTTAAGTTTGAAAATTTATGTGCGCAATTGTAAGAACGTCCTCAGAAAACCAGCATGGCCCTAAAACACAAGTTCGAAGGTGTCCAGTGGAAGAAGGATTTTTACTATGAAGTTCACAGAAGGAGCTAGTTTGAGGCGCACTTTAAATCCTTTCACCGAACTGTTTCGAGAGAGCCACTGACACGAGTAATACCTGTCCAGCGTAGTGGAAAAAACATGTTGTAATCCCAACAAACATTAAATCGGTGAATATAATTTGGTTGAAAACGTTATCCAGTTGCGACGACAGCCTGTGAAAAACGAAATTATTTAATGGTCGTGCTTGCATTTGAAATCGCTTATTGGAGTTTTGGTGAAAGATGCGATACAAATATTTCATCTGCAGTTTTGGTAATATGCAAAACTGACGTCTCTTATACGACTCTTATCATGATAATACCTGTATAATAAAGGATAGCTTCATTTAATTTTTGACAATTGTGACATTTATTTGTAATTTTTGGCATATTTGTCATAATCCGCCACTTTATTTTTTCTTTATAGTTTTCTTCTATCTCCTTTATATTGTGGTTGAATCGTTTATATACTTTAAAAATGACACGATAAACTAATGCAAGTAATAAATGATTTTGGTACTGTCATTGGAATATGCAACCGGAAGTTGGGCTTACCCGTCGATATTCCGTATGTATGATATAAAGATTCAAAAGGCGCACTTATGCCAAGTTCATCCAGGGAAGTACTGCTGCCACACCTATTACAGATGGCAAGCAGTAACGCACACAAATTACTGAGCTCCAGTTAGAAAGGTGTACTTAGTTGCCGGTGAATTTAAAGGCACGTGATATTCCATCTTATATTATACTGGAAGGACAATGTAAAATCTTCACATCTCAAAGTTACGGGCACAATAAAGGGACGCAGTTTTCCTATACTTAAGTAGAAGTGGACCCAAAGACGTATAGTTTATTTATGGGTACCAGTTACCCCTTAACATCAGCTGGGGTATCTTGCTTGTTCTATAATTTATTCATGTAAATAAAAACTATAAAATCCTCGTATCAAAAATGCAATCAACTCACGCAATTAATTTCTGATGCCTCTTTACGAAGACCTCAATACATAATACTTCTGTACAAACATCCTTTTGAACCATAACAACTCTTCCATCATCCGTGGCGGTGGCAGCAGCTTTATTGGAAGGCTTCACCTGTTGCAGGTGTTCACATAGCAAAGTGAACTCTAAGCCCAGCAGCGCGCAAAGAGTTATCATGATCAACTCTGTCCCTGTGTAAACCAGTACACAAAGGAACACTGAAATATCAAAACGAATAAAAATGTGAAAGATTTCGTTAAATTTATTTAAAATAGAAGACTGCAGCAGTATCGACTGGCCTCACAACTCCTTTGGTAGTAACCCTGCCTTCTACGCTGTAGGTCGTGGGTTCGAATCCCACCTAGGACAAACATTAGTGTGACGAATATAGATATTTGTTCGGTGTCTGGGTGTTTATTTACAAAACATTATCAGCATGATTGTATATAGGTGTATATAATATATATAGCATTTGTTGTATACTATATACATTATATTCAATGTAAAGTCTATATTTATGCCTAGTAGAAATACAGTGTAGCAAAATTCATATTACGCTTCATCAGGCCATTTTTAAGAACCTTCCTATCGAAGGTTATCTGGAAGAGATGTGTATTTTTTTACCTCTAATTTTTTTTGGTTGGTAAGTATATATATATATTACTATTAAGGTTGAAATTAAAGTCGATCTACGTATCTATCTGCCTAGTCAGAATACATAACAATTTCAGATATTGAGTCCCATGTAATATGAATACCAATACCAATACGAGCTCCCCGAAAGTTCATACAATAAACTAAATTAAATTTTTATCAATACTTACTACTGTAGGATTGGAATACGTAAGTAGATAAATAAACCAGCCACCCTCCCCTGGGGTCGAAAGGCAGGGCGCTGGCGATGGGCAGCAACAATTCAGGGTTCGCGTCTTGTAAAATAAATTTGTTGAATAAAGTTTCCAATAACGGTGACAGGAGGTATTGGGAGGTCCCTAATGTGGCGATCCAGTATGTTACTGAAATAAATACATATGGGGATGCCTTTGTTCCAATATTTGTTTGTTCTTTATGTACACGGTAAAACAATTTGTTAATGTGAAATTGATTTTGGTGCTGGCAACATTGAAGTGAAATCTTTTTTAGAAAACACGATTGATGTGTGAAGCTGGTTTTTTTAACTAGATCCATTTTACGGTTTGAAATATGGATAAGTAAAATGACATGCAGCATTTTGTTTTAGCAAATTTTAAGATTGTGATTCTGTGAAAAACTGCCTCAGTGCCTGGGATTCTTACAATTACATGTACTCATTACATATTATACCGTATTTATATTATATTATATAACTCTTGTTATTACTGCTTTTCATAGGAAAGTCCATAAACACATTTTTTTTTTTTTTTTTATATATACTACATATTTTACAATTTTTTCAGTGAATGCTTCCTTCCTAGTTGAGTAGTCTTAATAAAGAAAAGGATTTGCTGAAGAATTTACCTCCATTACATAAATTAACCATCTTCAAAAGAGAATCTCTCTCGCTGACCTGCTTGCGGCTCAGGCCTGTTGTTCTCCACAAAGCGCCTAGCTCCTTTATAATGCTTGTTATTTGCTCGGTTTTTGGGAAAAGCAGTGATGCCTTCAAAATTGCTGTAAATAGATTCTGTTCATTAATACTGCAAGTCAGGGGGAACTGCACCTTAGCTATATACAGTTGATAACGTACATAAATAAACAAATTAACTAGGTAACATTATTTCCGATCTCATGGGTAGATATATTATTTTCAAATTATTCAACTTTCGCATTAGTTAAGTACACATACTAAAAAAAATATGACTGATTAATGGTAATTTTTAATTCTTAGTGATAGGTTTTATGGAAAAAAAACAAATATATATTATATATATTATTAGTTGGGGTCTCGTGTATACAACGCAAATATAAAAGATACTTCTGACATGTCATTGATTCAAACACACAGATTGAAATTGCTGGTATAAGAGATTTTAAATTTTGTAGTTAATTCTCACTTCTTTCTTCACACAAAAAAGGAATTTGGAAATGCAAATCTTAATGTGTCTATAGAGATTTAGCATTTTTTTTATACAATATAATAAATATAAAATTTTTATACAATAAATCTAACTAATGTTGGATGCGATCTATTGGTTGCTGATCTGCTGAATGTCTAGAGCGAGGCCTGCTTATGTCCTTGACTTGTCAAGCATGCCAGCATGTCGCGAAGTGTCACAATGGGAACATTAAGAAAGGAATGTGAAAAAGCTATCATACAAACCCTCAATCGTTATCAGGAAAGGCGGCATCCGGTATGCGATCTCGAATATTTCTCCATTCATCATCATACTACACACATCAATACCCATCGTCACGCAATGAATGACGATCGTTGGGACAATAAAAACAAACTTCCAACTTCTCTCGATCCACCCCAAATTGTTGTTCATATACTTTATGTTTATTTTATTTAATAATTTGAAACTCGGCTCGAAGGCCTTTCCGAATTCTTTTGGGTAATCTTTTAACACTTCCATTTTTCGATCGGACGAGGATTTTTCAATAAAGAATTCTCGTAACTTTGTAGGGCTGCTCTTTGTTATTTCAAGCGTTGTGTACAAAAGTGAAAGGAAAGTGCAGCTTAATGATAGCGGCTCGCTAAGTGTTTTAGATGCTAACGTATAATGTTTGTATGTCCGTAGTTCGCTCCAAACAAGACACCCGCGTTGGAATTCCAATCAACGAATTTAGACATTAAGTTGTTTATATATTCGTTCTTGTGTTTTACACTAATGCTAGGTCTAGTTTTACTCTGAATACTGGTAGAACTGTCGACCAACTTTTTTTAGCATTGACCACCTGAATCTGAAAGTGTACTGAAATTATTGTAATTACTCGTAATATTTTTCCAAGAATCGGTTTTCTAGGTATATTTCATGTACAGAATCAATATTCCTGAATATATTTTCACAAAAACTTCGAAAGTTGTTCTCTGAAATTAGTATTATTTTACTATGCGCACTCTGGACTTAGTCAGCCAAGTGCACTTTAAAGTGACCAGTATTTGTAAAGGTTAGGCCCGCGACACACGAGCTCGCTATGTACAAACTAACATGCAGCTAACTTTTCCAAGTGACAATTAGGTAACGCATGATTTAGTGAATAGTTAATTTTACATGGAATCCTTTATGTAGGCAATAATGTCTGTTTCATTCAGGATATTAAAATAAAACGAGATAAAATTTCTTATTAATTTTGCTATTAATTTAGTAAATAAAACAATTAGATTAGAAGCACTATCTCAATGAATTTTGGCTTCAACTTTAGCCATGTTTCCAACATGATAATGGATGGCGTTCCTTTGTTAGAGGCTTTTAAATAAAGTGAAGCGCCAATTTTAACTCCTTGTCAATAGTTTCCGTGGGATATCTCTGTAGGAACAATGTTTACAAACAAAAACGCTTACATGAAAATAAGTTTGGAATATCACAAGGAGAAACAAGGAGGAAGGTATTTTGCTATTGTCGTATATTTTGCTATTAAACTTTAATATTGTCCATATCTTTTTCAAACCTAGTATCGGACAGCGACATCTATCGAGTTGTTTCGATAACTAGTAATTTTTTTCTTTTTAAATCGATAATAGACATACCTCATACTTAGTTTAGCATTTCAACGCTAAGAGTCTATTTTTATTTTATTCACGAATGCCTCTCTTAGTGAACAAATACAAGATTACATACCCCTTACGTAGGTTAAACTAAGCGACTAGGTTTCAGCGTCCTACGTCAAGCTGCTACCGGAGCGTGGCGCCAAGCGAAGCGTCTCCCTGCTGTGTGGTCTGCGCCTAATCGGCTGTTATTCTGCAATTTGCCTAATGACTGGGACCGACTGTGTAATAAAATAAATAACAGACTAAGTCGTAATTTCATATTTACTGTGTTAACGCTTTTAATATTGCGAAAAAGGATGAAACTATCAATTACTGAGTGCTATTTCCATTATATATCTGTGATTATAGAGAATTTTCAGTTTCCTACAATCATGTTATAGTTTTTTATGTGAGTTTATGTGTCAACTGATGTCCCACCACATGTTACGAGATAACCTCTACCTAAAACCACGGCATTACTACTTAGGTCATCCCTCGCTAAGGTATGGGAATACCCAAGTCACATCGCATTACACCTATTCATAAGTCTTAATATAACCTTGAATAAGATGGAAGGTAATTTCATCGGCCATTATTCATATTGTTTTAAATAACAGTGAGCTAACTTGTGTCGCAGTACAAAATAAGACGCGTGCCTTTGTTTATTTCAGTTGAATAAAATATATAGAGTTCCTGTAAAACTGTTTCCCAGCAAACTCAGAGATGAAGAACAAACACCAACAAACTGTTTCTCTTAGCGCGTGCAAGAGAAACAATGTGTGGGTGAGACCGTTGGCAAAAAATCCAATTTCCTCCACAAAGGAAGTACCGGTTTAACTTGGTTTGCGGAACACCTTTCCTGTGTTAATAGGAGCCTAACTAGACTACACTGGCGTGTTTGAAACAACTAACAATACTGTAAGTAAGTTATTTTTTTTCTCTATTTAAGCTATTTGTATATCCTACTAATACTATAAACGTTTAAGTTTGTATGGATGTTTGTTACACTTTCACGCTCAAACGGCCGAATGGATTTGGATGAAATTTGGTACCAAGATAGCTTATATCCTGGATTAACACAGGCTACTTTGATCCCGGAAACGAGCAGTGTTCCCGTGGGATTACTTATTCACCGCGCGTAACACCGCGGGCCGCAGTTAGTCAATAAATAAATATAGATGGACCTTTCACACAGCGCCATCTAGCCCCAAAGTAAGCTAAGCATAGCTTGTATCAGGGAACCAGACAGCTGATATAATACATATATACTTTTTTGAAATACATACATAATAATACATACTGACACCCACAGAGAACAAACATCTATATATTCGTCATACAAATGTGTGTCCTGGGTTGGATTCGAACCCGCGACCTACAGCGAGGAAAGCAGGGTTACTACAGTCATATACTGGCCAAGTGGGAGTTAGGTCCACGCACTGGTTACGACCGGGGTCGACAGAACATGCTCCTTAGTTGATGCGAAGCCCAAAGAGCTATGAGCTATGAGCTAGGCTCAGCCCACAGCGTGTTTTAACTATGACTAGCGCGCGCGATTTCTGCGCAGGAATTATGATAACATTTCTGATATTTTCAAAACAACAATTTTTGTTGTCCTTAAACCAGATAAAAAAGAAAAGAAACAAAAGGTTGGACCGGTTATTAGGTTACATATTTGTAATCATAGATAATTACTTTTAACTGGTTAAGCGTGAAATAAGTGCCGAAACGGTGTATTTTCCTTAATAATCTTACTAGGAAGTATGAATTAATATCCAAGAAAGTACCACAACTCGTGCAAGTTGTTATTGACTTTATATTATCATGAATAAATGGATGGCTCCCGGGGGGATCGCAACAACAATACTAGGATTTCGCCCTGGAAATTTTCCGCGTGTTTCGTTTCATAATAGCGAAGTCTTCGGGCCTTGTGTTATGGAAATTACTTCGATGGAATTACGACTCCGTTTGTGTTTGTAATTTGATTTCAGCAGAGAACACATAAGTATAATGTTTATTTTGAGTTGGATGTTAGATTTTTCAAGTTTTGTTTGAGCCACTTTTGCTGAGCTACCGACTGTGAACGTTGAAAATTAAGGATTGGGAACTAATGATGTCCAAGATAAAACAGTGAGACTCCTTTCGTGCAGTCTCGACATGGCGTCAAGCATTTGGTTTCAGAAGATTCCAGAAATAGCTATTTGTGATAAAACAAACTCAATTTTAAGACTGTGGTTTTGGGTACATAATTTTTCCAAGTAAAAAACTTATTGGTGCAAGTCTGGATTTGAATCGACGATCTCCGATTTGAATTTCGGGATTTATACCAATGGATCACCACGCTCTCATATAACGAAAGTTATTATACGCAAAAACGAATTAGAGGTAACCATTTCAACATTTTTGAAAAATATGGTAATTTTTGAGAACTTGTAATGAAAATAAAACGTATACTATACGTGATAGTTCCCAAAAAATCTCATGAGGCGCGTTTATTGCGAATAAGTCATTCAAGCAAACATTACGTAGAAAGTTCCAAGCAAACAACTAAAACAATTCGTGGAGCCATTAAGTCTTCAAAACTACCCGAGCCCTCGAATCTGTTTCGCCATCAAACGTTTAGCACTATCGAAAGAAACTTCGTATCACTTGAAGCAAGTTCAGTGCTGCCAACGTTGAGATAAAACTTATTTTACGACACCAAAAACAAACAAAACGGGTACAGTATTTCATCAAAATAACACTATCTATTACATTTTTCTTATGTGATATAGAATCGGAACGAGCCGACGGCCCACCTGGTGGTAAGTGGTAACCTCGGCCTATAAAAATCGATGCAGCTTGGGTCCTGTAGGTACG
Organism: Chesias legatella; assembly: GCA_947359385.1. Taxonomy (NCBI): domain Eukaryota; kingdom Metazoa; phylum Arthropoda; class Insecta; order Lepidoptera; family Geometridae; genus Chesias; species Chesias legatella. Next base: position 10,233,554 of record OX375769.1, on the reverse strand, counting down.
ACAAGACCCAAGTCGCATCATGTGCGCCCGTAACTATGAGACGTGTAAGTGGAATGTCTCATGTGCCTCTAATTTCACCGGCAACCACACCTTTCAAACCGGGACACAGTTACGCGAACGCGTTACTGCTTGGCGGCAGAAATGGGAATGGTGGCAGTACTTCCCCGGACGAACTTGACGAGAGTTCTACTGCTCTTACATGGAACTATGGAACTACGATCTTATCTCGCTGTTAAAACTTGCGAAAACTCGTCTATTGATCTGAACTAATTTTAAATACTTTATATATGTATATAACCGTTTATAACTAACATCCAGACACAGATCAAACATCTATGTTACATATTTACGCCACAAAAAGGTTTGTCTTAGGTGTGAATCGAACCCACGACCTACGGATTGGAAGCCTGAGTACCGTCAATAGAGCTGTGAGTTGAAGTAGACAAAGTTGATATAACTTGCACTATACGTTATAGCCTCTCTGTTGTGCACAAAAAGAACATATTTTTGATCATTTATCTGTTTAATATTTTACTTGATTGAACAAATTTATGACGTAAGTAAATGTAAAAATTTCTATTATAATTTTTACATACTTACATATTACATATTTTACATACTTATGTCATAAAAGATCAAAGATACCGCCATACAAACGTCGGACCGGCAGACGAACGACACAGACTCAATAAATAGGTTCCCTTTTAGGTTTTTCCGTGTGACACAATGAGCAGATGGCCCACCAGATTTTATTACTTGCCCATAACAACAACATATAACTTGCCTTACCTTCGTCTACCTTATCTAAAATAGTGATATCAGCTTTATTGAGAATTATCCTTTCCATATTGGTCAAAATGGACGATATACTGTTGGCAACACTATAAAAGTTTCAGTCACTTATCGCTCCCTATCTTAGTGACGGCCATTGATGGAAGCATTACTGAGCTAAATCGCTTCAAATTTGCTGAAGGATATCATAGATTGGTTTCAGGCTTTTTATGAGCCTAATGGCTGATGGAATCATTTAGAAGGTGTCTGTCAGAGCATTTTATTTTCGATCGTTGGATAAGGTTAGGATGGGACGAGGAAGATTCGTATGTATATAGGCCAAGCCACATTTGAAGGTTGAATATTGACGTGACAAGTAAAGAGCTCATCTAGAACAGGCGCCAGAAATGTACTCTTAGTTCTCGTGATCTTTGATTGTTGATATTTTAGTTGACTGATTGATGTTTTCAAACTATTTCTTTAAGAATTTAATGGAAATGATGATTGTGTATATTTATAAAGCTGCATAAAATTTATCAAATACAATTGAACTTATATATCTGTATTGACTGTATTTGTGTCCATTTTTTTTGTGAAATTAATAAAGCAACGCTCAAAAGCTTAAGTAATATGATGAAGTAGATGATTAAAATGCTGTATTCTTTAAGATAAACTAGATACCTTAAAGATTTTATATACTGTTTTCGCACAAGTCACTGTTTTCCCATTTTATTGTAACAACATTTTAAGTAATCAATATATAAATTATACACTTTAAAAATGACTAATTTCCGCAGACACCTAACAGGCTTTTTGAAAAGCAAACTTTATTTGAGTTTAGGGTACTTGAGTCCGCAACGAAGCTGTCACAACAACAATTTTTATTGCCGATATTGAGTCTTGTTTTTTGCATTCTTCCGTACTTACTTTTGCCGATGACATGAAGGTATTAAGACCAATTACTTGTTACAGTGATGCTATTCTTCTTCAAGAAGATCTCAACCGTCTTGATACCTATTGCCTAAATAATAGACTTGACCTTAATGTTACTAAATGTAGTATAATAACATTCACGAGGAGAACCAATGTTATCATATACAACTATACTTTAAAAAGCCAGTTATTGCAAAGAGTTAATGAGGTAAACGATCTTGGGGTAATTCATGATTCGAAACTATTGTTTGATTCGCATGTTTCTTCAATTATCAGTAAAGCTTCTAAAGCCTTAGGTTTTATTATGCGTTCATCAAAAGATTTTAAGAACATAAAAACATTGAAAATCCTATATAGCACCTATGTGCGATGCCACTTGGAATACGCATCACAAGTCTGGAACCCTATTTATTCAATATATGTGGATAGACTTGAAAGAATACAAAAAAAATTCCTAAGATACGTTAACTTTAAATTGCATTGTTATTCACCTGACTATGTGCTAAGTTGCGCTAAACAACACCTACTTCCCTTGCGCTTAAGACGTGATTTCGCGGACGTAGTCTTTTTGTCTCGAGCAGCTAATTCTACTATTGATTGTTCTCAGTTGCTTGAAAAAATCCATTTAAATGCACCATATCGAGCAATCAGGAAAAAGAAATTATTTTATCTTCGGCCGGCTAACACCAATTATCGCAAAAATTCATTCATTTACCGAGCGAGTAATACGTTTAATGAACTTAGCAGACAACATGACCTGGACCTCTTCAACTGCAGTGTTCCTACCCTCAGAAACAAACTGAACGAAACATTCTTTCGCCGTTACGTAACCTGAGTGTGATTGAACATACCTATTATTGTGTACTAGTTTTTATTTATATAGGAAATATTAAGTATTGATTGTATTGTATTGTGATTGTGAGTGCATAGTGGGTAGTTTTTATTTCATCTGTTTTTTGTTGTGTATTACTTTTCTAATAGTAGGGACCTTTAAATGGCCATCTCATTTCTATGCATTGTTTACCTAGTTTGTAACATTGTGCCGATGGTTTCTCTAAAATAAATAAATAAATAAATAAACTTTTTTATTTTTGTCTTCGTTGTCACCCTATTTACATTCCCACAGTAGTTACACTATTGTGGGAATACAGACATGACTGTACTGACTGTAGTTTACCCCAATAAAAAAAAAATGTTACGCTCTCATACTAATTAGTCCTAATCAGGTAAATTACTTTTTGAGGTCACTGAAAGATTTATCAAAGTAAATAGCTAGATTTTCCTAATTAAATAATGTTATATTTACGTAAATTGTCATCTTGGTTATGTGGTTTTGCGGTTATCTTCAGGACAATATCATTTGTTTTACGGGCTAATTGAAGATACGTAAATAACTTCAAACACAGAGGAAAGCGATTATAACTTGAACGTCTCTGAGCCAGGTACAAATGATTTTACGACATAAGATATTATATAATGTAATTATTAGCATATCGAATTTAAATAAGAAACGAATTGAACTGAACGTAATGAAGAGTAAAATCTTTATAACTGAATAAATAAGTAGTGAGGACATAAGTCGTATTAAAGGCAGATCTTACCATTTAACAGCGAGCGGGCCATCAGCTCATTCCGTAATATAAACTAACAAATATTAGGAAATTGGATTTTTATATAATAAACCACTTTTTTATCAAAATATTTTATCCAAGTTAGTACTAGGTACTGCCAGAAGTTTCGCCTGCCGTCATACCAATAGGGGAAATGAATGAATGAAAATTCATTATTGTACTCCATTAAAATACACGTTAAAACGACTTAAGATACACGTACAATGAGTAGTCTTATTACTAAAAAGCGATCTCTTCCAGAGAACCAAAGCAAAATGCGTCTAATAAAATCGTACAACATCATATGCAGTTGCACGCTTCAAGAACTAACAACTGCTCGTTATCATGTTACATATTTTTCCCCTTATTCTGTTTCAACAATTTCATGAACGCAAAGTTTACGTTATGTACCTGTTCACACAGCTGTTGGTCTGATTTACTCACCCATGCTTAGCCGGAAACTTGCTTAATTAAAATGAAGTATGAGTGGAAACTAACTTTAATTAGTCACTTATACTTAATAAAATCAAGCTTAGATTTGGCGCTTGATGTTGAGAAAACATTTAAAATTCGTTTATTTTCGTTAGGATTAGACCATGTTAAGTAACCCATAACGATACTTACTCTACATCTATATGAGAAGACAACAAAGAAGACCTAATTCTGATCGCGATGCCTCGACGCTAGGCCTCGTCGCAACATGCACTATTTAGTCGACGTATCCCCCGAGCAACCGTACATATAGACGCGTGTGTATGGCTAAAGTTATTTTATATGGAATTGACACCTTCAGGTACCCTGATTCGATCAACGCATCGAGGAACAGAAAGACCACACGTGTACTACCAGGCTAAGATACATAGATGGAACGTGAGCCTGTAATTTCACCGCAAACTTGGACCCGGAATAGAGTAATATGAGTTCTCATACTGGAACTGTACTTACAGTTAATTCTACTCCTACGTTTGTATTTGAAAATTATAGGAAAAACATATCTCGAGCGCTTGAAAGGAGCTTCTTAAAAAGTAAAAGAAAAAATAATACTAGTTATTTTGGTTCCCGTTGTATATATATATATATACACAACGGTATATGTATATGTATATGTATAGTAACCTGTACAATACTAAAAACTTTATTCCAGCGTCTGATAAAAACTAATATCGAATCAATATACCCCCCCACAACTATTTGAAGCCCTCTCATAGCAACTCAAACACTTTTTGTGCCCAAAGATAAATCCGCGAATCTTGAAAGAAAGCGCGAAGTAGGACACTCTAGTCCTCTTTGGCCGTCTCACTATTGGCGACGCAGGGCAAGTAACGAACAGAATAACAAAACCATGTAAATAAGGTATATACACACTTTTCTCCCGGCATCCGACAACCGGCAAATTATAATAATATAATAATGGCAAACATTTCACACAGCGCCATCTAGCCCCAAAGTAGGCTAAGCATAGCTTGTATCATTCAGTATCATTTAGCTTGTATCTTTTTGCTCTCTTGTTTCTTTGTTCAGAGTTATGACTCTGTGGTATATTTGCTCTATGGCGTGGAGTGGAGAGCTATCGTATTCTAGTTTCAACGTCAATTGACCGACGATGCTGGCTCGAGTGTACTTGAAACCCTTACGATGGTTTCGCACGGCTTTGAGGATTGTGTAACGATGCATTTGGAAGATAATGATGCAAGTTTGTAAAGGAAACACAGGAATACTAAGTAGTATTGTTAGAATTAATTTCAATAGGTGGCTGTCAAATTTGTTTCAGGTGTGGAGATTGACAGTTCATTGAATATGATGAAGAGAGCCTAAGGCCCTACGCGACTGGATCAAGTTTTGATCAGTTAGGTAATAAATAAATAATAAAATGTTTCTTTTATCAACTTATTCAATACAATATTTTATGTGTTTGAGACCTCTTTTTAAGTATAAAATACATGTGTTAAGAGGCCTCGCTCTTCCAAAACATAGTTACTTATAGATTAAGTTACACAATCATGATATCAAAAAATATAATAAAGACTATACATTAAATGACATATACCTAGAATTAATAAATAAATGCGTTCTGAAATTTGGTGTGCGTTTAGTTGTGAACTTGTGAAGTTTTATATTGCAAAATATTACCTATACATTAAGAAATATATTTGTAGGTATAAGATGCGCGAATATCTAACATGACGACTTCACTTTTACTCGATTTTGCTATCTAATTGGCGTACCGCGCGATATGTTATGAACAAACATGGATTGTAAAGGAGTAAACTCCAATAGATAGTGCTAACAAAATAGGTACGAGACAATAAAAGTAACATTATACCTATTTTGTTTATGCCTCATTGAACTTAATGTTACTTTATTAAAATATCACCTACATAGTCAATTAGCGAATAACTTGTTTTCTTTCAAGGTGTGGCAGTGACTTGTGGCTCTATGTAGCGTAGCTTACCGTAGTTTTATTTTTGGTCTCGTTCACCCAGACTTAATGTGTTGGTAATATCATTAAACTATACATAGATAGATATTGGTGGACATTTCACACAGCGTCATCTAGCCCGAAAGTAAGCTAAGCATAGCTTGTATCATGGGAACCAGATAACTGATAAAATACTAATATACTTTTTTTGTAAATACATACATATAATGCATATTAACACCCAGACACAGAACAAACGTCTACGTACGTCACATAAATGTTTGTCCTGGGTGGGAATCGAACCCACGACCTACAGCGCAGAAGGCAGGGTTACTACCAACTGAGCTGTGAGGCCAGTCAACTATTTATGTATGTGTTGCCCTCTTATCGTTAGGGATATTAGTAATCCCTTGTTTATTAAATACATTGTTGACATCTTGGTTGGAGCAGACGGATGGAGTGGCGGCGATTTAATTATGAATAATTGAAATTCAACTCAATATGCTCCTGCATAGGACAGTTTTTGATATATAACGCAATAAAAATACACTGAATAGTTCAGTTTCATATTTCTTACCATTATGAGTTTTTTTAAATACTTACCTACTGATTTCGTCATAACATCTACGAGCGCTGAAACCAATAATAATACACCCCTTTTTAGGTTTAAAAACAAAAATATAAAATAATTAATTACTCTATGGGTTGAACAAGGAAGCAATAGCAAAAATCAGTGAGAAAATCGGGTGAAAATCCTCACAACACGAGGAACCCAATGCGCGGTGTTAAGGCAAATACCCGATTAGTGAGCTATCACCCTCAACCTGAAATGCTTTCAGTATATAAAAAAGTATATTATACAAAACTTAGAATATAGCTTGTTCTCTTTCATTGAAACACATCGCACTGCTCTACTGGTCGTCCCAGGAACCTGAAATATTAAGAGTGTTATCCTACAGAATACTTCGAAAAGTCTTTTGTAAATTCGACATCAGAGAGCCAAATAAGAGGTGTAATATAATTAACTACGCAGTCCACAAAGACAAAACCGTGAAGTAATGCCTTGTTATAATGGAAATTGATTTCTGTAAGTTTTTCTCGTCAACAAATTGACAAGTTCGGGACACGTAATCCTGAATATAGAAACTCGTCTCTCGGCTACTTGGAACTTTGATTAGGGCGATGCTGCGTCCGAACTTCCAATACCGAGGGACGCCTGTGATCAGCTTGGGAACTTGTTACCGACGTTACTAGTGGCAGATGATTATCCAGCTTAAGGGCTTTACGGCGAAGTGTTATGCTTAATTTACACGAGATTAGAGCTTTATGTGCAGTTCAGCATAATAAAAATATTATTTATTGATGTTAGAAGTAATGTAATGTGAGATTTATTGTTTAAGATAAACCACTCATAAAACCTACAAGATGCAGCTTGCATCCTTTAAGTTCATAATGGCAATGTACTAGTTTTTGTTAGTTACGAGTTTAACACGGCCCTATAATACGAAACCTTTAAATATGCTGAATTTGTCAAATACTAAAGCAACTCTGTGGTTTGAAGGTGGAATGTCACATGTGCCTGTAGTTTAACCGGCAACTTCACCTTTCAAACGGGAATACAAGAACGCGAATGTGTTACTGCTTGGCGACAGAAATGGTTAGGTATAGTACTTACGACTCACTAGGTAGGTAGGTATGTATATTTCTTACCGATATCTTTAATGCCAGTTGGATCAGAAAAGGAGTTACTTTATTGCTGTCCTTCAGAGTGTAATAAATTATTTATTGGAAATAAATACTATCGATCTTATCTTCAAATTAAAAAAAACATTTGAATTCCCCGCACTGCTACTCCTACTCTTTTAAAAAGAGCAATTCTTTAGCCTTTATGTTGCCAGTCAAACACGCAAGGCGCTATGTCAATACCCATTATGGTATTTATTAGTTGTTGCCGAGAATGTAATAACCATGCTATATGAAATGGGTCCTCACCTACTTAGGTAGAGCTAGACCCAAGTCATATCGTATACGGCCGGAACACTGAGACGTGAGGTGGAATATCTCAAATACTTGTAGTTTCAGTAAGCCCGCTAAGGTGAATTATATAAGGCGGAAATTTTTCCACAAACTTGAATTTCTTACATAGGTGCCAAAGAAGCACGGAAAATCGTCTCTAAAAAATCTGTATAAATTAACTTCCCGAAATAAAGAAGCCTCGTAGTAGAATCGTGGTAGTCCGTTTTAAAAAATCTAATTTTATATCTTGTGTACCTAATCCTGATCGTAAAACCAAAAACATAATTTGGATTCCAGAAAGACCCCTTCCATCTCGATCCTCATTTATTAGTAGTATACAAAAATACTGGACTCCTCTCTAATTTACTTTCGTTTCAATTTTCATTTCAGTATAACCCTGAGTAATTACTCTGCTGTTATTTATTCTGATACAAGATCCCTTGAACAGTGACCTGCCATCTCTCGTTATTTGAATAAATTCAAATTTTGTTCTGGTACCAAAAATTTACTTAAAAATTAATTTTGTTTACTCGAAAACGTATTAAATTGTAAAAAAACATGGAGATTGCCAAACTTTATCAGCGTTACTGCTGTTTTTTTGTTTATTTTTTTAACCCTAAGTTTTGAGCTACTAACTCTTTTGCTTAAAAGTAAGTAAACCAATATCTTCACATTGCGGTAAGATTAAACCGACATTGCTTAACAGTTTAACTCAATAACAAATATTTACTAGATAATCTAGCAAGATATCTACCTGCGTTTAAAATAATTAACAAATTAATTAATGAATAGGCCACTATTTAAAGGGATCTTGGACTAATGCCTCGTTTTTGCTTCCAAGGGTCACATTTTTAATCTCCCAGGAAATTAATTTTAATTGCGCCCACGTCAAAGGTCAAGGGCAGCGTGGGATAAAGTCGATAGTCGTAAGTCTCACTCCAACAGTATCGCTCACTGTATTTAGCTCACTTCATTAGAGTATGCCCGAAGTGAGAGGAATAGAATGCAGTGATGAATGACTACTTTATATTATTTTATTTTATTTTATTATATTATTATTTTCCAAAACCGAAAAGAATAAATCTAATATTTCCGAATCCAGCTCAGTAAAAAGGCCTTAATAACCCTTAGTAACCCCATTTTCGATGTCTATTGTTATTAACTAGTTCTGCGGAATGGAACATAAGGGGGACACCGACAGTATTCTAGCATGTAACATTGTTATGTCACACTACACTACCCGACATTTTACTCCATATGTAATGAATTGGTTCAGTTGAGCTATCTATAGAAAGTTGGAAATTGTCCTTAGATAGTTCAACTCGTTTCAATGTATTTTGTATTTTGCCTTTCTAAATTACTATAATGTAATGTAAATATATTTTTCTCCATATGTCAGTAATCTCGCTCTCTCAATCTTTTCATTGATCCAGTATTTAAATCAATCCTGTGACTAATAATCATATAATATATTATAATATTGGTGAACAATTCACACAGCGCCATCTAGCCCCACAGTAAGCTAAGCATAGCTTGTATCATGGGAACCAGACTACTGATATAATACTTATATACTCTTTTTAAATACCTACATATAATACATTTGAACACCCACACACAGAACACGCATCTATGCTCGTCACACAAATGTTTGTTCTGGGTGGGAATCGAACCCACTACCTACAGCGCAGAAGGCAGCGTCACTGCCAACTGAGCTGTAAGGCTAGTCACAAGAATGGAATGGCTCAATATGATTGTAATAATGGTCTAGATGCTTATTTGTCGTACCGCTCCTTGTTGCATCGCCGAGCGAACAGTAAAGAAGTAATTGAAAGTGAAATTAAATGTAACTGAAAGTGTCTCATACAATCACCTCACTTGATGTCCATCACACCATTACTGATGCAATCGCTCTTTCCGCTTACATACTGACTAGTACGTATTATAGTAAATAAAATAAAATTTTATGGTTGAAAATATTCCATTATTTAACCAGCATATTCTTCAGATTGGGTCCCAGCAAAGTACATATCATATCGTGGCAGAAATATTTATAGAGGCAGTATTCAGAGGATGAAATCAGCCAAAGTACCAACTATCTTTCATGTTTCTATCACCCCTCTCCCAATTATTACATCACTAACCCTTTGCATGGGACCCGATCCTATAATATCTAGATATAGGTCTCATATTATTTTGTGCAAGAAAGTCAGAAAGTCAGTAAGAAAGTCTCTGCAAATTTATTTTATATTTTATTCGCACTATAATGGAGACAAAACTACAAAGCAAGCATAAATTGCATCCAACTTTGTAGGTGTAATTTGCAAGATTGCACGTTGTCAGGTTTTAGAGGTTGCTGTGAGTGAGTACTATCACTTTTAGTGGCAGTTATATGACAGCAATCTACCACGCTATAGTCCGCAGAACTTTAGCATCGAAGATAACATCCCGTCGTGGCATAAAAACGATTTGACATAAAGTATCTTGAACGACTGGTAAAGATACCTTAAATTATATTGAGTGTAATACAGTAAAAGCTTTTATGTTTTCCAGTGTGTAAATCAAGGTAGGGGTAAAACTAGGGTCGGGCTGTTTGGTAGTAATAGGCACCAAACTTAGCATAAGAAGGTACGCGTTGTCTCGTAATAACTGAATTCAAATGCAAGGTGGTAGGGTAAATGGTCTTCTAAATAGGTGCTAAAGGCTATTTGTTAATCTATTGCCATATTAAGGCAGCTCACTTTAGTCCGTTCTGAAGCCTGTCGTTTCGTGGCGACACTATGAGCGACGTAATCGCTTAACATTGGGTGACGAGCAATTAAACCCAATCTTGAGTGTTAAAAAAATATAGTTATACAGTTATTCGCTAATAATATCCTTTGTTAACCTTTTTTGCTGCGGTGGCTTTGAATAAAAGGACATTTTTATCCTCCTAGAAAGATTTATTGGAGTTTACTCCTTAAGAATCTATTTAATTTAAATCCCCCGGTATAAAAATATTATGGGTAGTAAAATCGAGTGTTAACGAAAACGTTATGACAAATTTTATCTTATGCTTTGCACAAACTCCAGTCGTGCAAAAATATTTTCTTTTTAAAATAATTAATCTAGCCCTTTAAATTATAGGTCAAAATTATTCTTTCAAAGCTTTCAGTTGTGAGTGAGTGCTTAAATTTCTCCCAAGATAAAACAAACGCTATAAATGTAAGAACCGCAGTGTTCTACTTTTAGCCCTCTTTTATCACGATCACAATTTTTCTTAAGTTACAATTGAAACAACGATTATTTTTATCATTTTACTTATAAAATTATACTAAATGGCTTCTTACTAATCAAGTAAGATACGTGACACGCGATTACATTCATTTCACTTTCAAATAGATCGCTTTGGTCTGATAATCACGCATTGTCCACATTCCATCACCCATTTCACCTAACATGGTCTGTTTTACAAGTTTACAAATATTGCAACTCCAATAGTTAATGAGCCATTTGTAAACTAGTAAGTTAGCCTCGATTTATTACTTAATTAATTTAATTAATAGTTGAAGTTCAAACTTGATTTCGAAATGTTAAGCACTTCTCTCTTTCATATTGAATTTAGGCTTTAAATGTAGACTGAGTTATGTTTTACATTAGTCAAAAGAAAACTGAGTACTTGCCAAAATTAAAACTAACCACAAGACTAGAATGTATAAATTATTGTAATTCAATTAATTATTGCCAATAAATCAAGGTACGGTTACAGGCAAAAACATTTGTGGATCGCCCAATTTTGGCTCAAATCGGATGTTCACTTTTGTATCGCCATCCCCAACTTCGAGAAAGCTGTTCCAATCCAGCATCCAGTAGAAGCCGTTCTTTCTCGGTGGAGGCAGTTCGGAGTCCCCTGGTTCAGGAGGTAGAGCACCTCCGAAAGAGTCTTCGAGATCAGCTATGGATGCGCCTGAATCAGTATCAGCCGATGCTGAGGAGTCAGCTACTTTTGGTGTTTCACTTGATGAAGTTTTCGACTCCTCCGTCGTTGATGCTTGAGTTGTAGTTGTCTCTGCGGATGCATTGACTTGTCTTTTACTCTGATCACTTTCTGAAACAATTTTTGTTTCTTCAATAGGGCTTAGTCCTTTATTCAAAGGAATAACTTTGACTGATTCGTAATCTATTGGTTCAAAATTGGGAGGTAACAGGTCACTGCCTTTTGAATTTGGCATTGCTAATGGGTAAATGGTCTCTTTAGTTTCCGATGATGAAGTGTCCAGTTCAAATGGGTACTCAGGACGAAGTGGTTCGTATAAAAAGTTATTTGTTGAGACGCCGGCTCCTTCGCTTGATTTGTCTTCGGTTGGTGAAATTAAGTCATACGTGAGAAGAATATTTTCTGGCAGCTGAATTGATCCATCGACGACTTTAGCTGGAGGCAGAGGCTTGAAACCGTCTAGCGGCAACAAGAAATGGTCTTTTCCTGGTTGACCTTTCAAGCCATGTGCATCAAGGAATGCTTGTAGTTCAGCAGGAAAATCTTCTTGTTTCTTTTTTTCTGCCACTTTAGCGTTATTAGTTAAGGCGGCTTGTATTTTATTTGCACTTAAGATTTTAACGGGCTTCGGAGTTATATCTGACAGGGGCACTCTTTCGACTCTTGGTGGTCTAGTGTAGAGTTCTTGCAAAGATGAACCATCTCGTGGTGTATAAGGTAGCACAACCATTAGTGATGGTTCTCTTTTGGTCGTTATTTCAGGAGTCGATGGAGACGACGCAGCAAATAGATCTTGATTGCTATTTATCACAATATTTCCATTTGCTTCTGTTTCAGGTGTTATTTCGTTTTCGAAGGTACTGTATGGTGTTGTCTTAATTTCCGTACTTTCATAAGAAACAGAAGTGCTTTTCGCATCTTCGGCTCGTATATCGTTGAGGAGACCTAAAATCTCTTCTCTAGATAGTCTTGGCAATAAAGTGTTTGTTTTCAGTATGCTCTGGACTTGCCGAACTGTTTTTTCTACGTCCACAGCAGCACTAGTAGTTGTCACTAAGAGCACTGCTGCCAGGCAGCACTGGAGCAAGTACATTTCCTGTAACAAGGAAAATTGAAATTATTACACACGTTTGATACAGACGCAAAGTAAAACTTGTTGCTCTATTTAACTTTCTGGATACCATTTATAAGGAAACCATGACAAATGGTCTGGATAACTGAGTGTTACAGTGGTACCAGTACGAGTATATGGTGGTATTCAACGTGTAATAAATAGCTGCAACAATTAAATGACACTATGGAACTAAGAACAATTAACCGTAATATCTAGTACGCGTCCTATGATGTAGGAAACGAGAATTCGTATCTTTCACACATAATTCCTAGTAACATCGATATTATCTATATACGATTTCTGAAGGAAGTCGAGTTGGATGACGCTATAATCGTAATTTCCCAACTTTGGATAGAAAATACGGAGGTTTTGGGAAGTTGGTGTCTGGCCAACGCAGAGTGAAATATTTTTTGCTTGGATAGAGGTGCATAATATATTGAGATATACACTTGGTGAATGCAACGTTAGCAATTATAAGGAAATGAATTACGAACCGGCAGATTGGCTCTATAATAGCTCTACTGGGCTAGAGGTATGCTTTGTTCTAAAATGCAGTAGTTGTGCATAATTAATTAATCCACTAACTAATGTAAGATTAGGTATTTATCCTGAAATGAATCTGTACGAATACATATTGTATTAGGACTACATTGAACTGAGTAGAATTATATGGATTTTAAAACTCCGATCGACTAGGCTGTGTGTAAGTTTTATACCCGCGCGAGTTTTCTTTTAAGTTTTCAGGATAAATTTAAAACCTATGTTAATAACGTTTATTCCTTATCACTTCAAAGATGTACAACAAAAATCCTAACATGCGATTCCTCCAGCTATTTGTTTAATGTGTTATCTACAGTGGCTGCATAGAACGCTTCGTTTCGTACCTCTGTGACCAGGAAGTTGGTATCAGCTAAAACTTTTGATTACCGATCAGGTCTGCGGCACACGTGTAATGACTCGAAGATAAGCAGATTCCCACCAGGTAGGTACGGGACACTGAATAATGAGGATATACCGATACAAGACTCATTTGGAAACTTGAAATAAATACGTTGGTACGTGGATAGATAGATGAACTCTTTATCGCACGTAACACCAATTAAATAATAATATTATTTACTACAAGCGTCACTTATTACAAATATTTCTACATAGTTGTCAGTGTATCGAAAACCTGTAGGGATAACATAGGTACCGAAACTAGAAAAACCTGAAAAATATAAAGTACAGAACATTTATCTAAATCTTTTACCTTAACGTGGCATTGCAACGCATGTCGGGTACAGCTAGTATGTATATATATTCCTTATATACTTATACAATATAAAATTACTGTTATGGATGTAAATCTGCAATCTTTTGGGTACTACGAGAACAATAGTTAATGCTCGTATTCACAGATCATTAAACAGTTCATACATGGACTGTGTCACGTAACACTTTCATAAGAGGGGTCGCCGTTCAAACTCTGTGCAACACTCATTTATAACAGAATATAGACGTTGTTGTATTGGTCATAGATTCCATAATGGCTTACGTACATAGAATACTCTCAAAGGTCACTTGATGGTTTCAGGTTGATTTTTAGCATCAATTTTGTTGCAGAGTATTGCACAGATTCGTACATATTGAAGGATCTGTACATAAGTACTATTCATTAATTACTTTTTTATAATCTGTTTATATCAATTTCTGAAGACAGCCATTAAAAACTATAAATATCTGTTTTTTTTTTGTTACTTTTATTATTTTCGACTAGCGTCACTGCTCCGCTGGTAGTAACCCTGCCTTCTGCTTTGTAGGTCGTGGGTTCGATTCGCACCCAGTTCAAACATTTTTGGAACGAACATAGATATTTGTCTGTGTCTGGGTGTTGATATGTATTATATGTACCTATGTAGTTACAAAATAAAAGTATATAAGTGTTATATCAGTTGTCTGGTTCCCATGATACAAGCTATGCTTAGCTTACTTTGGGGCTAGATGGCGCTGTGTGAAATGTCCACCAATATTCATTTATTTATAATTATCGCCATAAACTGTTTTACATAATATAATATACAAAATGTGCTATTCAATCAATTGATAAATAGCATTAGTCATTTTGTATGAAATTAAAGTTTTTGAGTGTAAGATATCGCCTATATTATGAACCGTGCCTTTTGTGTGTTATTATACAACGAAGAAAGCTCGAAACAACTTTTTAAACTGATACCACTCTCACAATTTGTCTATCGTACCTCTAGGAATCAATATAAGGCTGTCCACACATATAGAACCTTGGGAAGCTTCACGAGACATTTTCTACCCCGCATTTGTGGGCCGTGGACGCCTTTACAAATATGACATGGGCAGCTTCTAGAGCCATATAAGGAGAAATCTCTAGGGTAGGCAACGCATCAGTAATACTCAAACGTTTATTTATCTAAATAAATATAAAAATTAATATTCTTTCAAACTTGCCAATAGAATCTAATTGAATGTCTCGTGTTTCATTAGTGTATGTTACCGTGTCAAGGTGATTCTCATGATAGACACGTTGAGCTTATATACCTACTAGTACATAGTATAAATATACCTTTATACGTACTATTAGCATATTGACGTCATTAGAGGCTAGATTGCATAGGTCCAATGCCAAAGGAAAACAACTATAAACGATGGCCCCCAATCGATTTTTCTGAGGGTACCCACCACAAAATCTTTACATAGTATAATACAAAGTCGCTCCCGCTGTCTGTACGCTTAGATCTTTTAAACTAAGCAACGGATTTTTATGCAGTTTTCAGCAATAGATAGAGTGATTCAAGAGAAAGGTTTATACGTAAAGTTTAATATTGTTTTTATTAATTTGTTAAAATATGAAGATAATTGTTCAAGATGTCGGAAGAAATTAAGTCGACTGGGAGCTTTACTGGCGTACACCGCATACACTGGCGTAAAACAATAGAGTATTCCTTATTAAATTATATTAGACCATCGTCTTCTTTATTAAGGCGTATAATGTTCTGCTACCCGTGCGAAGACTGGGCGGGTTGCTAGTCTGTACAAATAAATAAAATTGGAGTGTCTGTTTGTAATATTAAAATAACCGCTTTTTACTAAGTACATATGGATGTATACACGGTACATATAGCAAAACAACATTTTTTACTTCCTTATTAAATTATATTAGACCATCGTCTTCTTTATTAAGGCGTATAATGTTCTGCTACCCGTGCGAAGACTGGGCGGGTTGCTAGTCTGTACAAATAAATAAAATTGGAGTGTCTGTTTGTAATATTAAAATAACCGCTTTTTACTAAGTGCATATGGATGTATACACGGTACATATAGCAAAACAACATTTTTTACAATTTTTGTCTGTCTGTCTGTTTGTTCCGGCTAATCTCTGAAATGGCTGGACGGGATTTTGTCGGGACTTTCACTGGCAGATAGCTGATGTAACAAGGAGTAACTTAGGCTACTTTACCGAGGGGTAAAATAAGGGTGCGTGATAAAATTGTATTTCACGCGGACGAAGTCGCGGGCAACAGCTAGTACATAAAATAGATATACCTCGGCCTGGGATCATGGCCGGGGTCCGGCGTACATGCATGTTAGCCACGAAGTACCGCAACCCACAAACTACAAGCGATCATGTAAATATTCATATTGGTGTACCTAAAATTCATAAGATAAACATACGGAAATTTTATCTTAACCTCGGAACACTCTGTCCATAGAAAATTAATAGTTTCCCAGAATGGGAAGCGATTACGCAATTCCATTTCCCAGAATCGTACAATCGCTGGAGCGACTTTGTGCTTGGGGGAGATGAACGAGCGCCTTTGAAACGAACTTTTACCATGTGAAAGATTTAAAAACATAATTTAGGTCCTAGTGATATTCCTGGATTTGTTGCTACAGTAAAGAATAATTAAATATAAAATGAATAAATAAATTGACTTGGCAATAAACAACCAAATTCAATATATAGGTAAGGTAATATGTATTACTTGTGAGATACATTGTGTTTTTAATAAAAAAATGTTTTCATGCGATGGCCAAGTCAATTTATTCAAAACATAAAATATTTTTAATATTGATATAGTCATTATACGATGTTGTTAGGTTAGCTAATTACGTAATAACTTAAGACAGATGGATCTTTAAGTAGGGACTGAACAAATTGACCGACTTCGTAATTATATGAATCTCACAACTTTTTACGATAGAAGAACTGAGTTGCGATACTTGTTTTTTTTGCTTTATATGTTTTTGATGGCATATATATACTTCATTAAATAACTTTGTAATAATGTTTTGCAATTTGAACATTATAATACTTGCTCGTATCTCTGAGGTACTTTGTCGACAAATTAAAAATTTAGTTGTCTTTTTGCTTTAATATATGCTCAAAGGAAAATTTCTAAAGTTACTTACAGCAGAGACAAAATTGCTTTCACCTTAACGATGCGAAGAATGCATCAAACCATTTTCACAGCATTCAATTTGTATAAGCCGGTACTTAATTCAGAATTTCCTTTGACATGAATATACTTTGATGTAACATTTATTTGGCAGGCAAAATATCACAAGCCCTCAAGAATATCGCGTAAGCCATTCAGTTAAGATTTATTTTTGCGTGAGTCATACAGTGATATAACATTCAGTGTAAAGTAGATAAGTTTTATTGCTTCCGGAGTGTCTATTCATTTCCTTTACGTAAAGTATTTACATTTTGGTTTGGTTAATATATTGTGTTTATCGGATGTGGCGCGGTTAATAGCTTCGTGTAAGGAACGCATCTCAGCCCCTTTAAAAGTGCTGCCGTCCTTTAACTAAAAGTCCGTTAAGCCCAAATTGTTGTTTTTGAGATAATATGTTCAGAGAACTATTTTTAATTCCTTTTAAATCCGTCACTTAACAGCCAACAATTTTGTTATATCTCCGGAACTAATTATAAGTTACAAACTTTTTTTAGACAGAAAGATGGAGAATTTTGAACTTTATCGCTTCCTATTAAAAGTCAAAATTGACTTTTTGAGGGTTAACGGATAACGGCTTTCTAGTTAAAGGACTGCAGAGGGACTAATCTGAAAGTGAAAATCTCTCGGTCAAGTCAAACGCGTGCTCGTTCAAGTGCGTGGCAAATATAACCTTTTGGCACTCTCCGGCCTGTATACCATTTTTATGCAAAAATAACAAATTTGTTAGTTCATGGAATACGATTGTAAACAGACCTTTCACCCGAGTTCATTCTCTTACGTGTCGAGTTTCATAAATTCCCTTCTTATTCTATATTGTATTGTATTGTATTGTATTCATTTATTCATCTTTCGACATAAATATATGCACTTAGATAAGTCTAATACAAAAGTAGAAATATTACACTAGAATTATTTTAAATTATCTGCAATAGCATCGTCTTAATGTAAATATAAAAAAAATAGGATTATTATTATCTACGCGTCAATACACATATTCTCACAAACATCAAACACACATCTATATAATATATATAAATATATTAATATTAAATACCAACATATAATTATAATAAAGCTACGAAGCGATAGATAGCAGATAGATCGTATTATTCTAAACAGTGTCCTATAGTGTTATGTATTATGTATATATAGTATGGGTAGATACAAATTGCCTCACATTATGCCAGTCAGCCGGACATAAAGATGG
The DNA here is from genome assembly GCA_947359385.1 of Chesias legatella. Taxonomy (NCBI): domain Eukaryota; kingdom Metazoa; phylum Arthropoda; class Insecta; order Lepidoptera; family Geometridae; genus Chesias; species Chesias legatella. Next base: position 10,215,036 of record OX375769.1, on the reverse strand, counting down.
AATATCTCATGTAACCTCCAAACCTTGGAGAAATTGATAAACAGCGACCGAAACTCGTGGAATCCTTGCCAGAAATCCAGTTCTGATAAAATCGCCGTTCGATGGAGCGCCCCAAACGGTTATGAGACGGTGTTTATCATAAAATAATTCGTTGGTTTTCTGAACCAGCGTCATTACACAACTCAGCCGGACTTTATGTTACGTGAAATGCCGATAAATGCGGGCTCCACGTAAGTATAATGTGCCTCGCACATAAGTAGTTAATTTTGTTTCATCTGACAGGCAAACCCTTCAAACCGAAACAACAAAAGTCCATTACTTTAATATAAATGCATTATACTTGTAGGCAATAACAGTACTGAATTTTGTCTAAAATTTCAGTTTCGGGTTAAGGTTTTAATTTGATTTTACTGATTTTTTTATTTTTAGTAGGTACAAGCCATAAATAAAGAAAAGAAAATAAAAATAATCCTTCTTTTCTGTTGTAAGTAAATCACAGAATAATTTTAAATAAATTATACATTACTTATTTATCACAGCTTCAGAGGTTTTGTGATACTGACAAATTGTGATGACAAAAACACTTAAAAATGAAAAGAACACAGCTGATACGGAAATTTTTTTTTGAGCTATCCAGTCTTTTATTAATCTAATTATTTCGTAAATGTTATTAGTATATATTTCATTGTTAACGTTAACGTTTCTTCTAATAATTATCCACGTCCGTCATACCAGGTCAAAAGCGAACACAAAGGCTGGTCATTTCAAAGCAAGTTGCACTGTATCGAATGGGCGTCAATTTCGACTGAAATTACAGAAGCATGCAACTTTCCATCTCAGTTCCCGGGTTGATGAATGAATACGACCACGGTGTGTATCACGGTGGATGCGCCCGGGTATTACAATTTTATGCATCACTTTACCTCGTAAAGTAGCCCATGAAACCTATAGTCTGTCACTTTTTCTACGGCCTTATTCGTTGGTCAAGTTTAGATGGCGTTAGAGGAGTCGAAGGCTACGTTACGGGGGCCATTTTGTGAATTCAAAAATGAAGGTAGAAAATTTTCTCAACAATAATCAATATTGGTAGAAAACCGATATATTTTGATTTTAATTTGAATGATTTGACATATCGCAAGATTTTTTGAAAACTTCAGGTAATCTTAAGATTAATTGAAAGTTTACGCTTTTACTGCAACAGAAATCTGGTATAAAATGTATATTTATAGTTCTAGGTTCTATGTTTCTTCTGATACCTAGTATAATAACCCATATAGGCCTTGCTTTCTTGGTGAGAGCAGTCCGTCTATCTATTATTGGTTTATGTCAAATGTATTCCAGGTTTTATTCCCTCTCCTCACAACTTGCAACAAGTTATATAACTTAGATATTCGTCTACTTAGGTATGAAAGAACTCATCCGTAACTCAGAGAACTGAATGTGTATCATTAGCTGGAAATTTAATCGGCCCACACGAGCACTTTAGTACTTGGTGGCCGAAATAGGTGGCAGTAACTTGTCCAACTTGAATCTTGTCTTTGATAATCTAATATTCTGTTAAAGGTTTCCTCAAGGTTTATGTTGACCGCTGACGTTTAATATGATTAATCATCAATAAATTCATAGATTAATCTAATTAAAATGATGAACCAACATTTATAAAGTTAATCTGCAATATATGAGCTAGGTTATTTATACATGTTCTGTTCTGTTCGCTTTGAAGAAAAATATATGAACGAGATTAATTTGATTTATGGTATGAACTGAAAGAAAAAGTTCCCAGCTCGCTGAGTTTAACACTGTGGGGTGTGATTTAGACGCATAAACATTCCACACATATTATGATGACATCTAATAACGTAGATTTCTAATACAATAAAACCTTAGAAACATCTGAAAGGAATCCTTTCTTTAAGTAATATTTTATCATTTAAGTGTACTATTATGACCGTTTCTTGATCCGGTATTGGCACCTTGCATTGGCACCTGTATTTGGCATCGTCGTATAATGGATCATAAGATCGTATGGACCGGATATCGTCACTTGAATTTGATGGGTCATCGATTTAATATGAATGTATACATAAAATGCTAACAAACATGCGTGTATGAAGTACACATTTTATGACGACGTCTGCTAAACGTAGATTTGTAATACAATGAAGACCTTGGAAACATCTAAAAGGAATCTTTTCACTTAAAGTAACTTCATCTCATTTACACTGTACTATTATGCAAGTTTCTTGATCCAGTATTGGCAATTCGTATTGGCACCTGTATTTGGCATCATCGTAAAATGGATCATATGTAGCGGATATCATCAAAGTTTGATGGCTAATCGATATAATACAGATAAAACGGGGTAAACTATGACTGATCTTGCGAAGTGACCAAGGCGTATATAAAATTGTGTCAATAATATTAGTAAGCCATCAAGGAGATATCTTTGTTTATTGTACTCTAAATGAATACTATACCTTTTTCAGTGGATAAAGTGACGCACGTCTGATGTTAAGGGCAATGGATACCTCAAAAGTATCTTCTAAACTGAAACGTATTATAACAATTTTTTCTGTTTTAAAGTCGTCCAGGCAGACATTATCGGACAACGCTTCATATCCTAGGATGTTAGATATTGATACTAATTTACGTCCTGACAATAAATGCTATTATATTTCTTCTATTTCTAATTAGACTGCACAAATAATTTAAGGTCAAATTTTAATGACGTCTATAAACGTACTACTGAAGTGTTTGAAATTATTTTTGGAATATTAATGCTTTGGTAAAATAAAAAGCCATAACTCTTGGTTTTAATAGTACGCTAACAATAGGTTATGAATGGATTGCGTCAGAGGTGAATGATTCCCGACAATGGAACGGTGAAAACGCATTGAATCCATTGTCATAGCGAATAGTACCTAGGTTTTATTAGAATTCATATGGAATTTTCTGGTGTTACGTTCTATTTTGAAAGAATTACTAACAAGGCATAGTTACAGAACTATCCATAATGACAGATTTGTATATGATTGTTTAATTGGTCATAATTATTTATGCATTAGCTGTCTATTATTATTATTATCTATGATTATGCTTTATATCTATTTTAGGGTAGAATTCCATCTGTAAAAAAGGCTGTGTTGCATAATATATTAAAGGCGTTTTATTCGTTAAATACTTATACTAATTTTTAGTCTCATTCCCAAACTATTTTATATATACATATAAATATGTTTTATTTATCTCGAAGAGCGATTCTAAGTAGCATTCCAAGTTTTTGGACTCTTAAAATATCATTACTTATACATTAGGAAAACAGGTGGCGTTAAAATATCCCAATACTGTACAAAACAGTTCCGAGACGAGTGAAAGGTGCCAACCTCGTAATAGTGTGAGAATATTTACCACGTTAACAATCGACATTGTTTTAATCGATAGAGCAAAAACCATTGCCGGTTGACTGGCATGCAGTCACTTAGTCATTGAGTGTTATGCATCAATGCCCAGTGTTTCAAATGATGTCGTTTTTGTGCAATCATGCGGTGTTGTAATTGAACGAATGGCAATGGTCATCATTATTTTCCATGCGCTTAGAAGTTGATATAGATAAAAGCCTGCTCATGGACACACTGGTTTTTTTGCTTGAGAGTTATTATGATAAGAATAATTATAAATTAATTAAACCCTAGCTAAATTTACTTTTTTTGGGTAAAATAGTACATGTCATAATAGTTTCCTATTAAATTGCATTTTTTAAATTTTAGTCCTCGGTCGTACTTTTTGCTCATAGTTAATACATTGCCGAGTAATTAACTTTTTTTTATTTCAAAAAACTATCGACAGTTATGGAATTGACGATAAATTTTGGTGTAGTAATGACCATTAAGTGTTATGACGGCGGGCGCGAATTTTCAAACGTTTGAAATCGCCGTATCTGTCCATAGATAAATGATATCTGAAATTGCAGGCGCATGAGACGTAACATCCCCTTCTCGGGGTGATCGACGCAACGCAATGCGACTTAGGTCATCTGATACTTTGGTGGAGAGGACTTGAGTCGCACTGCTGTTGTCTATGGGCGGTTACCACTTAACATCAGGTGGGCCGTCAGTTCGTTCCGCCACATGAATAAGATATGGAAAATATATATATCTGTGCCACAGTGAAGTGGCTTATTGTGGGATGGAAGCAGTAGGTCCTGGGTGGAGTAGAGTGCGATATTTCTGACCGTTCCTAAACGCTCGTTACGGTCACATCGAGAGGAGACCCAACACAGAAAATGAAAATATTACTTTCAATTCCGTGGATAGAAGGTAAGTATCTACTCTGTTTTTTATTAATTCTGTGTACTCCATCTCGCGTATTTAATACCTCCAATCCTAGAATCGTACTCTACAATAAAAAAAAAGTCTATGGTTGACAGCTGTCAACTGAAGACTATTGAACAATGATTTGCAGCGCACTGTCGCCATCTAGCCACACAAGACTAGCAACCGTTCACTCACTGTGTGCAATAGCTTGAGCTACTCGTGACTACTTTATTCAGTATTTAAACTATCGTTCAACCCCTGAACGCTCGTCTAACCGCCGATAGTGTAAATGGGAGGTTCGTGCTGATCGGCGAACTATCCACAGACTAAAGTGTGTATTTTAGATTTGAACCATCCATAAAGTAAATTGAATCTAGTGGTTCAGGAAGATTTGCCAGCTTTCCGCGTTTATATGATCTTAATTGACCGTCTAGTAGGTATATTGTTTGCAGATGCCGTTTTAAGATTACCAATTTTCATAAGTCGCACCCGTACATTTCACACAGCGCCATCTAGCCGCAAACTAGGCTAAGCACAGCTTATGGTACTATGGTAACCGGATGACTGATAGAATACTTATATACTTTTTGTAAATAAATAAATAATAAAATAAATATTGGTGGACATTCCACACAGCGCCATCTAGCCCCAAAAGCAAGCTCATGTATCATGGGAACCAGACAACTGATATATAATACATATTTATGTTTTTTAACAAACATCTATATTCGTCATACAAAATTGTTTGTCCTGGGAATCGAACTCACGACCTACAGCATGGAAGGCAGGGTTACTACCAACTAAGCTGTGAAGCCTGTGATGTGCGTGTATCAAATTATCACAAGACCATCTCTACATGATCTTTAACTATTCAGAAGGCTGTACAGGATGTATGTATGTCACAGAGCCATTATAGTATGAATGGGCACACACTGCCAACATGCCGTATCGGCTACAAGGCCTGCAAACATCGGAATCTCGTAAAGTACAGCCTCCGATGTGCCAACACCCTTTTGCTGAAAGGATAATGAATGATGATGAAATTTCGTAATTCAAACGAAGACATTAAGGCATATCACTAATATAGTTTAATAATTCTAATGACAGGCCTCACAGCTCAGTTGGTAGTAAATCTGTTTTCTGCGCTGTAGGTCGTGGGTTTAATTCAAAGAGAGCTTCTAATTTTTGTTCCTTTAGATAATGTAGGGAAATTAAGCTAATACAATGATATCATTAAGTTTAGCTATTAAATTCATTGTGTCCTTTGGAACGGTATAAAAAGTCAAGTTTTTTAATTAAGTTTGCAAGAATTGGTTCGCATAACTTTTAACGAGGTTTTAAACGAGGCGCCATTGAAATGAAAATTCGCAATCTGTACCCAATAATTCGACGATAATCACTAAATATTCAAAGCGTCCTCGGTGGTCAAAAAGGAGACTAGAGAGAGGGAGAGACTTTCATAGGTCCCTGACCAAGACGTAGGTCAAAATCCTTGCAGTTAATACATATTTTTATTCTTCGGGTTCTACTTATATCCAACGATTAAAAACATTAAAGTTATTTAAACGAGTAAGAAAACTGCATTTACAGCGAGCAATATAGATAGTAAAATATTTTGTACATCACTTTGTGACTCCAATATTGCGCTGAGAAATCGATTTGGGATGCGGTTACGAAATCATTTGCCAATATTAATACACTAAGAAATGTTTTGCATTTGTGAACGGTTCATTGGGACACGTTTTGTGGCGCTACCCTCAATATATCATATTGTGAACTGAGGTATTACAGCAGTATACGTTCTTTTTTATGTTTGGTCTTAATATTTGTACTAAATAATATTAAATTAATAATTAAATAATAATAACGAGTCATGATTTCATTTTCACAAAATGAATTACGTATTTATTTCACGACTTGCAATTGAGTATCACGTTTGTGCAGTAACTGTTTATTTTAGTTAAAATCATTGTATCGGTGCGCGGTTACATAAATAAACCCTCATTATGTTTGTTATTGTGGTTTTGTTGCACTTGAATCACAACTCGTATGATATTGATCAAATAATACAACAAATTTGTTTATGTTAAAATAATATCCCAGTTAAATTCACTTTATAGTTTTTATACAAAAAAAAATACAGGCACAAGAGATACTTATTTGGAGATAGATTAGAGAGATATTATTTATTCTCAAAACAAGCAATGTTATCATAAGTGAGCATCCCTTGAGTCGAGGAAATTTTTCAGACACCCAATACCCCGAAGTCCGTCATATCAGTTTCTTTTTTATGATTATATAGTTACCGAACGAGCCGACGGTCTACCTGGTGTTAAGTGGTAACATCTACCGATAACAACCGATGTGACTTGGGTTCTCTCCTACCAGGTACGACGAGGCCTAAGTCGCATCGCATGCGCCCGTAACTGTGAGACGTGTAGGTGGAATGTTTCATTTGTTGTAATTTCACCGGCAACCACTTGTTTCAAACGGGAACCCAGTGACGCGAATGCGTTACTGCTTGGCGGCAGAAATGGGCATGGTGGCTGTACTTCCCCGGACGAGCTTGGCGTGAGTTTTACTACTCTTAAATATGGGTAAATAAATATTGGTCTTCAAACCTTAACTGTTGTAAATTCTGACAGGAAACAAGTTCGTGAATGGATCCCATTCTCTATGATATAGAGAATGGGATCCATTCACGAACTTGTTAGCAACCATCTTGATTTCCTTCTTTCGGTATCCGACAAATTATTTTACCCTTCAACCAAACAGAATCGTAATTATTTATATGAACACCTTCACTCGGTAGTAGAAGGTCATATTTTATAAAAATTTCATTATAGTATCGTCAAGTACAGCAAAAAATCGCCATTTGTCTCTTGGTCCCATATTTACAATCTTACTTGACGACACAGGCCTAGCATTGATATACCTAAACGTAGGTTCAATTTCGCATGTCAATCCCACAGCAATTTAATCAATCATGGTCCAGTCCGCTTGTTTCGTATCGATAAGCTCTTTGACATAAATAGAATAAGTTTAATAAATATATACATGCCTAATTCAAGAGAGTATATGCCGCTTTATTATTGATTACTTACTTCTGCTAGCGTCGCTTTAGCGAATTTAAATAATATTAATTATCTGAATTAAAAAGTCTCAAGGTCGATTTAGCTTTCTATTACTGAAATAGTTGTTAGAAACGATTAATTAGATCGAGATTTATACCCTCTAGGTACTGAAACTTTCACCCCAATAGAGGGTATAATATACTTTGAATAAGCGCCAAACTTGGCAATAAATACTTGTGACCTTGTTATTTTTAATTTGAATTAGCGAATGTTATACACTCGCTATAATTGAAGAATGAAATGGAAATAAAGTTTCCTTTACCTCTTTCTGATATAAGCGTAGACAAGATTGCGAATAAAAACCTCTCGATTCAAGCATCCATTAAGGTCAAACACTATAGTCACTCTTAAACACAGATGTGTAATATAATTATTTACCCGCTGTGAATAAGTAATACCACGGGAACAATCCATTTTTCAGAGATCAAAGTAGCTTATGTGTTAATTCAGGATACAAGCTATCTTGGCACCAAATTTCATCCAAATCCATTCAGCCGTTTGAGCGTGGATGACTAACAAACATCCATACAAACTTTCACGTTTATAATATTAGTAGGATTTAAATTTATATTATACATAATAATAATCCGACAACGATATACACACCACACATTCAAAAACTGTCAATGACGTCACAAATCTTAATCGCTATATGTATAAATAAAAAAATCTCGACGTACCGTTAAATGTAATCCAATCGGACACAACACGACACAGTCACAAGTAGACTGGGCAGCAGCGGCAGTCGCTGCCACCACCACTGCATGCAATGAAGGGCGACCGATGTTACTACACTGCATCTCATTATACAATAATTCAACATTCTTTCACCGTCGTTAACGTATGCGTTTCATTAGTCATCCCTTTTGAACTTAATTAGGGTGAACAAGGTGTTTAGAATAGATCTAAGTACTCAGTTTACAAGAAACGTGCTCGCGAAAAAAGGAAGCCCTCCATTAGGGGTTTCTTGGCTGTTCTCCCCATGGTCGGATAGGGTTTGAACAGGCGTCAAACTTAGCGATTAGTACGCGTGAATTCTATGGAAATATTTTTTACTTTGACTTTGAAATAGTGTACCTACTAATGTTCCATTATCAAAATGCTTTCGAATGTTTTATTATTTTCGTAATGGTTAATCTGCTGATTATATTTTTAAGTTTAAAATCGCGGGTTCATTATGGATTGAATCAGTTAACTAATCATTAAACTTCTTATCAGTCAAATAATCTTTATTAAGGGTTAAATAATATCTACGGCCCTTCTAAATTTCCCATCAGTTAAACACACAATTTGTTTTTTTACGTTACCTTCGATGATTCTTTGAAATGAAAGTAAAAAACAAATGTTTTTCATTTCAACTTTTTTTAAATCCAGTGACCTCTTGACTTACTTTCCCTGACCTTTTTAATTACCTATATCAAAATCAATAATCAAAATGTCTATTACTTCGTCTTTATTTCAGTTATATCAAATACAAAAACACGTCATATAATTCTGTGGTTCAGAACCGAGCTTAGGTACATTACCCTACTTTAGCCTGATAATAACAAAACTCGAATCAGACATTATGTATGCTGAATGACGCAACAAGCGGTTGCGCAACCAACCAGTGCAGATATAAGCAGAGAAAGTCGGGGGCAATGTCAATACGACGGAAGTCGGTTACGAAACGAGGAGGCATGCTCACACTTACACTTGTACTGGTTATATTATAGTGACGTGAAGTTCTCAGCAAAAGGTGACGGGTTCCGTTCCCACTGCGAGGTATAATTTTATTTTTTTATCTGTGATAGTAATGGATCGAACAGATTACCTACCTGATGTTAAGCGGTAGGCAATCTGTGCCCATGACACGACCCTTGTACTAAATGTAGATGTATCTAGAGGTAGTAACTAGTATGGGAAGAATGTCTTATGGCATTGACACATGAGAACTGAAGCTGGTTACTAAATAACCTACATCTCATGCATTTCATTTCAAACATAAACTTGTTATAATCAGTTTATTGTTTACAGCGATTAGTGACACGTCACAAACGAATGAGACGCACTAATGACGGGTTTGAATCTCGCTTGGGATTCGAAAATCCAAAGTTTTTTTCTTTTGAAATGTTTTTGATAGCAGTGGTGTAGAAAAATTATGTATTTTCATGTAATATAATTTTAAATAATATAATATTACTAATATTTCAATACTGAGCAGAAGTCTACCCCATTTATTTTAATGTTATGAGGTACACTGGTGTAAATGGATTTATACTGAATTCAAATTCAAAACTCTCCAAATGCGTTTTTCACCTTTACCGCGCCTTATAAATACTGTGAGCAATGTAGCAGTTATCAATTTTGCTCTCAGTTTTTTTTTTTAAACTGTTTCTGTATCGAAAATAACCGATAGTATCAATCAAACCTAGACTTGTTTGAAATTTAATTGGTACGAGTCGGACATGTTCGTTATTTCATTGATAGGTATACAATTCGTTCTGTATGTCTGGTACCTTTGGAATGATTTATTGGATGAAACAATTAGCTGATGAAATATTCATTAGTGGAAATAGGTACAATTTAGGGGTAATGAGCTCACCAATTTTCACTGAGGGTCTGCCTAATCATTCAGGGGAAAAGGCATCAACCAAACGTCATAAAAGTAAAATTAAGTCATTATTTCTAATGAAAATTTAAAGTCATTCTTACATTTTTCTTTGGTGCTTGTTATATTATGTTACTGTAGAAGAAAATAAGAATTATTTTGTAATAATAAATCCCCCTAGGAACCAACTTTATTCATAGAGTAGACAAACAGTATTTTTTGTTCTTGTCTGTCACTATTCTAAGAGCACGGATTGGGGTGAGAGACAAGAAAAAACGATTGAAGTTTGCTGTCCAAATATTCGCTTTCGGATTCTCATTAGCCGTTGAACTATTGCTATTTAATGAATGGTTTAAAATACCTTCTCTTTAGATATATCGGCTTGCAATAACCGTTAATACATAAATAGCACTGATTCATATATAAATACTTAAATGGTTATATCAATGGTTATTAACCGTTATTAATAAAAAGCACTGATTCATATATAATTACATATTTATATAAACGGTTATTAACGGTAAACCATAACGTTGACATGTCATATCAATATTTACTATAATTATTTTCATGTTGCGTGTCTCATCACGGTAACTGATTGCGTCCATTCCTCAGAAATGACTTCTCGTAAGCTTTGTAATGTGCTTTATGAATGAGAGCCTGACTATACATATTATTCCTTTGGTAAAACAACAGCGAGGTAGCCCAGTGGTAAATAATTCAAGAATCATCTTGGAGGTCGCTTGTTATAATCCAGACGTGAACTAATGAGCGTTTCGCTTGAGAAGCTTCAGTGCAATGAATAACAATAATATTATCATAATTATAGTGGACAATTCACACCTATATGTTCCACACATATAAATTTGTGCGTCCTCATCGTATTTTATTACAACCCAGTTAACTCAAAAGACTAGCAGCAACCAGTGTGCTCTGTCGCCAGTTTTTCCCTAATTTGTATTCAGTGTCGCGCGGCGCGCTGCAGCGAATCTGCGGTGGATTGCTCCATTATTACATGTTTGAATAATAAATATTGAATAATTCCATCCCGCCTATAAAACAGATTACTCAGACTTGATACTTACCTACTTAAGCGGGTATAAGACCGTTCAATATTCAACACGCGATATTCAGTCTTTAAATTTTGTTCAGAGTTATCAAGACTGCAGGAATGGTCTAACAGACACTTCAATCTTCAATCTGAAGAAGTGGGAGGTGTCTTTAATCTTATTAAACGATCTTATTAAACACAAAGAAAAATTACATAGTTTATTAGAAAATAATTACTTCAAGTATATTCAGATCTATTTAAATAGACTCAGGTAAGGTAACATCAGGTGGCTCGTCAGCACGTTTCGCCACCAGCATCACATAAAAAAGACATAAAATAAAATAAAAAGAGATGTTAAAAATAACATTTAACATTAAATTCCACTATGTGACATGTCTGTCATAGAATCGTCATAATAATATGGAGAGCCTGTTCTAACAGCGATCATCGCTAGGATGGTGTTGGAGTGTCCATAGATATATCATAGATATATATATGTATTCTAACAGTTGTCTGGTTCCCGTAGTAAAACCTATGCTTAGTTTGGGGCTAGATGGCGCTGTGTGAATTGTCCACCAATATTATTATTGATTTCTAATGCGTTTCCAACCAATCCCTGTGGATTTCCTAACTTAATATGGCGTGATAAGTCATCGAGTGTAGCGCACTAGGCACTACAGTTTGCAGTGACATTAGTATTCCCGGCACGCGTCCTCATTGCACGAGTTAATGCCTCGAGGCAACCGGGACGTGTGTGATTAGCCTAATCGGGTCTCTGTAGTGGTCAGTTATGATGTATAATCGTTAATACTGTCTGAGGAGAAAAAATCTTATAAATCCACAGGCAATACTTTTCCTAGATTCCAAAAAATTTGAGGGATGTAACGTCTAATTAGGTTTAGTTGATAGTTATTTATTAATAATCTTATTACAGATCATTATTTTTACATATACATACATAAGATTTTAGTTTACAATGGAAATTCGGAAATTATAAGTTCCAACCTAAGAATATATATTATATATATATATAATGTATAAATACCTAAGAAACAAAACATGGCGTGTATTCAGCGCACAGAAACACCAATTCAGAAAATCTATTGAGTGTTTGTAATTTTGACAATACGACCTTTACAATTAACTAGCGGCTGAATACTTGTAATCCAAATCCTTCCTCGTGAATCCGCCTATGTATCAGTGAAAACCATAGCCAAATCCTTGCATTTTTCTGAGACTGAGCTGCACATCGAAACCGACCGAAAAGGCAGCGGACTTAAATATGTTTTTATGTATGAGTAATAATATTCGAAAGATCGAAGCCTTGTCATTCTTGAGTGGTGAGCAGTATTACTAGCGAGTTGGAAATGCGTAAAAGAACTCGGAAAACGTGGATTTGTAGCAAGCTTAGAACGCCTTTTATTATTCGTAGGTACTCACTTCAAAGGCGTGTTTATTTGTTTATTCATAAAAAATACAAGGGTACTTTCAATTAAAAATAAAAATAGATATAATAATGTAATTTTAATTTTATTCTAATAACGTTAGGAATTACAAGTTTTATTATTTATTGGCACAGGATGGAGATAATAGTTATGAAACAAAGCAGTTTGAAACCGGTATGGACTCGATATGAATATTTACGTTAGAAATGTTACTCTTTTAAAATTTAGATCAGTCGTAAAGGTACGTACCAAAAATAACCATCGTGAAATAATCTAAGCTCTACTGAAATAAAGATATTTTGGCTATAAAATGTCTGAATCCTCACGTTATCGGAGCAAAGTTAGGCGTTAACTTCAGAGCTGAACTGAACAACGCACTTTGAAACCCGTAACCAGCATCCAGTAACAAATAACAGGCAATATTGAAGTTTATATTTCGTAGTGCACGTGAACAAATAATAAACAGAGAGTATACGCCATGAGGAATATATTTAGTTTTATAAATTGCTTTGGAGGAATCAGTGTTGTTGGTATGTATGTAGTACAATTAAAACTCACAAACCGTTAAATAATTAATGAATTAGGTGTTAAAAATTTTTTTTTTTTTTTTTTTTTTTTTATCTTGTTGCAATTCGATAGGTATGTAGATAGTTATTGCTAGTTACTGATAGGGGGTAAAAGAATGTACGCAACTAGCTACAAATTGGACTCAAATAAAAGGGCTCTGTTTCAAAATTTAAAACATTTGTTTTATAGTTTTTATACAAAAAATATTGGTACCTCTACTACTACCTCTGTACTGTAATTACCAAAGTAATATTACTTACATTTACTTGTATTTGTTAAAATTTAAATATACACTCACATGGAATCAGGCATGGGTCGGTTGGTTTAAATTACTTATTATTTAAAGGTTAATCACTGCTAAGCTTGATGCTACATGTGCCGCCGATACGTAAAGTTTGCAACGCGATAGCGCATCGATCAAGTTCCGCGTAGTTAGTAATAGGCCGCTGATGAAGCTCTACTGGAAATATTATTCGTGAAACTATGTAATTGGCAATATTTTACAGCTACAGAATAAAAGCATTTTCCACTTTTGATGGATCCATACTCAACGAACGGGACCTTTTGCTAAGCGTACCTACACCGTCTTAACCTACCTTTAGAAGGTGGTAACACTTGAACCAAATAAATAATGATTGACATTTTTTAAGATGTTTGCTTATGGTGTGATTTGTGATTAAAGAACTTTATTCTCAAAAGAAATAAATTTCACTCAATGAGAAATAATAAATTATAACTAATTACACAATGACCGAGTCGGATACAGAATCGATATAACAAAAATGATTGAGCTATTCACTATTTCAATGTGGTTCAATGGCTAAACTACAATTCAAATACAAAAAAAAAACCAAAATAATGATATATTTAACAAGTAAAAAGGAGTTCGTTGCTTCAAAATAAAAATGAGGTAGTCCGAATTTTTTTTAGTACGTACGCTCCAAGCGCGATCTGACCGAGCGCCGCGCCGCGCCGCGCCGCTGTACTTTGTACTGGCACACTGGGCCGGACTTAGGGTTGGGATAATACGTGTTTTTTAAGTTTGTTTTTGAAAACGTTAATATTATTAATTGATTTTATTTCCTTTGGCAGTGAATTATACATTTTGGCCCCAAATCAAAACAAATATTCTTTTTCCCGTAATTAGTTCGAATTTTTGGTAAATATAGGTTGTCCGAATTACGAAGTGCCTTCTTTCCCTGTTCCTTATTTGTTTTAAAACTCAATTGAGAATGTATGTGCCCTTCCAAGATTTTTTTAATTAAAATGCATGTATTATATAAATAAGACTGAGAAATATTCATAAATTTTGTTTCTTTGTATAACTTTTTAGTCGGTGTTAGGAAATCATAATTAAATAATAATTTTATAATTTTGTTTTGACTTATCTGTAAATCTTTAAGTGTTGTATTATAAGCACTGCCCCATATTTCCACCAGGTAGTCTAAGTGTGGCTTCACTAGCGTGAAATAAACAGTATATCGGACTGGGCGAGGGAGACACCGCACACAACCATACAACATACCTCGCAGGGAAGATAGCTTTTTCTTTATTTTGTCAGTGTGAGTTTTCCAAGTGAGGCCTCCGTCTAGTATTAGACCTAAATATTTTTCATCAGTTGATTGTTTTATTTTAATGTTATCAATTGTGAGAGGAGTGTAATGGTCAGTTTTTTTGTTTTTTGCTTTGAAAATCATATAGGATGTTTTGGAGATATTTATGGTCAACCATTTGTGTAAGGTATTTAAATCTGACTGAGCTCGTGGGATGACTTCATTTAGCGAATGCCCGAAGTAAAATAAGCAGGTGTCATCAGCATAAAGTGATATGTGTCCATTCAATTTTAGCTCAGTAATGTTATTGATATAAATCAAAAAAAGGAGTGGTCCTAATATTGACCCCTGGGGGACTCCGTAAGTGATGAGTTGAGGTGAACTTTCATAAACGCCAATTTTGACAATTTGAGATCGATTACTGAGGTAACTTTTAAATATATCTAATGCTTTGTCAGTGATTCCTATTTCTGATAGCTTGTTTAGTAGCAAAGGGTGGCTTACCGTATCAAACGCCTTTTTCAGGTCAATAAAGATTCCAATAGCAACCTTCTTTGTGTCAATGTTAACTTTTATTTTGGTAACTAAGTCTATCGTAGCTGATAGTGTACTTGATCTGGGTCGAAAGCCATATTGACGTTTTGTAAGGAAGTTGATTTGTTCTAGGTAACTATTAAGGCGGTTATATATAATTTTTTCGAAGATTTTGGATATTACTGGTAGAACAGAGATGGGACGATAGTTACTAGGGTCTGTTTTCTAACTGTTCCTAACAGCTTCAAAGAAGATAAAGAGTTCCCAATTTTTTGTTGTTGCTCTATCGTAAAAACGGTATTTCTTTGCAGCGTCTACGGGATGTGTTTATAATACGCCACGTTGCAAACTCTAAAGTGTAACAACGTGTAATAAAACTGGCTAAGTGTGAGTCAGCCTCGCGACAATTATTCTGAAGTGATTAAAAAATAATGAAGACATTAGACAGACGCTGAAAACAACCTGTACGGTGTGGTACTGCGGTACTATGCGGTGCCATAATTAGTAACGTTTATTTCATTTTTATTCAACGATATCTACAAACTCTGGTGTTGCTGGTAACATTTCACAGAATTAAAAAAAAACTATATTAACGAGTCTGGACAAATTGAACTTGTCCAAACTCGTTAACTTATTTTCTTAGAAAACATTTGTTCTGCACTCGCAATTACATTTTCAGTTATTTGTTCAAGTCAGACCAACATATGAAAAAGTCAAAAGAAAATTATAAAATTAATGAGTCATTGTCTTTGTTTAAAGTATCACAATTTGCTGAACTTCGTGCACAGGCTTGTGAACTTCAATAGAATAGTTCGTTCGTTAATTTTGTTGGGAGATATTTTCTAAGGGTCTTTTAGAAGTTTGACGGTTTTTGTTGAACGATCCTCAAACAGGAAGAATTTTGATTAGTTTTAAATGCGTTGGACAACATTAGTGAAAGAATGATTACATACCATAACACTGGTAATTACACCGATAAAAACTTTTACTGGCCAGACACATTGGCACACTGGCCTCATAGCTCAGTTGGAAGTAACTCTGCCTTCTGCACTGTAGGTCGTGGGTTCGATTCCCACCCACCCAGGACAAATACTGACCGTCCATTGGAGCCTCTCTTTATGATTTGTTTTTAAATATGTATTTTTAACTTGAAGTTATTTTGAATTTGCAAAAAAGAACTAACATCCAAAAATTCATTCAAATTTTTCTGTAATTTAGAGTTTCTAGGAACGTGACTTATTAATATAAACAAGTGTTAATATAATTTTCCAGAGACGCAATCTTTTCCTAAACTCTGGTTTGAGTAAATTCAATTTGCATAACTTAATCTAAGCCGAGGTGGCACCGCGGAAGATCCTGGAAAAATGAAACCACCGTAGGATATTATAAGACCGCGTTAGCTGGTTATTTTCTCAAGAAAATTCAATTTTTTTCTTATGGTTATTCACATTGGGTAAGTATTCAGTGTAGTGCGTCAATAAAGTATTAGTTCTCAAGTGATTCATGTTTGCAAACGATATCAATATCTGTGACATTCTGCAAAAACTTTTTGGTGTAATTTTAAATACTTCAGGAGGGAAAAAAATAACAAGCCAACAACAAGACTTTTTCCTCATCAAGTATTTATTTACGAAAAATAGTACATAATCTCAGAACTTTTTTTTTTAATCGAATGGCCAACTATTTAAAATAATAATTATAAATTGCCAAATAAATTGTTGCTTATCGTTGTACCCTACATCGAAATGCAATAGTTCCCAAGAGGTACAAAAAAAAATCAGTCATTATGTGCCATTGCAATAAAGAATGCAAAATGCTCCTTTTATGCACTTAATTCAAGTGAGAGTTAGCATTTATTAAGAGACGGTGTGAATGGACCATAGTGGGGAATAGGTAACGTTTATAAAGTCGTCTCACGTCACTGCAGACTGTAATGGCTGTTTTAAAACGACGGTTTGATGTTTTTCAATATTGAATCACTCTATTATTTATGTTCCTGACAGTTTATTTAAGTGGAGTCACGACTTGAGGAGGAATGCAGTAAATCTAATCATTTCTATTTGATTAGATAACTATATAACTATTTAATTTGTGGTGACTGCTTGACAGTTTTTTGATAACTAATTCAGTTACCATCTTACTACTATATTTTTTTTGTAGTATTTTTTTGTGAGAACTGTACTACTAAGCTGTTTTCCCACTGAGCTTCAATATGGGGTCCTTCAAAAGGGTTAATCAACTTTTGAAAGGCCGGCACCGCATCAGCATGGCTTCTGATGTTGCAGATGTCCAGGGGTGACACAGACCACTTTCCATCCTACGGTCCGTCAGTCGTCTGGTCGCTGTTAGGTAAAAACAAATCTAAATCGTATTCTATCAACTCTTATCGTGCCTGCCATGATATAGACTAGTCTAACAGCTTAATTGGTAGCACAAAGTATGCTCAATTTGGAGCTAGATGGCGCTGTGTTACTGCCCACCAATATTTGTATATTTACTAGCTGTTGCCTGCGACTTCGTCCGCGTGGACTTTGGTTTTATCACGCAACCCCTATTTTACCCCTCGGAACAGTAGCCTAACTTACTCCTTGTTACATCAGCTATCTGCCAGTGAAATCCCGTCACAATCGGTCCAGCCATTTCAGAGATTAGTCGGAATAAATAGACCGACAGACAGATGGTCAAAAATTAAAAAAAAAAATGTTTTGGTATATTTACCGTGTATACATCCATATGCACTTAGTTAAAAGCGGTTATTTTAATATTACAAACAGACACTCCAATTTTATTTATTTGTATAGATAATAATATTATTATTTACAAAAATATTCACTAGAATCACTCTCGCTTGTCAAGAAGAGTCTGGTGTTCTTGAAGAGGGAATATTAAGAAGGGCGGAACGAAAAGGCCCAATCTTTTCGTTATACCGTCAAACAGCTGACAGGTGAAAGGTTCCTGATATAAAGATGGTATCGCACAGCGAGCAAAGAATAATGTTAGCTTAAATTATATTAAAAGCTTTTACGTAGAGTAATTTTTGCATAGAGCACAAATCAAGACCCAGCGCAACGCAATGTAACATGATGCATTTTAAAATTTGCTGCCGACAGTCAACATGTGTATGGACGTCTTACTCTCGGTTCCCTAGGGCTAGTGCTTATATTAATACAAATAAATAAAAACGAAGCATATGTTTATACTGTCAAAATAACAGGTCTGTCTGTCTTTTCGTCTGTCTGTATGTCTGGTCAGTCTGTCTGTTTGTTCTAGGTAATCTCCGAAACGTCTGGAACGATTTTATAGGACTTTAATTACGGGAATTATAAGGAGTAGCATAACCTACTTTTCTGAGAGGTAAAATAGGGATGCATGATAAAACCGAATTCCACGCAGACAATGTCACTGGCAACAGTTAGTCGCGTTAGAAAGAGATACAATCTAGAGTGGGACCTTTGCAAAAAAATATTTTCAAAATACCTGCGTTCGTTCTACGAGGAATTGTATTAAGTTTCCTGATACTATAGAATTTTTTTCCAGCTAGCAGTGTACATCGCCTTTAAAACTCAATTTTCTTACCGGCTTCAAGTTTTGATGTTTCCGGAAAATAAAGATTGGATGATTTCAACGAATTTAAGGGAGGTGTGAACCTTGCTGATATTTTAAGCTACGAATGAGTTTTTTAGTATCCTGGGGTCCATTAATTGAAATTTCAATTTGATTTTCAGAGAAAACGCTTATTGAGATATCTGTATAAAAAGACAGAAGTAGCCTTTCCTGAACTGGCTTTATTTTCACTGAAATAGTAGTAAGTATTTTAATGAACTAGCCACTTTCATATCAATAGAATGAAGCTATATAATGTGAATAGAAAATCTACATGCAAAAATAAAGCCTGTTTTATTTTGTTATTATTTTCACGCACGTAATTTTTTAAGGAATTTTTAAATGTCATATTTGGCGTAATTTTACATAAGATAGTATTATGGGAGACCACTACGTATTATTGCTTTCATCTTTAGTCAAGTATATTGTTTCATTTTTGAATTATAGGTAAAAACACAACAAGTGAGCCAGTTCCCTCATACACGTGAGACACTGGCTGCTTTGGTACAATTGACAAGTCTTTGAAGTTTTGTATCTAGGAGGATGTGGTATAAATAATGTGCGTATAATTTTTCGAGTGAAATTATACTTCGGGATTTGAATCAGCTACTGCCGAATTGAAAGTCGGAGTTTAAACAACTAGGCCAGCACGCTCTGTAAAGTAAGGATAAAGGGGAGAATGGGGGTGACCAGTGACTACGTTTGTGACGACCCTTTAAACATGGCGCCTCTTCTTGACCGACAAGAAGAGATTCAGAAGCGAGAATTGGGTCTGTAACGATTGTTTCCACTGGGCGAGAATGTTTATGCCCTGATTTTTCGCTTGCTAGCGTCCTACAAGCTCCTTCCTTCGTCGAAATTGGCTTTAAATGACGTCTGCAGTTATACAGTTTTGACTTAAACCGAACTGAAATGCGAGGGAACTGCGTTCCGTTCGGTAGCGCGGCACGAGGTTAGCAAGAGAAAAAAAATGGTTTGAAAACTGAACTGAAAATGAATTATTTTTGCATACATCACGTCTGAAGGGCTATCGGCTCAATACAATAATACTCTTTTCATTCTTTTATCCATGACCGCCTTGCCTCAATTCAAGAAGTCCTATGATTTTTCGGAGTAATAAAAATGTTACAGGTACAATAAACAAAACATAATTTAACAAACTGAATTGCATTGTTCCGTCTCTCCTCGTTAGTGCGCACTCGGCCACACTCCGTGTAATGAGAAAAGTTTACAACAGCGCCACCGCTAGATGTCGCTACTTCACGTCAACAAGACAAATGTCAAGATAAGGGAATTTTAGCTTTAGAAAGGAAAGCTTGTATGTGATTAAAAAGTTTCAGCTGAACATGTTGGAAAATACAATCTTCGCAATTAGAGGTCACTGGATTGTAATGTGCCAACAGATCCTCCTTTGGTCTCGTTTTTCAGGCATTTCTAAACTGTTTCGAGTCTGTTCGGAGTACAGTCACCGTACCCATTTCTGCTGCCTAGCAGTAATGCACAGACATTCATGTGTTTCATTTTAAAGTGTGGTTGTTTGTCAGTCTGGGGGCACGTGAGATATCTCCCTCAAGTCTCAAGGGGTGCAATGAGATATTTCTCATACCGCATACAGTATTTAACATTTGTATAAGACTCGTACTGCGCTTGTTATGGGCCGAGGTTACCTCTTAACATTAAATAGGCCATCTGCTTGCTTCGTCACTTACTCCTATGTTAAAAAGTTCTGCTCTGTTGAGAGTTAAAGAAAATATTGTGAATGTTTCACGCATCAAATGAAACCTATTTAAAATTACATGGTTATAAATAAAAATTGGCATAAATCTGAGTGATCATTTTTAGTAAACAGATATCCCGCTGCAAAAGCAGGGAATAAATGCGGCATCTCAAAATATCTAATACCCGAGATATCACATAACCCGTTTTCCACGCCCGGAATTTGAACCGGGCACCTCTACCTTTGTTTAGTACCAACATAGCTACGGACCCATTTCTATTTGTATTTAAACACCAGGAGACTACGGCAGTGCAAACGGTATTAGTTAACAAGTGTTTAATAGCTTCACGTGTATGCTTTGCTCTCGTTTTGGCATAAAATTTCGTTTCAAAAAGCCATTACCACATTTTAGGCTTAATGTTGCTTTTAAAAGAGTTTTTAATCACAATTTTCATGATAAAATGCGGCGCTTACAAAGTTTGTATTGCGACGGTCACATAAAAGTTGAGAAATGACAAAAGTGTTGTAAAGGTAAAATCTAACGTAAATAACGCAAAGCCAGGATTAAGATAGGGAACCCAAATAGGTAAAAATTTATATTACTATGTTGTTATATAGAATTATGATAATGTTATTATCATACGCATATTAATATTTAAAAACACATTAGTACCTACTGAGAATTACAGAAAAAAGATTTTAATTTGTATTTTCTTCATTTTTAAGGCATTTATCTTTGGTTTGTAGCTAGATATGAAATGTAAGTTAAAAATAATTTTCTGACTTGCATGCTGTCCTGCATGTCTAGTATAGATAAGTAAGATTAAATTACATAAAAGTTTAGGGGCTTACCCTGTCTTAATTACTTCCATGGTTGCGTGTGACTACATATAAATTGATATTGGCGCTACGCTACATAATGTATTGGGAACTGGGACTTAATTGATGCAAACATACCGTTATGTCTTAGCGGCAGATTTTCAAATTGAGTTTGGTACCTGGTCAGGCATTTGCCTTACCACCTGCTACTTATAGTTTCCTAATGATATTTTCCATCACAGGAAGCCCGAAATATAAAGTCGCTCCAGAATATCCGTTTGGCGAACATAGCCTAACATTACATACATGTGTATATGAGCTACGAAGCACATTGCAGTTATAATTCTTTCTGGAAATGTCCCCTCTCATTTTAATATTTCCACGATTCTATGTAATTCCAGATGGTTTATGTTAAAACTCTCTATATGAGGGCCATTCGTTTTTATGAAACTTTTTGTGGTGTAAATAAACTGCCGCGAATTATTTCTGTTTTATTGTGTCTTTTGTTTTTAATATTTCTGAGTAAATTGGTGGGTTTGTTTATAAAATCGAAGCGTAAAAGGAAATGGGCATGGTTAAAGTTCATGGTAAGCTTTTAGAGCATTAGAACTCTCGCCAAGTTCGTTCGGGGAAGTACTGCCACCATGCCCATTTCTGCCGCCAAGCAGTAACGCGTTCGCGATAGTGTTCCGATTTGAAAGGTGTGGTTGCCGGTGAAATTACAGGCACATGAGACATTCCACCTACACGTCTCAGAGTTACGGGCCCATACGATGCGACTTGCGTCTTGTCGTACCTAGTAGGGGAGGACCCAAGCCGCATCGGTTGTTATGGGCCGAGTTTACCATTTATCACCAGGTGGGCCGTCGGCTCGTTCCGTAACTGTATTATATAAAAAAAAAACAGATCCGAACTTAATTTTGATAGTACCCAAGAATGCTCATTATAAAGCAGTTGTAAAACAAGAACTTAAAGGGTGACCACAACCCGAAGACTTCTAGACGCACGCAAAGGAATCGCAAAATACCTGCAAGAACAATTAACTGGAAGTTACACAAGTTCCCTCAACTCGAATACCCTTTCTCAGTACCTGAACTTCAAGAGTTGGCTAATGATGCCCGTTTATACCAATTTATGCTTGAAAGTTTAAATGCGGGAATCATTGAGGGTACTTTTCGATATATTTAAATGGAGGGTCGTTCCGAGTTGTGATAGAGTTGTTTTAGGTAAATTATGTGTAAGATAAGGGAACTAAATCGCTTTGGGAGTGTACGGGGAGCTCAAAAGAATAAATTAGAGGAGGTGTTTTAGGAGCTAAGTGCTTTAATAGAGAAGTGGTGGAACACTGAATTTTAATTTTGAAACGCAGACTCTAGCGGTACTGCGTCAATCAGAAGAGTTAAGTGTTGAGTGAGTCACGTTTCTTAACCAAACATTCATGAGTAGAAGTGATTTATATATGCAGATAATTAATTAACTTTCACTTATGAGAATAAATAATTAATGGTATTTTCTAAGTAAATTTATGCCTTTACCATCGTTATATGTTTTTATTCTGCAGTGTGCTGTTTTGCTGAGGATATTTTCAACGATTTGTTAGTATAATATAAAATATAATAGCAATGATATCAATCACGTTCTCGCGCACATAATTTTGTTCTGGGAAAACGTTGTAACAGGCCTGTTCCACATAATTTGTATTAACGATTATGTGAAATAGACGATGTGAACTCTATGTTGTTGATTGCCATGCTGAACACTGATCATGTCAACATCACAGTTTTAATTATTAAGAAACGATGGATATTAGAAATAAATCATGAAATTTAATTAAATTATGCTTTCTTTTTCATAATGAACTGTCATATGGGATAAAAAACAAGCTTGCTTTCCGTAGTATTCTGGTTTCGTTTTCGTCTAGCTTATTATAGAATTACAGAAAACAGAATTACAATTTTGGTAGACAGACGAAGGCTTCAAATGAATTTAGGCACTATTATAACGTCTTTTTATAAGCTACGATTTTTTTTTTATTTTTTTTTATTTAGGCTCACATTTGACCGCAATAAATAAAAATTAATTAATTAATCAACCTTATTTCTTAAAAATATAATATTCGATGCCTTTTACGATTACGGCTATACATACAGGGCCATTGCCCCGTATAATAGTAAAGCAAGCTTGTGGTGAAAGACTTATTTTCCGTACATTCACAGAAAAGAAGCCTTTCACCACTGGATATAGAGAGCTAGTTCACGAGTAGCAGTAGATCTATATCTGGTAATCAGTAGCAATTAAGTTTGTAATTGCTCATAATAATTACACAACACAACACAGCACTGACCACAAGCCAGGGTTCTCTGTTTTATTGTTATCGGAAACCATACTGTGGTAATACTGGTATACACAGCGATTGCAGCTAAAACGATTCTCTTTATTCCGAAGGAATGGTGTACTATATCAGATTGAGTTATCGACACCATCGGTCAGCGAGCGATTGGGCGCGCTGCGCTTTGCGTTGACCTGTCGTTACAGTCACTGGGATTCGAAAACATTCCGACACGCTTAGATCGATTCAGTGTGCTTTGTATTTAATGGAGTAACACGAAGATAGAATGGATTGTGTAAAAAAAAACACTAAATCAATTCTTTTTAATGGTTCTTCTACAAATAATTCTAAAAGGTTAATTTGGTAGATGGCAAGCAGTAAGCCGAAAGTTCTGTAAGTAAATTAGCGAAGTCTTTTAACTTTTCAATTTATAATTATATGTACTGGTTAGCTTAAGCTCACAGCATTGCTTCGACAATAATGACAATCAATTTGTACTACTGCATTTATCATTTTTTAAAGTACTTTTTTATATGAACAGCATTGTCAGATAACCAACCTGATGATAATGCAATGTATTTTCTGCCCAAAAATAAAGAAATAAGGCTTCTTCTTAAGTTGAAGACACTTGCAATTCAAACAATTCTACAAGGGTCTTGCCATACCTAGATAGAGAAGGAACCAAATCGTATTGCTCTTTTAATATGGTCTACCTACTGCTCTTTCCGTAACAACTTCTAACAAGAAAAAAACAACTTGATCAATTAACTAATATTTGACCATTCCGCCTTCTTTGTTTTCTGTGTCGATTGCGTTGCGAGTTGAGAATGACTTGCCCTGTGATTGAAACAGCGAATTCACGTGTGACAACGATCACGGAAATTGGACTATCATCAGACAGGTTAGTGCGAATTGTACAGTCACTTCAAGGTTTCAATATACAAGTCCGAATTCTGATGAAAGTGAATTAGGACACTGATAAAACGATAAAATACTAGACCACTATCCAGCACCTGCACTAGAATTCCTTGTGTCGCAGGTCTCACCCAGATAAACATCCAAGAGCAGAGCAAAATTCGTGTGTCATCACCAACAAGCAGATGGCCCAACTGGTGTCAGTCTGGTGGACACAACTAATTGGGTCCTCCCCTACTTAGGTAACAGAAAACACAAATCGCATCTTATGCGCCCGCAACTCTGAGACGTGAAGGTGGAATGTCTCATGTGCCTGTAATTTCACCGACAACCATAACATTCAAATCGGAACACAGTAACACTAGTGCATCACTGCTTGGCGGCAGAAGTGGAATGGTGGCAGTACTTCCCCTGACGAACTTGGCATAAATTCTACTGCTACTAAGCGAATAAAAGAATGAATTAATGAATGAAAATTATTTATTGTACTTATTTATTTACATATACAAAATTTTGCCCCGGCCGAGGATCGAACTCAGGACCACTAGCTAAGCCAGGATTTACAACACGCCTACTCTACAGCTCATCTACGGAGTCGTGACTAAAAACTTGCTAGTAAATATTTAAAAATCATGGAACGTAGTGTGCAAAAGATACTGACATACTTCGAAGGCCAACGTACCTAGAGAACAGTTCCCCGAATTTACATACGAAACGAACTCGAACATAGATCACACCGGGCGCTCAAATACATGTCGTATCAATGAAATCGGTTGCCTTTGGAATCGGGGGGTTTAAATCTATTACATCTAGCGGTGGGCTGGGAGACACAGCGCGGACGGTAGCAGGAGCTGTCTGAAGAGTGGGCTAGAGACGCTACAGAAAGACCTATGTCACTTGATAAGACCGAGCAGGGAGACACTAATAATAATAATAATTTATTCTTTTCACAAATATTTTGCATAAGTCTTCTCATTAATTTTGCTACCTGAATTTTTAGATACATAATTAATAGTTCTGAATTAAGAGTATTATGTTTATTAATAATAAATATGTTTGGTTTATGCATACTTTTATGTTAGGTAATTAAATCAATGTAAGTAGGAGTCACTATCCCCCCCCCCCCCACCCTAGGTTAAAAAACCTGATAACAGTTTGATGAGTTTTTTTTATGTGATGAAGTTACGGAAAGAGCAGATGGCCCCATCTGGTGTTAAGTGGTAAACTCTGCCCATTAAAAGCAATACGACTTGAATCCTCCCCTACTTAGGTATGAAAAGAATTCATATCGTATGCGCCCATAGCTCTGAGGCTTGAAGTTGGAATGTGTTAAGTGCCTGTAATTTCACCGGCAACCATACCTGTCAAACCATAACACAGTAATGCCAACGCGTAACTGTGCGTTCTGCTCAGCGGCAGAAATGGGTTGATAGCACACACTTTCCTGGACAAGATTTCCGTAAGTTCTACTGCTACTCAAAGGGCAGAGATGCTGATGTATCTATAAATTATTAGGACTCAACTTTGTGAGTGTATCTGGCTTAAAGAGAGGCAAAAGTGCGACGCTGCAATATCAATGTAATCTGTATTTTATTATATTTTTGCAATTATAGGAAATCTTAGTTAGCAAAATGAATAGGTTACTAAATAGATGCTTAAGGCTAATTAAAAGATTCCACCATATCTTTCTATACACACTTAATATAAGGAACATATAATTACTAACTAACCTTTTGGTCAATTTATTACTCTACTATTATTAGAAAAAATAATATAGAAACTAAGAACCTATCAGCTACAGAAATACTTACTTCAGAGATCTTTTGATGTGAATAACTTTATTATGTAGCCTTTTCAAAGAAACATAAAACTTGTTCAACGAATACCGGAATATTGTATTTAGTTATGAGGTAGGTACCTCCCTTTAAGTAATTACTAAATCAACAGAGTGGTTTCTTTTACTAGAGCGTGGTGGTCTAGTGGAGCTGACCACGAGTTTCAATCCGGACGTCGCCGGTTCAAATCTCGACGTGCACCTATGAGTTTTTAGCTTGAAAAATTTATGTGCGGTACGGTGAAGGAAAACATAGTGAGGAAACTGACATGTCCTAGAACTAAAAATCCGAAGAAATGTATCAAGTGCATGAAAGGAGCCTCTTTGAGGCGCAAAAAATTCAAAATTCTTTCACCACGAATAGAATAGAAAAAATTTGCAAGTGGCGAGTGATATGATTGCAGCCCCGAGTATATCAAAGATATATTTGCATTAAAAGTTAATTTATTTACGTGATAAAGTTACTGAATGAGCGGATGGCTCACCATTAATAATTCAAAATCAAATAAAACCTTAACGTTTAATACGTAGTACACTTACATGAAAACTCATAAAAGTTTTTGGCGTAGCTTAGCCCTTAAATTGGGTAAGCTTCATGTGAAACGGGATCAAACGATACTTGAATAAGTAAGAAGGTTAAAAAAATTATAGACTCTTTATTTAAGTGTTCAATTTTGATGAAGTTTATATTTTACCAAAATTTGGATCGTATAAAAAAGATATCTTACGTGTCAAAATTATAATTATGAAATATCTAGCAACTATTTTATGATCTACTAGCTATTGCCCGCAACTTCATTCGCATCGAATTCTGTTATATTATCACGGACCCCTATTTTAACCCCGCGGATATGAAGCCTATATTACTCCTTAGAACATCAGCTATCTGTTAATGAAAGTACCGCAATGTTTCGGAAATAAAAAGAGAAAAATATATTAAACTAGCTGTGCCCGCGACTTCGTTCGCGTGGAATAGTGACTTTTCGGGCAGCATATTTTGAATAACTGAATCCTTATGGCAGCGCAGCGGCGCGGCTCTCAGCGCGCTTTATATAGCCACGGACGCTCAGGCGCGAGGCGTGTAGAGTACGTACTCTGTACGTTAAAAATGTTCGCCGTGATTCTTTAAATTGACATAACTTTTTTATTTATGAACCGATTGACATGAAATAAACACTAAATGTTAAGTGAAGCTTACTACAATATATTAGTGAAAACCGTATCTAAATCGAATAAGCCGTTTCTGATATTAGCGTGCACAAACACACAGACAAACAGACAAAAAAAATATTAATTACAATTTCGGGTTCGGCATCGATATAATAACAACCCCTGCTACTTTTTTTTTATATATTTCCATTGTACAGACACCACTTTTCTACAATTTTATTAGATGTATAGATTTAAAACAATCGGATAAGATATCTTTCTGCGGTAAAATGGAGCCTATAACTAGCAAAACAATACTGTATTAAATTCCATGCAGTAGTTTTTGCGTGATGCACGTAAAACATACACACAGACAGACAGACAAAAGTTCTATGTTGTTTTGGCTTTTGCTGCTCTAATAAAGACCCCACATATTAATTTTTCTTCAATATCTACAATGTACAGACATCGGCCTGTTACAATTTTATTATATGTATAGATTTCACGGACCCAAAACCGTGATTGGACGGAACCCAAAGCAGCAGTACAACTTGTGCCAAGTTCGCCTGGAGAAGTTTTTTTTTTTTTTTTTTTTTTTTAATGTAATACATTTACGGAACGAGCCGACGGCCCACCTGGTGTTAAGTGGTAACCTCGGCCCATAACAGCCGATGCGACTTGGGTCCTCCCATACTAGGTATGACAAGACCAAAGTCGCATCGTATGCGCCCGTAACTGTGAGACGTGAAGGTGGAATGTCTCATGTGCCTGTAATTTCACCGGCAACCACACCTTTCAAACCGGAACACAGTAACGCGAATGCGTTACTGCTTGGCGGCAGAAAAGGGCATGGTGGCAGTACTTCCCCGGACGAACTTGGCGAGAGTTCTACTGCTCTTAAAGTACTGCCATCACACCTGGTATTCTGCCGCCAAGCAGTGATGCACTCATGTTGCTGTGTTCCGGTGGAAGGGAGTGGGTGCCGATGAAATTGCAGGCGCATGAGACGTAACATCCCCGTCTCGGGGTGATGGATGCAACGCAATGCGACTTGAGTCATCTCGTACTTTGGTGGAGAGGACTTTCATGTTACTAGGAATTACATGTTCAATAAATTTCTGGCAAAACTCGACAGTATAGTCATAATATAAAAAAAAGGAAAATAAATACCAAACAGTACCAAACTTTCAAATTAGTCGAAGAAAAGAATATTTTTTTTCTCGTTTAGCTATAATATATTCAAGAAATAAATGCACGAACTGAGTGTGGATGCAGCAAATTTGAATAATCCCAAGGAACGGATTCAGATAAAACATTTCCAAGCACAAGCTTAACGGAACAAATTCCATATTGAAAATCTTTCTAGATGCGGAATTTGTTGCTGATTGTGCGCTAAAAAAGCAAAGCGGAACTAAATCTGCTAGTTTGCCTTAAAACTTTAATTAGTTGGACGAAGTTTATGCAGAGTTTTTAAATAGCTATGCAAATTGTATTGCTACTGCACTTCTACTGCAACTCTGGATGTTACTAGATTTGTAAATGGCAAAAGTGAATTATGTAAGTGAGTTTTTGACTTGAAATTTATAAATTCACCTTTATGAAATACATACATACAATACATATCAACTCCCAGATACAGAACAAACACCTATGTTCGTCACACAAATTTTTGTCCTGGTTGGGAATCGAACCCACGACCCTCAGCGCAGAAGGCAGGGTTACTACCAACTGAGCTATGAGGCCAGTCAAAATTGTCTTCGAAGTTTAGATAACAGACATGCCGGTTTCCTCACGGATTCCCTTCATTGTTTTGAGAAAATGGTAAATTGGGGACATGAAATTGAGTGTAAATCAGAGAACTTAAGATAAAAATCAGGGCTTTTACACACCACGCATTCCCTATGTATGGTGCACTGTATGAACTATGCTATCATAACCAACATGCGCCTTTTATGAACTAGAATATGAAGTTGTTAGGGAAACAAAGTTGAAGCAATAGTTTGAATAGCCTAAAAAAACTCACAAAACTGGCCAATGAGATATTATCATAAAATGTACTTGATATTTTCCGTCTCAAGTGCATCAAAGTACGACCTCGTACTTTTTATCGGGAGGTTATTTATTTAATTGCGAGTGGTCTTGTTTTAAAAGCAGTGTAACTTATGCCAAGTTCGTTTAGGGTAGTACTGCCATCATACCGATTTCTGCCGCTAAGCACTAATGTATATTGAGATTTAACAGAAACATTATAGTACATAATATTCATATTCGTATTATAATGTTTATTTCAAAAACAAAGAGACAGTGGCAGAAGAAAACTTCTTTCAAACATTTTTATCCATATCAGTTCAAAATAATCCCAGGAGTTTAGCAAAACAAGGTTGCAGCTATACTTTTTCGGCCTTATAAATATTTTGCAGACGTTTTTGAAAAGTACAACAAAAATCCATTCGGGACATTTAAGCCGAAGATTTACCCATATCAATGCCAACGCTTATGAAGAAAATAAATTCCTCGTAAGATATTTTATATTACGTATGATTCGAAGATTATTTGTAAGCCAAATGGTGTAGACCCGGACTTTAATCTGAAGGTAAATTGAACCTGAAACAAAAATGTGCATGAACCTAAACGATATACCGTATTGGATGCAGAACGAAGAACATCGAGACAAGTTTAGCAAGTTTAGATTTGTTTAAATTATGGCAACATTTCACAAAACGCCATCTAGCCCCAAAGTAAGCGGAGTAAATAGCTTGTATCATGAGAACTAGACAACTGATATAATACTTTAATACTGTTTTTTTAAGTACATAGATATATACATATCAACACCCAGACACAACAAACACCTATGTTCGTCACACAAATGTTTGTCCTAGGTGGGAATCGAACCCACGACCTACAGATCAGAAGGCAGCCACTACCAACTGAGCCATGAGGCCAGTCAAAATAGATATATTAACCGGGTTATTTACACATGGAGGGCGACCTCTCAATTATCACGGTAGGTTTGAGCAAGAAAGCGAACTTTTGCAAACTCCTTTGATTTGTTGTCAATCTGTTGCCTCTCCAATCTTGAGCCAACCGGACCTAACCTCGTTTAAACTTGCACGAAGGGATACAACTAGAGAAGGTTGAACCGCTGGATGGAATATTGGGTTGTCTACCAGCCAATAAATCTATCAGCATACGTCAGTTAAGGCTTGCCCGATGTGGTAGCCAAGCAGGCAACTGATGTTATCGATTCCTTCACTAACATGATGGTAATCGACTCCCAATAATGTAAATAGTATACAAAGCGCCATTTTGGCTGGTGACTGACCTCATAGCTCGGTTGGTAGTAACCCTGCCTTCTGCGCTGCAGGTCGTCAGTTTGATTCTCACCTAGGATAAACAGTTGTGTGACGAACATAGATGTTTGTTCTGTGTCTGGGTGTTAATATATATTATATGTGTATTTACAAAAAAAAAACTATATATTATATCAGTTGTCTAGTTCACATGATACAAGCTATTTACTCAGCTTACTTTTGGGCTAGATGGCGCTGTGTAAAATGACCAGCAATATTATTATTCTATCTGTATAGTCTATTCGTCAGACTAACCGAACTGCAGAATCGAATCAGGATCCGTCATGTGCTGCTCGGATACAATCGGGTACGGGTTGCAGGTAAGCTATCTTGAGCCAACGTGATAAAACTCAAAATAAAAAAATAAAATAAATACCTTGAACAGCATACGCTGTCAATAATAAACATCTCTGACATAAAACGTCACTTGTCATTACCGATTTGTCAAAATTCAGAGTAATCTACGCAAAAATGTTTATGTTAAAATATAAATTATAAAAATAAATATTTAAATATGATAGTGTGCGCTGAAGTGAGATCGAGCGAGCGTAATGACGCTGCATTCAGAAAGAGGTCGTTGCGAGATGCAGTCATATGCATCGGTTGGCTGAAACTTGCAAGTATCATCTCTCTTCCTCTGCATCATCGTCATTTGTACATCCTTTCTGGTTAAAGAGACATCGTAGCGTAGTAACCGTTGCAGCTCAGTTTGTACGCGTCTTTTGAAGGTCGCATTTTTTTTTGTATGTGTCCGCGTACTATGGGAGTTCTTCTGCATCGATTTACTAATAATATAACGATCATCACCATTTTCTTTTTTTTTTCAGTTCAGTTCATTTATTTATTTATTTTTGATACTACTAAGTTCCACTCGGAAACGTCACTAACAATATCACAATTTTCATTCATTTATATATAAGCGAAAATCCCTATCTTACCTTAGCCGACTCGGAGCGTGGCCAGTAAGCACCACTTATGCCTATCTTCGAATATTCATATCCACTTCAGTAGGGCGCCCACTTCTGTAGGGGACTACAGAAGTGGTAACTTAGGAAGGTGGCGGCCAGACAGTGAACGCGATTATTGTATCCTTCTTAATAAAAAAATGAATAAAAAAAAAATAATGAAACACATTTATTAGGGTATTAATATGTATTAAATGTGCGTATTTTAAAAATTTTATAAGTATGTATATTACTTGTCTGGTTCCCATAACACAAGCTATGCTTAGCTTACTTTGGGGCTAGATGGCGCTGTGTGAAATGTCCACCAATATTTATTTATTTTATTTACATTTATTTAATTGTGTTTTTGCAGCTATCTACGGTATGTTACCTGATGCTGTTTTTCCTCGTGCACTCGAACAGCAAAGGCAGAATGTCCAATGCGCTACAAGTTATGGTCGTGGCGGTCATACCCCCTCAGATTTTACACGGAGTCCTTATGTTTCTAGGAGCACTTGAAGTGAGTACCTACTGATTATACATTTTATAAATTTATGATAACTTTCTAAGCTAAGTTTTGGTTTCACTTAGGGGATTAAATTGCTTTAAATGATTTAAATTTTTCCGCCTGCAGAATTTTCTTTATTTCTCTATTATTTATTGTACATAGATAAAAAAATACAAAAAAGTTAAGCTTAACCCTAACAAGAGTCAAATTCAAGCAAACCTTTGAAGCCAGACAAAGACGATTTTTATAAAGAAGGACGTGTACCTATTAAAGAGATATGAAAAGTACAATTTCCAGTAAATATCAAACCCGTTTTTGACTTATCTACTGAAGCAAAATACAAGCAATAGTAGACACAGTAAGCTACACGTAAAGAAAACAAAAATCTGTCACCTAAAACAGTAGAGCTCCCGAGCACTTTGTGTTCGTTCATCCTTTATAAAATCGCTAGTGTATTTCCCTATTTTATGATAATCCACCTTCTGATCTTGACTGCCGTGGGCGCTGGCGGTCCGTAGAAAAACATACGGTGGTTTCCTTTGAACAATCGCCCGGAGCTTCGGGAACTTGTTAGAATGCGATTCGAATTCATGTGGGAATAATGAATCGGTGACGTCATCAGTATGAGTAAAAACCTTTTTAACTGTCGGTAAGCTCTGTGTATAAGTCTGAATGTGTATTATGTAAAAAAAAACTATATTTAATTATATTATCGAGAGATGTAGTTGTTTAAAACCCGTGTTTTAATAATATCTTAAAGTAATTAATGAAATGAAAACTTTCCACGTAATATCTGTATAAAATTCTTGCACCGTTTAGATAGAATATATTAAATAGACACAGTTACTTAAATAAATAATAAATAAATAAAATTGGACATTTCACTCATCGCCATCTACCCCCAAACTAAGCATAACTTGGGAACCAGATGACTGACATATACTTTTTTTGTAAATACATACATATAAATACATATTAACACCCAGACACGGAACCAACATCAATGCACGTCACACAAATATTTGTCTTGGGTGAGAATCGAACCGACAACCTACTGCTCAGAAGGCGGAGTTACTTACCAACTGAGCTGCGAGGCCAGTTGACATGATCTTACTTTTCGACTTTTTCAGCTGCTCTGAAAGTCTTTTGTTCGCTTTGCTTGCTCACTTTGCCTATCTATCTATTCGAGTCACTGGTTCTCTCGAACCTGTGTGGTGAAAGGATTTTAAGTGCGCCTCAAAGAGGCTCCTTTCATGCATTTGACACATGTCTTCGAATTATCAGTTCTAGGAACATGTCGGTTTCCTCACGATGTTTTCCTTCACCGTTTTGAGAACGTGGTGTTGCGCATAAATCTTTCAATTTAAAAACTCATAGGTGCACCTTGGGATTTGAACCGGCGACCTCCGGATTGAAACTCGGGGTCAGTACCACTAGATCACGCTCTCTTCGCCCTTTGCTGATCACTTAACTTCCATGTCGCCCAAAACGTGACTAGTTTAGTGATCTTGTAAGACGATTAAATATCAGGTACGTACGGAATACAATAGGGAAAAGGCTTCCTGTAAACAGACACCCGGATGTCGTTTAGATACGAGACCTTGGAAACGCGACGATTATTTTGTTTATATTCATGAAGAAAGGTCTTAAATTATGGGTCGGCTTTTTGATGTATTACAATAACGCCTACTGTTTTTTTGTTCCGGAACATAAATTTTCTATGGAAGAAAATAATGTTTTTCCTATATCCTATATAGTTATCTGTTAGCTAGGATTTGTAAATGATTTAAACGGTATTAGGGTTGAGCGTCGTTGTCATATTTTATGCTGTCAATTTAGTCCACGTGTAGGTATTCAATATATATTTTATTTCTATAGTATTTAAAGCAAAGACTGATCTTAAAGCTTAGTTGATTGGAAATCTGCCTTCTGCGTGGTAGGTCGTGGGTTCGATTCCCACCACGGACAAACATTAGTGTGACGAACAGAGATGTTTGTTTTGTGTTTGGGTGTTAAATTTATTTATACAAATGTTTTTCACAAATAAGTTTTCTATCAGTTGTCTGTTTCCCATAATACAAGCTATGCTTAGTTTGTGATTAGAATGCACAATTTTTTTTATACATTTCTTTTCCTGTTATTTTTTTATACGTTTATATTCCATTAGGTCTTTTACGTTTTGGTAAGTTGGTTCAAATATTACAATGGCCGGTGGTAAATTCTGCCCACTACAAAAACGTTACACACATTCCTCTACAACGTAGCTATGGGAAGACTCAATTCGTATGGTAACTCTGGTAAGCCTGACGAGTGAAGTTGGAACATCTTAAATGCCTGTAATTTTACCTGTAACCAACACCTCTCAAACCGGAACACGTCGTTGCGGATACTTTAAAATAATTATAGTTTTTTTATAAACTTGACCATAGCTTGCGCAATCTCAAGAGCTACAATTTTAACACCATGTTTAGTAATTTATTAATTGAATAGTATTATTACAGTGTTGAGGAAGCATTCTTGGTTATGAACTTACAATTTCTCTTTGAATTGATTATACTTTATTTTATATCTTTTTATATTTTGTAATTACTTTTCCAAGTATCTGAACGGAATAAATAAATTGAACTGAATTGAATTGAATTTACCAATAGCGGTGGCAGTATTTACTTTCCTCAAGGCTCAGATGGTATCTTATTTTCAGGAGAAAATTATGGCTCTGGATCTTTGCCTGTGGTTGTGTCTGATCATCGCTTCATACAACACTTTGCTGGGTGTCCTCGGCTCTATTTACTTCATCAGGACTGGACATTTGACTATGCACTTTCTGTTGGCTGTCATATTCGCTATCCTGGCCTTTTCCTTACTCAGTAAGTCAGATAATCTTTCAAAGGGTAACTAATTAATTGGAGACATTAATTGAATATAAAAGAACATCTCCTGAAATGTCCCATGCGATATTCTTTTTCATTGGCACTGTTTCACGGTAAAATAATACAGGTTATGCTAATATACGAACCTATATTCTATCATTATCACAGAAGAAATATGACGATGAATAAGTTCAAATCCCTTTGGTGAGTTTTCATGAGAAGGAAATGATGAAAAGATAATGACTATATATACTACCCACGGAAAAAAAGACACAATCTACCTTTTTTTTGCCTTTGAAAAAACACACGATTGGGTTATATATCACTACAAAATAAGTTCTATAAAAAATGGCAACAATTTATGACTTTAGAAAATATTAGTAATTTGATGCAAAAGAGCTCACACCTGTTTATATTTTACGTATCTCTGCTTAGTGTGAAAATAAACAAATTCACAAATTATTTGTCCGCACTAAACCTACAACGAACAATTTCGCACATGACTGCTTTGTTCCGGCTGAACACGTGCAAGCATGTTACTCGAGAGACATCATCAGGAATGTCTACTGTCTGATAAACAGGAGCTTTCATAATTGGACAACATTTGTTTTTATAATTTGACTTGTGCCGTGTACGACTGTAAGACAAATTATATACACATCTCGTTTATCGCTCTTTCTACTGATGAAAACATTATCAAAATTCGTTCCTTAGCTTAGAAGAAAGCGAAAAAAAAACAGACAGAGGTCTTCCTCTGTCTGTTTTTTCGCTTTCGCGACTTTGTTTTAGTGTATTTAGAGATAAATGACTCACTGACTCATCACGAAACACTAGGATTAAAGCCTACATGAGATACCTACATAAGATTCAGCATCGTTCTTTCAAAACGCAGACGCTCATTAAGACGGTGATTTGGATAATTCCAGCCCAGAGATTAAACCACGCGGATCAATTCGCAGACAGGTCGACTAGTAAAAAGTTATTATACATTTAGCTCAATAGTATCGAGGCAGCTTACTTGTAGTATATTTTTTTGCTTTCTTCAAGTTAGAAGTCGCAGTGATGAGTTAAAAACTCTAATCCGGCTTTTGTCTCATAATGAGTCCGAAAAAGTTTTTTTTAGCTATTTAACTTTATGCTACTATATGCTTTATGTAATTAACACATCCCAAAAACCATAAGTGAAGCCTCGGGTTAAAGTTAATTATTTTTAAAGTATTTTTGGGAATTGTCTTCCCATTTAATTAAGTAATATTGAAGAGCTCAAACAAAATTTTAAGAAATTGTGGAATAAACCTATGTATCACGAAAATAACTTCGTTTTAATTTATATTAAATCTCGATTTAGAATGATTTACGATTGTTTTAGAAGTTTGAAGTTTGGAAATCAATTAAACAATAAATAATATTATAAATCAATTAAATAAGGACAATGACAATAAAAAAAATTGCTATGGGAAAATTCGATACTTTAGGGTACAGCCGTTCAAAGTTTCAAATATGAATATAGTGAACTGAACACATATTACTCGTACTTTTTCCACTTAGAAAAACAGAGATGGTTGATTTTAGAGGTTTAATAATTTACGGGGGCATTTATAGTTTTATTCTAAGGCCTTCTATGCAATAAAATGAAAATCGCAAAAATGTACATCCGACAATGTTAATTGCTACAGTCGAAATATCTTTTCTTACATATAACCCAGTGTGTTTTGTGCTACTCTAGTGAAAACGAACTAACTGTACAGTCTGAATAATCAACATTAATTCCAGTACAAGCAGAGAGATCTCTAAGCCGTAGACAAACTATCTCTTGTACTTGTTGTTCAGATTTGTCTGCTAAAAGATTAAATCTAGAAGCTGGATTTAAAAATGCGTTATCAATTTACAATAAAACATATAAATACGCAAAATTGACACAATTGATTTAAAAATACATAACAGCTGAAAATATTTTCAGTACTAAAAGTATAATATGGCAAAATACTAAAATGCTAATTAATTGCTTTTTCCTCATATCTACTTTCATTGTTCTTATGTCAAATTCTAAGTAATTATTTGGAATAGTCAACAACCTTCCGATAATAGATATTATTTTCAAATCCTTACTACTCGCTACAACTCTCGTTAGGATTAAGCTTATTCCACTCAAAGCGGTCCGTATTTCTTTTGAAAGCATGATTTGGATACTTACCATAGTACAAAAAGAATAGTTAAATATCTCAGTAGGAATACATACAATTCACATAACATAGTTTGCATCACAGGGAATTCTAGTACAGGAATATATGTCTATGTACGCGTTAGTAAGTAAATAAAAAGTAGATATGTAATGACAAATAAAAGGTCGATGAGATTAATTTATGGTTTTCGATCGATAATAAAATAAAAAAAATTACTAAGACAACAAACACGTTTTTACGGTTCCTATAAATTTATTTTATTTCTTTGGTTGACCTTACTGGTTATTACTTACTGTGGTAGAGCTTGCTCCTTTTTTCTTTTCGGGGAACCCTCAACAATTTCAAGATTATTTTATAAAATGCTGTGCTGTAATATTTCTATACCTTTTCAGGCGTTGCTCTTACGAAAGGATATTTATGTCTCTTTGCTGTTACTTTTCTACTCAACTCAAACTCTTGTAAAGAATAGGAAAAATATTTCTTTTGTATTTGTGTAATCTTTATATATCTCAAGGTAAGAGCGTGGTGGTCTAGTAGTACTGACCCCGAGTTTCAATCCGGAGGTCGCTGGTAGAAATCCCAACGTGCACCTATGAGTTTTTGGCTTGAAAGATTTATGTGCGCAATATAAATAATAATACCACGTTCTCAAAACGGTGAAGGAAAACATCGTGAGGAAACTGACAAATCCTAGAGCTAAAAATTCTAAGATATGTGTCAAGTGCACGAAAGGGAGCCTCTTTGAGGCGCACTTAAAATCTTTTCACCGCACTGGTTCGAGAGAACCAGTGAATCGAATAGAATAGAAGAACGGGAGAGTTTCCACCCTTGACACTACTTTAGATTCTGACGTCCGATAATAAAACAGAGATATCCATATAAACCCCCAAAAGAATC
Organism: Chesias legatella; assembly: GCA_947359385.1. Taxonomy (NCBI): domain Eukaryota; kingdom Metazoa; phylum Arthropoda; class Insecta; order Lepidoptera; family Geometridae; genus Chesias; species Chesias legatella. The sequence continues at coordinate 10,176,728 of OX375769.1, read as the reverse complement.
AGCAGGGGCTGTTTCTATTACAGGAAATTGATGATTTATGCGTAAGAAATGGTAAACTTTTAAATACATCTTGAAGTTTCTACAGTGTTGTTTTATTTCCAGCTGTCATATGTCATGATATAATCATAGTCCACGCGTACAAACAGAGTATTCTAGAAGACAGTCTGAGACCGACAACATCTTCCACAGAAGAGGGACGTTAGTCAGTGTTTATAATGAAATCAATTAAATATTATGTAAGCATAATACTGTATTTTATTTCATATTGATTCAAATAATTACTTAAAGTTTCTGTTAGATATTGTAGAAACAGTATAAACAACTATGTGCTAAGTTCATCCTGGGAATACTAAAATCATATCAATGTCTGCCGCCAAGCAGCACAAGGATGACCCACCAAATTTTAAGCATTAACATCTGCTCGTATATAAGAAATACCAAAGTGACACATTGTTTGCACCCGTATCTAGAAGAATAACTAAAATTAAAACTACATAATATATAATTTACATAAAATTACGCCTATTTCCTCGAGGGGTAGGCAGAGAATACGTTTTTACACTACATACGAAACTGAGAAACTTTTTAAATAATAATGATATATATATAAAAAAAAAATTAAGATGAGAATGGAATTTCTTATGCGTTATGTTGTGCTAGAAGTATGTGAGTGCCAGTGAAACTACAGGCACATAGATGTTACATTTTCAAAGCTTCAAGAGTCAAAGTTACGTGGTGACTTGGGTCTTAGAATAAGTACGGGAGGTCTCACTCTGTAATACCGTTCTTTATGGACAAGGGATGCGGAAAATCAGGTGGAATATCTGTTCGCCATTTTGATGACATCCTCACTTTCATCGTTTAAGTGCAGTCAATCTAATTCACGTTTTGCTAATCCATGTTGGTTTATGCTTTCAGAAACCGCTTAGATGCGACTTTAATAAATACGAGTAAATGTAGATACAAACAAACCGTTTCGCACAAAATGCTAAGCTGTACATTGTTTAAGCTGAAATAACCGAGTGCTGAGGCCAGACGCGTTTAAATATTATTCGCAGACACATCAGCTTAACTGATACGAAATTTCAAACGCGAACGTATATTTAAATATAATAATCATCCCAGACGAATTGGCTCGATGTCGTTATAAAATTATTGAATTTATAAATTTTCGTTATTGGCTGGGGGAATGAGTATTTAATTTAACTTTTCCCTCCCGATGTAAATAATGAGTTCTGTAAAAAAAGATGCGAGAAAACTTTTCGTGCGTAAATTTGTATTGAAAATAAGTGTTTAAAACTTTATTAGACATTATCTTTATGAAAAATGTGCCAACTCACATTTTTCACAGAAGTGAGAAAGCGTGGAAAATTTGCAAGAAATTGAACCGGCTAATGTTTCGCCGGAGAGTAATAATAATAATAAAAATATTGGTGATCATTACACAGCGCCATCTAGCCCCAAAGTAAGCTAAGCATAACTTATGTCATGGGAACCAGACAACTGATATAATACTTGTATAATGTTTTGTGTATACATAGGCATGTAATACATATTAAACACCCCAACACAGAACAAACATCTATATTCATCACACAAATTTTTGTCCTGGGTGGGAATTGAACCCACGAACTACAGTGCAGAAAGCAGGGTTACTACCAACTGAGCTGTGAGGCCAGTCAAAAGTAATCAGTCTACTCTTTACAAGTAGAAGTATTATAATTGAACGGTAAGCTATTATGGGAGCCCAATAAAAAAATGCCAGATATCCATTAAATGTGGGAAAGATCTGCCTTAGCGATCATCTTAAAAATTCTAGATGTTATACTAGACTAGGCGGTTTCTTTTTATTTTAGGAATGCCACTTTAGCAGCATTTTAGTATCAGTAGCAAAATAAGTAGCACTTAACCTTTTTCCGACCAAAGTCGTGTCGTATTCCTCCCGTAACTCTGATACGTGAAGGTGGACTGTCTCATGTGACTGTAATTTACCGGCAGCCACTCCTCTGAAAGCAGTATGCGAATGCGTTACTGCTTATATATATATTGCTGATATTTTTTGAGTCAATAAATGTAATATATAATGGCACACATATGTGTGTAATATATAAAATAAAGTCAAAAACTTTATTTCCATAGAATTCATAGAGATGGCTTGGAAACGTCAATAATATTCAAAACATAAGGTCACGCGTACTTATCGCTAAGTTTGACGCCTGTTCAAACCCTATCCAACCCTCCGTGGGGAAGAACAGAAAAGAAACTCCTAATGGAGGGCTTATTTCAAGCGGAATACTGATTGGTGCGCGTCTGAGTTTAAACTTGCAACCTCCGGAATTCAATTTGTGGTATGTACCAGTCAAGTACCGCGCGCTTAAAATGTGGTTGCAATAATAAAAGTTGCCTTTAAAATCATTACAACGAATGCTTAAAATTAATAATATCAACAATTCCGCTGAAAATACTTCAAAATAATAACATTCACAGAACTCATCAGAACATGAGAAAAGTTCAGATGAAAGCCTCAAAATCCTGCTATATCCAACGAATTCGTGAAACTTTAAGCAAAATAATTAGTAAAAAGCCATTAGCGCAAATCCGTGAATAAAATATTTTGAGTAGCGTTATTGCACATTCGTACAACCTGCCTGGTACAGAAGCAACGAAGTCGATGAACATGTACGAAGTAAAAATATAGTGCTCATTATTATGTGGCCCGATTTTATAACCATAGTATAATAATAATATTGGTGACCACTTCACACAGCGCCATCTAGCCCCAAACTACGCATAGCTTGTACTATGGGAACCAGAAAACTGATAGAATACCTATGTATTTTTGTTGTAACTACATACATATTAGCACCCAGACACAGAACAAACATCTATATCCGTCACACAAATGTTTGTCTTGGCTAGGAATCGAACCCATGACCTACAGCGCAGAAGGCAGTGTTACTACCAACTGAGCTGTGAGCCACTCAAGCCCTTTATCAGCGACATATTTATGATGCGTAAAGAGCTAACGAGTTATAGAAGTGACTTATACATTTTCATTGCTGTTGCCTCCAACTGTGTCTATCCGTTAGTCACACGGATAACCGGACGGGTTATTATACAAGATCAGTAAAACTCACGCCAACTTCGTCCGGGGAAGTACTGCCACCATGCTCATTTCTGCAGCCAAGCTTTCAACGCTTTTAACGCTTTCATGTTACTGTGTTCCGGTTTGAAAGGTGTGGTTGCCGGTGAAATTACAGGCACATGATACATTCCACATACACGTCTCAGAGTTACGGGCGCATACGATGCGACTTAGGTCTTAGGGGAGGACCCAAGTCGTATCGGTTGTTAAGGGTCGCGGTTACCACTTATCACCAGCTGGGCCGTATTTTATTATACGTTATAAATTGGATGAAGACCGAAATTCAAAGATTTGATCTCTATACTTGTGTGGTTTAAAATGTAATATCACTAGACATTCCACCTTCACGTCTCACAGTTACGGGCGCATACGATGCGACTTTGGTCTTGTCATACCTAGTATGGGAGGACCCAAGTCGCATCGGCTGTTATGGGCCGAGGTTACCACTTAACACCAGGTGGGCCGTCGGCTCGTTCCGTAAATGTATTACATAAAATAAAAAAAACCCACTAAAAAGGATCACATGAAACGGAACCCATTAAAGCCCCTGCCAACTCTTCTGGCAAAGGCTTGATGTAGGTATGTCTATCAATTTGTATGAACAAATTGGAAATTCCTGATGCTCTACAAAATGTGACCAATCCACAGGAATTTCAGATAAATTACGTAAATCTTAAAAGCAAATAAAAGAAATTTTACTGCGACGATTGAACTAAAAGAGAAAAAAACTACTTCACTACTCGGTCCATAGACCAGCTAACTAAACATAGCTATACCACATACTATTGTTGTCACTTGGGTTAAAATTGACAAAATATATATTATTGTATAAGATTAATATGTACTAATATAATAATATAATATAATGTGCTAACACAGTCTTAAAAACATTATTACTCACAAAAATGGATGTGAATCGGATAAAAAAGCAAAAAAAAAACACTAGACTTATACTACAATTAACACAAATCAGATATGAGCATCTCATATAACTTTATTTAAATTATTTCAAAATTAATAAATCGTAAGTCTATCGAATGTAATTTGTTTCATTAAAATAATCAATATTTTTCTTTCATCAAATTTTGGTGGTAAATGGTACAACAGACCTTTATTTCCATCAGGAGTATCTAATACGTATCTGTTTCCTTTCAGTGTATTGGTGAACATTGAAAACGTAAACTATAAAGTAGAAACTAATGGACTTGCTGTTTCTCTTCAAGCTGTGACAGCTGTGAAAGGAATTTATTATTTGGTACAGGAACGTGAAAAGCTTCGGGTAATAAATTGAATATTGAATGAATTATACGAACTGATTTTGAATTCGTCTTGTCTTGCTCAAATTGAAATATTTTATTTCACAATAATGTATCATATTGTTATTGTATTTACTAGTGATTCACTCAATATTGAAAACTCACTATTATTAAATTAGTATTGGCATACAAACACTATGAAATCAGAAAAGGTAATAGGATAATAAACACCAGTTCCTATTCTCAAGAAATGTGTATTGGTATATTTGCGAATTTGAGCCGTTAATTTTTGAATAGGAGTTTTCATTTTAGAAATTTCAATGCAATTCTTAATCCTAATATTATGAAAAAAAAGAAATGTTTTGAAATGTTGCAACAAAGCCAGTTCAAATGATATCACTGGATGATTTCTCTGCCATTCGGATACCTATCTCAACAACAACTTTACCTGCTAAGTTTTTTCGGTTAGTTTTCGTCGGATAAACCTACATACCTCTACATACATACCCACAATGCAGATTCGTCCAAGTCTATCAGAGGACTTCGCTCGTTCTTTCAATTATGTTATTCATTTAGATTCCGCTTTAATCATCTTCCAGCGATACGATATGACTTGGGTCTTGTTGTACTTAAGTATGGGAGGACCTAAGCCGTATGGGCAGATGTTTCCAGTTAAAACCAGGCGGGCCATCTGATCGCTCGGTAACTCGATTACATTTTTAGGTTATTTTTTCGTCGGTCCACTACCAATATTTTAGTTGAATATGAATTATCTCTCAGTTATTTCTTATTGATAAAAAAGAGGATAAGGCAGGACCGCTACTGTATGCCTGGTTTATTGATATTTTCATAATATTCCTGAATATATCACATACAATTATTTGCTAACAATGCTGTAGAACTAAAACCTTTTTGATATAAAATATTTTTGTTCCAACAATAGGCCTTTTCACAAACCGTTCCAATAGAATTTCTATTCAGAAGAAAACATTTTCTACTCCTGTTTCCTGGTAGGTCCGTTGGTTTTTTACCTCGACGCGACTTTTTGTCGTCGAAAATGTTTGACCATATAAGGGTAATTTATTTGATAGATAAAAATATTTTGCGCAGCAATACGAAAAAACGAGTTCGTCGCTAAAGAACAAGAATGATTCCTCGTTATTTTGTACTTGGGATTTATATATTTTCCAGTTATTTTGATTTAAAACCAAACTATTGAACCGATATTGATGAAACTTCTATGGAACTAATCTGAAAGTCTATCCTTTGAAAAAAAAAACTATATCCGTTTATAAATGAGATAAGAAGATCTGAAGTAAGTTACACAAAAGACAACCGAACTGATACCTCCTCTTTTTTCTGAAGTCGGTTAAAAAGATAGCATTGTTGGCAACTCCTTTGGCACAAGATATGTCCCGGCAAAGTCAGGATTACTACAGAGTGATTTATGGTGAACTAGCTGTTGCCCGCGACTTCGTCCGCGTGGAATTCGGTTTTATCTCGCACCCCTTATTTTACCCCTCGGAAAAGTAGCTTAAGTTACTCCATGTTACATCAGCTATCTGCCAGTGAAAGTCCCGTCAAAATCGGTTAAGCCATTTCAGAGATTAGCCGGAACAAACAGACAGACAGACAGACAAAAATTGTAAAAAATGTTGTTTTGGTATATGTACTGTGCACACATATGCACTTAGTAAAAAGCAGTTATTTTAATATTACAAACAGACATTCCAATTTTATTTGTATAGATTTATGGTAGGTCAGGGCGGCGATGAGTTCACCACTTGTTTCGTAATAACCGAAGTGGTGAAAAGTATCTAGGTACCTCTCTCTGCCTAGCCCTACGAGGAAAAAACTTGAGTCTAAGTACGTATGCACATTATACATCTTAAAAGCCAACGTTACCAATGTAAATTTCCATTCAACGTAAAGTAAAAAAAGTTCAAGTAAATTATCGTTATATTAGTTCGCATGTAGCTTTTCAAAATGCCAATCGTCAATACTAAAATACGCGCGTATGCTGAGGCCCTTACAGACAATCGAATAATCAGCATTGTGAATAAATCGACCGAAAGATGAGCATTACTGATTATTTCTTATTTTCGTCATGGACGGCAAAACTTTTTGTTGTCACATTCCGCGATATTAATCATGTTTCTGTGTATAGCTGGTTATTTAAAAAGATTTTTTGTAAGATTATGGTTTATGTGCTACAGTACGACAATGAATAAACCTTATAACAATGTATCCCGAGGTGGATATGTTGAGGTGCGTGCAATCTCCAAATAGTATAAAACAAATTATAGCAGGTATTAATATGTATTATATATATGTGTTTACAAAAAAGTATATAAGTACTATATCCGTTATCTGGTGCCCATGTTACAAGCTATGCTTAGCTTACTTTGGGGCTAGATGGCGCTGTGTGAAATGTCCACCAATATTAATATTATTATTAACAATATTACCTAGGGAGCAATCGAAATTTAATCATAGTATAGGTAATGTGTACTGGCAGTAAAATGTTTCAAGATCATCCTCATGAAAATAAAGAAAAAATGTACCCACAGGTACAGACATAATGAAGACCAGACAGCATTTACTAAATATAAGTTATCAGATCATAAATAAGGATAAGAGATGTGCGATTATAAAACTATTTGAATGTGCCAATATAATCGATGCCATTCTCGCGTTCGAGTGAAACTTCTAAAAATAATATAACATTATTATAGTACAAGACTGGGTCGCAATTAGAGCGCGCCGTCAGTACCATCGGGCGAGGACATCGGACAGCCTCCAGTGCGAAATAAAACGTCGCTCGCTCTGACATGTCCTAGAACCGTAAATTCGGAGAATACTACATCCATCACGCACAATTTGGGAATACGGACGAACGCTGAAACTATTCTGTCTGTATTCGTAACAATGACAAAAAAAAGTTCTATCTGCTTGGAGTTTTAAGTTAGACTAGCTGCTCCCCCGCGGTGAATAAGTCATTCCACGGGAACAATATTGATTGCAATATTGAATATTGATTAAACGGCTAGACTATTAGTTTACAAAGTTGTAATATGTGAAAAAAATTACACAACGCAACTGATTACTCGAGTGTTAATAGATTATAATAAAGAATATCACTTAAAAATAACGAAAAACTCACAAAATATCCATCCTGAAGCTATTGACTGTTACAATAAAGTACCACCACACAGCTGTATAACATATAGTAAGAACCAATCCCACCCATGCTTCTATGAATCCCGAGCCCAAAAAGCAGTTCACATCCACAAACGTACAGTACACGATCATAACTGCAGTGATGGCCCAGTTGAAGCCAATGTGTACAAGGACACACCACAAGTATATTTGGATAGGTATTTCCTCCTCCAGCCAGATACCGAAGATCAGTATTATACTTGCAATGAACAGTGCGCTCGTTATAGCAAATATTGAAGAGAAGTACGCAAGTTCATCCAGCTTTGAAGAGTATACAGATTTCCAAGTATCCAAATCTACACATATCGATATAAAGAAGATGGCACTGATAAAGCCATATAGGATCCCGATAATGGCGATTATGGTGGAACCGATCTTCAAAGGAACGCACAGGGCAAAATCGTCGATAGGGTCTAAGTTGTCCCAACTGCATTTTTTTTCATTCTGTGTTGGTTCAGTCATTCTGACGCCAAATTTTCTATCTTTCGGAGTACTTCTGTACCAGTGATATCGATTATGTTCTTTAGTCTAGTGTTGAAATGTAGAGGTATTCGTTCCCTACTGAGAATCGTAGACGCATTTTCAATGTTGTGCACAACATAGCATAAAGTGATCCCTGTTCAGACAGAAAATAACATTTGGTCTTGACAGAAATGTGCACTAAATGTCATCACATTGTTGTCCGTTAAGGCAGGCGATAGCATTTTTGGCCGTAATGTATGTTGTTTGTCAATAAAACGATATTCTTTGATGGCAATCGTTATCGTTAGGGTTAGATATTTTAACCTGTGTCACGTCATTTGCCGACCAGTAGCTGATGTAGGTATATATAATGTTGTAGGTGCTGTTATGTGTCATGTTTGAATCAACTACAGATAGTGTCATTTAATTTAATTTGAAATATATCAAATAACAATATTTTGTCTTTGTTGCATGAACTTCGTTTACGCGTTTATTCGAAGTTAATGTTGGAACTTCTTTTTTAATATAAGAGTGAAGTGAAATTCTATATGCCATTAATTGGCATCAAAAATGGCTGACGTATAGTGTGTATGAAAGTAACCGACGCTCTATGTTTATCATGTGTTTATCTATAAACAGTAAATTGTATTCAAAATAATTATAAATCTTTCATCTTAAGATGAATATTATATATGTTGTATTATTAATATTAATACTATAGCAAGCAATAGATATTTTTTATATTAAAAGATTTTGTGAAAGGTGTTTGTTTTTCATCGAACATACCATTGAAAGGAGTGATGTTCGTTTAAAGATGAGTGTTCCAACTTAAGGGTTCCGTACTTAAAGGATGACAAGCCTACGTCACAGTTCTGCATATTGAGGGCTGCATCTTTTGAATCGTAATAGGTAGCAGATTTGTTCTGTGAACATTTCACAGAATATGTACGACGTAAATCGTTAAAATAAAACTACTCATCTGGATTTTAATACTTTTTTTAATTCTAGTGTTTGGTATTGTGTAATATTTGGAATGATTACAATGCAATCTCTAATGTAATAGAATAAATAATAAAAACGGGCCAAGTGGAAGGCTCTGTAAATGTATCAAGGACACACCAATGTTCTGGGGGGGGGGGGGGGGGGGTAAAAGCCACCATAAGTGTGCGTATAGTGCGCATATCGGACTCACATTTAAAAATATTAATTTCAAATTTCGAAGCTCACGTAATGTAACAAAAAAAATTAAAATAATGCACATTACTGGTTGATTTCATTTGATTATTTAATATTACTTTAAATTGTGTATATTTTTCAGTTCTGTTTTATCGTTATAAAGTATTTTCCTTTGGCGATAATTTCTCCAGATGATACTACTCTGACTGTGACCTCCAGCATACATTTTTTAAATGGGAATATGTATGGAAAAGTCGGGAGAGCAATCTTTCCGTTCAATATTGCCCAATATTTCTGAAACGTACAAATTATATTTTAAGTACATATACAGGGTGTCCGGTAATGAATGGATAACCTTGAAATGGGTCTTAGTAGAACTTTACTACTACTTATTTTTTTTATTTGATATTTTTTTCCGAATGCGCAATAGTTCTAAGACCCATTTCAAGGTTATCCATTCATTACCGGACACCCTGTATACATATATGAAAAAGTAATCATTTGTAGACCACCCCACGGATGGTGGAATATCAATCATTTGAAGAAGCCAAACCAGCAAACATTTTCAAATACAGGATTCCTTACCAGTCATATAGTGAATAAGCGTTAATCTACCACGGGACCCTATTCCGGATTCACAGAAGTCATATTTTTTTTTTTTAATTGAAGACATTATGCCCTTCATTGTAATGTTTCCGTCACCGATTTAAGAACGTGGACGTGGAGTTTTTTTTAGCAAAAACTGATAAGTGTTCGCCTGGATTTGCACTAAGGACTTACGGATTGAAAGTTGGGCCCCGCAACATCCGGTCATCACGCTCTCTCGTTATTTAAGTTTGATTTTTGTATATTCAGCCCATTAATGATGATATAATCGAAGTGATTGAGTGACCGAAAAATAACAAATTACTGACCACAGTTAGAGGACAGACTATTCCGTATCTCTTCAGTTGCATGCCAAACTGATCCTTGTTCACAAAATCACAAAGCTTCCATTCCATTTTAACGAATGAGGGCCTGTATTCGTTGTGCAGGTACTCGTAGAAAAGTATAGTAATCTGTTGGGAAACAAATGGCTCAGTTATTTATATGTTAATAATGTACTATATTACTAACCACTAAATTTGTGGGGACGCGAAAACTTGGAACAAAAATATTTTAACTTATTTATGTGTGTAAACTATGTTGTATTTTTATCATGCTAGCAGAACCCGGCAGATTTTCTGCGGTGGTTAAGATAATAGTCATATTCTGTCTTTTATAAGTCACTTTATTGTTTTTTGGTAGACCGCCAAATAATTTTTCTAACCATCAACCACAACAAGCAATGGTTATCTGAAATATTTTACTGAGTATTTTAATTTATATTTATAATTAAAATAAAACAAAAAATAAATATTAGGAGCCCCAAATAACGAAAAGCTTGTACTATGGGAACCAACTGATGGATTACTTATATAATATTTTTTGTGTAATACATTCATATGTATACATATTATATATATATATATATTCTATGTCTGGGTGTTAATATAATACATAGAAAAAACATTAACTACGAGTATGTTCGTCACAAACAATGTTTGTTCTGGATTGCAATAGAACCCATCACATACAGCGCAGGAGAGCAGAGTTACCAGGAATTGAGCTGTGAGGCAAGTCATGTTATTTTCGTATCGCTAAAAGCTACTCTGTTTTCCATCAGGTTCATGTGATATTAGGCATTTGCTTAGATTGAAATATTGCTTATTGTAATCGGTGTGTACTTTGTTGGTGATAATAAATAAATAAATAAATAAATCACTTGACAGTCATAACAACAGCGACATAACTTGTTCTCGTCTACTTAAATATCTGAAGACATACCTAAGTAATGTCGGATTTTGCCCGTCACTCTGACCCATGAAATATAAACGTCTTAATATGTGCCTGTAATTACACTGGCACCCGTACCCTTTCATGCCAGGAACAGAAATGAGAGTGCACTTCTACCACCCGGCGGCAGTTTTGGGTATAGTCAGTATATCCCGGACGAATCTACACCATTATAACCACACATGGTTTTAATGGTGTTCAACTTCTATTACATTATTCCAGGTATGATCTTGATGTAAGGATATTATACCACGAATTATCTTACTGTAACGCTAATTTTCCAGGCAAGATCTTACTGAAGCGTTATAATGTCAGGTATGATGTTACTGAAAGATAATCAGGCAGGATCTTACTGAAACGTCATTATTCCAGGCGTGGTCTTACCGAAACGTTATTATTCCAGGTTTGCAGATTGTATCCCGACAGGTTAGTGATGTAAGCACCGCGTCTGGAGGCGCGGCGGACGCTCGCGGAGGCATTGTACACGTACTTCGGATTGGTATATGCGATTTCCACCCTTTCCGGAACTACTTCCATGGACCGCTGGCAATTGTGTTCCTGAAAGGTAATGGTTACAAAAAGTATTTTATTAAATAACTATAACTGAGGGACATTTCACACAGCGCCATCTAGAACTACACTAAGCATAGCTTGTACTATGGAACCCTGATAACTAATAGAATACTTATATAGTGTTTTTTGGTTGTGTTTGGTCACAGAAAAATCTAGTTTGACGTTACTAAGCTGGGGATTAGGGTAACTAGGGATACGTCACTTCAGAGACTGGTTAATTATCAATTTAACTGAAAAAACTTACATATACTGTAAAAACAAAGAGAGAAATATAAAATATAATATGAATTCTGCTCATTTTCAAATCAATATTGGCTAAATTTGCTTGTGTACTTGCTTCAACGGCCTTTCGCCTAGTGATTTCATTTTAATGATGATGTGTTTGAAAAGAAATAACATCAGTTCGTTAGTATGCATTTTAATTTGAGATAAAAATCATAACAGTTTATGATTACTGTGAACGGTCATACCAATACTATCATTATGTCAAAAAAAGCAGGATATAAAGAAATATAAGCATTTTTACGGAGCAAGGTACAATACGATGTTATAAGTCAAGACTTACAGTAAGGTCCAGCCCATATTACAGAAATCACGTCATGCTAATATTAAAAAGATTTTGAAATTCTAGGAAAATTTTCAATTCAAATGAAAATTTTCATTTAAATTACCTGATAACATTGCGCGGTCCATTTTGTTGTTTCAGTTTGCATTTAATAAAGGGGAGACCGCGGCAGAACATTCTTACAATATCCATCCTGAAGCTATTGACTGTTACAATAAAGTACTACCACACAGCTGTATAACATATGGTAAGAACCAATCCCACCCACGCTTCTATGAATCCCGAGCCCAAAAAGCAGTTCACATCCACAAACGTACAGTACACGATCATAACTGCAGTGATAGCCCAGTTGAAACCAATGTGTACCAGGACACACCACAAATATATTTGGATATGTTATTCCTCCTCCAGCCGGATACCAAAGATTAGTATTATACTTGCAATGAACAGTGCGCTCGTTATAGCAAATATTGAAGAGAAGTACGCAAGTTCATCCAGCTTTGAAGAGTATACAGATTTCCAAGTATCCAAATCTACACATATCGATATAAAGAAGATGGCACTGATAAAGCCATATAGGATCCCGATAATGGCGATGACAGTGGAACCGATCTTCAAAGGAACGCACAGGGCAAAGTCGTCTATAGGGTCTAAGTTGTCCCAACTGCATTTTTTTCATTCTGAGTAGGTTCAGTCATTCTGAGGCCAAATTTTCTATCTTCCGGAGTACTTCTGCTAGATATTGTGATTTAATTTAATTTGGTTTTTATCCAATCACAATCTTTTGACTATATTTCAAAGTTAACGTTACGTCTTTTTAATATATCTAAGGATGTTATGTGAAACTATAATGTTTAAAACGTCTGAAATTTGAAAGACGAATCAAAATTCTATATGCCGTTAATTGGCATCAAAAATGGCCGAAGTACCATGTGTATGGAAGTATCATATATGTAGTAACATGTTGTTTTATGTGACGGAACGAGCTAACGGCTTACCTGATGCCTAGTGGTAACCGCCGCGCCGCCCTATGTTGATCATGTGTTTATCTATAAACAGTAACTAATAATATAGGGCGTAATAAAACATTGTCGAAATGTATTCAAATCTTTAATCTTAAGATGAAAATTCAAACGCGCAGGATATTTTCTAAATTTAAAGGTTTTGTAATAGGAGTTTTGTTTTCATCGAACCTGTCATTGAAAGGACTGCTGTTCGTTTAAAGATGACATTGTTCCAACTTAAGGGTTCCGTACTTAAAGGAAGACAAGCCTACGTCACAGTCTTGCATATTAAGGGCTGTACCTTTTGAATCATTATAGGTAGCCGATGTGTGTTCTGTGAAATGTTCACAGAATATTATACGAATATTAATACGACGTGTATCCTTAAAATAAAACTTATGGGAAGGGGGACTCATAAATATTTTAATAAAAAAAAAAACTAGTGTAATATTTGTAATTTTTACAATGCAATATCTAATTTAATAGAATAAATAATAAAAATGAGCCAATTGTGAGGCGGACGCACGCAAAGGATCTGTAAATGAATCAAGGACACACCAATGTTCTGAGGGGGGGGGGGGGGGGGGGTAAAAGCCATCATAATGCAGGGTGCGTATAACGAACTCACATTAAAAAAAAATTTTTTTTCGAAGCTAATATAGCAAAAAAATACATTAAATTGACAATTAATTGGTTTATTTTATTTGATGTTTTTTTGCTATCAAATATTAACTTAAAATTGTGTATACCTACTGTTTAGTTTTGTTTTATCGTTATAAAGTATTTTCCTTTGGCGATAATTTCTCCAGATGATACTACTCTAATGGTGATCTCCTCCATACATTTCTTAAATGGGAATATGTATGGAAAAGTCGGGAAAGCAATGGTCGTGTTCACTATGTCCCAATATTTCTGAAACATTAAAATTATAATTTAATTACATATATACATATTATATGAAAAGTAAACATTCGTGTAAACACCACACGGGTGGTGGTACATCAATCATTTGAAAAATCTTTTACCAGCAAAAAATTTCAAATACAGGATTCCGTACCAGTCATATAGTGAATAAGCGTTGATCTACCACGGGACGTATTCCGGATTCACAGATGTGATATATATATTTTTTTACTTGAAGACATGCCGGCTTCATTGTGATGTTTCCGTCGCCGATTAAAGAACGTGGACGTGGATTTTTTTAGCAAAAACTGATAAGTGTTCTCCTGGATTTGCACTAAGGACTTTCGTATTGCAAGTTGGGCCCCGCGACACTAGGCCATCACGCTCTCTCGTAATTTAAGTTTGATTTTTGAGTATTCAGCCCATTAATGTTCCCCCGGATAACGGCCTACTCGACAATTGCGAGCGTACAGCCGTTTAAATCATCCACGTCAAAAGTATTATACATGGCCTTTGCGTAGGTATAAAAAAATGCAGTTGAAATCCAAACGAAACAAGATCAAGAGGTCGCTGATATTGTGATGATGATGATAGTGATCCTCTAAAAAACAAAAACAAATTACTGACCACAGTTAGAGGACAGACTATTCCGTATCTCTTCAGTTGCATGCCAAACTGATCCTTGTTCACAAAATCACAAAGCTTCCATTCCATTTTAACGAATGAGGGCCTGTATTCGTTGTGCAAGTATTCGTAGAAAAGTGCACTAATCTGTTGGGAAACAAATTGCTCAGTTATTTATATGTTTATAATGTACTATATTATTAACCATTAAATTTGCGGGGACACAAAAACATGGAACAAAAATTATACTTGAACTTAATGATGTGTGTAAACTATGTTGTATTTAAATCATACTAGCAGAAACCGGCAAAGTTCTGCCGCACTTAAGATAATATCTAAGGAAGTCACATTCTCATTATTTATTATTATCTCATTCACTTTATTGTTTTTTTGGTAAATCGCCAAATAATATTTTAAACCATCTTCTCTAAGCCATCTGCAATATTTTTTACTGAGTATTTCGACTTCTATATATAATTAAAACAAAAAAATAATATTAGTAGACATTTCACACAACGCCATCGAGCCGCAAATAACGAATAGCTTGTACTTTAGTACTATGTACTTGTACTATAGTATATACTATACATAATCAGGCAGGATCATACTGAAGCGTTATAATGTCAGTTATATCAGTATATCTTACTGAAACATAATCAGGCAGGATCTTACGGAAACGTTATTATTCCAGGTTTGCAGATTGTATCCCGACAGGTTAGTGACGTAAGCACCGCGTCTGTAGGCGCGGCGGACGCTCGCAGAGGCGTTGGACAAGTACTTCGGATTGGTATATGCGATTTCCACCCTTTCCGGAACTACTTCCATGGACCGCTGGCAATTGTGTTCCTGAAAGGTAATGGTTACAAAAAGTATTTTATTAAATAACTATAACTGAGGGACATTTCACACAGCGCCATCTAGAACTACACTAAGCATAGCTTGTACTATGGAACCCTGATAACTAATAGAATACAATATATTATTTTAATTTGATTCATGTGGTTGTATTTGGTCATGAAAATCTTAGTTAAACGTTACTAAGCTGGTAAGCCAGTCAATTTCAATTAATGTTTTATGTGTTGAATCAAATCACGCTCACTAAGAGTAGAACTGGGTAATGTTAGTCAGGTGATAGTAATCAGCCCGTAGTATTAATAAGCGACAGTTAAATGTAGGAATCAACAAAAAACTTGGGCTGATTATTAATGTATAACTAGGGATACCTCTCTTCGGAGACCGGTTTATTACCACCTTCACTGAAAAAACTTACATGTAATGTAAACACAAAGAGGGAAATATAAAATATAACATGATTTCTGCCCATTTTCAAATCAAAATTGGCTAAATTTGCTTGTGTATTTGCTTCAATGGCTTTTCGCCTAGTGATTTCATTTGGATGATATGTTTGTAAAGTAACAACATCAGTTCGTTAATGTACATTTTAATCTGAGATAAAAATCATAATTGTTGATGATTACTGCGAACGGTCCTACCAAATATTATCATTATGTCAAAAAAAGAACAAAAAAATAAAAATAAACATTATTTACGAAGCAAGGTACAATAAACCGTTATAAGTTTACAGTAAGGTGGACATGTCATGCTAATATTAAAATGATTTTGAAATTCTATGAAAATTTTCAATTCAAATGAAAATTCTCATTAAAATCACCTGATAACACTGCGCAGTCCATTTTGTTGTTTCAGTATGCATGTAATATAGGAGATACTGGGGCAGAATGGGATACATAAGAAAAATAACATAAATGAAAACAAAACAGTTTATTAAAATAAATTTCACTCAGAAAGCTAATGGAAAAAAAATAATGGAACTTTATATAGTCAACTTGATTATGTAAAGTTTAATTGGTAAAATATATACTGTAACCCAAAAGTTTAAAAGTGGCCCATCGAGGCTTTGCCTAACTCTTTAGGGATAAATGCATGAATATGTATGCATGTATGTATGTTTAGAGCGTGACTTTCACATGGACCAGGAAAAAAGTAGACCTCATATGTTTTTTATGCTGCAGAAAGTACTAATGATTTACTGTATTGAAGAACTGCCAGTTTATTTTGAGGATTATAAAATTCTCTGACGTAGCTATATGACACATGGCCTATCTTCGGATCAGTTTTTGTGTAATTAAGTTACGGAATAAGTAGATTGAAGTTGTTAAGTGGTGATATTTGCGCATAAAAAGCAATACGACTTGGTACCCCTACTTAGGTATAACAAGATCCAAGTAACGTCGTAAGCGCCGTAACTCTGAGATGTGAAGGTGAAATGTCCTAAGTGCTTATAATTTCATGGGCAGCTATATCTTTCAAACCGGAACACAGTAACGCAAATGCATTACTGCTTCGTTCAATTGCCTTTTCCATTACTACCATATGTTCAAATAAAAATAATTACTTTGTGCAACACACTTTAGGATCATTTTTGTACATTTTCCTAGTAATGTCTATTCAAAAAACTTAATAAAGTTATTTGTGGATTTTATCAACGCAATGAGATTTTAATGAGGTTTTGTTGGTTCGCAGTAAACACCAATAATTGTGATTTCCATTCGAAACACAATGAAAATTTAGTAATCTAAACAAATTCATGCTATTACTTTTCTGTAAACACATTAAAAATAAATCAGTAGATATGTGTAGTACCTATGCTAGTACAAAAGTTCTTACTAGCAGAAACGCTATGACGGGCACAGCTCGATCATCGAAAAGTCAGTGAAGAGTAGAATTATATTTTACATGGTATCCTTGTTTATTTATTAAATTCACGTAACGTTTATCTGATTGGTTTTAACTATTATAAAAATACACAAAACGGGAGGCTGTCTTATAAAAATAAACATGCCACTTGACAAGTCGCTCACCGAGAGTTCATTTACGAACACAATGTAGAAAACAATGTTTGAATTTAAATTAATAAATTGACGTTTTTTATCTTAAACGTTCCAATTTTTGAATTAACTGTACATTTTACGCTTATAGCCACCTCACTGCCAATGAAGCGTAAATACAATAATCCCAGTAACTCACGCCAGAGTAAAGGCCTGTTCAGATGTTTGGATACAAGCTTGAAAGTTGAGCCATATCTACACATTATGGTTGAACTTTGGAATAGTTACTAGTATGTTATTTAATCTAAGGTCGTAAAGCAATTAACTGTACGAGAAATTAGAAACTGTGAGAAACAACCTAAAATGGGTCTGTATACAAATATACAAGTCTGTATACAATATGAGATATGTTGGATATTACAATATAAGAGAAAAGAAAATACCTCAATATATCTCTCATTTTAATACTGAACGCACAGATAATTATTCCTTGTTTGTTTTCGTATTACTTCCTTACTCCTTTGTGTATTTGTGTCCTGTGTGCTGGAATAAATGTCTTATCTATCTATCTATGTATAGATTATACATTATTAATACACCACAACTAAGGAACTTACAAAAGTACTGCTGAAAACATAAGTGACACAATGGGTGGCCTTATCGCTAATCCAGTCATCTATTCCAGATAACCTGTGAATGGACAGGACCTGTGTGGACGACTACGAACTGTAATGATATTGGGATTAATAGTACCTAATTATTTGGATAAATAAGAATATTTCTGGAGATTCTTTTGAAAAAAAATAAAAAACAATCAGGTCCATGCATATTTTATATTTTAATTTTGCCTTATTTGGGAATAAAAACAGTACATGATTCATTGTATGTAGATATTTATGGATAATAAATCACCAAAGTTTCCACCATAGTAAAATATCACAATTAAATAAACTGAACTAGGCTAGACTGTAGACGCTTAAAAGCTTAAATTTACAAGCGGCCTTAATACTGAAGTTACAGGTCCAGGTTTCAATGTTCCTAGTTTATCAACAAACAATTGCTCGAGCCCAAGGCTATTCAGTCCATGATATTAGACCCACTTTGGATATTTCAAGTGAAATATCTACATTATTTAAAAGCACTGTGCTGTTATTGTATGTTTGTTTGTTTGGGAATAATTCAAAATAATTGATTGATGATGATTACACTTATAAAACTATGTTTTGTCTTGCTTCGATGAAAGCGAAATAAGCGTAATGCTGACGAATTTTCAAGAAAAATCTAGTATAAATTTTAGTCAAAGTTATCAAGGTTCCTGGCGCACTGCGCAAAATCGAAGAGTGGATGAGAAGTTGCATGGATAAGTGTACATAACGTATGTTTCGTTCAAAACGTTAATTAAACCAAGACTTCTGACGCACTACAATCGTAGTAATAGCACAAATTAGATTTCCTCGCTAGTTGGCCGACATTGGACGCTTGGATGATGCAGGAAATTTAATTGGACAATCCATTTGGCGTGACACCACGTACAGCCAACGGCCGCAGCGATGCTCGAATGAGATTCAACCCGAAATCTATATAATTTTGACAAGTTTTTGTATAACTTGCTCCTATATATTATACTAGCTGTTGCCCGCGACTTCGTCGGCGTGGAATTCGGTTTTATCGCTACGCCTACGCTGAACAAACACACACACATACATGCATACAAACTTTCACCTTTATAATATCAGTGTGTTTGAGAGCTCAAGTCACCAGCCAAACACTTTTGTAAGCACACCAAGTCTGTTGATATTGTTATCATGTGAATGTATTTATCGTTAATAGCATACCATATATCAAATATTTATACTGCGGTGTGTCTCATTCCTGTTAAAACCAACTAATTTGGAATGCAGCACAATTAGGTATTCCGTTTAGCGGTACTAAAACATTTCACATTTCATTACGCAGAGTACAAACGTACAATATACGTATTGGGGTAATGGATAAATGGGGTCTATTCAGATATCAACATCTTTCAATAGAGCTACTGTTAGTAAAAGTACAAATAATTCATAAATATCTTAATTCGCATCTAGATTATTACAAATTTCTACAGGCAAACCTGATAACTCAGTTCCTTCAGAAGCAGATGTATTTTTACAGCACGGAGTTATTGATCAATCTTAATTTGTCCTGAAAACACGTTTTTTGCTTGATTTTTTTACATGTTTCGCGTTTTAGGAAGCTGTTTTAGCTATTTACATAACGCAAAATCTTTAACTTTAAATACTCAGGCACGAACAATTTCACGAACGTATTATGGCTTGGTCGGTAAGTTTAATGTTTAAATGACTTTTTTGATTGCTTTGAGAATTACAGTTGGTAAATTATTAGCGCTTTTCTGGGAACCCTATTCATGGGAGATTTGATTCATTCATATTGAGTGTAAAGTAAGACTAGATTAGATTAGGAAATTCTAAATAAAGTACCTATTTTTATATTATTACGTCCTTGTGGTTAAGGTTTTCTCTTCAAACTCGGTATTCAAGCAAATCTCGCAATGGGTATGGCAAAGAAGGAATAAATTTGAAATAAATATAATATAAAATACATAATAATCCAGAAAGTATAGAATTCATAGTTTGTTGATATTTAAGATGTAAAAAAGTCACCCCTAAGACATTATAAGCATTACTCGTTAACTTTGAGAATATAACTTTTAAAAGCTAAAAGTTTGATTCACTTAGTTACTACTCATAATGTATTTTCTAAAATATCGAATTTAAGTGGCGCATTTATTTAACATGTCTCAGTCGTATAAAAATATATATAAAGAAAGACTGTAGTTAACTCAAAAACTTTGCAAGTGAAGTTTGTATAAGTTATGTGTTGTGAAGTTTTAAATGTGGAATATTCTAATCAGTAACTCTGCCTTCTGCGCTGTAGGTCGGGGGTTCGATTCCCACCCAGGACAATCATTTGTGTGACGAATATAGATGTTTGTTCTGTGTCTGGGTGTTAATATGTATGCATTATATCAGTTGTCTGGTTCCCATAATACAAGCTATGCTTGGGGCTAGATGGCTCTCTGTGAATTGTCCACCAATATTATTATTATTATATAGCATTTGCTAATATGTACGCATCTTAAGTGCGTGTTGCCTATTGCTGCAAAACGTGATATTTTTTGGTTAAATCAGCTAACAAGTCAAAAACTTGAAGTTATAATACTGAAAACGATAACCATGCCACTATCGACTATTTTTTTTTGACTTATTTCCATATCAAAATTTGAACTAATCAATTTAAACAAATGTAAGATCATATTTTCGCGAGATACTCAAGAGATAGTGCCAAAGATGAAGAAGTTGAGATATCGATAGGAAAAACAACTTTGTGCCTGAGGCATAACGTCTGATTTACAATAGAAATACATTTTGCGCAGTGCTCTAAAAGTCTACAAGGCGATGAAATCTTAAGTTTGTATAAAATGGTCATAATACTCCTTTAAAGTGAATAAAACTCTTCCACCACACCATTTGCAATTTTATTTCCTGTTATAGTACAATCGTATTGCTTTTATGAAAATACTTTTGAAATAATGCTATCCCCGTACCCGATTTGTATTCACTACCGATTTATTGGTACAACATAAATAAAGAGGGGATATTGAAAAACTAGTGATATAAAACAAAATAAAAACATTCATTTAAATAAATTTTACTGGATCACAACTTAAATATAAATTAATAAAAAAAAACAACTTAAATATGGCTGTGGTGAAAGAAGCCTTTTAGGCGCAATTTAATCCTTTCCACATTAGTTTCTATAAAGGCACACGAGTCATAGTAAGGGTCGCGTAGGTACTAAATTTTATTTCGATTTACAAAACTTATTAGGAAAGAATTTCCGTATCCATACCACGGGCCTGTCATTAATTTACAAGTTGTGGGCTCGAATCCCACAATGTCTTTGATTTCCAGTAAATGAAACTGACATTTTGATAAAAATCTAAAGAAATTTTACTCCTACCACGTGCCCTCGTAGCAAATATACGACTGGTCAAATACCACCCCTCAGTCTGTTACTTTTTCTTCTATTCGGTACCACGTTCTCATAACGGTGAAGGAAAACATCGTGAGGAAACCGACATGTCCTAGAACTAAAAATTCGAAGACATGTGTCAAGTGTACGAAAGGAACCTCTTTGAGGCGCACTTAAAATCCTTTCACCACACTGGTTCTAGAGAACCCTCGAATAGAATAGAAGAAAGTCTGTTACTAATTTCAACCGTGTATTCTGATTGCGCCTGTTGGATGAGCCTGATCCCAATCCATGCCTTGCGTGGCAAGTAGGGGCTTTAAATCGTATAACATCATACAATAGTGAGAAAAACGATAGTTTACGGGCGAGCTTTACCTCAGACTAGGTATTTCATATATTATGAATTGTCTACCACAAATCATAGTCGCACATTGCCACCGGCTCTTCACTAAAACATAGTTTATGGTCTGTAATGAACACCTGCAGTAATTAATGCGGTGATAAATACCCGCAGAAATGTTTTATGAACGCTAAATGCTCTCACACGCTCTAGAATTCCAAGTCCGTCACTCGAACTTCCCACTTGTCATGTGTGTTTTGACGATAGCCCATCCACTTTATGGAAAAAATATGCCATTGAATTATTTTATCTCAAACATGAAATATACCCATCAGCCAAAAATAGTGCGCACATAACATATATATCATATAATGCTAATGTAATAAATAACTGAATTCTAAAAGGATGCGTAAATAGGAATGGGACACGTATTCAATAAACCATGTCACATATTAAATGTTAAATAGCAGTTAGTGTATCAGTTATGACTCTTTTGGACTTACGCCAGTTACTAATAGTGCCGTTCCTTCAGATTAAATAAGACTTATCGATGATAAATATTATTTTTCAAAATACCGTAACGTACTCGACCGGAACCCAGCAATTTTTTTTTTTCATAATAAAGTCCAACCAATGTCTGGATATAACAGTTTTCAATAAAATTGCTTACTAACTATAAATTAATGAATATTTAATATATTGTGCCATAACATGTTTGTAATAACAATTTAATACATGCAAATTATATTCACAGGATTGACTTAATCACTTAAATGCTTGCATATTCTCATTTTATTTGTCATCTTATTACGATTTTATCTAAAATCTTACGATCATATTTTATATTGCAAGTAAATTTCTCATGTTCATATAGTAAAGGAATAATATGTAATATATTTCTCAGCTTCTCGATAAATTTTGAACAAGATTCATCCCTATTGACAAAGATGGCATTCACTATCGAAGCGCTACTTTAAGCGAGTGCGCTTTTAAAAAGGTTTGGAGAGATAGACTTTATTTACGTCCTGTGACCCAATTTGGGCTTAGGGGCATCAGGCTTTCAGGATTCAGGTCGGAGTAGAAATTATGGAAAGCTTTTGTAAGAGTTAGAGTTTCTATAAGAGACAATATTGCAACATCATGGATGCTGTTGTTTTATTCTCAAAATAAATGAGTATCTTTTGATTGTAAGTATTTTTAATTGTATTTTATTATTACGTATTATTATTATTATTATTATTGTCCACGAACTAAAAATAGAGTTCAGCCTGGTTGCCCGTTTTTGGAGCTTTGCGCACCCAACAGCACTCATCTGCCGCCTCTGCGACTTAGAGATACAGGGGTATAATAAAAAGTGCTGAAAATATTCCAGCGATGGCTTAATGTTAACAAAAAACTAACTCTGGAAATTATTTCTTACATCATGCTTCCTAGTTATTAACCAAAATGAATATAGAACAAATACATCTAAAATATAATTCGGAGTTTGAAAGAATATAAACATAAATCCAGTCAAGAAATATAAACATACCTAATGGAAATCGTCATTTATAAACACAGAACAAAACAATTAAATATACATTCAAAAATATCTCACAAGGGGAATCACATAAGTGAATTTAGTGGGGTCACGAAAAGATACGAAGTTAAAACATTTCCAAGGCCTGTATTATTTTCTACATTTTACGATATACACACGATACCGATGTTAAATATTTCATAAGATGGGAACGTGAACGTCAAGTGCGACCGTTACAAAGAGATATTGTATTGATATGACGTAATGTGGAGTAGTTTGGTGGAATTTTTGTACTGGGAAAGGCTGGGTCAGAGTGAAATCAGGAAGCGGACCGAGGAAAAAGAAATAACAATAAATTAACACCATATGAGGACATATTCAGCAGTTTATTTCAAAGCAAAAATAAAAAATAACTACCTTTTTTATGTTATTGAAGTGACGGTACGGGCTGACGGCCCACCTTATGTTAAGTGGTAACCGCCGCCCATAGACAACAGCAATACCACTCAAGTCCTCTGCATAGTACGAGATGACTCAAGTCCAATTGCGTTGCGTCCATCACCTCGAGACAGGGATGTTACGTCTCATGCGCTTGCAATTTCGCCGGCACCCACTCCATTCCACCGGAACACAGCAACACGAGTGCATCGCTGCTTGGCGGCAGATTACCAGGTGTGGTGGCAGTACTTCTCCGGGCGAACTAGCACAAGTTCTACTGCTACTAAAAGCTGGCGCTTAGCAAGGAATTTATTGCCTGATATTCTGACTGTAAGAGTTATATTAGAGTTGTGGGTGAACCGTCTGAGATATTTAGATTAATATTACTTGCCTGGTATTCTTTTGCATATTAAATGCTTGGCAGCAAATTCTGATCTTGAGATGGTTGCTAGCTAGACGAGCATTTTGCTACTACCGTGTTAATTTCCTTAGGAAGTTAAAGTTATTCCTGTATGACCTACAAGTTAATTATAAGTATCATTAAACTCAATTTAGGGTTTTCCTCTGTTTAAAGTTTTTTGTTTAGTTATAGACAAACATGATATAAGAAATCCTTGTAGGCAAGGGGTTCAGATTCGACTCCAAAACAAGGTAAGGTGAGTTACTGCAAGATTGAAAAATTTCATATGATGTTGCTAAATGAAGTTATCCAACCCTAAATTGTAACTAATATTTCAAGAATACGAAACCATCTACATAATCTTTTAATCCCTATGATCAAGAGGTATTTCGCCCCTTGTCCGTGGGCGCTTACATAACTAATTATGAATTTTCAGTTAAATATCTATATCACGTTCTAAATACGGTAACGAAACAGGAACACCATTTTTCCTAGAATTTGAAGAATTACATATGATTATCAAAGATTTACCTACCGCAACACAATAATAATTTATGATGTTTATACAAATAGAAATACAAATCCTTTATTTCAAAATATTGTGTACATGTGTTTGTGAGCACCGTCTCCTGCGTTAGTTTAACACTGTGTTCCAGGAAAAACAGTAGCTTCCCCTATACAGAGTTAGCATCGCAGCCAATAATGTAAAATTATAGTAGTCGCTTATTTTAATGCCGTCGGGAAAAGTAGCGGGACCTTGTGAAAAAAACATAATGTAATAAACAATAGACATTTTTTATATCCTTTCAATTCAACTCAATATTTTGAAAAAACCTATACCATGCCTAATTAAAATATACTAAACACGCGCACCTACTTATATTGGAGCTTGTGCAAACCTTTTCCAATCATCAATGAGGAAATTCTTTGTTCTAATATATTTACATTCTATTTTTATCTAACTAATACGTAGGAAAATCGAGAAATAATGAAAGTTGTATTAAAAATTCTTCTTTATTGGATCTTTTATCTAGTAAGATAAAATAAGAAATCCAATCGGTGACGGTATCCGTTACATAATATACGCATTTGCGTTTCCTCCATTTATTAGTGCGAAAGCAAAGACACTCAATTGTGTTCACATTACAACAGATACTAAATACAGATAATACCGCACAAAGCTGGCGCGTTCGTTAACAAAACTACGGCTTACATTAAGAATATGCGTGCGACCTAATGTGGCTACAGAATATGCGTTTAGACAGAAAATATTCCTTATATATTCCAGTTTCCTATACATCAATCAACTGTCAGTATAACTTGAGCCAAGTCTGGGAAAATGCTTATACTGCCGAAGCAATATTCTAATGTGGACATTGTTCGTAGTCAACTCGCGAAGATCGTTCCTCTATCCTCTATCGTTTTTGAGTCTTTGGGATACTCTAGATTGCCAAAGACTCCAAAGTGTCTTGGAGACTAGGTAATCCTAGTTTCAGTTTAGTAGCAGTAGACGTCGGTGGAATTACAGGCACAAATAAATTCCAACTTTGCGTTTCAGAGTGTGTAATAGTGTGCAATAGATGTGACTTGGATCTTGGCAGATAACACGAGGACTCATATCGCATTTTGTATTAACGACAGAAGTCACCGCTTAACTTCAGTTGGGTTACTTATGAATGTAAAAAAATAAAAAGAGATAGATATTAAATAATTTGACTGGCCTCATAGCTCAGTTGGTAGTTACCCTGCCTTCTGCGGTGTAAGGTCGTGGGTTCAAATCCCACCCAGGACAAACATTTGTGTGACGAACATATGTAAGTATTTGTTCTGGGTCTGGGTGTTAATATGTATTAAATGTACGTATTTACAAAAAAAAAATATAAGTATGTATATCAGTTGTCTGGTTCCCATGATGCAAGCTATGCTTAGCTTACTTTGGTGCTAGATGGCGCTGTGTGAAATGTCCACTAATATATTATTATTTTTATACATACACTCATTACGTCTCCCCTAAACAATTGATATTGCAATTGAAGTAATAAAAACCATAATAATTCCACAATTAATAACAGCTCACCTCTAACTTAGTGGCCGGACATAAAACGCTGCCTTTACACGGTGTACCAAGTTTTTACTACCCCCTTAGGGCGGAACTTTAACACCGTTTTAATTAGTTGGGGTTATTTCAACCCAAAATATGAGCGAGTCGTCCTATACGTGTCACGGCCACCTCGTTACACAGAGTGAATAAATATTTTCTTTGTCTTTAGTTAAGACGCGCTTCAAGAGAATCAGATAAAATGTTTGACGCTGTTTAGTTGCTTATTTATAGCAATGAACATAACATTTTCATTCATGGGTAGCTGCCTCATTCTGCCCGCCCCTTTCATTCTATACAGTACCAAGGGACGAAATTAAATGAATGTAATAACATTTCTGAACTTTGCATTGTTTTCATGTATCAGTTTAATTCATTTCAGAAACGTTGTCTATTTTTTATAATGTATCTTATATAATCTTAATCTAATATAGAAAACTAATTTAGTTTGGTGTAATGTAGCATTTTATAATAACAAGGGTTTGCCACGCCAGATATCTTGATTGTTTTATTATTTGATGAAATAATCATTTTGTAATATATTATTATATATTTGCGAATTTATAATGTGATCATCTGTCATGAATATGTTATATAATATATAATATGAATGTGAATATGAATAACATATAATATGAATCGTACGATGCAGGGGGACCGAAGTAGGTACAAAACTGGTATTCCCTCTGTGTGCGATACTTTTTGATTTTACTTTCATATGCAATATTTGGTAGCTCCCTCGAGATTCTCCCTTCGAATCGGACGCAATACCATGGGACTTGGAGCTTCCCATCGTAGTATGGGAGTTGTATCTCTAGTGTTAACAAAATAGTAACTGTTTACCGCTTTATATTAAGGAGTTCACCGGCTAGCTGCTAGCTTGCTGCTAGCTAACTGCTAGCTAACGTTACTGAATAATTGTATGGAATATGTTTTCTAGCCTCAAAGGTTTGCTGGAAGAAAATTCTTTATAGGGTTAAGCTCGCCTTTGTACATATTTTTTATATATGTTAATTTATGTTTATTTTTACTGTGTACAATAAAGAATAAAGAAAGAATATGTTTCATATACATCTATTAAAGGTTCTCATTTTCATTCATTTCTTGCACTATCTTGAAAAGCATGCTCTTCATTACTTTTACACTTAAACTTAAAAAGAAAAGAAAAATGCACACAATGAGGTCAAGTCGGAGCGTCTGACATAATGTTTTTTCAAGTAAAACATCCTAGTTACGAGTAGCTTTCATTGCGCTTTAATATTCTTAGACTGTTTTTGAAGTGGCGTAGTGAATCAAGGTCTTGTTACAATGTTTATACATTCGTATATATTTTTTGATAAGTGTCAATTTAATTTTTGTTTATTTCACATAGTTTTTATTTACTCAATTTAAAAACGCCTTAATAAAATGATTATATATACTACGTGTGACAAATCTATTAAGTTTCGTTTATATTGTTATTGGTATTGTCTCTTTTAAGCTCTGAACAGTCACTAAACAGTAAATGAAAAAATACATAAAGGAGCATTGATACAAAAAAGGTTTTTATTTATGATATGCCTTTCAGTGTTCATAAGCCCAGTTTGTAAGCCTGTTATTGTTGGTAAGTAATTTATCACCGACAATAAAAGACAGAAAAGACAGAAAATATCTATTTGTGACTAACTTGAAAGTTGCCGAAGTGATCCAAGTTTTTTAAGTATCACTCAATTAGATTAATCATACCTAGCATTAAATTTAAGCTGTACACGCAACAAATATTCTATGGGGAAAACTCTATGTCCTTATTCCATAGAGATTTTTTTGTTTATAGAATCCTGCTGAAAGTTCTGTATGGATGGGACTCGAACCAGCAATTACAGCAACTGCCTTACGCAGCCTTGCGCTTACCAACTGTTAGGTAGTCTACATCACATCCGAAATATCGTGATGATTATAATCAGTTTATCGCTGAGATGACGCTGAGATTATCTATGGAAGAATTTTATGTTACCGAAATTATTTCAGTTCGACAGACGAAAGATGTCGCATGTTTTTGTTTTGATTTGAACAGGCTGAGTGCTAAGTACAAGTGACCTAATGTATTGAATATTATTGACGTTTCCAAGCCATCTCTTTGTGAATTCTATGGAAATAAGGAACATTGAATTCTTGTCATTAAATATTTTGTTTCAGACCCGCTTTAATTGTTTTGCCAGTCTGATCGCGAAAGCTAGTGACAAGAGCAGTAAATGCGTCTTATTGTCTTTGTTCCATTACAGTTGTAACATACAGATCGTAATCTGGTGGAATTTCAAGCCAACATTCAAGTGTCAACGTGGCATCTCCTCCGCCATGAAATAGTAAAGGAATAATTAATTGCAAGCTGTGTTTTTACAGGGCATCAGTGACGAGCCAACCTGATGTTCCACTGTCTACTGCCCACCAACACGTGAAGTTACTACTATATGTTTACCTCTGAATAAAGTTGTCTAAAGTTAGTTAAGTTGTCAGTTGTTAAGTTGTCAGTTGTGTTAGTTAAGTTAAGTTGTCTAAGTTGTCTATTATTGTTATTATTATTATTGACAATTCGCAAAGCGCCATCTAGGCCCACCTTAAGGATAGCTTGTACTATGGAAACCCGACAACTGCTAGAGTACATAATATACTTTTTTGTAAATACATACATAATTTATATTAATTTTAACACCCGGATTCAGAACAAACATCAAACATCATATTCGTCGCACAAATGTTTGTACAGGATGGGAATCGAACCCACGCCAACACCAATAGACCAACGGAGCTGTGAGGCCTGTCAATGATGGTAACCTGTAATTTCGTCTCCAAAGTAAAGGTGAAAGTAACAGCTTTCACCTGTTTTAATTTTTTCTTCTAAGCCCTATAATGGAGCGACCAAATAAATCGTTGGATTACAGAAGGTAGCAGGCAAAATCCTGATTCGGAGAGCTGAATATTACTAAATTAGGAGATGCTTATCTTCAGCAGTGAACTCTACTCGTGTCGCTAGTTCTTTCGATCCTGTATAATAAACGTATTAAATATCTCCTTAAAGAGGGCACCTATCGGACAGTTGACACGAGTCTTCCATTTTTTATTCTAGAACCTGCCGTTTTCATCCCGATGTTTTTCTTCATGTAATTTCTCACATATATTTTTGAAGTGAAAAACTCATTGTTGGTTTTGAACTATGTTTTGTGACACTTAAAAGTAAATAAATTATTATTATTATTACTATCGTTATCCGGAATAAAATTCAGCTGTGTAGTAGCAGAGGACTGAAAGGCCAATGATGATGGTAATTAAATCTTCAGAACACATATATTATTAATATGCAACTATGAAGGTGAGACACGGCTATTTCTGTACTTAAAACATTTGCCAAGTAGACAAGTAGAATCTGGATAAATTTCACCTTTATTTTCAAGTGTCTACTTGGCATCTTCTCATCTCTGAAACACTAATGTAGCATAATTTGTGCATCCCGTGTTTTTATGCGACACGCCTAAGTGACGAGCTGGCGCGAAGCCAGGCTGATGTTCCACTGTCTGCTGCCCAGTAACACGTGTCACTGGACTTAGATAAAGGCCAGGTTCAGACTGCACTAAATCTTCTAAGAATCATTGTAGTCAGTTTTATCTTCAGGGCTTGTAAAAAACAAACAAGCATGTAAGAAGCCGCGGGAAAAGCTATAATATACCCAATTTGGGACAAGATAAGTACAGAAGTACTGCCACCATGCTATTTTTCCGCCAAGCAGTAATGCATTCGGTTACTGCGTTTCAGTTTGTAAGGCGTGGTTGCCGGTGAAATTACAGGCACTTGAGACACTCCACCCTCAGTTCTTAGAGTTACGAGCGCGTGCGGTGCGACTTGGTTTTTGTTGTACCTAAGTAGGAAAGAGCCCAAGTCGCATTGCTTGTTATGGGTCGAGGCTACCACTTAACATCAGGTGGGCCGTCTACTCGTTCCGTAACTTAATCTCACAAAAACATAACAGAATAGGAAATAGTGGTCTAATAGGAGTAGGTATCCTACTTTGTTCTACCTTTTAAATTTATGGAATTACTACCATTTATTTTGATTTAAACTGACTCTATGAATTTACAATTGGACTAAACTGAAATAACTATCCTATCATATAAATAATTATCTAAAAAGGTTTATCGATGACGTAGATACATGAGCTAACAAAACATAAAAAACAACCGAATTTAAAACTGAATTGAATTGATAACCTCCTCATGAAGTCGGGTGAAAATAAGAAAAAAGCTTTCAACAAAAGATACTGAGACATTAGAACGTTACTTGTCTCAAAACGTATTTATTCTCGTTGCTAACGGAAATAGCCAGGCGCTCTATCACCTACTTACAATTCATGTTTCCACTCATGTTCTGACAAAGTACCTTTTACTGTCCAAATGGGTTGATTTTATATCCTATGACTTTTTTATTCTATTTATTCTTAGTAATTTTAATCTTATTATTAGTAATAATAATAACTCCATACCTTAAATTAAGATTCCAATAGCGATAATTAAGAAATTTATTATTATATACTCGTATTATTGTTTAAAATCGTTCTTTTTAGAAATATCATGTATTACATAACTAATACAAAAACACGCAGTTTATTTTTTTAAACAATATGTGCAAATAATACTGGTTTTAACGATATTTTTTTCATGAATTATCAGTTTGTTTTGGAGTTTTCACCTGTGGTACCTTGCATGTACAAAATAAGACGGCTCATTATAAATTCATGGCATGGGCTGGCAAAAGTACCAAATCACGAAACACTTGAGGGTCTGCATTCAGGTCCGTGCGTAATTACGCGTGGGGGGCCACCAACCTTTTTCAGTGTAATCTTTGTTTTTATTTTTTCTTCCTCAGGCTAATTGGATTTGGGATGAGGCACGCTTGACCTAGTTGCTTGAAAATTCCAGACAAATTATTTTGTCACGTAATTACGTTAGCTATTGAAGCAAATACGCCAATTATTTAGTGCCCATTGTATCAATAAAATTGCTATGTATGAACTTTTGCCCTGAATCATTGGTGTATTTAATTTCTAAACAGATTTATTTTAATAAATAGTATATAATTTTAATGTCCAGTAATATACATAAAACAAGCTTCGACCACAGAAACTTCATATGAACGAGTGCGAAGTAATGAATAATAGATCAAACATATTCGTTCTAGAAAAAAACTTGCTCTAAGGAGTTAAATTATTGCAAATAAACCTAACTTGATTAATAATCGTAATCAAAGCATAAAACACATTGTCGAGCATGTTATGCGCTCAGTGCTCTATAGAACTGAGCACTTAAAAGCATGTTCATATCCGTTCACCTAAGTAAGATATCAATAAAGTTTTTAAAATATTTTGTTCTCTTCCAATC
Organism: Chesias legatella; assembly: GCA_947359385.1. Taxonomy (NCBI): domain Eukaryota; kingdom Metazoa; phylum Arthropoda; class Insecta; order Lepidoptera; family Geometridae; genus Chesias; species Chesias legatella. The sequence continues at coordinate 10,144,845 of OX375769.1, read as the reverse complement.
CGTCAATCAATCTCAGGACCTTTAGATTGATCGAGCGACCCGTTTTTAGGTAGCTCTTTTTTCCCATAACAGCGAAGTAATGAGAAACCTTTTAAAGCGTTTACAACATTTTTTTTATTCTGGTCTCATTTTCATTTAACCAACACAAATAACTAGACTAATATTATTATAATATAATAATAATTGATTATTTCAGATAATAGAATCCATAGCAATACTACAAACAAAATTAAAATAAATTAAACTTTAATTCTAAACCAAAATAATAAATTATTAAAATCAGAATTAAAGTTAACTACGATTACAAGACACAATAGATATTTACACAATTATTACTACGTTTATCGCACCAACAGCAGGTTTACTACCAACTGAGCAGTAAGGCCCGTCCATTGGCACTGACACTGTCATCAAAGCAAGGGGCACCGGGTTCGAACCCCGGACGGGGCAAACATTTAAGTGAGCACATAGTTTATTTTTAGATCTTGGATTTTTATGTTGCGTATCAGTGCAACTTGCGGTATTGCAGTGCTTAGTTATAATCTTTGTTTGGTTAAGCTGAAGTTTCATGATAGTGAATGGATTATTTCCTATTTATATACATTCGCAGGATTAAATATTCTATAAGAGAACCTTAAACCGATTCTCAAACGCATAAACTGAATGAATGTTGAGTTCCGTTTTTATGTTCTTCGGTTAACCGTTCCACAATTTACTGTTCCGCATTAAGTCAAAATATAAGCAGAGGCAAGTGTAAACTTGGTATAAACTTTATGAACTGCCATGTTAAGCTAGTACTTGAGAGTTTCGGCTTAGGATTTTGTGGAACAGATCTACAAAGTGAACTAGCGGGCGGCAATAGGTGTTCTACTTAGCTAATGTCATGAGCTTATGAAATCAGTAGTAGAATTAACATGTTACTGGCTCTCACTGGCTCTCTTAAACTCGTGTTTTGAGATTTTTATACTGCACCTCAAAGAGTCTTGTTTCTTTCATTTTACAAGTCTAGTCCAAGTCTCTTCCAATTCCTGAAAAGCATACGTAAAACTCTGTAATTCATATCTATACAATTTCATTACTTAAATTAACCTTTGTGTTAGTTCCCATATTGCAATAATCTCTAAGTACAACCATATGGTTTAACTTGGGTGATTTATGTTGTTATTTATTACTTATAATATAACTGTAGTAATATAAAATGATCATGTACTGTTGACTGGTCTCACAGCGCAGTTGGTAGTAACCCTACCTTCTGCGCTGTAAGTCGTGGGTTCGATTCTCACCCAAGACAAACATTTATGTGCATTTGTAACATTGTTGTTTGATCTGTGTCTGGGTGTCAATATGTATTATATGTATGTATTAACAAAAGAAAATTATATAAGTATTATATCAGTTGTCTGGTTCCCATGATACAAGCTATGCTTAGCTTACTTTGAGGCTAGATGGCGCTGTGTGAAATGTCCACCTATATTTATATTTATTTGTTTCTCAAAATAAAGTAATACAAACAGAAAAATATTCTTACGTAAAGTTTTAGAGGTAATCCCAGTTGCTCAATATTTTTCAACGGCTTGGCATGTATATTTATTAACTTTTAATTAATTTAACTCGTAGTTATCAGGAAGCGTAGGCTACAGTGAGGTCGGGATTTAGGAATCCGTACTACAACTACTACTCGGATTATTGGCTTTCACAACCAGTGTGTTGAAAGATTTCAAGAGTTGTACTGATTTTCTGGATGAATTTAAAGTAAAAACTATCTTATCTTGTGTAAGAAAGAACTCATAAAACATAAAAACAATTTGTAAATAGAATTTGTTTACTACAAATTGTTGCAGTTTATCTAAATACCCTGGAAACAGTAGGAGTTTACCACTGAGCACACAGCTTTATTCGGCATAAACTTTATGTACTGTCATATTACACGTGCAGCGTAACATATTACTAAAGTATATTTACGCACCCGTTAACATACGACAAACGGGTAAACTTCGTTAGGAAACTAAGTTGGTACTAAAAATGTTTAAATCTTTGTGTAGAATTTTGTTGTATGACTAGAGATTTATGAGAGACATTGTTAGCATTCTCTATAGAAAAATATTTTTATTTTATCTCGAGGTGCTTTGAATTTGCAGTTATCCTACAAGAATACGACTAAAATCATTCATTTTTATGTTGAGAAGCGAATGAAAAGAGCCTGTTTGTTTCCATTACCACAATGGCTTGAGATAGCCAGCCACGAATATTACTAGTCGTATAAGGTGCGGTGTGGTATGATCCAAGTTAAGCCGCAATTTGATAACTACTTATTTATAAGCATGTAGTGATTGAAAAAGCAGATGGCCCACCTTATGTCAAGCGTATGCTCTGTTTATAACAACATTAAAACGACTTAGGACTACTTATATATAGAAAGTAGAATCATGTTGTGTTTGTAACTGAAAGATTTTAGCTGTCTGTTATTTCGCACCCGAACCTTTCAACAACCCGCAACAAACCCGCAACACAGCAATACGAGTACAATTACCAAGACCCACCCGATATTAAGTCTCTCAATAACAAAACCAATGTCTTGGGATCTTCTCCTACACAGGTATGGTAACAGCGCGTCGCATTGTATTGGGCCCGTACTGTAAGACTTGGAGATGAAATGCCTCAAATACCTCACCAACGCAAACTCACCTTTGAAACCGGAACACAGAAATACAAATGCGTTACTGCTTGGCGGTAGAATAGGTGTGATGTCATTACTTCCCCGGACGAACACCCACATTTCAGAAGCAGCACTCCGCACCGCCCCACTCCATCCATTTACTCTCTATTTTGGAGGTAACTGGTCTCTTAAGCATTCTATTATGAAATCTAATTACTATTCATGCAACGTAATAGTTATATAATTATTTTTTCCGAGACATTTTTTGAATTTTTTGGAACGCAAAAGTTTACATGACGCCTAAAACATGACAAGGTAGGACGCACATCCCCATCAAAATTTGACAAAACAAATAAAATTTAAGAACTTAATTATATTAGGTAAGAAAAGGAATAAAAGTTAACCGCGAACATCCTTGATAGCGCCATAAAAATGTGCTTAACACAAGTATTCACTTTGCCGATAATTTTCAAAACGTCTCTTTGATCGGCTCACGACAGATTATCGACTAAAAGGTCATCTAAATCTCATTAGCGGCTTATTGGATCTCAGAAGAGAGGGTGAGCCGCCGTGGAGATGGAGATCCTTGTGAAATCAAACGACGGTTTTTTACGGAATGGAAAACAGGCAACCATTATAAACATATATACGAAGAAGATAAATTGACAAGGGTTTACTACTGCCCAGTACAAAACTACTACGACTTGGATCCTCTTCTACTTAGGTTTGGGAAGACTATCCTGCTTTGTGTTGCGCCCCTAATTCTGAGACGTGAAGGTAGAAGACCTTGCCTGTAATTTCACCAGCAACCACAGCTTGCATACCTGATCACAGTAATGTGTTAAATGCTTGGCGGCAGAAACATATGTGTTAGCAGAGCTTTCCCGGACATATATTGCACTAGTTGACCGCCTGAAATAGTAAACGGGAGCCCAATTCTCAAGGAATATGCCCCATTGGTTCGACCTCAGGTTCTAGGTAATGTTTGTTCTGTCATTATGGTTTCTTTCACCGTTTTGAGAACCATTTCTTCAGAAGAGAGTTCTGTTTTTTTTAAATATTATATGAATGCACTGGATCTAAACGAAGACCTTCAGATCAAAAGGCGTGGTCCACACCACTCGATCCCATCTCTTATTGCTTTCTGTTTGTTTCAAATTGTACATGTAATATAGCAACGTTCATGATATAACCCATTTCAAGAACTCTTATCAAAAGGTTTGAGACGTTAAAACGCTGGCGGCAAACAGCAAGCCTCGTACGTTCCAATTTCGCGAATTTACGACTGTTCCTTCGAATAAATTATATTTTATAAGCTTCTACACGTACGCTGGTATAATTGTGTGAACGTATCGCAAGATAAAGGACACTGATATTGACACCAAATTCCAAAGCGAAATGAAACTCACTGACGTGTGTATGAGATAAATTATTAAAGATTTCCATTTTTTTATGAAATAAGACATAAATATTGTTTACCAATGCACTATTTATTATGTTTATCTTGTTCGGAAAACAACCACTTGTAATAATTACATTAAGGTACAACTAAGGTCAATGTCATAAAATACAAAAAATAAAACAATCCAAATATAAGTTTTGATCAGAGACATACAATAGAGCGAATTAATAATTGTGTTATTAACTCGCTGCTCTTAAAAGGAAGTTAAAGTTATTTAAAACATAATGAAAAAAAAATGAAAAAAAAAAATGAAAAAATATTGATATGAAAAATATTGATAATGAGATATATATATATTTTTTTTTTGGCGATCATATTTATTGAGGTTTATATTTATTCTTCCAAAACACCAGAAATCAATTTTGTAATAATATATGGTAGGAAGTATCAAACATCAATTTTGCCATGTATGTTAATTGTGCTTCCAGTAAATATGTATGACTTGGTGAAATGCTGATGTTAGGGAAACATTCAAGGAATTATTGTGGTTACATTGTAGCACGCAAAAAGCCAAAATTTTGACCACTAAACTGCCGGCCATTAAGCGACCCGTAAAGTAATCAAACATAACGACTCATACTTACATTGCATTGCAACATTTTCTACAGACTTGCCAATTTTTCTCCCAATTATTTGGACCAACTTTTAAATGTTACCAACTATTATATTGTATAATAGTTTAAGCAACGAAAGTTCTAAAGAAACTTCAATACAAATTGTTACTAACACTACGAGGCAGTGTCTGGTTTGTCATTTTTAAGTTGATTAATTTTATTCTCCACATACTCGTAATTAGTACCAACACAATAACAATTTAGAACAAGTGGGTAACAATTTAGTTTTAAGAGCCAACACTTATTTAGGGTGGACACTTGCATTGATGTATGAGCAAAATTATGTTTTAAAAACTTTATCTTACTAAAGGCTAGACTAGTTACATAAAAAAAATATGAAATTCGAAAAATATTGTTAAGGTGAAGAGACTTTACTTGTGTGTGCTGCTACAGATACTTTACTTTTTTTTTTTGATTACTTTTCTTCTTTATTGACAATATTCAACATCACACTTTGCAACCATTTGGATACCTTAGTTGGAATATTGGCCTTATTTGGGTTATTTCTTTGTGCCAGTACTATTATGATGTATTATCTACAGATTTCCAACGCTAAAATAATTTCTTAAGTTTGTCGAAAACTTATGATTTTAGAAAATTCGATTTATAGTTGCCCTGAAAGTTGGGCGTTTAATCAAGCCATCGGGTGGCTTATATCCCGAAATGTCTCCGGTTTCCGTGACCCTTCCCACCGGAACACATTATTTGACCCAAACAAATTAAATAACACGGATACCTTTGAACCCCTGAATAAATAAATAAGGTCACGTGGGATTAGTAATTAGCAAGCAGAAAATAAGATGTTTGATCTGGGTTTCATGGTTTCACACACTGTGTTCTTGGAGTCGGCTTCTAGAAGGTAATTTTTTTTCAGTGCATCGTTTTGGATACAGTGTAATATTTTATTATTATCACATTTTCACCACGATTTTATTCATCGCTTTTATAGGCTATCTATTCAGTAAACATTTAATAACTGATTTTAAAATATCATCCTGATGATCTGAAAACTTCGATAACAGCTCAGAACTAAATAACAATGCCGTATGGTACACTAAATTGGATAATTTATCCGGATTCACAATTCAACAAAACTATAAGAAGCAATTCCGTTATACACCACTACTAGTTCTAATGCTCATGTCACTTTCTTTCGAAGCAGTATGGTGAAATGATTAAAACGAGCCCCAATAAGATTCTTGTGCACTTGACACAGCCGTACCTAAAATTTGTGGTTCTAGGATTTGCGCACGGTATTCACCTTCTTTTGAAAATATGGTATTGCGAACATAAAGTAAAAACCTTGTTGAAGCTAACGTATATTTGAATAATTACATCTGAATTGAAATTGAGGTGTGCACCACCCACTACGATCTCAAGATGAGTGTAATAATGGTACTGATTAATAGTCACAGTTTTCTCCCTTCAAAAACACTATCTGCTCAAGAAACCGAAAGCCACGATCTCCATTATTATTTCCTTGGATCACATCGATCGAACTAGTCAACCTTAAAACCAAACTTCAAGCGAAACTAACATGTGACATCTCATTTCACCACGTTGTAAAGACAAGGAAGCGGGTGTCATTTACTGCCCAGCTTAACCTGACACACGTGGTTGATTGTCGAAGGTAAAACTATGCGTGCTGGCGGGATCTGTGAACAAGGTCAGGGGTCACGGAATAATGGATAGTGTGATTTAGTCTTTGGTCGGAAATTAAAGGGCCCGAAGGGTTTTACGAACGGATTATTGTAACTGTATAACTTAACAGGTGAAACCCGAAACCCTCTTTTCAGTATGTTTACGCAATCCTATTTTTATATTCTGTTTATGGCTCATAAATAACAGGTTTAATTTCAACTAAATTAATTGTCGAATAAAGGTCATGACCATTTTTATCAACCAGCACGATTGATATAAAGCGTTATCCCTCCCATAACAACAGCAAAACAACTTGAGTCCTCCCATACTAATGTATGGGAACGCTGAAGTTGCTCTACTGATTCATTCGTTGTACTTCCTCAAATGAACTCTGCATAAGTAATAGTCTACTATTCAAAAACACTATCGTAGTGTATAGTTATTAATTACACTATTCCAGTAATTTCGTTCATCATTATAATTCGATATCTGCTTGTGAATATTATAATAAATAATTTATTGAATTCCAGTACGATTTTTGAGTTTTGATGCAGGCAGCATTAAAATTTACATCAGAAGGTAAAAAAACTAATCATGTTTAATAACTAATATATCTTCAAAATATTATAATTGATACTACTTATGTCACTCTATGTATGTATGTATGTATGTTCATAATTAGTCCTCATTATAAATCATACATACTAGCTGGCAAGTCACATCACATGCATAATAAAACGTTTGGAACTTAAATTGCCGTTTTTCAAGCCCTCTTGTCAGTGAGCCCTACGTTGTGCTTATAAAGTTCCAGCTTTCTCTAGGGACTTCAAGTTACGTTTAAGTGCCATCGGAGCTCGGGGTAATCCTTTTTGTTTCGCCCTTTAAATGTTTCCTACCCGTACAATTGAGGTCTTACTTCACGTACCTTCCTGACGCAGAGCGAATGAGGAGTTTGACTCGTCTCAACGACATGGGTAAGTCATTAGGAGCCTTATTTTCTGTGCTATAGGGTGTGAGTTCTTTTCTCGGTTAGATTCACGGGTATTAGGTGTCTAATTTTTTATTATATGTATGTACTTATAAAAAAAACTGTTGTATTATTATTATTATATGTATTTTAATGATATCTCGGGACTAACCCAGTCTTTTGGTAGGCATGAGCTGCACAGAATCAACGCCAAGAGGCTCCTTTTTACTAATCATTAGATGAATTTGATAGCGTCTGATGGTATTTCTATAAGCCAAAAGCGGATATTACATGAGCTTATTTATTGTCAGGTCATCACGAAGAAATTTGAGATAGAAATTGCCACATCAGGTGACAAAATTTAATTAAAGACATTTATTTAAATTGTCTAAAAATTCGCCTTGATTTCTGCAATCACCGTCTTAAAAATTGAACAAGATAAAATGTTGGTATCAAGAAAATAAACTTCCAACTCTGATTCAACATTGGAATGAATTCACGGTTAACTATGCAAAACATATTGTTACAAACTTCTAAATAAGCATATCTTGTTACACATTCAAATATTTTTCAAAATGTTACTTTTAAAACTTCTCTCGCTCTTCCAGAGTGCGCTCGTTGCGATTCCAGAACTTTTAAAATAAAATAAAATTTCTTAGAAGTTGCATTCGCATTATGGTAGCTCACACGGGCAATTTTTGTTGACCTTAAACGTAACGTTAACTTTGCTGAAGCCGAATTAAAAGTATCACCATAAGGTATGAATTATTAATTAGGAATGAATATTATTAACACAACAGAATAAGCTAACTTAATTATTAATATATTGCATAAGAAAAACACAACAGAATCAAAGAAAGAAACAAAAAACACGTAAACTAATACTATCAGCACCCACCTGGTGTTAAGTGATAACCTCTACCCATAACAATCAATGCGACTTGGGTCCTCCCTACTAGGTAAGACAAGACCGAATTTGAGTCGTGTGCGCCCGTAACTCTGAGACGTGAAGGTGAAATGTCTCATGTGTACAATACAACATCGTGGCAGGTCCAGACGCAGGAGCGAGACCAGCTCGACTTGTACGAATTGTAAGATCGTTTTAATTTGTGTTGAATACTCTAGAAAATATCAATAGATTTAAGACCAGTCAAGACAAACCAATAATAAAATACATCACCTGAGTGTGGCACAAAAAGTAGCAAATATAGTTCTTTGTTTCATCGAAAAACTGTGCTTGTTAAGAACAGAGTTATAAGGGCGACAATTATTTAATGTCTGGCACGAAGTTCAACTAACTATGTAACTAGTAGAAACATAATTTACACGTTCTGAATGTTGAAAAGAAACTTCATTATTATCCACACATCAAAAAGTTTATTCGTTTATTATTTGTATATTATAATGTATTATTTGTCCATAATTATTGACGGCCATACTTAGAAACTTTGATTGGGATTGATTATAATAATTACTACAGTAATTAATCATTATTTCCTTATACTTTTAAATTCAGTTGAAATACAAACCAAAGCATAGGTAATCACGCTTAGTTTTGAAGCAAATACGTTAAATAAACTTCATTCTTATATAGTGATTTGAAATTAATCCCTGAGCAGAAATAAATTTCGTCTCAATCTCAACAATCATAACAGTTGCGCAATAATATAATCGAAACTAAGTTGCTCGTGTAGGTTGCCTAAAAATATGCAAAAGTATTGTATGCACATGTTCTATTTCACAGGCAAGTAACCCGGATCCTCCGGCGCTTGGGGATGTGTTAAGGCGCAAATACACGTAACATTCGTATTATAAAAACACATTGTGTGCTTTGTGATTGGCCTCACAGCTCAGTTGCTAGTAAACCTGCGTTCTGCGCTGTAGGTCGTGTGTTCCATTCCCACCACAGGACAAACATTTGTGTGACGATCATAGATGTTTGATTTTTTATTTACAAAAAAGTATGTATATTATATCGGTTATCTGGTTGCCATGACACAAGCTATGCTTAACTTACTCTGGGGCTAGATGGCGCTGTGTGAAATGACCACCAATATTATATTATTATTATATTATATCATTTTAATGATACAGCAGCACACAACTTTGGTGGTTTATAATAATTAAATATTTGTGGTAATTTTTAGCGCCATCTAGCGCCAAACTAAGCATAAGTTATACGATAACCAGTTAACTGATAAAATACTACTTTTTTTTTTGTCCTGTCCTACTTATTGACGCAGAACAAACATTACGTTTGTCATGGGTGGAAACCGAACACACGCCCTCCGGCGCAGAAGGCAGAGCTGCTACCACTTGAGGTATGAGGCCATTATAGCGTTCAATTTCTGCGAACAGTCGGCAAACCATGGTTTGCTACGTGAAATTGAATTATTCATCTCCGCCATATTCTCACGTTACACTGCTGTTCTCCAAAGTGAAGTGCTATAATGGTTTGCAAATACAGTTGATAGTATTTATCATTCAACTCGGTTGATATTTTTATACGTGCACAATTGTTCCGACAATATTTAAAGAGAATATTTTGTTTACTTGTCACATATTTCCGAACAAGAATGTTGGTATCCAATTCAATTTGTTTGTAACAAAAATAATAAAGTTAAGGCTATCCGGTTTTGAAGAATGCATTACTCGAAGAAAGTATTAACCGAGTTATTCGTGAGAAGAAAACAATGACGGTGACGACCTCTACACTTATCAAGTCTACGTTCCCACGATAGTGTAACCCACAAGATGAAAAGTGGCGCCTGAGGCCCTGCCTATCCCTTCAAGGATAAATACGTGAATCTTCGTATGTAATTAACCCTGTTTCGTTCAAAATTAACACCAAAGAGGGCTGGTTAGTATTAAATGGGACCTTGCTTATTCTAAGCTGTGTCCCCACATTGAAATCGAAGAAAGAGAAGTAAATACCTGAAGGAAAGGCAAAGTGTGCCACTCCAAAAGTCTTGAGAATGGCACGAGGGTCCTACAAACGAACGCTCCGCAACGTTTTTACTACGCCTGAGTGGGTCTGAACTGCATTTAGCACGGTTGCTGCATTTTGTTAGTGCTTTCTCTGCTAGGTATATAATTGTGTTTATAAATTGTTTACGTGTTCTGATTAATTAGAATTATAACCGTGGAATTAGCTGTTTTAACATGAATGAGTACAACTGGCTACGATTATCGTGAAAGAAAACAAGAAGTTTCTTAAAGAAGTCTTTCGAAAGCAATTTTATCAATGCAATTTGGATGTGATCTAAGTAATTTGAGGAAATAAGATGGAATATATCTTTTGCCTATGATTTCATCATTCAAACTGCATTCCATACAGCAGTGAGAGTGTACGGTAGAAATGCGAACATCAGCACTGTCCAGGCGATCTCTGGAAGACACAGTCTACTGTGAATTCAGGACATTAAACATAGTTTGCAAAATATACTTAGTATGTGGATATACATCTGTGTAAAAAAACGCATTCTGTCTAATTTATTGAAACAAAATAGACGAGAATATATAATAATGGGTTTGACTCGACAGAGACTACAACAATTGTACATAAAACATATCCCAAGCTAACAAAATTATTAATTTTATTACGCCAAAATAGGGGTATATAAATATAATAATAATAGGTATATAATAATAAATGATTGTCAAATTGATGCAGTACTTTCCCATCTGAAAGTTTGTTAATATTTGTCGGTGGGTGATGTGTGCATTCAATTTTAATTTTAATTTGTATTTTTTGTTCAGTACCTAAGAATTTTAAACAAAAATGAAAAAAAATAATTTACATATTTTAATAGTAGTATAGATATAAACTGTTTTGGATTTTATATAAATCAGTAGGCTGTTGGTTCTATAGAGTTTTATTTTAAAAAATATTCTGCGTCGCCATAATTTGCTTCGAACAACAATTATGTAAAAGTTAATAGGAAATCGACTCGGCGTTCCGTGAAGAAACTAATCTCCTACAAAAATAGGGCGGTTATAAAAGTCCGTCGCGCGCAAGCAAAAAAGAAATTAAATCATATTCCCTACATAGATCGATCAATTTTAATTAATATTCTGACAAGATTCAGCCACAAGTCACGACAGTTCAGCAAGGGAGTCTTCAATAAGAATAATGGATTCAGATATAATTTTATCTTTATACGAAAATGATGTGTTTATTATAAAATGTGTAAGTTGACGTCAAATTGATCTAACGACAGATTAAAGAGCACGGGTTTGATTCCCGTTCCGAAAGAATTTTTGCATACAAATAACGTACATACGTGACGTGGTAAACGGTCAACTTCTATAATCTTGAGATACATATTTTATTCTGGTAACTTGCCATAAAAATTAGCCATTTTACTTGGTGATAATAAGATGAAAGGTATTATGTTTTTTTGCGATACTTTTACGGAACGAGCAGATGGCCCACCTGGTGTTCAGTGGCAACCTCTGCGTATTACAAGCAATATGACTTGGGTACTCCCCTACTTAGAACCCAAGTCACATCGTATGCGCGCATAACTCTAGACGTGAAGGTGGATGTTTCATGTGCCTGTAATTTGACAGGAAAAAAATGGAACCTTACAAATGATTGCTTTCATTAACACATTGTTAATTGGAATGCCAGCTTTAATTTGTATCACCAACCGTTGAAAACAAAGATTGCTACAACGTTCACACACAAAATCCCGATTCTGTCAACATATACTCACGAAAAGTGTAAAAAAAAAGTTTCCATCCCGTATCCCCCGATGGTCAAAGGGATCGAATTGAAATGTCGAGTTGTGTTGGTCGTGTAGTGTACGATGAAAGCCGTGGGAAGGCTTAGCGTCCCATTCAACCTGCGTAGGTGTTTCTAAATCTATACTTTTCATTGGTTGTCTTTATAATACTTTATGATAAACTAGCTGTTGCCCGCGACTTCGTCCGCGTGGAATTCGGTTTTATCACGCACTCCTATTTTACCCCTCGGAAAAGTAGCCTAAGTTACTTCTTGTTACATCAACTATCTGCCAGTGAAAGTCCCGTCAAAATTGGTCCAGTCATTTCAGAGATTAGCCGGAACAAACAGACAGACAGACAAAAATTTAAAACAATGTTGTTTTGGTATATGTACCGTGTATACATCCATATGCACTTAGTAAAAAGTGGTTATTTTAATATTACAAACAGAGACACTGCAATTTTATTTATTTGTGTAGATTAGTATTCTTAAAACGATTTCCTCTTTCTTCACCATCATCATTTCCTTGCCCTTGTCCCAACTAGGTGGGGTTGACAACATGTACTTTCCTTCCATTTCTCTGTCAGACGTCATCTCAGCACTCACTCCTTTCTTACTCGTATCGTCTTTCAGGCAATGCATCCGTCTTTTCTTTGGCCTACCTTTACTCTTACATCCATCCACATCCATATTTAAGACTGTCTTTGTGGCATAACTAACGATTTCCTTTCTTATCGTTTTTAATTTAAGCATCCAATATTTACGAACATATTTTCTATAGTATAGTATAGAACACAGATGAAGCGGATTCAAAATAAAATACGTATTCAAACGGTAGTGCAACTGTATGTGATACTGAAAAAAGTAAACGTATTTAATGTGATTAAGGGACGGAATAACGTCACACCTGCCCACGTGTATATTTCGATTTTTAACAAATTAAACTTTTCAGTTTAGGGAATGTTTTCAGTGTTTGTGACCGGTGATGTGTTCCGACAACATTGATTTTAATTATTACATCCACTCGTCAGTTTCTCTCTCGAAGCAGTATTGTAAAAGGATTTAATTGCGCACCAAAAAAAACTTTTTCTCCACTTTATCGAATGTAAACTAATTAAAAAATATGAAACAAATCTCCGTTTTTTACTCGTGTGACATGTCTACTAATCACTGCATCTCTTCTACTGGCCGGGCAATGTTTCAACGATATTTGAATCGTCTGAATTGGTTTGTAAGCTTTCAAGAGATGTACTCGAAAATTAATTAATGAAGTAACGTATTTTGGTTATAAACAATGTTAACAGCACTTTACAATATCGGACGCTTAAAACAATAGATTGGAGGATTTGGTATTCAAATTTATTTGGGGTGTTGTTCATTTCAGCATTCATAATTTCCGTTCTACTCGATATTTTGGGGGCCCACGTTGCTCACGATCCTAGGTGAATACCCTCTGAATCCCTACACGTGTCCCCCGGGTGAAGGAGCAACCCAAAGTAGCTGTAGAACTTGGTTTGCCAGGAGAAGTACTGCCACCACATATTTCTGTGTTCCAGTTGAAGGTTGAAGGAAGTGGGTGCCGGTGAAATTGCAGGCGCATGAAATGTAACATCCCCGTCTCGGGGACGCAACGCAATGCCATTTGTTATCTCTGTCTTTGGTGGAGAGGACTTGAGCTGTATTGTTGTTGTCTATGCGCGGCGGGTACCACACATCAGGTGGGCCATCAGCTCGAACCTTCAAGCAAAACACATGAAAAAAATATTTGCATGAAACCAATACTTAACGAAATAATTAAGATTTAGTTATAAATTGTAGTTTTTAGAGTATAGTCGAATACATGAGTTTTATAAGCAAACATTTGATTATGCTTTGTTTCATTAAGTGTGTCAAAAAAGATGTATTCCAATCTTTCCAAACTTAGCGATAAATACGCGTGACCTTATGTTTTGAATAATATTGACGTTTCCAAGCCATTTCTTTATGAATTCTATGTAAATAAAGTTTATGACTTTGACTTTGAGCTTGTGAAAAAATATCATCTTTGATCCGGCATTCATCCTTTAATTACTACCCTCATCTTGTAGTCATCCAGTAAACTGTCGAAATCCTTGTCACCTGCCAGAAACAGGTAGGTTTGGCGGAAATAAAAAAAAACAATCCAAGTAATGAATATCTGTCGTGTCAGTAAATTGGGCCATCCTCCCTCGAGGCCGGTTCTGTCATCCTCTATCACTCCTTAGTACGTTTTAATAAACTTCAAAAATCGACCATAACTAACATAGACTTAAGAGTTATAATTAATGCTTGCACTGAATACCGTGTGTACCGGGAAGTATTTTTTCAAAACCTAAGTATTTTACGTCATTTGCAAGATACGAGTACAATAGTCGTTTAATAGCCGAGCGAAAACTTCAAAAGGTGGCAATTTGAACTTAATATAATATAAACTTTTTATGAGTATTTGGTATGAGTGCGCCATTGTTTTAATTTGAAGTTGCGTGCGTTTTAGTTGCGTTATTTCATATGCATGTTTTAATTATCCAGACTATTTAGGTGCTATTAGTAAGCGTCACCAAATTTATCCGTTGGAAAGCAACGATGCTGATTAGACATTTGGTAAAGTGTGCGTTTCCACGGTTGTTTAAACCAATTGCCCAAATGCTGCTCTGCTTTTCCCTTTGGGAAAACATTTTCCAGCAGCTAAATTAAATACGCATAGTGTAGTAGTGAAGTGTAACACGGAAGTCCGAGTGCATTCATTTTGGGCTAGAGCGCTAACTCCTAACTTCAGTTGAGTGATACTAGAGCTTCAAAATTTTACAGACTAGCAATACTCGTTAAAGGAGTTATTGTAGTCCCCTGCAATAAACTTATTCAGCCAATACATCACAAGTTTGTCATTAAGTTAGCATAGTTTCGCAATTATTTTTTTCTAATACTGACAAATTGTCCGTTTCATTTTGGACAGTATATACACAAGATTTTCAGTGCTAGATGAAACTTGGAATAAGTATTTGAATAAAACGATCAGGTGTAGAACTTTCAGAGAACTTTTAACCGGCGCGCTGCATGAAAATGTGCATGGAATTTTCTGGAATTTCTTACTCCCGGAAACTGACAAATTCGTAACAATTGCATCCAACTGGTTATTATGATTTTAAAATAAACAAAGGATACGCAAGACGTTCCGTTTTCTAATATAAGGTAATTTTCTCACAATTTTGTAACAAATTCTTTTGCTATTACTTCACTGTTTTCTTTTTAAGATAAACATATAGTGCGGTAATGAAAAAAGGGCTACCTTCCTGTAGGCAAACACTGAATTATTTTCAGTATTTTTTCAAATAAGTTTCAGTTTTCGTCCCGAGTATTCGTCAATGGTTTATATATCACTTTTTAGTTTTAATGGGACGTGTCCAATAATTTTACGTTTCGGAAATTAAAATAAAGGAAATTGACAGTATCCAGCCCCCTTTTCTTCATCTTGTGTAATGTTAAACAAACATTATGAAGTCTATTATACGTATAAGTAGTAATTACACTTAGTGTTGAGCGTAGTTCAGTTTAATTTAAACTATTGAGCAGCAACAGTTTTACTGAAGTTAACAAAATGAAAGTTGAAAATTACTTCCAATAACCTAATAACGCTAAAATTAGGCATGTGTTTATATTATGTGACACATCTCAGGGAAAAGTCAGTTTTTTTTTTGGAACAGGGTTAAAAATTTCTTAGGGATGCAAAAAAGATTCTGGCTTGAAATGGCCAAATTTCAAACTGATTACAAAACTAACTTATCAGGCAAATAGTTACCTAAAAAGTTGTATACATAATAAACTTTACCCAACCTTTAGATTTCATCTAGACAGAATTTACCGAGAAAAGACCCTTGGCTTCAGTCTTTGTCTGGCATTTTCTTTTATTCTTTCCACATAAGTATTTTCCGAGTACCACGTGCTATGAACACATGTTGCGATTCCTATCTTTACTGGGAATTAAAGAGATTTTTGAAACTTACTGAAATACGAATTAACTCTCAGTAACTTACTAACAGAGCCGACTCATGCCTTCTGCCTTTTTGTGATGAGCATAAACATAGTTCTAAGACCCGATGTGTGTGTTTTATGTGTAATTCCATGGCACATACACAGGGACTATTTATTCTAGTACTCCCTGGTGTGGTAAACTATTGCTTTATAGTATTAGCATTTTATTTCGCAAAATTTTGAAAGCCTTCTCAACTATGGAAAAATTCAACGCCTATGTTTTCCACTATCTCGAAAACCATGAATCAATATCATCTCTAAATTTTACTAGAGAACCCGGCCGGTGACCTTATCAATTCCACGTTTGTGTATAATTTTCAACGTTGGCAGTACCGGAGACCCAGTTGGTCTGAATGTCAATTTAATATTTATAAATCACAGAACAATGGCATGCAGTATTCATGTGAAATAATATTTGCGTAGGTTTGATTTAAGAGACAGTTTTTACATTTTATTTTTCTTTTGCACACAAAAGTGCACCTGTCTATTTTAGTTTGCCAAAACATTGCACAATTTGTCTTAGAATGCTACAAATTACGTTATTACAACTTTCCTAGAGGGAAATTTATTAATACATATTTTCTATTAAGTAAAGTATACCCTTATACAGCTGAAATGAAGAAAGTGCTTGAAATTTAAAAATTTCTGTGTTTGCAGTCTTATTACATGTTGGCTTTTAATCAATGTAAATAAAAAAAATTAAGGTATAAAGGCTTAGCTTCAATACCTAAGTAATATAATAAAAATGGCCTAAACGAACAATGGCGAAATATTCTACGTTCTCATCTTACAGCACCAAATCCTTTTAAAAGAGTTTATTAAATTGCCAAAAGTAACGAGATACAAAAATATAAAAAATATTATGATAGATCACGCAAGGCTAAGATAGATAAGCAAAGTTTGTCATAAATCAAAAATGTAGATAAATGTGAAAGAATATGTTTTGGTACATTGTACATATACGTTCCCCCTTTCAACCTATTACGAAGTTGTATAAGTGTAATTATAAAAGATGGGTAGAATATCATACCATGGAAAATATTACTTGTCTGTCACTTTGGCAGATGCATTGCATATGATTTGGCATGGCAGATTGCATGCGTCCTAATTCATTCTAACAATTCATGTACTCAATTAATGCGCGAAATGAACTGAAAGCAGCATTCACAGAGCTTACACACAGCTTTCGACTTAATTCCCAACTTCATTTGTTCAGTGATTAATGAATCTCCCGGCATATAAAGGAAACAAAGGTTAATTCATGAACTATAACACATACTGCAGGTTACCACAACAAACTAACTCACTCCTGTGTTGCTGTAAAAACTAATTTATACAACACACTGTTACGACCAAGTGAAAATATGATATCTTATAATTTAAATAATTACTTATCTCATCTAATGAACGAGAATAATTCCTGCAATATTAAATCTTGTACTTGTTATTTTTTTCAGTTATTTTGATTTAAAAAGCAAACTAATGAACCGTTTGTTATGATATTTCTATGATACCAGTTTGAAAGTACCTATATATCAATAGTTATAAAGAATAACAGAAAGTAAACCAAATCAGTTAGTTTTTATAAATGACGGAGATCTAATGTAACAAACATAAAAAATCTACCGAATTGATAGTTGGTAAAATAAAATTATATAAAGCGTGACGATTTTCGCCTGTCGTAAGCATCTTTTGCCTGTTAATATATTTTTGACATCAACAAAGATATATTTATGTCACAAGTCATGAAATGTGATCACGCTGTGAACAATTAAAGCTTATACGGAGTGTTCTCGTAGGTATGACAATCACATTTGACATAAGAAGCTCTTCGGTTCTACTAGTAAATCTGCTTTTAATATCCAGAAACTACTCGAGGGAATGGTGGCTCAGTGGTACAGACAGCAAGTTCCTATCTAGGGGTCGCTGGTTCAATCACACCGAATTTCACGTTTGCACGTTTTCAAAACGGGGAAGAAAAAGATCTTCAACACGTCCTAGAACCAAAACGATAGCGAAAAACATGCTCAAAAACAGCTCCTTTAAGGTATTTATTTCACCACTCAGTTCGAGAAAGGCAGTGAGCGTTTGTGTGAAACATTTTATACTGAGACACATTCTGATCTTAATTGATCAAACAATTAACTGTGCATATTAATATTGCTCAGTGCTATCTAATTGATACAAATGGTAGGAGTTTACTAAATGTTTGTGTGACAATGTTCGTGTATATTTATTGTCGGGTACAAATTCAGTATTGAATTTCTAATTGTTGTGCGTGGCGCGTTAATTTGCATGTGAACTTTTGGGGATTACTGAATAACATATCTAAATGTTTTATTGAAATCGTATACCTATCTTTTATCATATTATCTTTTATCTTATTCTTCTGTTGTTTCATTGCAGCTTACTTAATACGTAGTTGAATATATTTAAAATATAAAACATAGATGCAAATTATATTACAACTCAAATTATAATCGAAATTATGCTATTGTTATTATTATATTTACAATCCATAATTTTACCGATTCCTCTTCAATTTTATCCCAACAACAGAAAGTCATGAAAGTGTATTACCGCTACAGGCTTAAATTATAAAGTCCAGGAGCTTTTAAGAAATTTTCGTTCTTTACATAAGAACTTAATAAGTTACACTGAAGTCTACATTAGTACCTAGCATTGTTTACTTCTCCAACGATTTTTATGCTTGTATTTTTGTGTGGACATATTTTTTTGTATTAGTAAAACGTCAAGCTCTGTGGAATACTAACACCTACTATCATTTCTACCGCCAAGCAGTAATGTATTCGCGTTACTGTGTTCTGTCCAGTAATATTGTCACAAAAAGAAAATAAGAAGTAATCATCAACGAAAAATATCATCTTAAAAAGTGCGAAGAAAGCTTACTTCGGATTCAAAGTCTTCTTCTTCGAGTCACCGGTTCTGTCGAACCAGTGTGGTGAAAGGATTGTAAGTGCGCCTCAAAGAGGCTCCTTTCGTGCACTCGACACATGTCTTCGAATTTTTTGTTCTAGGACATGTCGGTTTCCTCACGATGTTTTCCTTCACCGTTTTGAGAACGTGGTATTGCGCACATAAATCTTTCAATCGAAAAACTCATAGGTGCACGTCGGGATTTGAACCGGCGACCTCCGGATTGAAACTCGGGGGTCAGTACCGGGGGTCGTGGATTCAAAGTGAGATGACCTAACCACATGTCTGCCCCATGCCCTTTTACCTTAAGTGAGGAGTCACCTGAATAGTCTTTGGCTACATTATAAATTCAATATCAGACATGAATCAGACGTGTGCTAATGAATAGATTCGTTGAAACGCAGTCCCAACAAAACAGCTAGACCAGAATCTTCTTCAAACGGTGTATGTTTTTGTAGTAATAAGTAAGTTTTAAATGTATATAATGTAATTTAACGTATTAAAACTCTGAGAGAAAACTACTGCATTAATAATTAAATATTAAAAGTTTTAACCAGCTTTATGTGATAAAGGTTTTTTTTATTAGCGAATAAATTTATCAGGAAATGGTCGACGAAGCTGTGATCACAGCCTTACCGTACCCGGCGCTACCACTTTAATTCCTGTAACCTGTATGAAACTAGTGATGGAGAAAACTAGGTGTTCTATTTATACTGTGGCTAAAGGTTGGATCCTACTAAAGTACCTCCTATTGGTAAAGCGTCAGAGGTGAATTGGCACTTTCAGTATAATTGGTGGGAAAATTGATTCACCTCAATATTGATTTTATGTTATTTTACTTTATGTAGGCAGTTTATTATGCTTGCTTCGCCGAATCTGTTCCTTTAGCGGCTTATCCCTGCGAGCACTTTGAGGTAATACCTTATTGATAGTATTGATACGGTTGCTACAAATTTATTGGCATTTACCAGTATATCTATGTAATGTAGTTTAAAATTATTGTACCTAACAGAATTTTCGCTACATTGGAGGTAACAAACACTATATCCAGCATTGATAAAAATTAGGACAATCTGCTTTGGAATTTGACGGATTAATTTCGCTTTGACATTATTGCACTGCCAAATATTTCGAACCAGTAATTCATTTTCCAACGGTTAGGGAGCCGGTTCAGATTCCAATGATTCTGGAATCAGTTCCTTTTCCAATTGTCATTTTATTATATCGTCATTATCGCTTTGCTATAAGAAGTGTTGAATTTTACAGAAACACATTTCTAATATATCTAAAGATAATGGCTTTCTTTGAGAGCATGGTGGTCCAGCGGTACCCCGGATTTCAATCTGGTGGTTTTAAATCAAAACATACTCCTAAGAAATTTTCCTTTTAAAAATATATGCGCAAGGAAAACATCAGGAGCAGCGTCTTTGAGGCGCACTTTAATCCTTTTACCACAGTGTCCCGAGAGAGCCAGTGGCAGAAGTTATAGTAGTGGTATTTTTTCATATGCATGTAAAGAAAGAAGTACACAAAATTAAAAATTTTGTCAGATAACATCAGACACACAGTTTTTGCTTTTTCGTGTTGTAAGAATAAGCTGAACTCCAGCACCAATCCACAATGATATTTAATTTAAACAGTTCATTAATAAAATGTCCCTTAGAAGCTGGAGCTAACCACTCATTTTGTAATGAACTAAAAAGCTTTTAAACTGTCTTTCTAGCATAAACTTTAACATAACTTAGTGCAAGAAATGAGCCTCTTTGAGGCACACATTAATTATTTCGCTACAATGGTTCGAGAGACTGGTGACATGATTACTAAGTACTACTAAGTAGCCCATAATGTATTAATATACAAAATACAAAAAAAAAAATTGCAAGGAGGACAAACCATATGTAAGCTTTAGCATTTTTAATATTACAAAGAATTCGGCCATTTTGTTTGCCCTTGAGCCATTCTCGCTAAATAAAAGTTAATGGAATTTCCCGGAATACACTGGATTTTAAATGTATAACGTTTTAATTCTAGAAAGTAACAAATTTATGGTCATAATACTTTTGAACAAAGACGTTGTTCTAAAATTGTAAGTAAATTTTTCCAGAAATTAAAGTAAGAGATTACGCTTTCACGCTAAGCAAAACATTACCGGCTCGACTCGAGAATGGGATGGCAAATCTAGTTAGTTTTATATTTTACACCAAATGTGTGTTCATTATCCATGACTTCAGTTGTTTTTATTCGTACTCGCAAGCGAGAAAAACTGAGTCGCTTTATAAATTATTCTATTTTCAGAAAAGTAAAGGTGTGTCTCTATGTATGTTATGCTCTGTGATTCCATTTACAACTTGTAAAATCAAATAGGTATTCAGCATTTTTAAAACCATGGTTATCATATATATTTTTTGATATACACTGATACATCTTATAAGTCCAAGACTCGAAAGCAAACTTTATGCTCATCTTAAAAATGTCCCCTTTGTCTCCTGCGATCCCAACCAGTGGGGTCCCAACGGTAGGATGGTAGGGGACGGGCCCCTACCATCCCCACCGTAATATTCTAAAAAAACCGCCGCCAGCAACATTCTAATACGTGTTGAATTTTTTGTTGATTTTTACCTTTTGTTAAGTGACCAATTACCTGATTGTGGGGCCAGCAACGCCTGCATTGGAAACTGGCTCTGAAGTGAGCCTTCCGGAACACACCGTTAGATTGGCTCATTTAACTTACTACCTATACTTACTTATTTAACTACTACCCTTACTATATAATGGTTTCCTCGTGGTGCTTTCCTTCACCGTAAGCTCGGACTAATAATGGTAGGGTTTGAACCTAGGACCTACAAGTCATAGCCATCCAACTCACCACAGCCGTCATTCTTGGAATTGCAGCGTTTTTATTAACATAAGAAACTTTCGTAAACCCTGTATAGACAAGGAGATTGAGAAGCCGCATCTGTGATTCCACCCTCAATAATTCAACGAATCTTTCCCTCACATTTTCATCGATGACATTTTAATATATTTTTCGCTAGAGTCAGCATTTGCGTGGTACGTTTGCTCATTAATTTTTTCATGCTCTCTACGTTTTTTATAATTTAAAAGGAGTTGGTGCCTTGTGTTTGGCACATCCACCATGTAATGAAGTGCGAACGTTAATATTAAAGTGTACTTTTCTGGGTGGGAGTAATACACTGTAATAAGGATTGTATATTGTTGCGTCTTTCATTGAGATTTATTTTTATTCTCATTGTTTTATTATATGGAATCTAGTTTGAATATTAATGAATTTAAATAACTGATGAATTGAGACACCTTCAATACTTTGACATGCATATGGAAAACCGTTGTACGATATAGTACAGTACGGATGTTATTATTTTCTGTTTTTTTAGGTAATGTAAGTGTATCGAACGAGCTGACGGCCCACCTGATGTTAAGTGGTAACCGCCACCCATAGACAACAGCACTACGACTCAAGTCCTCTCCACCAAAGTACGTAAAAACTCAAGTCGCTTCGCGTTGCGTCTTTCACCCTGAGACGGGGATGTTACATCTCATGCGCCTGCAATTGTGTTAAACCAGTACAAATAATTTTCTGGGTTCCAACCAATTTTTAAGTTATCTTATTCAGTAGTTGTCTTCGAAACTTAATCCATCATCAAACCAGCGCCAGGGTGACCGTGATTATTACAATTTTACGGAAGTTTCAGATGTGTTCAAAATTTTATTTTAATCCACGCCTAATATAACGTCTGTAAGCGCTTGAAAATTGGATTACAAAATTGTACCGGAAAAGTGTAGTTTCTTTTAAAATTTGGTCATACACAAACGTCCATCAGCCGTAAAAAGAAATATCCATTTCGAATAAACTGCAGAACTACCAATCTCTATAAAACTTGACCTCGTCAGTAGGATACATAAAAATCTAATGCTTCATTCTCTTCCCAAGTCACGGCGTGTACGTTAATTCAGCAGGTCTCAGGACAATGATAAAAATAAAAAAGAAAAATCCGAAGCGGAGTTGTCCGAAACCAATTATTTGAATCATTTTTATATTATTCCTCGTACTTAGAATCCCATTTTAGTTATAAAATAAAAATCGGTAAAAAAACTTTTAAGTTAAACAGTTTTATTTTATGTGCACTGAAAACTACAAAATAAATAAATAGTTACTTACCTATCAACCTACGTAGGTGATCTCGGTCATTAATATCTCTGATGGTAGTGGTTGTCATAACATGAACCATGTCAGCGGCCGAAAGGCAGTTCATGAAAGAACACTAACACCAGGGTTTGCTTGGTAGGTAAACTAAGCAGCCCACACTATAACAAGTAGGTATTTTGACCTTCTAGTTCAGAAATATTTTAGTACTAGGCAGAATAGCTTTTAGGCATATTAGACTAAAATAAAAACGTGGGGCCCCTCTGAAATCATACCTATGGCAGAGCATATCGTATGGGCCCCACGTTTTTATTTTAGTCTAATATGCCTAAAAGCTATTCTGCCTAGTACTAAAATATTTCTGAACTAGAAGGTCAAAATACC
Organism: Chesias legatella; assembly: GCA_947359385.1. Taxonomy (NCBI): domain Eukaryota; kingdom Metazoa; phylum Arthropoda; class Insecta; order Lepidoptera; family Geometridae; genus Chesias; species Chesias legatella. Next base: position 10,121,243 of record OX375769.1, on the reverse strand, counting down.
TACTTGTTATAGTGTGGGCTGCTTAGTTTACCTACCAAGCAAACCCTGGTGTTAGTGTTCTTTCATGAACTGCCTTTCGGCCGCTGACATGGTTCATGTTATGACAACCACTACCATCAGAGATATTAATGACCGAGATCACCTACGTAGGTTGATAGGTAAGTAACTATTTATTTATTTTGTAGTTTTCAGTGCACATAAAATAAAACTGTTTAACTTAAAAGTTTTTTTACCGATTTTTATTTTCTTGTTTTTAGTATTTAGTGAAATTGTCTACCGAATATTCCTCATTCTATTTAATTCTTTCAGTGCATCATTATTACATGGTTTCTTACTTGATAATTTAGTACAATCTAATTCCTCAATACATAGCCCTTCCAGAGACTTGACTCGACTTAGAGCCACGTATGCTTGTCCTTCCTCAAACAATTTTGAGCGCAAATATACTACTGCATGGTCGACGGTGCTGCCCTGCATTTTATGGACGGTGGATGCCCATGACAAAACTAAGGGCAACATCCTTCTTTCAGCCGTACCATAATTGAATTTTGCTGGAAACTGTATGGCTTTAGGGTAAATAACGTGGCCAGTGGCTTGTTAACCTGGCCTCATGTTGCTCAGGTGTTTCTGACGCTAATAGCTCTCTTTGTCTGTTACGTTGTAATCTTAGCCTGGACTCATGACGCTCAAGTGTTTCTGACGCTATTAGCTCTCTTCGTCTGTCACGTTGTGATGTTAGCCTAGACTCATGACGCTCAGATGTTTCTGATGCTAACAACTCTCTTTGTCTGTCACGTTGTGATGCTAGCCTGGACTCATGACGCTCGGGTGTTTCTGACGCTATTAGCTCTCTTCGTCTGTCACGTTGTGATGCTAGCCTGCACTCATGACGCTCAGGTGTTTCTGACTCTACCAGCTGCCTTTGTCTCTCACGTTGTGCTATTAACCTGGTATCATGTTGCTCAGGTGTTTCTGTTGCTAACCGTTCTCTTCGTTTCTGTAGTCGACTATGGGTTTCATTTTCACTTTCCTTTGCACGTTTCGTTCTATACTTTTCTTTTGCCTTTTCGAGCCTTCTTTTTCGTTGTGTAGCAGTTTCGTTTTTATTTTTGTTTGCTTTTTTATTTATTGTTACCATGTTGTTCCCACGATTAAGGGGCATTTTGACGGTTGACCCCCCCCCCCCCCCCAGAAGTCCAGTAAAGGGGCAAGGCTTAATATACAACAAGATGCGCCCAATCTTGAGGGGGAAGCGCTTACGACATTACATTGTTATCCACCCTAATGCCATACAGTCCTCGGCACGGTTTAACCTATTACCTTAACTTGGGTGGTATAGATACCGCTTACTAACGAGGTATCTAATTACGTTTTTTTTTTATCTGCCCCTCTAACGTCACACAATCTTGGACGCAACTGTTCTCGACACGACTAATCATGCCCCCACCTAATACGCCATTTTGTAACAGCGTCCATCTTTAGTTTGAAATTTTGACATAATGACAGTATTCTGCAGTGTAGTCCTATTATTTGATACCCATATTGTGGTGGTTGTGGAAAAATATGTACCTAGTCCGCCATATTGGAACGGCGTCCATCTTGAATTTTAAATTTTGACATAATCATCGTGTTTTACTAGTGTAGCTCTTTGATTTGATACCCATATTGTGGTGGTTGTGGCAAAATATGTACCTAGTCCGCCATATTGGAACGGCGTCCATCTTGAATTTTAAATTTTGACATAATCATCGTGTTTTACTAGTGTAGCCCTTTGATTTGATACCCATATTGTGGTGGTTGTGGAAAAATATGTACCTAGTCCGCCATATTGGAACGGCGTCCATCTTGAATTTTAAATTTTGACATAATCATCGTGTTTTACTAGTGTAGCCCTTTGATTTGATACCCATATTGTGGTGGTTGTGGAAAAATATGTACCTAGTCCGCCATATTGGAACGGCGTCCATCTTGAATTTTAAATTTTGACATAATCATCGTGTTTTACTAGTGTAGCTCTTTGATTTGATACCCATATTGTGGTGGTTGTGGCAAAATATGTACCTAGTCCGCCATATTGGAACGGCGTCCATCTTGAATTTTAAATTTTGACATAATCATCGTGTTTTACTAGTGTAGCCCTTTGATTTGATACCCATATTGTGGTGGTTGTGGAAAAATATGTACCTAGTCCGCCATATTGGAACGGCGTCCATCTTGAATTTTAAATTTTGACATAATCATCGTGTTTTACTAGTGTAGCCCTTTGATTTGATACCCATATTGAGGGGGTTAAGGAAAAATATGTAATCCGCCATTTTGTATCGGCGGCCATCTTAGATTTATAATGTTATTGATTTTATGATATTGTATTGTCATCTAAATTAAATGTGTGTACCAAATTTCAGATCAATCTGACAACGGGAAGGTGCTTAAATTTCAATTTCTAATTTTGACCCAAATAAATTCCGTACGGGTCGAGCTAAATAAAACCGTTTAAGAACATTTTGTGATTCCAAGAGTTCTAGATTTCTAAATATCATTGTTTTGTCTTTGTGTGTTAAAGGTAGTTTTGAATTCGTTTCACTAACTTAAATTGAACTAAGCTAATGTTTCGCTAAGTAACGATTTTAAGTTAAGATCCTATAGCACATAACTAAAGTTTGTCAGGCTGATTTTATCCGAGAAATTTGCAGAGTTTTCAAAGATCACAAACTCACAATATCATATTAATAACGAACGTATTTGAAAGGGATTTTGGAAAATTTAATATCCATTGCTTTGTTACTCGAAGTTTAAAACTAATTTTAGACCTACGACACGATTTTCATAAAATATCTGGACTTTACATAGGAAGGTTTATTACTTAATCTTGAGTCATTAATGATTGAGTATCCCTGCAAGAATAGTGGAATTAAGAGTCATTTGTTTAGTAATAATATATTTATTCTTAAGACATTCATGACTGAGCTGTGATTATATGTGCCGCCTGCAAGACTGGAATCCTATGAGTGAGTTTTATTGTATGCAATTATATATATATATATATATATATATATATATATATATATATATATATATATATATATATAATTAATATATGCAATATCTTTTATATATTTAATATTTTTGATTTATTTTTACGTACAGCTGCGTTCTCAGTTTCTTTTTCTCTTTTCTTTATTTAATTAATTTAAAAGCTCTCAATCATAGCGTAAAAATCAAGACAATGTAAACATTCCTCTATTATAAACTTTTGTCACCAATTAATTAATCCATTAACTTATTAGCTTAGTTCGTTATGACTTTTCATATTTTTGTGTTGTTATTGTTATTGCTTTTAACTTCTGTGTATATTCTAGTTCTAAATTGTTTTTTTTTCTTGTATCTTCTTTTATTCGTACGCCACCAAAGCCTTGAGCTGAAAATCAGCGCTGTAACCTGTTGCAGCACGTGCTGAGCTCAAGGCTTTTCACACAATGCTGTACGCGACAGCGTTCCACATTATTATTTTTTGTTTATTTTATGTTTTGTTAGTGTTTTTTTTGTGTTTTTGTGATGTTAGCCGTTGTTGTATACAGTGTGTGTGTGAATAAATGTCTTCTTTCTTTCTTTCTTCAATTAAATTTGAAATATTGTAGATGAACAATTGTTTTTAATCCCATAGTTGGCCTTTAAAATGATATAGAAAATCATTATAGCACCAATGGCTAACCTAAACCTTGATCTAGATTTTATACCAAGTTCCAAAAATACAAATCAGACCTTTTTGTAATAGAAACTGTTTCATGACTTTAAATAAAACACATTTTTCTCATATTTTTTGTTCATTCTGAGTACCAAACATTTTACATTAATCACATGTTATTTTTTTGAACACTGCTTTTACATTGTCTTATGATTTAAAAAGGTCTGTTTAAATACAAATCTTTGTAATTCAGAACCAGAGTTTTGCAAGATATGTAAACATAATATTGAAGTTTATGTGAAGTGATTTTGTTTGGATTCTATTAGACTTGAATTTACATTGAATTAAAACGAAACAGTCATATTTAGAACCATAATTATGCTCCGTTTAATAAATTATGCATCCAGACAATGACTTCTGAGAAAAAAGGTTTATACGTCATTTGATCCATAACTATTTTTCGCAAATACAGTGAATTATTTCGGTGTTATTGTTAGATAATAGTGAGACGAAAAAAAAATTATTTTTATACAGGAAGGGAATAATAAGGATAGGAAAAACCCCTACGCTAGGTTTATCAGTTTGCAGTTCTTCGATATGACCACCTTTTTATTTTCAATGTAACGTAATTTGGGGCTATCTTACTCGCGTCCGTAGGTGAGGCGATTAACTATCTGACTCCCTACACGTGTCCTCGGGTAGTACGAATGGAGCAACCCAAAGTACGAGTAGCAGTAGAACTTTAAGTTCGCCCGGAGAAGTACTGCCACCACACCTGATAATCTGCCGCCAAGCAGTGATGCAGTCCTGTTGCTGTGCAATCCCACGCAATTTTGCTGGCACCCTCGAGGTGGGTTGAAATTGCACGCGAATGAGATGTAACATCTCCGTCTCGGGTGATGGACGCAACGCAATGCTACTTGAGTCATTTCATACTTTGCTGGAAAGGACATGAGTTGCATTGCTGTATTCTATGGGCGCCAGTTACCACTTATCAGGTGGGCCGTCAGCATGTTCCGTCACCTAAAAGTCATGAAAAAAATTATAATATCATGTATATTCCTAATTTATTCATTTCTAATATTAGTTCCGAAATATTCAAATAAACTCAGTTTAATTGCCTGTTGACCTAAATAATACAAGCACGAAATGCCCCAATATTCCGGACACAATACACAAATTTGATAAATTATTCTTTTGGTATCGATGTTTGCGACACGATAAAATAACACTACACAATAGGCAGCAAGCACCAAATTAAATTTCATATAACTTTAGAGAGACGCAATACTATACCTCGAAAAGCTTTTTCAAATGATATAAGTTATTGTGTTTTTTTCCTGTCTCAGACACTATATTCTTACATTAGTCGCAATGCAATGAAAGCAGGCTTGTTCTACCCTTAAAGAATAAGAAATGATGCGAAACTTTTAATAAAATAATATGGTGAAAGGTATTTTTGTCGGTAAAATTACAGGCACATGTAGGCTGACGGCTCGTTCCGTAACTATATCACATAAAAAAATCTGAGATAAATTCTAAGGTCACTAACAATACATGATTTCAAATGTCATGTCCTAGAACCATAAATGTGCAGACATATTTCAAGTGCATGAAAAGAGACCATTCGATTTATTTTACCGTTATGGTTCGAGAGATAAAATGAGTAGCAGTAGGAAGTAAGAACACATAATTAAGCATGAAAGACACTGGAACCGACAACGATAATTTGCAGAGGCGGGCATCGAACCTATGACTCCGAATTCCGCTTCACGCAAGGTTGCTATTAACTGTCTCACGATAACTGGAGGAGGAGCCACGGAAACTGGAAAAACATTATAAGCAAACCAGATAACTCAGTCATCAACCGAAATTATGTGATATTCTGGTTTACTTGCTTCCATGAAGTAAATATAAATAATTCAGCAACCGCGGCGCACCTGGTAAAGACAACGTGCATAATACTAACATAAAATATGTATGCAATAGCTATAGGAAGTCATTCTAAGAGCAATCTCGCAGAAAATATGCGGCAAGCGATATTATCCTTGACTTTAGACTAAGGTACTTAAGTGCGCTCAAAATTGCATCCTTAAGAAAACCTGGCTTGTTTGTCGTCAGTATGTGGCTTGATTGTATATTTTTGAAGAAAAATAATTTTAACCTTTTTTAAATTGAACGAGTGTATCATGCCGCCAAAACATATTCAAATGCACATGATTTATTATTAATTGGAGAGTGTGGTAGTCCAATAGAGTGCCGATACAGATTTTAAATCTGGAGAATCCAGAATTGCTGCAAGGAGCTTTTTGCATGAGCAAAATTTGATATGACAATAACACGATTATTTATTTTATTATATATAGTACACAACATCCAAAGACCTTAATTTGACACAATAAAATCTTAGCTAACTTATCTTATAGCCAATAAAGGACTTACATTGTATAAAATATTAAAAAAATCCATTCGTAGTAGACAATGCATAATTTCGTAAGGGAACTAGCATGTTTTAGAACCATAAGTTCGAAGACATGATCCAAAAAAAGATATATCCTTGTGTACTTATTCCCACAATAGCCAGTGTCTCGTATAGTAATAGCGTAGAACTGCCAATCATGATTTTGCTGTATAATATCAACTTATTTCACACTAAATCACTTGGATTTTCTAACTAGATAATGGAAGTTATACTTAATTAGTTCCATTATTAGTGCCATTGCATTCTTATATCTTACTAGCTGCGCACCGCGGTGTTACCCGCGGTGAATAAGTAATCAGTGTAAGTAGTCAGAGAACCAGTGACTCGAATAGAAAAGAAAACTAGTAACGGCACTGGATCTTTCAAACCAGTATGGTAAAAGGATCAAAGTGTTCCTCAAAAAGGAATAACATTCTAGCACTAAAAACATGTCTTTGTTTTTAAGGACATGCCGTTTTCCACATGATGTTTTCATTCAAGTACGTGGTACTACGAACTTATAATATTTATTATAAGTTCTGAAGCGAAAAACCGTAAATGTTTATAATGAAAAAATATTGAAACTAAAATTTGAGAGTAAACTTTATTGAAACTTGGGGTACGTATTACTACTGGGCAACCACTGCCTCACTTCTGAAACCAACAAGCCGTAACTTCGACCATAAGTACTGAATTAGTACACGTCTATTTGTGAATGAAATGATCGCCGATTGAACTGATCATAAAAAACAGCTCGCGTCTCTAGTTCAGCCGAGCAGGCTTTTTTTTATTAACATTCAACTCCTATGACAAAATAATGTATATTCTGAAAATGTACAAATGGTTTAAATGAAAAAATATGAAGCGGTTCTTAATCCTGTTATTTCTATACGCCAAATATAACCTATACCTTCCTACGAGTACCTAGTAATATCTAAATCTTCTGAATGATAAGTTACGTTTCAGAACAATGTCTCACATTATTATACGGTTTTAACAATCACTAACATATAATAATCACTTACTACATAACACTAAACTCGTGCAAAAAAGCGGGTAGTAAAACGGATTAATGTTATTGATGTATGAATAATTTAGGTACACACATAACAATTTGAAAATCACACGCTTCGTTCGACACAAACAAAACTATTTTATTCGTTATTCAGATAGCAATGTTTGTTAGGGGTTAGGGTTGTCACGGTAATATCAATTCAGGCAATACATTTGTGTACATTTACAGTGATTTGCAGCCAGGCTCTAACTAAAATGAATGAGTGTGGTACAAGCAAGCAACTCCATGACTTGGAGCCCAAGCTATTGTTGGCCTCATTTGTACAGTTGACAAGGCAATTTTATCAGTTTAGCGTAAATATTACAAACGCGCATTAAATTTCAAAACAAATATTCATAGTTTCTGTGTAGAAGAATGTAGATATAAAAAAAAACCTACTTTTTCATTCTCTTGTACAACACATGAAACATTATCGTGAAAATAGAGAAACATTTAAGTTAAACAAGGCAAAAAATAAGTTTGTTCAGTTTATTATTTGAATTCAAACGTGACAGCCCTAGGTACCGTGTATTTGTCGCGTCCAATGGAGCGAGCCATGCGCGAGTTGTCATGGCCTATCAATTAGCGCATATTTTATTGAACTTGTCACGAATGCGCTTACTCTGTATTGTTGACTTGTCATGACGTGTCGTCAAAGTAGGCTTACGTAATTGGATTATTATACTGGCGCTCTGAAAATGACGTAATAGAATTATAGTAAAAAAAAACTAATATCAAGAAATCAATAGTTATCCAGCCTATATATGTAGGCTATAGCTTTCTTATAAATGGCTGTCTGTTTTAATGACACTTACCTAACGAATGATTATATGGCTTTGTGCTGACTATTTTTTATTCAGGAAAGCAAAAACTGCGTACTAAATCTTCGATCAGGTAAAACTTTCACTGTCAGTAGACGTGCTGTCAGTTTGACATTGATTAGTATTCTTCCAAGGTTTCCTAACCTACCTATTTTAATTAGTCACTAATAATCAAGGTAAAAAAAAGAAAATGTGACAGGTTAATTTTCTCTTTAATTTTACTTTGCAACAAACGCAACGCGACGAAATAGCCAAGTCGTAAACGCTTAATTTTTTTAACAGTGTCCGTCATCATATAGAACTGTTGCTTACTAACGGGCTATTTAGTCATGAAAAGGCGGGGCGAATAAAGTTGTTCCTATCGTAGTCAAATTATTTGTCAATTACCTATCTTACTATTACAAAAATCGATTTTCAGTTATTAATAAATCGACATAGCCTCGCAGTACATAAGATATCTGATTCGATTCTCCAATTCGGTTCCCCGAGCCGAAGAGCACAGCACACAATTCGTTGGCCCCGACGCATGGCCTGTGCATTCTAACCTGGCATTAGGTTTACAAACGTTTAGAATCGGGAATGTGCAGCGAAGTGCTTTGGTATGAAATTGACAACTTTAGGTGCCCTGACTCAACAACTGCAATGGGAAACCTCAAACTGCTTATACAACTAACCAGGAGGTCCAATTTATTAATTGTAAATGGATGTATTTAGATAGATAGATAGATTTATAATACTTTATTGACCACCATACATGGAAATTTCGTAAAAATTAATATTTAAGCTAAGGTAATACAATGGGCAGCCTTATCGCTAATAGCGAATTCTTCCAGGCAACCTTTGGATGCACCAGATAATAATGTAACAGTAATAGAAGGGGTTGAGTGACTGTTTACAGACAATTTAATTGAGTTACATACTGTTACTCCGCGGATATAAAACTAATAACCTCAATTGACTACGCTATCGTACGTATTGAAGCTACTCCAACTAGGAAAAGTCCTTTGTATGTCTATGAAATTTTTCAAAATTTAAGTTGCAGTTTTCCGTGGCCTCTTTCGAATTTGATCCGTCAACCATCGGATTTACATTTGGGGTTTTTACTAATCAGGTAACAAGCTCTTGAAATAACAAATAGGTACCGAAAATAGGAAAATACCTATTCATAGTGCCACTATGAATTCCAATGTTGGTGCATTTCAGTCAAAACATAGATTTCTTGAGTTTTGTGTTGCTGTTTAGTATGTTATTTGCTATTACTATAACACTGGTCACAACTAAGTATCAATTAATTTTGGGATATCTACTATATATATTAGGTATCCCAAAATTAAGTATATAATATACCTACTTCCAGAAAAAGGCACGAATAAATGAGATTTAATGCAATATTAACAAAAGTTCTAGATGTACCAGTCTGAGTGGCATTTAGTCACCATCGTGTTAAAACTGAAAATGCTATTTAACGAGACATTTACTGTGAATTGAGAGTTTTGTTGGCTCTCAATTGTTATTTCGATGCAATTCCATTTAACATGATCGCCGGGAAATATCTTTATTTGCAGTCCCGAACTTTATAGGCTTTATTTATCTATCTATCCTCTTTTTGCACTCGCCTCTCACGTTCAAATACCACTTTTCCATTATATTTTCATACTTGCAAATGTTATTAAAATATTATTGTTATTGTAGACTTTACTACATCGTCACTTTCTAAAGTATTTTATCGGCAGTTGGAAAAAGGTAGATTTTCATAGAAGTACTAATTTAATATTATTGGCAATTTGTAATGTAAGATCTGGTAACATTATATTTTCATTACATGTTTTAAAGTAGCGTCAACTAGAATGAGTAAATGGCTACCATGAGAGCTCAGTTGCACGCATGCCTTTATGATTCAAATTTGTGGAGGCAACAATCCAATGAAGTCTCGTAAATTTGATTTGTTCTTGTCAAATTACAGTTCATCTCAATATTTTTTCTTCCCTGATGTGAAAATACGAATAACCTCCTGCCATGGGAATCTAAATGAGGTTAGATTAAATCAAAGTACTGCTTGACTAGAGCCTTTCCGAAGCAATCATTCGATGCCTTCGACTTAAATGAAGTCCATTTAGTTAAGTCACGTAGGCCTTTAAACTGGAAACAAGCGGAATAGGAGCCGGATGATGCCAGAATTAGGCGTTGTGGCCACCAAAACACGGAAAAACTGAATATTAATAATATTTCCTGTATAATTGTAGAAATACATAGGAGTAATATAAACGCAGTATGGGTACAGGTAAAAACTGAACATGAGACTTTCCTTTCAAGTCTTTCAATAATTGAGAACGGAACGAAAAGGGTATCGCTTAATGCCGCAGATGTCTGTCTATTTATCATTTTGGTTACTAATTTGGTGGTTAATATCAAAAGATTGACAATAATGAGCACATTCTCTCTCAACAACCTTGACTAATTAAGCTCAGATCTTATCCTTATAATAAGGCCTATTCAAATTGTGCTAGCGTTATAGACATACAAATACAACTACTAAATCTCAAGAAGATTAGATGTCATGTGAAAATGTTCTTAGGAAACACAAACTTACATTTTATATATAATTATGATAGATACAAAATTCTGATTTATCCGAGTTCAGTACGAGAACTACAAAATATATAATACTATTTATTCCATATTGGCTTACTCCACTTATAGTTCTCCATTGTCTCAAAAGTAGTACTACAATAGTCTCGAATATAACGTAATTATCGCTGTTTTCATTAACGAACAGGACGGATGGTGGACGTCTTCGTGATGTAAGAACCTCCATTAGTTTAGATTAGTGTGGTAAAATTCAGTTATGAAAGCTTTAAGGCATCTTGGGGATGTTTTTAACTTAAATTAGTCTCTGGACTTGCTCACTGCAGTAAAGCTTCCGAGTTTGAGTAAACACATTAGTACTATATGGACTTACCAAAGTTTTCAAACTAGAGAATGTAGGTACACGCGATACAGGTATCCTTAGGAACGGGTAATGAATGGAGAAAAAAGCATGCATACATGTAAGCTCCGTATCATATAGGTGGTAGTAAACGTACTCGCAAAGCGTTGGCCAAAACAAACGTAACTTTTTCACATATTATGGAAAAAGGTTTTTTTTCTACAATATTTAGGTATATTTTTCAACTTTTCATTAGCGTATTTGTTATATAACCAATTGTATCAGCGTTTCGAATGATAGTTGCTATTTCCGAAGCATTTTATTTTACAATTCGTTGATTCAATTGAGAGAATAGTATTTTTATTAGTTTATCATATTTATTTGTTCGGATACATAGTGTAGGTACTTTCTGACTTTAAGATGGGGGACCATAATTTATTTGTTAGTAAGTACAAATATAAATTGGTGTACATATCAGCATCATCATAGCGCCGCGCCACCTAGCCCTAAATAAAAGCAAAGCTGTTCATTCCGAACCAGATAACAGTTTTTTTTTTGTAAATACATATTTGTAATGCAACACCAAAACACATTAAAAATCTATGTTCATTGCATAAACTTTTGTCATGGCTGGGAATTGAACCCACTACCAGAACAGAAAGCAGAACTACTAGCTACTAACCCAGTACAGCCAGGCTTAACAGCCAGTTTAGTTACACCCGATTAGTAGTAGTAGTAGTAGAATTCGAAGTAGTTATGATTGCATCATAAAAACTTAAATATTTTATTCTTGTTCCCAAGAACAACCGCCAAACTAACCTATCGTTAGTATTAATAATTTAGCATGTTAGTGCAAGGGCGTCCAATTTGCTTAATATATGATAAGTGGTGTCTGCCCCCATGTGATGTTACTGTCGCTTTTGTCTCTGTCAAAAGTGATAGTGCTGGAAAAAGACGGCAATGTTGTAGTTTCTGTCGGAAAAAGAGGTATCAGTTATATCCAAAAAAGTCAGCCCCAACTTGTTTTAACTGAAAATTTAATATTTAAATGTTGAATGAAGTAATCTTAAAATTTTTGAGGATTAATTCAATCAAACACATAATTTTATTTGGAAAAAACTTAAGGTGTTATCTTGATAATGAAATGGGTTTATGAAACAAAATATTTTTCATAAAATGTCTCGTTAAAATACAAAAGCTATGCGTTTTTAATAAAAACTATGAATTATATCAGGCTCGACAGACTACTAAAAAACTCTGCTTTATAACTCTCAGGAAAATATTAATTGCACGTCATAATATGCACAATATTTACAAAAACTATTATTAGACAGGCCTCACAGATCAGTTGGTAGTAACTCTTCTTTCTGCGCTGTAGGTCGTGGGTTCGGTTCCCACCCAGGACAAACATTTGTATGACGAATATAGATGTTTGTACTGTGCCTGGGTGTTGATATGTATTATATGTATGTATTTACAAAAAAGTATGTAAGTATTATATCAGTTCTCTAGTTCCCATGATACAAGCTATGCTTAGCTTAATTTGGGGCTAGATGGAGCTGTGTGAAATGTCCACCAATATTTATGAACTTATTATTATTAATTCAAATGTTTTGTTATTAACTCACTGATTATAAAATAAGGTAATCTGTGGAGGTGAGCGAGGTTCAACTATTCTGCCATCCGCGATAACAGCATACAACGTAAGAGACACCGGACGTTGTTAGATCATTCAGTTGTTTGTACAGTGACTGTAACGCTATTTGATTGACGATTCCTTGTTGACTTATGATTGCAAGGGGGGCTCGTCAACTGTGCTAGTGGTTGTGTCGGGACACAGACGTGGATTGCGGACGTACGGTACGTTATATAGATTTAGACTTTTTAAAATATACAAAAAACTATTTATTCATACCTTTTTATAAAAACAAAAAAAAAAAACAGAAAATGTAGTCAAATACAACATTTCAGAACACTATAAAAATTACAAAATATCGACATATCCCTGAGTGTATTGTGCCTAATGTACATTTTTCTGAAAATTCTAAGTGCTGTTATTTCAATGAGACAACTACGTTCTATAAGAATATGAATAAGAAGTTTTTATTGTGAAACTGTGTATAAAAAGATCTTATTTTAATATAAAGTAACAACAGTTTATCCTCTCGGACATACAATAATACCAGAAATTCAAACAATTTTTCAAGAATTTTTTTTAAATAATAAATTAAAAAATTAAAAATACCAAACGACACAAAACAATTATAAGTTAAGACTTTCAGAAAAAGAAGAAAAATAATTGAATCTTTTTTTATACGAAATGAAACTGAAACTTAACTCTTATCATAATATTCCTTCAAATTATATCTGGTATTGAACACTGGCACTTCTGCCGGCAAATAGTCACAGCAGCAGTCAAAGTAGAATAACGTCTTTGTCAGCGGAAAAATATACCAAATATTTTCTACGGAAGCAAAAACCCACAAAAAATATAATGAATGGCTGGCAGTGTAAACATCCCGTTGATCATGTTTCGTTAAAAATAAATTACGCGCCCGTGTCACCCCAAAGGTCATTCCCGAACCGACAACAGTCTATTAATTTTTCGCCACGTCCCTGATCGGACATTTTGTTATGTTTTCTAACAATCCTACTATTTTTGTACACAATACGCAACTAAAATGAAATCCAACAAATTTTGTTCTCATGGTTGAAAATAATAAGTACCATAAAATTAAACCTTAAAAATTAATGCAAACAAGTTCTTATTTGATATGTTTTATAGAATTACTTCAATGAAAAACAATATTTGTGAAAAACCCACTTATCAAATCAACTTTTCCACGCTGCTGAAACTTTAAAGGTGAAATGCGGCATATTGAGGTTCTGTTTACTTTTCTGCGAAAAAGGCTTGAACTGAACTACAACTAATGTTAAAAGTTTTGTGCTAATGAACTCAATAAAGTAATTTACGTCCGTATTTTGGTTATCACCGAGTTTTTAATGTGAAAGTATTAAGTATACTATAAATATTTTACACTTTTATACTTTACACATTTAGCAAGAATTTACCACACTTGTACAAAAATCTGTAATTGAGTGAATCGAATAGCTAAAATTGATTTTATTTCATATTTGCCTTACACTGAACGAATAAAATCAAATAGTTCGTAAAAATGTTTACGGAAGCCATTGCTTGGATTTCAAGTGTCATTCCATGAAAATATTTCTGGTGCGACGGCTGTTGGCGCGCCTTGGGAGTAAGACCAAACATCATGACCCTGTCTTATGCCGTCATACCTATAATATATAATATTTAGCCAAACAAATCGCAATATCAGCAATCTTTATTTATAGCTCTTTTTTCTAGCGAATCTCAATGCATAGAGATAGGAATACGAGTTTATTTTATCCTAATTATACAAAAAATTATATTTAAATTAATATGAGGCTGTCGATCTTGTTGGTTATTTCGTTGGAATTACCACATGAGACGTAACATCCTCGTCTCGGGGTGATGGACGCAACGCAATGCGACTTGATTCATCTCATACTCTGGTGGAGAGGGCTTGAGTCGTATTGTTGTCCATGGGCGGCGGTTCCCACTTAACATCAGTTGGGCTGTCAGCTAGTTACATCACCAACATCCCATAAAACAATTACTTACTGGAAGCGTTAGCCAAGTTATTGGTTAGAAAAAGGCGATGAGCGCACCACTCATTACGTCTACGTTCCCACGATAGTGTAAGCCACAAGGTGACAAATGGCTCTCTGAAGCTCTGCCTACCCTATTGTGGATAAGGGCGTGAGAATATGTATATAATTTGAGGTTCTAAAAGGGGCACCTTTTTTAACCCATTTTTTTGTTTGTTCATCTTCCCTTTAATTCAAAAGCATTTCGAGAGTCTAATATTTACATTTGTGTGAAATTTTGATTGGTAATTAAGTACGGTGCGTTGCCTATCGAATTTCAAATTATTCTAATTACTCCAAAACCAATCCTAAGTCGAAGCGCAAAACTTGATTCACTTAAATGTTATTTATCCTTTAATCCTGACTTATTATTAAAATCTTAATCTAGATTATCCTTAGCTTAGAATTCTTCGGATTATTGAGCTTTATTTGTCTAATACGTCTTTTGTTTGAGAACAAAACTAATAAATGCTCAACCTAAAATCTTAACACAAAGCATATTTCTCTAATATTTGAAAGGTTCATTAAAAGGTGAACCTAGTCATTGATGTTTAGAATAGTATTAGTCCATAAAATGTGTAATATTAAATTTCAAACGTTCAATAACATACATCATGATGATATCACTAATACGAGACGTAACATGTGATAACATAGATGACTTTAGATGTACATAATATTTCAATCCATTATCTGCTTATGTTATAACTTTTATAAGTACATGTAAATAATTTTTATTTCATCATGTATTGCTTTATCTTCTATTTTGTATTACTACTTGAGCAAATGTATCAAAATATTTTAAGTGCCGGGAATATGGCCTCAGGAGTTATAATATATCATGAGTTTATCTTGAATGTAATACATAGAATAACAAATAAAAATTGATATCACTCAATGATCGATACGAATGAAGATCTGTAGTTGGCTCTCAAAGTGAAGCGGAGAATGGAGCATATCTAAGATAGAATGGTATAAATAAATAGGAACCTTAGTGATAGATATCAATTACCATCATATTTAACCTTTTTTAAGTTGTGAGAAAATTCTGCTGTAATAATCAAGTGCAAAACGGTTACATTTTTAATGAGTGGAGTCAGTACCATCTATTATCTGGCACACCACGCTCTTTTATTCAATTCTCTTTTCTAGTGATCATTGTCAATATTTATCTCATACCAAGTTCATTCAAGTTATATTTATGTAATTAAGTTATATTTTAGTGATGACGCGTTTACTTATATTTTGAATGTTATGACGTATCCATGCTATGTTTTTTTTAAATTCTATGGAAATAAAGTTTTTGACTTTGACATATATCATTTAGTTGACAAACATAGGATGTTTTTACTATTATAAAGTCATAACGTAAATTGCTTGCAATTACTCGCAGTCATAATCAAAAACCTAATAAACTGCTATCGTGTTGTGTACAGTTGTAAAATAACATTTTGACGACAGGTATCATTTTTCCAGAGGTAGCAACGATTATTTGTTTTGTGATAATATTACTGAATGGTGTTTTCAAAACATTGATAAGGCCTCTTTGTTTCCACGAATGAGCGCTGTCATAAAAACTGGTTAAAATGACTTACTTAAAATTAAATACAGTCAGCAGCAAAAATTTAAGTATTGTTGTGGAATAACTCCATACAATTAACAAATTATTTTATTTATGTACAAACGGCAACTGTTCCAGTATTTAAGAAAAATGTCGTAACCACTAAAAATCCATAATTTTCGTAAACTATTGTAATTATTCTACCACGACACTGTGATTTCGTTGTCTACCTTGATTATAGTGCTTTGAGAGAGCAGTGGCCCAGCGATTCAGACCACGACTTTCAATTCGAAGTTCGCTGTTTCAAATCCAGACAGTTTTTCCATTATTTTTTTAATGAGATCAAATTATGCACGTTTTCACTCGAAATGTGTTCATGCATAATACCACGTTCTCCAAACTGTGGTGGAAAAACGTGTCAAATTTGGATGTCTTTGAACCAAAGAAATGAGGAGACGACTGTTAAGTGCACATAATTAGTCTTTTGATGCACTTGAATCCTTTCACCACATTGGTTCCAAAAAACCACAGTGAAACAAGCTCCAGCAGTAGTCTACTATACTACTGCTGGAGCTTGTAATAGCGCTAAATCTAAACAATGGAATAATAAATCGGCCTTTAAGGTTATGTATAGTATAACTTTTGACAAGTATTACGTGCTATGTTCTTATGTAAACATATTTGCACTGGACCGACCAGTGTTCAATGTTTGTATAAGATATTGTCAGGTTTGTACTCAAACCTAAATTGTAAATGGGCACTTAAATAAGTTATTTTGTAACACTTGTCTCATAAGATTACTCTGAAATCGTTTTAAATAATTGTCACTTATGGTACACACATATTAAGAGCAGTAGAACTCAAGCCAATTTAATCCGGGGAAGTACTGCCACCATGCCCATTTCTGCCGCCAAGCAGTAACGCACTCTACTGTGTACCTGTTTGAACAGTGGGGTTGCCGGTGAAATTACAGGACAGGAAATTACATTACGCATAAAAGAATAACCACCACATATTTTCGTAGAAACTTTTCTTTGTTGTATAAAGAAAAGTTTCTACGAAAATACTTTACCAAATAGTTAAATGTTTGAATTTGCAATGCCTAAAATGGCAACTAAGTCTTAAACACTATAGTATCTTAAGACCTAATTACACTCGGTCTGGAAATAAACATTGTATTGTAAATGTAACAGCGTTTTTACATAATATTTTCACTGTAGCGGATACTGACCTAGGTACTTGAATAGTGAGAGGAAAAGTTTAGATGCTCAAACTTTATTATTAACACTCCTTTCACCTATTTTCCACCAAGTTTGCATAACTTTGTACTAAATTCATTTATTTTATCCAAAGTAGTTCATTTTTCCATTAGGCTCTGAAAACTAGGCCATTTTACAGAAAAACTATATGTAGCTATATTACCAAAAGTGACTTGCTATTATGAAAATCCAGTCGAAATATCCAGTTGGAAGTGGTATCTCATAGTAGTGTGATTGTCTTGATATTAAGACGCCCACTACATTTGAATTTCTGTTTATTATTTTCCATGGGTACCTATCAGAAGCTGGGTAAGTGGCATGATAAATATATTTAGGCAATTTTTCAGAATACTGTGAATGTCATGGGGCTGCATGATATAAATATATCTATTTATTATATTTGACACAACCGCTGTTTCCAAGCTGATTTACAACTGCAGCTTAGTAATATTTTTATAATTTTCATATATTTACTAGTGTCTAAATATTATCCGGTATATCAAGTAATGAATCTTCATTTTTTCAACTAAATACGGGTAATTTCGCTCCATATACATGGAGCGAATAACTGCATGTAGTAAAGTGTTTTAAGTGTTTCGCATTATAAGTTAATCGTAATATCCAGTTTCTACGCGTGAAATTTTAATTTAAATTAACCTTGCATTTACGTTTATTTCTCCTGCGTTTCTTAGAACTTGAATGAAATGATATTATCCTTAATTTTTGAATAAGAACTATTCTTATCACAAAAGTGATCTAACAAACAGGAAAATACAAAAAAAAAACTTATACCTATAATAATAATATGCCAGTGGTTTTCTGGTTCCACATTATTTTCTTCAAGAACAGAATGAATGATTAAAGCATTGTGGTTTACAGAGAAAAGCGTATTTTAATCAACATTTTCAAATCAAATATTTGCTGAATTATGAAATCTGAAATCAAATGCTGCGATCTGTATAGCTATTTTTCTGTAATGTACAGAATTTTTGGGACTTATTATACTTACCGCGACTGTGCTCTGGATTAAGGATAGCAAGTCCGTGAAATTGCGAACGTGAATTTATCCGTCCTTGAATTTCCAGGAAACGAGCATATAACTCTCATCCATTGATGGCATGACTACTTGGCTGCGCTTAGAGTTTTCTTTTATCTTAACTTTAACAGGTAAGACATTATTTCTTAATCTGTGCGTAGTACCTATATTATAAACTTTACTTAGCGAACTACTGAGTTAACTAACTTTTAAATATATCACAGAACAACCAATAATCATTAAACGCTTCTGACCTTGAGATTCTTCTTAACCTCGTCCCCCGCATTACCAGAATAGTTGCTTTTCCTAGAAAGGTGTATTTTTATTATTATTTTTCTCATCAAGTGATGGAGTATCTCGCATAATATAATCTTCATTAAAAACCCAGACACTGAGTAATTACGAGGGTCTTTTTAATTTTATATAAGGTAGGGACATTTTAATGTTTTCATAGAATAGAATAGAATAGAAAAATTATGCCGTCAACAATATTCAGACGCAGTTTGAAAAGATACTTCTTCTTCAATGCCACTTCGTACCTTGACTAATCAGACGAACGAGCGAATTTCTCTAAATCGACTAGCACGAATCAGTTAGCTTTCAACATCTCAAATTAAACCTAAGAACTGTTTGAGAAACAACCTACAGCGCTGAAACTTGATATCTTTTTTTCTAATGTGTCACATATGAGAAAAGTCTGATAAATAATATATTTATATTATACAATAAATTTATTACTCTTTTCGAAGAATTTTCTCGTTATTACCTTTCTTTTGGTACCAAACACGGTGCTAAAATTTGAATATTGAAACTTTTGTCGCGAGTTCTCATTTCAAGTACTCAGATTGTTACAAGGATCGTGCTTGCGAAAAAAAGGAAGCCCTCCTTTAGTGGTTTCTTGACTGTTCTCCCCATAGAGGGTGGGATAGGGTTTGAACAGGCGTCAAACTTAGCGAAAGTACGCGTGACCTTAAGTATATTAATGACGTTTTCAAGCCATTCTTTATGAATTCTATGGAAATAAAGTTTTTGACTTTGACTGTGAAGGAGAATCACTTGTTGTAAAAGCGTTGTATAGAGAAGCGTATAAACCAGCAGAAATTCTACATCATCCAAAAACTACGTACAACAGCTTACATCGTGCACAAATTGCATTACAAAATGGTCGACACTTTGCCTTAATTAACAAAATTAAACTGCATTCGGGTGACTGCTGTGGAACTAACGTGTAGTCATAGTTTGCAAACAGCTTATTAACTGCGCTGTAGATAAGTCAAAGAACGTTTATCGTTTATATAATATCTATTGAAATTTACGATCATAAAAAATCAAATTCTTACACTGCCGCCCAGTAAATGATCTCTTCCATTTACGTATTGATTTCTGGAAGGTGTGGGTGGGTGCACGTCATGGCAAAATGAGACGTTCCGTCTTTCACTATTGTGCCAGAGTGTGTTTGTCTAGTGGTACGAGCCTCTCGATTTTCAATCCGGAGGTCTCGGGTTCAAATTCTGGCTAGCAGAAGGCTTATGTGTATATATCGGCGCAATATCTCGTTGTCAAAACAGGCAAGGTGTGACAAACCGAAATGTTATTTTTAGTTCATCCAAAAATTCAGAGACATGGTGTGAACTCTACGAAAGGAGCCTATTTGAAGTGCATTTTAATCCTTTCACCATACTGGTTCAAGAGAGCTATTGACAATTCGTTTTTTCAACATCGATACGACTTGGTTCTTCAAACATAATAGAACTGAACCAGCTGTATTAAAATAGCTGTGTGGGTGTTAAGCTAACATTTTACAGACAGTTTGAGGATTTGTTCTAAGTGTATGTGATGTTATGTACGGCCAAAAGTTTTATTAGTTCTTACAACTATCTGCAGTGCTGGGCCATTTTAAATGATATATTGTATTTTCTCTGTTTGTGGTATTAACTCAGTAGCGAAAGACATCTTACGAGTAGTTAACGAAACATAAAAAGGGAGTGTAAATATATTGAAAATATGAAATTATATAAATAAATGAAATTGTATGAAAATATGTTGCCAAATAGGTAATTAAAGGGTTATTATAAATTCGCTTTCAAAATAATATTATTGACTCAGTCGTATTTTTTAGTTTAATACACTTTTGTGATTATTTGGACAAACTAATGTGAATGTTGTATAGGATCATCATAACATCCCCTGGATTAGATACCCTAGGAAATGTCTTTCTAATTTAGTGAGATTTGCTCTGTAAGTCTGTTAAAAGAATGAAATAGTTCAATTAAGTTGATAAATTATTTCACTCAAAAAAGCATATATCTATGAATATTTTATTATAATTATAAGTATGGAAATATCACGTACCATTAACGAATCACAAGCTGTGGTCGGAACGATAACATTCACCCTGATGATGGCAATCATATAGAGTCGTTACATTGTCGGTGCAATAAACTGATATTAACGGAATGTCATATTTCCCATACCTTAAATCTCGTTTGTTTTCGTAGTCTATTCTGTTCGAGTCACTGGTTCTCTCGAACCAGTATGGTGAAAGGATTTAAGTGCGCCTCAAAGAGGCTGCTTTCGTGCACTTGACACATGTCTTCGATTTTTTTATTCTAGGACATGTCAGTTTCCTAACGATGTTTTCCTTCACCGTTTTTGAGAAAGTGGAATTGTGCACATAAATCTTTCAATTGATAAACTCATAGGTGCACGTCGGGATTTGAACCGGCGACTTCCGGATTGTAACTCGGGCTCAGTACCACTAGACCACCACGCTCTCATAGTAAAATAATTTAATAATAATTTTCGTAGTAAAATAATAGTTTTATTTTATTACAGAATAAAAACAAATTCAACATGGTGCCAAAATTGTCGACGCTGAAGTATGCGCCTCTCATGGTGTTCCAGTTAATCCTGATGGTGCTGTATTTCATCTTCGTCAGATATTCTGGTGGAGAAGAAGTTAAAGTTAGAGGTAAGTGGAGAATGTCACACTTTTTATGAAATAAAATGAAATGAAATCATTTTGTTTCTATTTTATATTTTAAAGCAATGAAACCGCCGTACAAATATTTGACATTGCATAGTTTGGGGCTAAATGGCGCTGTGTGAAGTGTCAATCAATATTTAATTCGTATACAGATATCATATATCTCCGAATGTTTGTGGACTTACGTTATCAAACATATACAATTTAGTACAATTTATAAGAAATACGTGAGACGGAGACGTGATCGTGGGCGTGTATTCCCTTTGGAATAAGAAACGTGTCGTACCGCTTTGAGAATTGAACGTCTGAGATGGAACTGATAAAAACTTACTGAACGAAGATAAAACGTCTTGTATTTTTTTTATATTTAGTGTCTATTACCGGCAAATAAAGGTATTACAATTAATTTTAACTTTGTTTTACAACGATAATCAGTCAAATAACACCTAATTACCTAATATATATATTTTTTTAGTTCGTGTTATAGTTATTTTTTGGGTAAGTTTTTGTGATATTTTCCATTTTCAAAATGGTGCTTTCGATGGCTAAAACATGTTCAAATTAAAAAAATTACAGCTTGCTAGGCACCAGAGTCAAAGACTTACAAAAAAAAAAAAATATTTCTTTTGTTACGGAGACTACCTTAAACTCTTTACAGAATTAGTATTACAGACTATCTTATAATTTATAGCTTCAATGAAATATAACTGAGTGAAAGCATGGTCGCCCTGCGATTCCGACCTCGAGTACCTAATAAAGAGCATTGCGTTAAAATCCAGGACCAATGGGATTATCTCTTGAAAGTATAATCACTATATGAATATACTGAAGAAAAGGATCGTGACCATGGCATGTCCAAGGGACATTTAAAAAATAT
This sequence comes from Chesias legatella, assembly GCA_947359385.1. NCBI lineage: Eukaryota > Metazoa > Arthropoda > Insecta > Lepidoptera > Geometridae > Chesias > Chesias legatella. The sequence goes on along the minus strand of OX375769.1, from coordinate 10,098,884 downwards.
GTGAACCTTCCCACCAGACTCAAAAGTACTCACTCTCGCTTGTCGATAGTAGGCCTGTGTACCAGTTATATTTGAGGTTGATCCGGTATGGTAATATATGAAAATCTGTTCATCAATCTGTGTGATTAGGATTTATCTATTTCAATGAATTTTAAATAGCATTATCTAATCATCCAAGATAATAATTCGACCAAGTGCGAAATGGATTTCAAATTTGTTGAACGGGTTTTGTAACATTAGATTATATCACTGATGCAAACATACATTCTTTATGATTGTAGACTATTAGATATATTTTATGTATATATTTAATGCTGCAAACCAAATACATAAAAGTTTTATATAATTATTTTAATATTACAATATGAATCTAGGAAGTTTTGTAAATGTTATTTTTTTATGTGATACAGTTAAGGAACGAGCAGGTGGCCCACCTGGTGTTAAGTGGTGGTAAGTCTGCCCATAACAAGCAATGCGAATTGGGTCCTCCCCTACATAGGTACGACATGACCCAACTTGCATCGCATGCGCCGGTAACTCTGAACCATGAAGGTGGAATGTAATGTAAAGTATTGTACATTAGTGCATGCCTGTAATCTCACCTTTCGAACCAGAACATAGTAATGCGAATGCATTACTGCTTGGCGGCAGAAATGGACATGGTGGTATGGTACTTCCCCTGACTAACTTGGCGTAAGTTCTACTGGTCTTATTTTATTAAACGTCACAAACTCCTAAAACTAATCTATACAAATAAATAAAAATGGAGTGTCTGTTTGTAATATGACAATAACCGCTTTTTACTAAGTGCATATGGATGTATACACGGTACATATAACAAACCAACGGTTTTTTAAATTTTTGTCAGACTGTCTGTCTGTCTGTTTGTTACTGCTAATCTCTGAAATGGTAGACCGATATTGACGAGACTTTCACTGGCAGATAGCTGATGTAACAAGGAGTAACTTAGGCTACTTTTCCGAGGGGTAAAATAGGGGTGCGTGATAAAACCGAATTCCACGCGGATGAAGTCGTGGGCAACAGCTAGTATAATATAAAATCTTAGAGTGTATTATTCACATATATAATTAATTTATTGCTTATAAATGGACCAAAAACACAAAAATACAGCAAAATGATCAATCTCCTTTTCTCAACATAGAACATTTTCTGTGAAAGTTTCATATAACCACCTATTTCGGTTCAAGCAATGTACAACCGTTTAAAGATGGCAGGCGGATTGCGCTACGTAATCGTTCCGGTTCTTTGATTACGGAAACCTTAGTAATATTTCAACCAGTTCCAAATGTTAATGTTTCTGAAAATTCTAAATTCGATTACTCGCTGTAACGGAACTCTCTCAATATTTTGAATCCGTACAAATATGTAATTACGCACTTCCGAAAACTGAAGACCAACTCATTCATGGTCATATGAGTTATTCAAATAAGTAATCGATACACCAAAATTAATTCCCAATGAGAAAGATACGTGTGTCGTCATGCCTTTTTATACAATATATTTAAGTACAACAGCTTTACATCATAATAAATAAAATAATAATAATAAATGTTTATTGATGCATAGATTGTACATATACACAGTTAAAGTTGAGGTCCTGTGGCCAAAAATATATATAATATGTAAATATATTATTTTTAAAAGTATAAGTATTAAAATAGAAACTGCTCTATGCTCCCCATTACTTTGATTAAAATGTAACGCATATGTTAAAAATCATAAATGCTGGTACAAAGTTAATTTTGACATCCATGCTGACAATCAATCTATATTTTCACCAGCATGATCCACACAGCTTGTTGTTAACTTAAAAAGTAATGCCATAAATCGCGGTACCCGCATTATTTTCATAAACGGAGCGTGACACAGAATACTTATAATGGCTTTTCATTGAGCAACAGAAATACTGAGATGAGTGCTTGAGGATTGATTCTGGAATCAGTCTTATGGTTATTTTATACTCGCCAGCACTTTGCTTTGTATGTATCTAATACAGTTTATGAAAAAATGTATGTTTTATTATAACACACACATATTGTCGTAAACTCACTAGTCTTAAGATGATGACCCTTGTTTCATACAAAAGTGCACTGAATGGCGCATGAAGATATTTAAATAAAATTAAATAAATATTGGTGGACATTTCACATAGCGCCATCTAGTCCCATAGTAAGCTTAGCATAGCTTGTATCATGGGAACCAGACAACTGATATAATACTTATATACTTTTTTGTAAATACATACATATAATACATATCATCACCCAGACACAGAACAAACACCAATGTTTGTCACACAAATATTTGTCTTGGGTAGGAATCGAACCCACGACCTACAACGCAGAAGGCAGGGTTACTACCATCTGAGCTGTGAGGCCAGTCAAATAATTGAAGCGAGATTTCTTTTTTTAAGCTATTGCATAGCTTCTATCGCGGGCCTTGAGCGTGGAGACCGAATCCAGAAATTCCGTAACGAAAAAAACCTAACACCCCCCACTCCGACCGGCACAGCGGTGATACTTTTTAGTTTTTCCATCTATCGATAAATACCAGAACTTTTAATGACTTTTTGAAATATCACGCGCAATAGCTTTACCGCGGCAGTCTCCTAGTGCCACACGTCTTTTTTTTTATGTGATACAGTTAAGGAACGAGCCGACGGCCCACCTGGTGTTAAGTGGTAACCTCTGCCCATAACAATCGATGCGACTTGGGTCCTCCCTTACTAGGTACGACAAGAGCCAAGTCGCATCGTATGCGCCCGTAACTCTGAGACGTGTAGATGGAATGACTCTTGTGCCTGTAATTTCACCGGCAACCACACCTTTCAAACCGGAACACAGTAACGCGAACGCATTACTGCTTGGCAGCAGAAATGGGCATGGTGGCAGTACTACCCCGGACGAACTTGGCGAGAGTTCGACTGCTCTTAGGTAGATAGGTACTTATTCAAGGTTAGCACACAGAGATGGAATTTCTAATGCTAAACCGTAAATCTATAGACTAGTACCCGTAGGGATTGGTTGCAGCATCCTATCTCACGGTCATCTTAACTCGCAAAGACACTAAGGTACTACCACAAAACTATTTCTAATTTAGACTATTTCACGGTTAGGTACTCAAAAATTATTTTGATTGAGATCTTAGTTATACAAATTTCGAATCAGGAATGAAAATGAAAAATGAAAAAAGGAAAATATTACAAATAAAAATTGTTCATTAAGAGTGATATATATTATTGGCATTCCGATCTGTTTGAAGATCATTTATTGTACATAGTATCTAAGTGATGTTCGATCTATGACTATATAAATATGGTGAACTATCGCTTCATGATAAGGAGACAACCCTACATACAACTGAATATCCTAACATTTTTTGTTTATTATTTCATTTAGCGGATATCACTTCGTTGACACGTTATTACGCCCAAATTTAAATATCGGAGAATTAATTACACTTACCTTCTGTCCATAATATAATCAAAGACTACTACTAAGACTAAGACCCATTTCAAGGTTATCCATTCATTACCGGACACCCTGTATAGATCAATATTGGTAGGCAAGCTCTAACTCAGCGTAGCTTGTACTAAGGGAATCAGATAACTGACAGAATAATGAAATTTTTTCGTGAAGACACCCAATCGCATAACAAACATCTATGTTCGTCATACTAATGTATGTCCTGGATGGGAATCGAACCCATGACCTACAGCGTATAAAGCGGAGTTACTGAGTTGTGAGACCATAAGCTGTGTTATTGTACGCGGCACCCATTCTCACGGCCAATCTAAACGTCGCCCGCACACCCAATCAGAAAGGTAATGACACTTTGTCATTAGCGGAGCGAGATCATTTATTACGTGAACACTACGCAACGCAAGTCTCAGATAATTACTCCGGAGAGTACCGCAATACAATGCACTACTGATTCGCAACGGAAATTATATAGAGGCCATAGTTACACAGATTTTCCTACGCAAAAATGTGTCATTTGAATTGAAACATAACAAACAGAGAATCTATACCACAACGTACCCATAACATAACGCTATACTTTCATATCTGGATTGAATAATTATGAAAAGTCTCGTGTATTTTAATCGCACTAATTAATCTAATTACCGCTTATTCGTTAGATCTCCGTATAAACTAATGAGTTATCTGAACACACTCAGCCACAAAATTGCTGACTTTCTCTAGGTAATTCAGCATTTAAGCGAGATTAATTTTATTTATCCATTAAAACAGTCAGTTTTAAAAAAAAAACACCGCTATTTCTCACCGCGCAAGCCCCGATTTATTGCAAATAATCCGGTTAATTGAAATGCACGAAGAACCGGGTGCCAACAATAAACCCCGGTTGAAACCCGGTCTTGGATCCGGGTCAGCCGGTTCAATGGGACGCTCTCAAGTGGAACCGTCAGCTATCTTACTTTGATTGCAAATGCTTTGTAGTCAGTTGCAACGGATGTGTGGAAAAAAATGTGCATTGTGAATTGCACGGAACAAATTGTATGATGTCTCTTTGTGCCACACAACAAAGAAAAGTAGCTTAGTTCTTTACCGCCCATTTCAAATTCTGCCGCCGATCTATAATGCATTCGTAGTACCTACGTTTTGCAACCTTTGTATCATTATATTACATAAGTGATTAATTAAAATAGACACAGACATAGCGAATATAAGCGTTAACTAAAGAAATGCGTGTTAAGAGCGGTGGAACTCACGCCAAGTTCGTCCGGGGAAGCACTGCCATCATGCCCATTTCTGCCGCCAAGCAGTAACGCATTCGTATTACTGTGTTCCGATTTCAAAAGGCATAGGATCCCACCTTCACATCTCAAATACAAGGGTGCGACATGCACGCGTGATGCACTGCAACGCGATCTGCCTATACCTAAGTAGGGGAGGACCCCGAGACGTATTGTTTTGTTAAGGGCTGAGGTAACTGCTTAACATCATTGAGCCATCTTGCTTGTTCCGTAACTTATTCACATTATAATATAGTCATTCGGAAGAGAATTTGCATGAAGTTTAACTCCATTGATTTGTTATACATAATTATTTATTTCGCTTCTAATAATATAAATGAAAAATATTTATATATTAGTAGTAAATTCCCTAGTTCAAAATAATAAAGGCAGCCGCATATTATGTCACAAATTCCTTCCATTAAATTCCTTTCTCCACCACACTTATTAAATAGTCTACGCCTAGACGAATTCTATTATTCAACCACTTTAGTTATACAGCTCTGGCAATTCCCGAATACAAATTGTATAGACACAAACAAAATTGTTGCTCTCCAAAAAATTGTATCAAATAACTCCGCAGTACATTTGAGTGTCATCACATCGCTATGTCAATTAAAATAATGTTCTCGCTGTGAATAAGAAGTGGCATACAATTAATTTACTTGAAATTCCACATTAATCCAGGCCAGAACGAGGGCGGGGGCCTACAGCGGTGAATACACCCTGTCTCAATGGCGTAAAGTCTAAAATCCAGCGGCCATTCGTAAGGATATTCCAGTTTAAACTGTATAGACCTGGGATGCACTTCAATTTAACACGAAATATATCCGACTAATTCATGACATAACATTTGTTGCAGGAATGGTTTGTGGCAACGGGAAGATGAAATCTTCAATCTCAATCTGAGATGTAATTCTAATCTATCTATCTAATCGAGTCTCTAGTTCTCTCGGACCAGTGTGGGTGAAAGGATTTTGAGTGATTCTATTGATGAAAGAAGATACTTATTTGCCAGAACACAGGCTATATTAGTTATGTAAAAAAGGTTTTCAGTCATATTCGACTTCAAAATAGTGCAAATTTTAAAAACACATTATGTTGTATACCACTCTGATCATGACCGCACAATTGCTCGTGACATGTATGGGTAGTTTTCCAAATTAAATCGAAATGTAGATTAATAGCTTAGTAAAATGCAGCAAACAGTAAACTCTTCTATTGTAAAACGAACATACAACCGAAAAGAATGGAATCCCTCCTTCATGGGTTTCTTGTGTACTCTCTGATGGAAGGTCGGATAGGGTTTGAACAGGCGCCAGACTTAGCAATAAGAACACGTGATCTTGATATTTTTGATAGAAATTTTGTTGTAAAATTGCGGTCAAATGTTCGACAATCAAATAAAATTAAAATTAGGTTCTCTGATTGACGCTTCCAAGGTATTTATTTAGCATTCAATGGAAATCGTGTTAGTTCAGACTACAACATATTCTTATTCGAAGGCCCGCTCTGGAACATAACGTATTCTATCATGGCGGCTACGGCTTTAGTACACCGTACACTAGCTAGGCTCCCCACTCGGCGCGGCGGTTGAAGTCACTCGTACTCGCCACCTGCAAACACTACACCAATGTCAATCGAGTTAGGTTCGTAATTTCAAACCGATAGGATTTTGGAAGCGGCTAAACTTGTTCGAAGAGACTGATATGTTTCCGTGAAAATTTGATGATACCTTCTCTATACATCGAATATTTAAGGGAGTCCTTTTGTTGAAAGAACTGAGTTGTATGTTTATATGCAGTTTAAATATTCGTGAATTTAGTGTGAATTCAGGACTTTTTCCGTTAGGTGTTTCAAAATCATTAACTATAATATTTTGCCCCCGGATTCGCCTTGTCGCCATGTGTGTTATTCTATGTCATCGTCAACTAGTTTTAAACATTAAGCCAAATTAAAGCAGTAGTTTTTGGCGTGACAGAGTAACAACCATCCAATAATAGCTTATATATTAGTAGGATCGCTAAGATATCAATTTCAAAAGAAGGTTAAATTTGAACGGTTCACTATCCAACACTTACACATTTCGAAAACCATTTGTCAAAAAAAATTACCTTTTTTGTGGTAATAAATAAAGCAATCGCTGGCAATATAACACAAAACAATGTCATTATTCACGTCGCTAGCGACATCTATGATCGATGTTCATCAATTTGGTGTACCTACGCCGTTAGCGCGGCGTTATCGTGATGTTGCAGTTTCAGACGCAAACTTGAAACTGAAACTATAATCATTGTACAGTGTGGAACTTTAGTAGAGGGGATTGAGATCAGACGTTGAGGAATGTCACGAAAGAAAGGACGAAAGTATTTCAGTCGCCTAAAATATTAAGTTTGCTACTTGTATCTTATGTCAATAATATGTAGGAATTTTTTAAATTATGTCGTTTTGTAACTTACAAGGGAGTCAATTGACTACTTCAAACAAATAATAAAACACATTCATTTCTTGTTAAGCCCTGACTATCCATCAATTTTCCTTATTTAATTACATTTCCGTTTTTTTATTTATTTCGTGAATTGAATTAAAAATCAAAAATCATAATATTGTAAATATATATAACTTAATTACCTTAAATATTTAATAATTTGTGTATATCGCGGGTTTCTAAAATGCGATTCATTATTACATAAATAACCGTATATCAGGGGAGAACATGTAAGACATTTACAAATTTAAAATTTATCCAAAAGAAAGTTAGTAACGTATGAATCAAGTGAATAGGTTTCTCAAATTGATTCATTTTAACACGCAAACAATAAAATAATGAATTTGCAAAGCAAAGAAGGAAAATCACGGCCTAAAACGAGACTGTAAGAAAATTGGAATAAGTATTTACTAGATGGATAATCACTACCCCGTTGGTTTATTCTCTGGAAATATCTAACCAGTTTTCTTTGCCTACAGACTAAACATCAAAAGTCGGTAGGTCAAGTAGAAGGAATTTATGAAGGAATCTTTTTTGCTAAAGCTCGAACGAAAAATTTAAATTATACAAGCGGAGTTTCAAGGTAAAATTTTAAAATAAGGAAAAATTATAAAAATTCTCGGTATCATTGATGTCCTTTTATCCTTGAGTAAGTAAAAAATTCGACGGCACTGAAAAATGAAAGTGTTTCAAGTTTCATTTCAACAAGACATAATAACGATTATTTTCCAAAAGGATTGCTTTGAACACAGCACAACTATGTTTCAATATTTGAAAACAATTGCTCAAATAAATTCAATCAAATAACTCAACAAATCTTAGGTATTAGATCGTTTATCGAAACTGGAATAGCCACTAAGCTCAGTTTAAATCTCGTTTCAATTGTAGTGCCTCATTATTAGTTCCACATTTCACATGATCTTTACAAAATGCGGATTGGCGAAACGTAAATTACATTTATACGTTCCACCATTGTTACGAATGGCGTAGAAAGAAGAGATATATCACTACGCTTTGTGAGGTTACTTTTAGTGAACGGATGTGTATGAAGTTTATTGTGGCAACTTGTTAAAATGCAAACATTTTTAATTTGAAATAGTTACAGTGCAATCAGATGAACCACCTGGTATTCGTTTCAACTCGGCCCATAACAAGCATTGCGTCCGTCCCTCACTTAGATACGATAAAACCCAAGCTGCATCATATTCGCCCGTAATTCTGAGACGTAAATTTGGAATATCTCTTGTGCATGTAATATCAATAACAACAACACCTTTCAAACATTCCTATATTTGGTACTTCTATGAAAACAAATCTCCTGGTTTCATTTTTTAGATTGGTTACGTGGTCACTTAAATATTGACTTAGATTTTAAGACGTTTTTAGATCCTATCTTTAGTTGAGTAACTATGGAAAGATATGGCGGTATTAAGCTCTTCATTTATCATATTTATATCTCCATAGAGGGAATAGAGTTTCTGGATTTTTTCTCAGGTGGCATGCACCTGTATAAAAACTGGTGCACAACACAAAAACAAGCTTGAGTCATCAGTGGATGTTTGCTGAGGCGATCGAACCTGGAACTCTTTACTGTACAGACATAATTATAACTGTATTATTACACGAGAAACAACAGTTATGGAACAGCCTGCGCTTTCTTTTAATGTTTCTCGTTCTAACTAATAACTTTCAACGCAACAGAAAGGGACAAGGTAAGGCAAATATCCAGGAGCAGGCGGTCAGATGTGGTGAAACCCTTACTAAAAACTTGCCATCGAGCCCTCATAAAAAACTGATTGCTCTGAAAACATAGAAGTGAACCTGCCTACATATTAGGCCTTTGTTAGCGATACGTAAGCCAGCTTACGGGGAACAATCATCCCATATTATTAGGTTCCCCCGATATGGCGGAAAGTAATTCCACAGACAGACATTATTATAGGAACGAAATAATACATGATTAATGCCGATTCGATCATGTTACATGTTTTTAGGATTAATGGTGGGCAATCATTGATGTCTGTGGATTAATCTTGGCCTCAAATTGGGATGAAGGAATGTCTTTTTGCGATGTTTCTCTTGAATGGATGTAAAGATACTTTGATAATTTTGATAAGTAAGTAACTGAGCTCTGAGAATAGGATTGAAATAGATTTTAGAATTAACCATCCAGATTTGCCTTCTTGGTTTATTATGTTTCCTCACTGAAGCTATTAGAGCTATTAGAAAATTAAGAAAATTATTTACTAGGTGAAATTATTGCCTGAGGTTTCTCGGAAAAACAATGGTCGCTTTAAAATCACCACTTGCTAACTCAACGTTTCCAAGATAATATCATTCATGATAATGACAAAAAGACCGATAAAAGCTCAGTTTAGTCGTGATACAATCAACATGATTTTTATATGCCTATTATATATGTGCAGTAATAGATTCCGAATCAGGTTTCTGTAGATTTTGAAAGCAATTTTGACAAAATGTTTAAATTACCAAGCAGATTAAGAACCACATGATCCAAATACAGATATTAAATCAATCTGTAAAGCCAACTACATATAGGGGAATATCAGAAGTAGACTATTTATAAATCCCTCCCGCTGACTATGAGTTAATTTATCGCAATCACTACAGGGGAATGATGGAGAGTCGATTGGAGTAGTTGAGTCCAAAAAATGATGATTGAAACTCTTATCCCCGAAGAACTGCACCAATTTTGACAGGACTTTCACTAGCAGAAATCTGATGTTAGTTAAAAAAGGCCTCCTTTGGGGTTTCTTGTTTGTTCTTCCCCTTCAAGGGTCGGATAGGGTTTGAACACGCGTCAAACTTAGCGATAGGTCCGCGTGACCTTATGTTTTGCATATTATTGACGTTTCCAAGCCATTACTTTATGAATTCTATGAAAATAAAATGTTTGACTTTGTATTTGAAACAAAATTTCAGGTTCCATTTCATCGCGGGGAACAGCTAGATTTCAGTATGTAGATGTTACCGCTATAAATGGTAGCAGGTGAGCCATCAATAAATTATTTTATTATCTAGTCATTTAATAACTTTAAGCCATGTTATTTTTCTACCTTAACAGCAAACAAAACGATCAATTAACCGTAATCTCCCTTTATTTTGACCACCTGATATCCACCTTAATCACTCTTAATAAAGAATTGTTTCGCTTAACTCTCCAAATTAATTTGTAATTAATCCAAGTGGTTCTACCGATTTCGGACAATGATTGATCACGCCCTGAATACAGATTAATTCTATTAATGGGCAAGTGTATGAATAAATTGATAAAATGTAAATAAGGCTGTATCTTTTACATTAATGTAAGTTTAATGATTTGATTTTGATTTGATCTGCAGAGGTTTATATGTAACGAAGAGATTACTGTAACATTCAGACATTAGCAATAAAAGTTTGGAAAGTGTAAACGGTTGCGGTAAGTTACTTACTACTAACTACTTAGTAGGTATTTATGTATATATTACGTGATTTACGTAACGGAACGAGCTGACGGCCCACCTTATGATAAGTGTAACTGCCGCTAAAGACAAGAAATGTGCTATCAATTGTTATGGTAATATATCATACACAGAGTAACCTATCGCATTGCGAATAAGACCTTGTGCCGGCCAATAACACTCCTTCATACCTTATATGTACCCCCAATCTGTAGTGAGTCCGGTTTCCTTGATACATTTTATCCATTATCTTTAGCAAGAGCGTGGTGGCCCAGTGGTACTGAGCCCGAGTTCAATCCAGAGGTGGCTGGTTCAAATCCCGTCGAGCAACAGTGAGTCTTTTCCTTTGATAAATTTATGTGCTCAATACCACGCTCTCAAATGGTGAAGAAAAACATCGTGACGAAACCGACATATCTTACATCTAAATAACTGATATACTATATAATATATAATTTGAAATTTAAGGGAATAGAAATGTCTAATTTTCAATACTTAAGTCTACAAACTGCATTATTATATTCTTTTCGCACACAGTATTCATTCCGAATGCTAGATTTTAGCGCACGAATTCGGCATAATTTTATATATTTCATTCTCTTCTTAGCGAGCGCAGATTATGAATTTTAAAACCGCTTTTGGAAGTACTCTCAGTTTTTGCAGCATTTCAGTCTGTATTGTAAAACATTGTTTTAAAATCTCTCTAAAAACTCCGGCTATTTTTTCAAAGCGAACATAAAATGTGAGTTTTTTAATTTAAAAATATCAAAATTCGAGTAGCATAAATAAACTTCTGTGTGGTCAACGACGTACTTTCGACTGGAAATCTACTGCGATATTTGTAATTGACTATTGATTGATATGAAATTATGAACTATCAATCTATGAAATATATGAAACATCAATAAATGAAAAAACGTCTACAAAAAAAATGAAATGTTTGAGTATAAACGATTAATTACCTAACATCCAAAGAACAAATGTTTGAATGTCATACCTACGACAAATAATATTTTTGTGCCATGCCTTGCGTCACGTAGTAATACTAAAAGTAAACTGGACCATAGTAATTCAATAGATAATTTTAGTACTAGTCGGTAGAACTAACTACGTTTCCATTACATCTTAAATTATATGGACGGTTATAAATCCACTTTAAGAACCACACGATGTTTAAATTATTAGGCCCTTAAATGCGTTACAAAATAATTTATCACCTAAAACGTTTCCACTACAATGGATTTGTACCATAAAAATAATTTGATATCGCAGACATGCGAACATCTATATTCGTGGTATTAATAGTGTGAACTTAATATGTTATTAAAATATTTTAGTTTTTTTCATATTATGTACACTCCAAAACAAAATCTTGATAAGCGAAAGTTAACTTTTAATCAAACACGTTGGCCTAGATGTTGCCCTTAATTTTGTTCATCTAGGATAAAACAAAAAAAAGAAGACATCTCATTTCGTTACGATGTTCTTCTCGTCGTTTGAGAACATGCAATTGCACGTATATATTTTTAAATATTTTATATAAATTTTCCACCATTGAAAAGCGATTGAGAGCGTGGTGGTCTAGTACTGACCCCGAGTTTCTATCCGGAGGTCACCGGTTCAAATTCCGACGTGCACCTATAAGTTTTCAACTGAAAGATTTATGTGCGCAATACCACGTTCTCAAAACGGTGAAGGAATACATCGTGAGGAAACCGACATGTCCTAGAACTGAAAATTTGAAGACATGTGTCAAGTGCACGAAAGGAGCCTCCTTGAGGCGCACTTAAACTCCTTTCACCACACTGGTTTGAGTGAACCAGTGACTCGAATAGATAGATAGAACATTGAAAAGTGTTTAAAAAGATATAATGATCTGTCCGCACAGTTCAAGTCGGCCTAAAGCGTGAACTATCAATACCGCTGGATGAACACGTTATTTATCCCCATTTCACCCGCGGGGGCAATTTCGGATACAGAAAAACAATGAAAGGCATAATTTTATTTGCAATTTTTCATCAGGCGTTCTAACAATTACGGAGTGAAAAGAAAGAATACAGATAAAATTAAAAAAAAAAAGAATGGAAAAGGTTTATTGTGCTCTTTTTATGTCTCGGAGTTTATAATGGGTTTGGATCTAATGTGGTGTGTTCAAAACAATGCGATGTATACTTACATTAGTGAACTAAGTGACCTTTATATAAAATTCGGGTTATTTAAGTGGTCTTCTAAAAGAAGGTACGATAGAAGAATGAATAACGCTTACAGCTTTGTCGTCCTAGGCATATCAGTGCAATCTACTTTTTGTGATCTTACATTTTTAGAACTCAGTTATAAAAGAAATATTGACCTGGCCTCAAATTAAGATTAATCAGATCAATTTCTCAAGTAATAGTCTGCATAGGTCCCATAGAAATATGTACTTAAAAGTAAAATACTTCTACAATATATAAACACTTATAGCGTATAGTGGCTGAGACGTGGTGAGCTATCAAATTCCAACCTCTGAATTAAATTGGAAGTTGCATATTGGCAATATTTGTAAGAGACTTCAATAATATTCCTATACCTTATTTTAATTAAGGAAACTCACCAATATCCCAATCCCATGCTCATAACAATAGCAATAAAATATGTTTTTATATGACTAAGTTGCAGAACGTGTGATAACCTCTGCCCATACCAACCAATACAACTTGCATCCCCTTCTTAGGTACAACAGGACCCAAGTCACATCTTTTGCACCCGTAACAGACGTGAGACATGAAATAGGATTGTCTCGTGTGCCTGTAATTTCACCAGCAACCTCACCTTTCAGTGCTTGGCGGCAGAAATGGGTATGGTAGCAGTAGGTGCTTCCCGGCTGTACTTGGAATAAGTACTACTCGTACTGTGATAGATCCTCGGCAGTTGGAACTTATATACATATATAAATAATATATATTGGTGGATATCTCACAAATCGCCATCTAACCCTAAACTAAGCATAGCTTGTACTATGGGAACCAGGTGACTGATAGAATACATATATATTTTTGTTGTAAATACATACACATACAGACACAGAACAAACATCAATGCTCCTCACACAAATGTTTGTCCTGAGTGGGAATCGAACCCACGACATACAGATCAGAAGGCAGAGTTACTACCAACGAAGCTGTGAAGCCTTTGACATTGCTACCTACGGTACGATATGAAACTTTTAGTAACAAATTCTTAATTTCCAGGTTTTGAAGACACCCATGTGATGATCTTCATCGGCTTCGGGTTTCTGATGACATTTCTCAAGAAGTACTCCTACAGTGCGCTTGGATTCAACTGGCTGCTGGGTGCGCTTGTCATCCAGTGGGCATTGTTGTGCCAGTCCTTCTACAGTATGAAGGAAAACACCATCTTTGTCACAAAGAAGTCTTTACTTGGTTAGTATTTAGAAAATATTTTTGATCACAGCAATGCACTTAAAACGAATGGTCAGTGTCAACTAATATACAACAAAGCATTAACTCAGTGTATTTTATATGCACAATTTAAAATAAACACGCAGATATAAACTTTGTGAACATATAATAGTCAGAGATAATACCTAAGGCGCACAAATTGTCAAATTATTCATTTCGATAATCAACAGGTCATTAAAGCACCTATTTCGATCTTAACTGGAAGGGAGTGAAATTGCAGACGCATGAGACGTAACATCCTCGTCTCGGGGTGATAGACGCAACGCAATGCGACTTAAGTCATCTCGTACTTTGGTGGAGAGGACTTGAGTCGTGTTGCTGTTATCTATGGGTGGCGGTTACCACTTAACATCAGGTGGGCCGTCCGAAACTGAAACAGTAATGTGATGTAATGTAATCCATTGTTATTACATTGTAACAAAGCTGTTGGTTATCCATGTAATAAATAGATAAATAAATAAATGTAAGCGGCAGTACTTTCCCGGACCAACTTTCTTGGTTCCCTAACGTCTTTTGTCGTTCATCCTTTTTGAACGACGTACATTTTAGAGGGTACTCCTCAATAACCCATCATGCATACCTGCTCCGGTTAAGAACCTGCCACCGGCTAATTGAAAGTCTGTTAGCTGAAACAGCTGATTTCGATTTGCACAACCAGTTCTACTGTCTGACAAAATATTTGTGAAACGGTTATGATAAGGTTAGTATATAAAATAAAAAATAACTCTCGGCATTTGCATTTTTACGGGTTCTGTATCTGGGAAGCGCTAGACGTTCCAATTTTGTGTCAACTCCGTTACGTTATAATTGAATGGTCTCGATATTGGACTAGAACCCTGTAGGAGTTGCCAACCCGCGGATAATTGGAAAAAGGTGAGATCCAATATAGGGTCAAGGACTCTCATAATAAAGCCTATCAAACACGAAATTAAGAGGCCCTAGTCACAGAATATAAATTAAACAGATAAAAAGCTTATACCTTAATAAACATTTCTTACTTTTTCATGAGTGGAGTGAGAGAAATGGCTTAATGGATTGAACGGTTGCCTATATCTTATGACATCCAATTTTTCCCATCCGATAAAGTTTAAAAGACAATTCCTTTTTCTAACAATAAATACTTTATAATTAATACGCATGATTATAATCCATTAAATTTTTTCTTTCTATCGCAAGTATTGTGTTCAGAAGTATATTTTCCTAACCAAATAACTTGGACGCTTTCTTTCTTAAGTATGGAAATACTCAGATCGCATTGGATTGTGCTGACATTTTAAAACATGAAATGGAGAGAGAGAAAGAGAGAGAGAGAGAGAACATTGTTGTTCCCTTTGTTTAATTATATTCAAGATATGAGACGACTTAGCAGCTCAGTTAATAGAAACCTTCTTGCAAAGGAGTTCCGGTTTTTGAGATTCACGGCCGGGGCTTATTGCGTGCAGTGAGCATAATAAAATATGATCTCTGGTCTTTGTTGCATGAGTTTCGTATAATAAGTTTGTTCATCCTACATGGATTGTTGTGAGATGACATATGTGTAGGCTTGTCTTAATTATTATTCGATTAATTCGACATAATGCAGAAACGAACTTTTTCTTTTGCCAGTCATCTGATGGCTTGAAATATTCATACATATTGATACATGGAGAATATTTGTTACTATCACTATGTATCACAGTGAATCCTAACACAGAGCTATGAATATGTGTACGTTTTCCTTTTGTTTGTTGCAACTGACTGACGTAGTACTTTTTGTGTGATACAGTTACGGAATGAGCTGACGGCCCACCTGGTGTTAGTGGTAACCTCTGCCCATAACAGCCGATGCGACTTGGGTCCTACCCTACAAGGTACGATATGACCCAAGTCGCAACTTACGCGCCCGTAACTTTGAGACGTGTGGGTGGAATGTCTCTTGTGCCTGTAACTTCACCGGCAACCACACCTTCCAAACCGGAACAGTAACGCGAATTCGTTACTGTTTGGCGGCAGAAATGGGGATGGTGGCAGTACTTCCAATGACGAACTTATGTATTGAAGAATGACTAAACAGCAGGTAGAAACATAAAATTTTGGGCGTGAGTTTCTTATATACGCACACTAAGAAAGGAATTTATGAAATTCAACCACTAAATGATCAAGAAGGGGAGAATTCAACTAGTCCGCTCGAGCACAGCCAAGCAGCTAAATGTGTATCAATTACTTCAATCATAGAATTACTAGCGTTATTTTATATCTCACTTCAGTATATCTATCTATTGAGACTGAGCTTACAAAATATTAATTTATGAAAGATCCAAAGTCCAAGTTTTATTCGCATAAGCAAGATCCACGTAATTTAATTTTCTGTGGCTTCGTTTTCAAAGAAAAAAAGGTCTTTAATATTTAATTTCGCCTCAGTTATGAGCAAAAGGCCTTCAATTACGTTTAGAATGCTTCCGAAGTTGTTTTTTCGTAAGAAAAATTAGTTAATCCCCCTTTCTGAGTCAATTAATTTAATTGATTGTTAATGTTTTACGTTTGAAGTGAATGTTTAAGCTGTAAAAGGTTTTAAGAGATCAGACAAACTTTGAGATTTCAATTCATCAACGAGAGATCACGACAGATGTATATAAAAATGATATTTATCATATCAATATCTATAAATCGTAGCTATGGTGAAGTATTGATGCAATCGCGTAGATTATTGAGATTCTAACCGAGTTGATTAAGCTCCTCAACTTTCGTGACTATGTATTCGGAAGATAATTCAGTTGTTACGATTTCTTTATACTTCAATATGTCATAATATTACCAATAACTAATAAAAATTAAAAAATTACCTGAATATTTTGTAGACGCTTGTAACTTAATGACTACATACAAAGTATGTATGTATTCTATTAGTCATCTGGTACCCATAGTACAAGCTATACTTAGTTTGGGGCTAGATCGCGATGTGTGAAATGACCACTAATATTTTATTTATTTATCTATTTTATTGTTTTTTTCCACAGAGGCGGACATCATGGCTGCTACTGTACTAATTACCTTCGGTGCACTGCTGGGTATAGTGAGTGGCGTACAGCTGATGTTTATAGCGATAGTCGAGACTGCTGTCGCTTGTCTGAATATGTGGCTGGTTACTGATATTTTCAAGGCAAGTTTTTCGTCAAACAGGGAATAATAAACAATTAGTTAGCAAATTATTAATTACAGTCATTACAGTTATATAACTTAAATGGACTTTTAACCATTGATGTGATACCTATAGGTTTTAACTGAAACGTAAGTACAGAGATTTGCGACTCTTTTTCGCATTGAGTAGGTAGAGACTCAATGGGCTACTTTTCACACTGTCGCGGATGGTGACAAAGTGTAGAACTTATCGTCGACATTGTTTTGCCATAAAGGACTCAAATACCACTTCTTTCCAATAAATCATTCTTTAATAATCTTTTAATTGATTATAAATAAAGATATTGTCGATAAAAAGTTGGTGTTATCGAATATAATTTTACTTTACTAAAAACAGTAAAACTAGTATTTTTCATTTATCCATTATTTATTTCGAGATATCTAGTTTTTCGTAATATTAGTCATTTCTCCTTATTATGTGAAAGAAAAGTGTTATCGTTATTTCACTTTAATTAACCCCTTCTGTTTTATTATCAGTTCATTCTTTGTTCCTCAAGATTATGTCAGAAAATACCTTCATTAAAAATTTAATTAATTAGGAGAATTTATTCCATGGAACATTATCGTGTTTCAAGGATCTATTAATAAAGATTAATTTGTGAATGAATAACAATTTCCTCTTTGAGTCCGAGTTTGAAAGTTCGAATAAAAGCTTTGATACTTCTAAAGTGTAAAGTCTAAGAGAATTATATTATTATCTGTGTTTAAAAGGTATTCATTACTTACTTAAACTTGTTATGGCCTGTAGTTGTTTGTTTATTTGATGGTAATTAAATAATGATTATGGGAATTGATCCTTTTGAAATCCCATTATCACGGTATTTATCCACTGATCTTTGGAATATTGGCGAGACTCCCTCATGTTGAGTGAAATCATTTATGTCACTAGTCTCGGCCACTCATCTTATTCCGTTTAATTTGGTTTTTTATTTTTTCAAAAGCGCTGCTCTATTACAGACACATTTTAATGCAGTAAACTGCAAGTACTAAAACCAGGCAATTTGTTTGCATCCCGTCTTCGATTCAAAGGCTTAAATTTAGGATAGGTAAGCAGCAATATAACATATTTCCATAAATTAAGTGTGCATTAATGTGTTCTGAAAGCAAAGAAAAATTGATCAAATCCTACAACGAGCTCGAATTCTTGAAGGAAAGTATTACAAAGAAACATCTTGACGGTATTGCTAACCTGGCTATATATTTGGCTCTCAAGTTGAATATATATTGAGTGGGTACATTGAGGCACATAATGTTCTTGATATTAAGATATTTGAAATAAGATTACCACATTTTCCAGGCTTCAGACGTTGGCGGGTCTATAGCAATCCACACATTCGGAGCCTATTTTGGTCTCGGGGTGAGCCTAGCGCTTCGCTGCAAACGAGACGATACACCAACTACGAGTACGAATGGAAACAACGTGCCGACAGTAGACTTAAACGGACCAAGCTATACTTCTGACGTCACTGCTATGATCGGTGAGATATATTCCCATCATAATTGGTTTTGGGGGGCCTTGTTGATCGCGTCCGTAGATGATAACCCTTAGAATCCCTACACGTGTGCCCTGGGTGGTGCGAAAGGAGCAACCTAAAGTAGCAGTAGAACTTGTGCCAAGTTTGTTCGGAGAAGTACTGCCACCACACCTGGTAATCTGCCGCCAAGCAGTGATGCACTCGTATTGCTGTGTTCCGGTGGAAGGGAGTGGGTGCCGGTGAAATTGCAGGCGCATGACACGTAACATCCCCGTCTCAGGGTGATAGACAAAAAAAACGAAACTGCGATATGAAGTATAATCAATATCATATTATTATTATATAAATATTAATTATGTAGTTTTATATAGTATGTGTATAAATAACTTTAACCAAAATGCACTACCACATCCATTCCATACTACACAAAGATTAGCTAGAAGAAAATGCTATTTAGCATTAAGTTCGCCTATGTGCTTGTTTTTACCTTGTGCAATAAAAAAAATCTATCAAGCAATCATTTGCGTGCACAAAACCACTACGCCATCAAGGTCATCAAACTGTAATTAATTTTCAGGTTCAATTTTCCTGTGGATATACTGGCCGTCTTTTAATTCCGGACTCACCAGTACTGACGCTGAGTACGAGAGAGCTGTAGTCAATACATATCTCTCTTTGGCTGCGGCAACGGTAATATTTTTTCAAGTTCTTTACACCTGATAAAGCATCTGTACAAGTGTATTGGCTTGGATCATCCCTTAATAAAATATTGGAGAACAAAAATAGCATGAAACCGATGCCGTTTTACTTAGACTTTAAGACAGGACGTCTTATGTGCATGTAGGATATCTTATGTCCCATATTAATTATTTAATAATAATAATTTGACAGGCCTCACAGCTCACTTGGTCGTAACTTTGCTTTCTGCGCTGTAGGTCGTGGGTCCGATTCCCACCCAGGACAAATATTTTTGTGACGAATATAGATGTTTGTTTTGTGTCTGGGTGGTCATATATAATAATATGAATGTATTTACGACAAAAAAAGCTTAGTTACATTTTATCATTTTTCCGGTTCCCATAGCACAAGCTACGCTTAGTTTGGGGCTAGATGGCGCTGTGCAATTGTCCACCAATATTATTATTATTATAACTAAGAATAAAAGAAGGATGAAAAGAAGCAAGTTGGTTCGTAATTTGTCAATTTTACCTTAAGACATAATAGTATTCACTTTGGTTGACTCTTTTGATTAGAACATTTACCAATCCACTTGTATATGGTATGTACAATTTAGCACGTGTTACCCAGGTGACAACCTTCTTCCTGTCATCGGCTGTCAGCAAACACGGAGGTCGTCTCGACATGGTCCACATTCAGAACTCGACGTTGGCTGGAGGAGTGGCTGTGGGCTCCGTCTGCAACATGCAGATCGGCGGTGGGGGCGCAGTCGCTGTCGGCATTGGGGCCGGAATCATCAGCGTGCTTGGATACAGGTTCTTAACTGTAAGTTTACCTACTGAACCGTTACTCTTGTGCTGCGTGTGGCCCAGCTGATGTTAAATGGTAACATCTGTCCATGAAATCAGTACGACTTGGATCCTCCCCTAATTAGATACAACAAGACCCAAGTCACATCGTATGCACATATCCATGGAAGGCTGAGACGTGAAAGTTGGAATGCCTCATGTGCTTGTAATTTCCTACCTAGAGCTTGATGACACTGACGTGAGATTATGCACTTTTTTATATATGTTATTTTTAAGCAAACAAGCAGATGGCCCACCTGATGTTAACTAGTTACCGTTGACTTGACATTTGCATCTGCGGAGAAGCAAATACGTTAATTACACAAATTTCTAAAAAAAAAAAAGCAACTTCCCTTTTTTTTTTTTTTTTTTTTTTTATATTATAAATAGGCAAACAGGCTTACGGCCCACCTGATGTTAAGCGGTCACCGCAGCCTATAGACGTCAGCAACACCCGGAGCATTACTGATGCGTTGCCTACCCTGGAGATTTCTTTTTATATTTCTCTTGAAGCTGCCCATGTCATACCTTGCCGGGAAGACCTCAAGAGGTAGCCCATTCCACAGCCTACAAGTATGCGGTAAGAATGTCCTCGTGAAACGAGTCGTCCGAGCCTGCCATGCTTCTATAATGTGTGGATGGGCCTTAATCCGGTTCCGAGAGGTACGATGAAAAAATTTCGAGGGTGGTATCAATTCGAAAAGTTCGTCCGAGCATTCCCCATTGTATAATCTATAAAAAACGCACAGCGAACCGATATCACGACGAACGCTTAGAGGTTCGAGTGAGTCAGTGAGTATGGGATCGTCAATAATTCTAACGGCTCTTCTTTGTAGAGAGTCAAGTCGGTTGAGCTGGTACTTGGGCGCACCGTGCCATAGGTGTGAGCAGTATTCTACGTGCGGCCGAACCTGAGCTTTATAGAGTAAAAGCCGCTGGTTTGGTGTAAAATAATGCTTGGCACGGTTAAGAACTCCAAGTTTTTTAGAAGCAAGTATAGCTTTTGCTTCGAGATGACTCCCAAACTGGACCTCATTAGAGATACTGACACCCAAAATCTCAAGATTTAATGAAATGGGGAGAGAAGTGCCCTGGAATCGAGGGGCTGTCGCAAATGGGGCTTTTTTGGACGAGAAGAGGCAGACTTGGGTTTTGGTAGGGTTAAAAGTAACAAGATTTTGGTTACCCCATTCTGAAATTCGCACCAAGGCGCTCTCAATTTCAGTAACCAATAGCTGCCTCTGCTCCTCCACCTCAGTACGCGTAGCACCCGCTCGGCCGGAATAACTGGTGTCACCCGTGCTGTCATCAGCATAACAATGGAGACCGCTTATTTGAAGCAAATCATTGATATGTATGATGAACAGCGTAGGTGACAACACCGAGCCTTGCGGAACACCTGCATTTATAGGCTTTGGGTCAGAGCATGAGCCATCAACTAACGCTCTAATACTTCGCCCGGATAAGAAACTAGCAACCCATTTGCAGAGCCCCCCAGGGAGACCGTAACATGGAAGTTTTGAAAGGAGTGCTCTGTGCCACACCCGATCAAAAGCTTTGGCAATATCTAAGCTGACGGCCAGTGCTTCTCCAGTGCTCTCAACGGCTTGAGCCCAACGATGTGTAAGGTAAACAAGAAGATCACCAGCTGATCGCCCATGACGGAAACCGTATTGACGATCACTGATCAGCTGGTGTTCCTCCAGGTAACCAAGGAGCTGAGCATTAATCAAACGCTCCATCACCTTAGAGAGCAAAGAGGTAATCGCTATTGGCCTGTAGTTAGATGGGTTTGACCGATCACCCTTTTTGGGTATAGGGTGCACGTGGGCCACTTTCCACGAGGACGGCACGAAACCAGAGGTGTACGATAAGTTAAAAAGGCGTGAAAGAGGGGGACACAGCTCAGCAGCACATTTCTTCAATACTACGGCAGGAATGCAGTCGGGCCCGCTCGACTTCCTCACGTCAAGAGATGCAAGTTCCTTCCGTACCGCTTTTTGGTAAAAGTGTACTTCCGGCATGGAACTTAACGATCGGGGTATTAATGGTGGTTCAGCATCCCCATCGTGGAGCGTCGAGTTAGAGGCGAAAAGAGACCCAAGAAGATCGGCTTTCTCTTTCGCACTATGGGCCGTAGATCCATCAGGCTTAAGAAGAGGGGGTAGAGAGGAAGCGCAGAAGTTATTTTCTGCAGCTTTCGCAAGGGACCAGAAGGCCCGACTACCAGAAGGGTATCCAGCCAATTGGTCTCCAATTCTGCTTATATGCCGCTTTTTTGAAATGGCCATAACCTTCTTACACTTCCTGGCGACAGCATTAAACTTTTTCCTAAGTTCAGAAGTTTTTGGATCCTTACCCTTACGCGCTTGAGTCCAGGCTCTAAAGGCGACCAGTTTGTTACGGACAATATCAGCACAGGCCTTGTCGAACCATGGTTGACTCCGGCCACCGACCCGTACCAAGGAGTTGGGAATGAAACATTCCATACCCTGCAGCACGACGTCAGCGACAGAATCAGCGCAAGTGTTTAGATCGTCCGTTGAGAAACAGAGCTGCCCCCAGGGGTATGATGCGTAAAACTCTCTCAGACCGTCCCAATCAGCTGCCTTATAGTGCCAAACCAGTCGCTTTCCAGGTTGAGTGAGATCAGCTGGACGAGACACTGGCACAGAAGTTGAGATAAGGCAGTGATCGGAAGATCCGAGAGGTGCCCCGACTGCTATCACGTACTTATCTGGATGCGATGATAATACAAGATCAAGCAGTGAAGGTTCTTGGTCGGCAATATCGGGTATCCTCGTTGGCACGCGGACCATTTGGGTGAGCCCATGAGTTACAGCCAAGTCTTGGGCAATCCTCCCGGCATGGTCAGTACATCGAGAACCTAACCATTCAGCATGGTGAGCATTGAAGTCCCCGAGAACGACCAGCTCCGCCCCAGAGAACTGCCCAAGAGCCCATTCGATTCCTTTGGCGATTCGTTCAAATAAGCGGGAGGTTTCCGCATCACCACTATGCGACCGGTAGAGGCAGGCGTAGATGCGAGTAAGGCCCCCACAATCAACTCGAACCCAAAGGCAGGACTGGTCTATAGCTTCAAGGCCATTGAGACGACGACAGCAAACATCCTCCCGGACATACAAACACACGCCAGCTTTCCGAAGAAAAGCTTCTTCTAGTCTATAGCCAGGGTAGTGGAGATAGGACGTATCGGCCGGGCAGGATATTTGAGTCTCCGTCAGGAAGAGCAAGGCGGGCTTAGCAGCTTCAAGATGGTGGTGAATAGCATTCAGATTTGAGTGCAGTCCACGGATGTTGCATAAATCAACTTTTAGCATGGAATTAGCCGCTGTAAAGGACTTATTTTTCTTGTTTTTCTTAGCCATTGAGAGAAATATAAAAGGGGAATTGTAGTAATAAACATTTCTGTCAGAAACAGGGACAAAGTAAGCTATTTAGGAGTGCTGAGTCATTGGAGTCGCACTATGGATAGCTGGCGCGATGCACGGAAGGGCCCCCGATCCGACCTTATAGTAACTACCGGGTTCCATTCCGGTCTCCTACTCCGGCACAATAGCCACTACAAAGCTTTTTTCATGGACTGGCGGGACAGCCTCCAGGGGCGGAGTTTAAAAAGTGATCCCAAGGTTCGGGTCCCCAACTAATCTACGGGCGGCCAGCGGACAGCCGTTTCACCGGGTCTCCCTGGACATCGCGCCAACCAGCCATCCCAACCCCAAAGAAACAACATAGAGATAACTAATGGGCCCTGGAGTGACAGGAATGCTTATTACGGGCGGGGGGGACTGGCACTTCTGCAAAATACCGAAACACGGCAACACTTTTTAAGGTATTGGCATTTCACGATAGACTCTAACAGAAGGGTGGTAGCAAGCCAGACGGAGTCCTTTCGGAATCCTACCACCAGCTAACTGGATTAGTCGCCTCTTACGACACGCTGCCCAGCGGCGGAGGGGAAAATAGTATTCTTTCTCCGTCCCCTCACGGATAAAACATGGAAAACACTTAATTCACATAAAACAATTGTTTGATACTTACGAGAATTCTTCGCACAATGTTTTTCTTTCAGGAGATAATATTTAGATAATCATCTTAATAATGAACGCAAGCCCATTCCAACTACATAATTAACTTCTCATCTCATAGTCAGCCCAAGTTTTCTAGACTAACTGCTCCCAGTAGAGTGTTCTTGAAACTTGAGTGTCTTAGGTAAGCACAATGTTTTTCCATGAAAACTTAACAGGCACTTGTTAGTTCACCTGTTAACATTTATAAAGTGCTGTTAAGCTTTTGATATATCCCCTTTATTATTAAAATAAATAAAAAGCATTTAGATTTACTAGAAAAAAGCTTTAGTACTTGTTTAAGACATATTATTTGTATTGGGGGCACACTTCGAATCTCTTTATTACCTTTGAGCTTTTCGCCTTCAGCATTTTCTCGCTACCTTAACCAGGCTTTCTCGAAGCAGTGTGGTGAAACATAACGAGCGCCTAAAAGAAGCTCCTTTCGTGCACCTGATACGACTTCGAATTTTTGGTTCTTGAATATATACCCCTTACTAATTCGGTGTCGCCAAGTAGTTTGAGGTATCCACTCCCTTAATTTTAAACTCCACTTTCATGAGACTGGTTGTCGTAGTTTATTTAATAGTATTCTAAATGATACACATACACACAGAATGGTGACGTTGACATTAATATATATTGCCATGCGTGAACTTTTTTTTTTTCTTTTTTTATGTAATACAGTTACAGAACGAGCTGACCGCCCACCTGGTGTTAAGTGGTAACCTCAGCCCATAACAAGCGACGCGGCTTGGGTCCTCCCCTACTAGGTACGACAAGACCCAAGTCGCAACGTATGCGCCTGTAACTGTGAGACGTGTAGGTGGAATGTCTCGTGTGCCAGTAATTTCACCGGCAACACACCTTTCAAACCGGAACACAGTAACACGAAAGCGTTACTGCTTGGCGGCAGAAATGGGCATGGTGGCAGTACTTCCCCGGACGAACTTTGCTAGAATTCTACTGCTCTTCATAACTGAACTGTTCATATTAGTGTTAAATGTTCATATTACTTTTCATATTACTGTTCATATTAGTGAAAATTAACCACTTCTGTCCAGTTATTTGGGAAAATATTTATCGTTGTATGTTCTTTTTGATGTATGTAGCTGAATCGTGTCTTATTACAGCCCTGTCTGACAAAAGTCGGTATACTGGACACCTGCGGAGTAAACAATCTTCACGGAATGCCTGGAGTTTACTCGGGACTGCTGTCAGTTTTGTTCGCTGGCCTTGCCACTTCGAAGGAGTATGGAGCCGAGTTGAAAACTGTTTTTGGAGCAATGAATGACGTGAGTAATTTTCTTTCCAGTATAGCTCGCATTCTCAGGGCGAGCGCCTTAAATCCGTTAGCAGTGCGAGCTAAACTGCACACTATTTTCTCACACCTTGAAGATGTCGATCAAGAATTCAATGTCACTGAATGTTGCTTTCTAAAACAAGCAAATCGCTGTGATGTTTTCATTCAGGAACTGCTTCTTTTCTACATCACTCGATATGTAATATATATGTACTACATATGAAACGTCAGCATTATATAGACGGCTATCATAACAGTTTTGCCCGCGGCTTCGAGAAATAGAATTACGATTGAAGATATTATTATTTAGTACTTAAGTATTTTCTTTTTTTTGGTGCTCTTTTGGTTTGGTTTTTGTTGTATTGTAAAGGGGAGAACCCAAGCTTTATTGCTGGTTATCGGCAGAGGTTACCATTTATCACCAGGTGGGCCATCTGCTCGTTTTATCACATAGAAACCTATATAATGTTACAATGGAGACACTGTAGTGGATTCGATTTCTTATCCGGAACCAGCTTTATACAAAAGCTCGGTTTTGACTGAAGATTTGAACGAGTGCCAAATACGCGTGTCCTTGTAATTTTTTACTTTTGTACATTTGTATAAATATCATGGAAATATGGTTTTGTCTTTTGTCTATTGCCGGAGAAGATTTGTTCAGAAAAGTGCATAACATTATTCTTATTAAAAAGTTTCATAGCATGATAAAAAATATCAGTATAACCTACATTTTATTATTAGAATTAATTACAAAAATAATATGCAAAATAATACGTAGTAACTTGCGTATTATTTATTCTACTATCCTACTAATATTATAAACGTGAAAGTTTGTATGGATGTTTGTTACTCATTCAAGCTCAAACGGCTGAATGGATTTGGATGAAATTTGGTACCAAGGTAGCTTATATCCTGGATTAATACATAGGATACTTTGATCCCGGAAAAGTGCAGTGTTCCCGTGGGATTACTTATTCACCGCGGGTAACACCGCGGGGCGCAGCTATTTATTAATAAATGTATTATTTACAGGGCGGATCAGCGGCCCACCAAGCATTAAACCAGTTCCTAGCTTTGGCCGTGACGCTGGCGCTGTCTTTGGTAACTGGATTCTTGACAGGTAATTGTTTATGCTGGACTGCCACCATACTTATTTTGCCTTTGGTGTTCGTATCGGTAGCTGTTTGTCCATGCAAATGAATATTTTTATATTTTTTCCCAATTTTGCTATAAAATGTGGTGCGTTGTTTTAAAATTGATACTCGTATGCGACAGGTAATTCCTTCAAAAATCAAATATAAAATTGACTGACGAGATACGAGCTTCTATTGTACACGATGTAGGGATACAGGTTTGATCTCGATAAACGAGAGTGAATTGACTAACCTTCCACGGAAGCTCAGTACGGATTGCTAGAGATCATGTGTTTTGATAAACACGTGATTTTTCTCCACGTTATATACACTCACTCAATCATTGCAAATCCTGAAGATACTATCAGTCGAAATAGCTGAACATGACACCGCCAATTTCAGGTTTGGATGAGAGGTATCCAATAGATTGTATCCCCATATTTGCTAACTCAATATTTGATACGATATTGAGTACGTGTTAGAAATCCGAACCGTATACCCTCGATATACAGAAGTTAGTACAATCGCAAATAGCGATCCCTACTCCTGTTTTTGACCTTCATAATAATATTCTATTTGTTTACAAGCTTCATTAATATATCATAAAAAAGACATAACTATCTTCAGATTTTCGAAAAATGTACGATTCTTGCAGTTGCCTACAAAACTTTAATAATTAGCTTCATAATAGTTAATACGTATTTTTACGTGATAATTTAGATGCAGTCTCTGAAAAGAGTATATTCTTGTCATGGGTTATTGAATTGCGTACCGATTTCAAATCTTAAATTCCTAGACATGTGTCGTACACTAGTTAAATCAGGCTTCCGTGGTGTTTTAAAGTCGTTTATTCTTACTTCTCTAGATTACCTGCTTGAATAAAAGTAAATTACATAGTTATTAATTAATAATAATTTCGCCAATACGTTTGTTAGCATTAGCAGGTACGACAAGACCCAGGTTGCATCGTATGTACCCTTAACTCTGAGACGTGTAGGTGGAATGTCTCATGTGCCAGTAATTTCACCGGCAACCACACCTTTCAAACCGGATTAATTAATGGATATGGAACGGCAGAAATGGGCATGGTGGCAGTACTTCCCCGGACGAACTTGGCGTGAGTTCTACTACTCCTTGAGATATTCCGTTGTGGGCTGCATATATTTTTGTTATTGAAACTAAAACGCCTTTTCAAAATGTCTAAGTAGGAAGTTGTGTGCAAGAGCAAAGAACTCGAGAGTAAAAACTTTTTGCTTTTTGTTTTTTCTCACAATCAAAGGCCGGCTCTAAACCTTAACTTTTGCAGGTCTACTGTCGAAAATAAAGCTGTTTGAAGTCCTGCAGGAAGAGGAGAAATACAATGATGAATTGAACTGGGAGCTTCCGTAAACAGAACAACAAATGGAGCAAAAAGTTGCCGCTAGAAAAGATACGAAAAAGAATGTTTTCATCGAAAAAATTTGACAAAAATAGCTTTTTTGTGACGCATTCTATGGTAGTAGATTTTTTTATTCTTGTATGGCAAGCTCCGGTTTTGGAAACATCCGGAAAATTTATTGACTAATATTCGAATCCCTTACTAATCAAAACTCGTTGAAGACAATTTGAATGTTTATGTTTGCGTTTCGAGATTTCGGCAGCTGAGAAAAAAAAAATTTATTTTCGACATTTAGTGCTTGGTTTGTTTCCAAAGATAATTTTGTTAAAAACTCTTCTTTTTTATAATACTAAGCATGATGACTTTTCACTTACTTTATTCTACGAATAACCTTTCATTAATTAGACTGATAATACGATACGAATTTTAATATAATATATAATTATATCATAATTAATATAACTTGTAACAATGTTAATATATTATTGTTTAATTTTTACACATGAATATTTATGTTATATTATATTCCCGGATTATGTATGCAAGATATGTATATGTTATTATATCTTTTAATATATTTAGCTAGTAAACTGTGTTCGGCCTTCTATGGAAATTTCTGTTCCACCGTGTATGAAC
This sequence comes from Chesias legatella, assembly GCA_947359385.1. Lineage (NCBI taxonomy): Eukaryota > Metazoa > Arthropoda > Insecta > Lepidoptera > Geometridae > Chesias > Chesias legatella. The sequence continues at coordinate 10,069,981 of OX375769.1, read as the reverse complement.
AAAATATCGTAGCTTTTATGTGTAACACAGCTTTTAAATTTTGTGAACTTATTATTTTAATAGAACGATCTGTTTGAATTATCAGGATTGTAATATTGAATTGTATATGACATGTTTATATACATAATAAAATATGAGAGATTAATAGAATGTAGGAATTATTTTAAATGTCATATAGGCTCTCATGCAAAGGTGAAAAAAAGGCACATAAAAAGTATTAATGTTATTATGATGCTTATTTCCAATATGTATATCAACCATAGTCTCCCCATAGTCACATTCATATTTTCGAACTACACAGGATGAAATTTTCACTCGTCCCACTGAGAGTAGGTACCTAATTATAAACGAATTTACCAGAAAGTTTAACGTTTTCGGATTTGGGTAAACACTTCGAAATGTCTGATTAGAGAACCTCATTTTGATTTCAAAGGGTCCTCTGGTATTAATTTTTATTTCCCCCTAAGGAGGGCCAGTTGCTACAAACACTAATTAAACCACCGAAAATGGCCTTAAAACTGGCCTAAACGTTAAAAACATTTTCAGATTCAGAGAAATACTGTTCAGAATTACACTTCAATTTTTATCGAAGTTAACACCTGGGACTTAGTTCGTGATTTACTTCATGCCATATTACAAGCGGAATATGATTCAAAATCCAACGGATGATGTGAAATATTCTAGGTTGCTGTCATGAAAACAGGAGTAATGGAATCTAAAGGGAAAATATTACATGTTTGTTGCACGGAAATATATGACCCTGGGAGTAGGTATATGTTATAGATTGCGCGCTAGTATGTTGTATGATATTCAAAAATACATCCGAGTTGGTGATACTTATTATAAATTTGTTATATATTGGTAAAACCTGGATCTAGGCAACTGAGGCAATTTATTTATGGGCATTCTGTAATTGTTATTAACAATGTCAGCTTGAGTGATTAAGTGGGCTATCTTGCTCGATTCATAAATTGCTCACATAAAAAATGTAATTTCAGTCGTATTCATTGAAACAAGCCGATGCGAGAATATATTCACTAATTGAAAAAACATGTCTGATTTTACTATGTGACTTTAATTCATTTATTTTGGGGAATTATTTTGAAAGTTCCAGTTGGAGCTTTAGTTGGAACTTACTGGATAATTGTATCCAGACGAAAACAAGCAAAATCTGTCCAATAACGCAGTTACTGGCAGATACCAAAGATGACCACTTAGGGGTGGCTATGTTTGCGAACCATCCGATATTCCATTTATGACGGACGAACGCTGCTAATAAGTAATGGCCGATAATGACTGACTGACAGACGCACAGATGTAGATAGGCCTGTATGTGGATATTATACAGCACCTATTGTATTATCTTAGCTTATTGGACTACTGCATGGATACAGGGCATGAGTTGTGAGATTGAAATGACTAATATGTACTGATAACCCAACCGCAATCAGCTATTCAACAATATCGACTTTTGGTATATCTTTAATAACTGATGTGATCCGTTTGATCAAGTGTAATTGTTTAATTCATTTACAATTACATAATTTTTGAGTTAAAAATTCACAAATATGATTCATTTAAATGTTTGTTTCCGAATCTGAAATATTGTATATTAACTAATGTATGTCAATATTTGCCTATCCCTATTGGATCTATTAAAAAGGCGATTTGTGTATTTCTGCGTCGTCCAGATTTTGTGGTCGCCACTTGCACACCATTATACAGAACCATCATGAAGAATTACGGAAACTGCTACTAATATAACGCATCCTTACTTGTTGCAGTAGGCATGATTTGAAAACGTTGCTTGTGCATTTTGTTTGTCCAGAACCAGATAATTATTCTCTGGGTGTATTCCTAGCGTATCTCTAACATATTATTAAACTGATTTTCTCCCAAAAGAGAACAATCCTGGTATTGATAAGGAAACACGTTAAAAATATAAAAGCTATTTAAGTAAATTTATGTTTTATTCCACGTGAATTGTTGTGGATTGGCCAGATTGGCCAGTTACTTCTCACATCAGGCTCGCATCCATTTGGTGTTTATTTTATTTGTACTGTTTCGGGATATGGGTGAAAGTAATGCATTCCATGTGTCGCTAGTGATAGCACTACCGTGAATTGCACATTAAATAATTACCAGAATTACCTCATCACATTACAAATATTTGTACGGATGCATGAATGGTATGTTTGTTACCACGTCAAAACGAATGAAAGCTGAAATTATAAACATTGTTGCTACTTGTAATCCTAAAAACTGATAGGCTAACTAACTAATATTACACTTTTATTATGATTACTACCTAAATATTACGTACGGGCTGACCAAATACGTGTTAGTGTCCAGTTAGACCGTGGGTTTGATTCCCACCCAGGATGTCAGTTCTCTGCTTCCCATGATACCAGCTATGCTTAGCAGATTTTGGGGCTAGAACGCGCTTTATGAAATGTCCAACAATACTTTTTTTTTGCAGAATTAGCTTACTCTAATAGTTCGCTTAGAACAACATAATATTCTTTATGTAATAGTCCTGTAATAAGTCCATATATTACGTAATAACAATATACGCTAGTAGGATGTTATGGTGACGTTTACGTGCCTTTTTACTTTAATTTGGTTTTGGTAATAAAAATAGATAAAATGGTAACTGTTATACCAATCACTTATCACAAAAACTTATTAAAAAATCTGCTAAAACTTATGTAAATAAAATTATAAAGTATTGTCAAAATGGTTAAAAATACTGAAATGTTAAAACGCAGCCATGCAATATTACAGTAAAAATGCAAATTCATTGAGCTGTTCGATTTACTTCGAACAAGTCCTCTTACATTTAATTCAAAGCCTTACTTATCCAAATTTGTTGAGATATAAGATGCAAATTGAACTAGTGTTTGCTTTGAAACTATCTGGGGATTGTATGCCTGTAGAGTCTTGTCTAAATAGTATTGTCTATCTGTCTGTTATTCAGGGTTATTGGTAATATGGTAACAACCTCAGAAGGGTAACTTTTAATTTGTTTTGAAATAATAATGGTAATACCAAAGATAATTTTGCTCTATTAAATAAAGAAACTTTTAATTTAAAGATCTTCGAGTGATTTTAGCTCACAAAACATGAAAATTTCGCAAAAAAGAAAAAGAAATGAAAGAAGCATTAATTACTATTTACTCTTAATCCAACATGAAAGATTAAACCCGTGAAATAAATAGCATTCCAAATCTTCAGAAAAAATGGTCTGCAAACATCTCAAACACTGATTTTCAGGTCACCTCAACGTAGTTCTAGACTAGGTTTAGGATTTACATACATAATGTATGTGACAACCAAAGTAACACGACACCAAACAATTTCGAGAGGCCCCGAAGGATCTTAGTATGTAATATGAGGTAATTACGAGGCGCTCTTAGGGAAAATATGTGTTACGGGGTCAGTTTTTCCCTTTGAACGCTAATTAGAGGGGGAATATTAGATGTCGCTCTTTCAAGAATATGAAGGTTATGAAAGAGTAAAATTAATGGTAGGTATATTTCAACATACTAAAATTCCTGCCAGGCCCTGTCCCACCCAGGCCTACAGGCGAGAGTAAATGCTATTTGATGCAGGTACCAAGGCAGCCCCCATCTAGGTTGGTCATATTACACATCTTTACATATTGCCAATGCGTTGCCTACCCTGTAGGCTCTTCACATTTCTTTTGAAATTGCATTATTTATTATTCATTTACATGTTCATATGAACAGCACCAACTGTTGGATTATATGTTTGTTCATCCTCCAGTTTATAATTGCTAAAATAGTAGCATACAATTTCACTGTATCTACTGTTTGTTGTATAAAAGCAAAATCAATTGAGCATAGCTGTCCCGCGAGGCAGTTCCGTGGGCGTTAGTTTTTTGTCATTTCCGGAAGCTTTAATATTTACCTTTATTGCTTCCATATGATATTAAATTTTGGTATTTTACATAGGCAGTGTCTACACATGAACTAAAAAAAAGAAGAAAAACATTGTGACGTTCAAGTACTTAACCGTATACGAAGTTTTTAAAAGGGATAAATTATAAGGATCTTCCAGAAGCAATTTCAGTTCATAGTGTAAACCCCACTTTAGACTTTTATAATAGGTATTAAACATGTATTATGGTACAACAATTCGTAGCTGTATACTACATTATTACCTACGTCTCTGAACTCTATAGTTTGTTCCAGCATTACGCATAAGACACAGGACATAATTTTGATAAAAAAAAATATACTGAACTATTTGAAGGCCCACCCGATGTTAAGTGGTAACCGCCGCTATAAAAAACAGCAATGCGATCAAGTCCTCTCCAACAACGAGATGACTCAAGTAGCATCGCATTGCGTTCATCACCCCAAGTCGGGGATACGTCTCATGCGAAAATGATCTTGTGCCTTATAAGCTTTTGATTAGACTTCAAATATATAATTTATCTCGCTACGATGAAGGTAGCCTTATACAATAACAATACCGCCAAGTCGGTGGAAAAAGCTAGTATATTTCTAAAATATTTTGTATTCTGGCTCAGACCTTTTTTAGTATTAAATTATGTAAATATTTTTTATCTTCTAATTAGTCCCGTGAATCTTATATCATGAGTAATTCTAGAAGAATAACCGTTTCTTCTTTTTTAGATACTTGAATTTCGTTTAATCTAAGATTCTTGTTCTGAGCCTTGTAACCGAAAAAACTTGCAGTAATTAGATGATAATAATTCAAGAAAAGCACGATTTACGTCTAATGAATATTTCATTTCAAATAATGTTTGCTTGTTTTGACTTTGCTCTCTCCAGACCCGATATCAGTTGGTACAAAATCATTTTGCGATCATCGTACAAAATCAACACAATCATTGTAACCTTAAAAGTTACGTTACTTAAATTACACCGCTCGCAGTCGAGAGGTCCTATTAATATCAATCACGAGAGGCGACACTTGTGAGAGCTAAACTTGTGTTAAAGCCAAAAGTTCTAAGATCGAAGACGTGGCCGCAAACCGCAGCGTTTGAATCACCACCCGACCCAGACGATCTAGCGCTAAATATGAATATCTAACAACCTGTAATGAAACAGTATTACATTAATTCTGTTCTAATAGCATATTTAATATTTTCTCTTATATCCGGCGATAACAGCTGCACTAACAGGCAGCTAACCGGCTGCACTAGAGCAAAACACATTTGATTTTTGAAGATAGTAAAGGAAATTGTGCGGCCGCAGCAAAAATAAGGAAGCCCTTTAGGGGTTTCTGCTGTTCTCCCCATGGAGGGTCGGATAGGGGTTGAATAGGCGTCAAACTTATCGATAACTACGCGTGACCTTATATTTTGCATATTATTGACGTTTCCAAGCCATTTCTTTATGGATTCTACGGAAATAAGTTTTTGACTTTGACATTGACATTTGACTGTGCGCATCGAACTGCCAAAAGCGACATGTACGCTAACTCGCAGCTCTAAGACCTGAGCTCGGTGGAAGTTTTTTTACTGTTACTTATATTATATTTTATGTTTTGTATAACTGCGTCACTTCGAATCGCGGCACATAATTTCGTGTGGTACTGAATTGTGTAATAATGTAAGTTCCTTGTCTGTATCTGTTGTTATGTCTGTCTGTATAAGCTTATCTTAGAGTGATGTGGTTGTCACTAATGGATGGATCGGTTCACGCAGACGGAAGAACCAAGACGTATTATTATTAATTTATACATGTGAAAAGACTTACTGTTGCCCACGGCTTCGTCTGTGTGGAATATGGTTTTATCAGGAACACCTGTTTTACACCTCGGAAAAACTAGTTACTCCTTATAATATGTGCCAGTGAAAGCCCCGTCAAAATTGGTCCAGCCGTTTTGGAGATTGGCCGGAACAAAAGGACAGACAGACATAAATTACAAAAAAAAATGTTATAAGTAATTGTTTTGACATTACAGTAAGTTTTTGCTATCTATGTCAGAACATCGTCTGTTGGGCTCTGCTAGTGTTCTATAAAATATAAGATATGTTTAAAATACAACTTTTTAAATGGTCAAATTTTAGTTCCAAGTTTTTACGTCCTTACTAGTTTGCCCTTTAAAACTCACAAAGGTTCGCAAGAAATTTGTTACTACTATTGTAAAATGTTCGCCCAGTGATAGAAAACTTCATTTCAAAGGTTTCAGCCGTGACGCAATCAGTTCGATGTCTCCTCATCTAACACTGGCGACACTTGTGTGCCCTTAAGCTTAAACTTGGAGGACGTGACTTCGAAACCGCAACGTGTGGCCAACATGATCCCGCCTATCCAGTCTCCAGTGTTGTAAGAGTTATATATCAGAGAAAGAGGTCGGTGGATAAATTTACGAATTCTCTTCGAGTTTAGTTCTAACAAACACCTATTTCAGACAGCTCTCGGATTGTATGCCCTGGTTGAAAGGTGTGAAAGGTGAAATTACAGATACGTCTTATAATATATTGACTGGCCTCGCAGCTCAGTTAGTTAGTAACCCTACCTTCTGCGCTGTAGGTCGTGGGTTTGATCCCACCCAGGACAAACATTTGTGTGAGAAACATAGATTTGGATAGGTTTGTTCTGTGTCTGGGTGTTAATATGTATTAGTATATATATAGTACATATTATATACTATAGTATATATGTATGTATTTACAAAAAAGTATATAAAATAAGTATTTACAAAAAAAAAGTATATAAAGTAAGTATTGTATCAGTTGTCTGGTTCCCATGATACAAGCTATGCTTAGCTTACTTTGGGGCTAGATGGCGCTGTGTGAAATGTCCACCATTAATATTACTATTATTATATATGTTAATGTATCAAAGTGATAAGCACGCAAAATCGTATGTAGCCATACGATTTTTACGAAATACAGTTGTCTGGTTCCCATGATACAAGCTATGCTTAGCTTACTCTGGGGCTAGATGGCTCTGTGTGAAATCGCCACCAATATTATTTATTATCATTATTGTTAATCCTTGAAAGGTTTATTTTTGGTCGATTTTACTCTAGGCAGAGGATTTTAACAGACTTGCAATTTAGACCCCGATTATTTACGTAGATTGACAGTATTTGACATTATTTATTTTCACCATAATATGATTGCATTATCGCATCAAACGCTTACACATATCTGATGACAGATTGTCTGTTCAAAGATACTTGATCATAAACAACACGTCACTTGAACAAATTGTACAGTATATATATATACGTGTATCAATAAATGAAGGTTTTCAGGAATGGTATTTCTCGCACGAAAACATCTGCAATTTCCGGACAACGGGAATGAATACCATCACTTATTTATCTGCGTAATGAGTAATACAATACTGTTATATATTGCGCTGTATAAAACGGTTCTTTGTTTCACGATAAATTGCGTTCAATTTAACGTTATGCTTGTTTAAACTTATAAAAAACCAAATGAAATTTTCAACCCATCGTATCTTCGATTGAAACTCATGGATATTATTAGACGGGTTCAAAAATTTCAGTGGGTTTCAATGAAATTAAACCCTTCAAAACATTTCAACCTGTTTCAGGATTAAGGATGTCCTATTAAATAATACAATTTGGAAAAATAGGTCAAAACTCAAGAATCTTAATCTGTAACTTTATACATGGCAGCTTTATATGGCGTCATACACGTCTTAGTAATAGTACTCGTAGGTACAAATACAATATATCAGCTTTGTAAGATGTATGAGACTGGTATGTCTCATAATGTTAAGTCAAATATATAGACACTAAGAATACAGAATATTTATTTTGATTTAATGTTTCTCTTGAAACATCAAAAAAACTAGAAATATTATAAATATAATACATACCTCTACATGTTGTGTAAGTAATCATTCTTACTTTCATGTTCTTTCCATAAGAGTTCGGCAAGACTGGGCGTCTTGTTCGGAAAATTGCTTTGAGTACGCTCATTAATCATTCCAAGAATTCATGTAAAACCATTATGGAAAATTTCAGAAGATTGGAACGGTTTAATCATTAACAGCACAATTTTATGAACATAATCCTTTCTTAAGACTGATTTCTCTGAAATGAGGATAATAGCTCGTTAACATTTGTAATAAAATTTGTCTAAAATTATATCTGAATTACTTTTCTATCGAAGGTTTTATATTTTTGATATCACTTACCAACTAAACCAGAACCAGAAAACCGGAAAAATAACTGATATCTTAAACATTACTATGTTTAGAATTCGAAGGTGTGTGATATTTTCGAATACAGATTGGGAGCTTATTTTTGACGGAAGAGATTATTAGACATCACAATCTTCTACCCGGGGCTTCGTACCGGAACTAAATCACCCTGTGTTAAATATATATACATAACGGTTCTATTGTTTATGCATTTAGAAGTAAACAAATATCCATACAAACAATTTTTCGAATTTATATTATTAGTGAATATAATATTTTCATTTTCAGACGTACTTGTTCCAAAAACTCTCTAAAAGTTATAAAATTTTATATTTAGAAATGAACAAAAATAGTTTTCATAGTGTGAAATACAGACTACTTACCGAAAACAAATGCATTTTTTCAAACAAAACTAGTGCCGGTTATATATATATACTGATACTTCTGAACATCTTGATGTTATAAATTCCTGATATTTTTTTAGAGAAACTTTCAGAAAACATGTCCAGATTCCCAAAAAAGAGATCTAAGAAAAAATAACGCAATCTCCACTATGGTTAGCACAAAACCGAACTCAAAGATGAAATATTAATGTGAAAATAAACGCATAACATCTGCGTCACTGCTCCCTGATCTTACCCAGTCGATTTTGAGCCCCACAGAAACTCGAGAACGCCTTAATTTAAAATAGCAGAGCAGGGTTCAGAGGTCTACAGACCTGGTTACGGTAGACCCATCATGAAATATTCATTGGCGAAGATCCCGAGAGCCCAAGACCTCTTTTATTAGCATTTAAGACAAGTTTTGTAATGTAAGACAAGGGAATGCAAGGGTATCTTTCGGTCTGTGTATTTTTGAATATTGACATGGACGATTAGAATTTGTGTTGTGACCGGGACGAGATGAATTAAACATTTTGTCGCTAACTTCGTCCCACACTTCAGAGGTTGTTTGGTTCTTTTGTTTGCAATATTCGAAGGTTGCGAACGGATTGAATAAAAGATTTTTAATAAAACTTTTGTGTAACTATTGTAGGGTTGGGGCGGCGCTTTTATTGCCATTTCGCTATACAGCTGTATGATTTTGCGACTGTGTTGAATAATTATTTTAATTCATGAATCTAATAATAGAACAAAGCGTATGTGTAGGCTGTCTAGATAAATACTGTCACCGTACCCATTTCTGCTATATTTTTGCAATAGCAATGGTGTGTTATGATTTTAGGTTAAAATACAGTTTTTTTTTTCCTTTTCAGGGCGATTCATTCTATTCCCATACTTGTAGTACTTACAAGTATGTAAGTCTTATTGATATTATTATAAATACTACTACCATTACTCGTGTTAATAGCTCTCTCGAATGTGATGAAAGGTTAAAGGTGCACTTCAAAATTCCTTTCATCTACTTGATTTTAAAATTATTTTTCTAGTATATATTCCACGATATTTTCTTTCAATGTTTCATGGTGTGTCTTCTATAACGTGCAGCAAAAAAATGGTGCACGTCTCGATTTGAATCAGCTACCTCCAGATTAAAAGTTAAAAGTGCCAGTAAATACCACTGGGTTATGCTACAGATAAATTCATTTCAGAATTTAAAGCATATCCACCAATAAACAGGAGACCTTCCAAACGAAAGTAGATATTCCGGACTACTCAGTCCCGAGCTTTCGATTGACGAGTACTCACAGTCTCTTAATTACAGCCCCGCATTCCCTCATGTTATCATTCCCTTGTTCGACGTATGTTATTCTACTGTTTTGTCAAAATAGGATTCAGAAACCACACAGTGCGTAAGCGTAAATAAACAGAGACAGTACAAATCAACATCTTGAGAATTGTGAGGGTTGGAACAATATTCCAAACTATATAAATACCCCGGGGAATGTTGCCTGTCAAAATAGTAACATTGATCCGGGAGCATTTTCGCTGTGTATTTGGATGGCCTTTAAGAATGTTGCGAGGTTTCTGGTTAGTACTCGTATTTATGTTACTACAGTACTGGTGTTTCAACTGTGAGGACAAGGGCCTATTTCCTTATGGATTTATATTACTACAGAAGCAGGGGATAGCTCTTTCATATAGAAAAATGGAAGGAATCGTAAATTAAACATTACTTTTTAACTTTATAGACTTTATTAACGCATAGGATAGGCAAGTATCACAACTTATCAATTCATTCCAAAAATTTTGGATATTGAACTCTTTCACCCTAGGCCATTGGTAGCCAGCCACGGAAGTCTGGGGCTGAGGGTAGAAAAAAAGTTTTATTTGCTTCTTTTGTCTGGGAGAATTTTAAGAACGCATTTAAAAAAAAACATTAAGACATAATTAACACACATTAACGTGCTTTGTTAAAAAAAAACATAGACAGGTATTTGCAAATGCCCGTCGAGCTAGCAACCATCTTCATGTTGAAAATCTGCCGTCAAAAACCTAAGGCTGTGTTCTCGATACAGGAGTCACGTTAGTGCCATTGGTCCTTCCCAACTTTGGAAACTAAAGTAGCACTGCTGTGGTTATGGGCAAGGAATACTTAGAACACAGTTAGTTCAAAACATAAAAAAAAAAAACTTGGTATACCTTGTTATCTTAATAGAATCTTTCATTATAAGTTTCACATCTAGGAACCGAAAACTTTTTCGTTTAGGTCCAGAGAATGATATCCAATCTCTATGGGATAATGAAATCGGATAAAAGAATGTTCAGGTGTGTCCAATATTTTTACCTGCGGTATCAGTTACGATATTCAATTTTGTTAGACCTTCAGAACACCTAGGAGATTTAGTTAATGGATTTTTGTGATACTTTACGACCGTAAAGGTGTCGATTACAACCCTTTTCGCCTTCACATTGAATAGTTTTTAAACACCTTCCACGAGTTGGGAAATGATGTGATGTAGGTTTTTAGAATTGGTGTTTGACTGCGATGCCTTTAAACAACTGTATTATTGGAAAATCAATTGCGATATCTTAGGCTGGCAGCGTAATATTATCGTGTTAGATTCTCCAATGTGGTAATTGATCAGCCACCTGGCAGGTGTCAATTCCATATGAATGAACTATTTGTCTCACACGCCCCGTTCTACCCGTACTTTAGAAAAAACTTACTGTCATGTTAGAAGAATACAGTCGAGTAAAGCAAATCGTGCGTGCGCGTTGCTCATTGATCTGGGAATCGTATACGAGAATTGAAACAGGTATCGAAAGTTTTCTGCCAAGCTTAGTCGGGATCGGTGTTGGAGGAGGTATTGCGATGGAAATTGTTCTTTTATTGTTATAAATTATGCTGATTAAATTCAGTAGTAATTCGTTTTAAGACGATGAGAATAATTTCAATTCACAAGTCGTTGGATCAAATCCGAAGCAAATGAGCTTCGGTGGGTTTATTTACTTGATAACTATTTTATTTGTGTCAAATAGTTTTACTACCATTATATAATAATTCGTATTTATTCGTTATTTATTTTTAAAGAAAAAATGTACACAGATTATACTTTATAAATAAAATAATAACCGAGTCGATCCAACGACCGATCTACATATTAAAAACCAAACAAACAATTATTTTGACTCCTCATTAAGCTTACTCGGCAAGATGTTTTTAAGTAATATATTTATTATTCTGTGTAGCATGTGTATTCTTAATCTAAAACCAAGTTACTTTCTATTCCTTTGTAGTTAAATTAACTAGACTATTATATATATATATGTATGAAATATATATAAATAAGCTGTATAAGATTAAAAGATAAGTAATACTTCATCATACTACGAGTACATATTGAAACAAAATAACGATGTTACCTAACCCAAAATTAATATTAAACCATTTGGATTATAATTTTATAACGGTAAAACAAAAGTTTTAACCAGGCTTTATATATATGTATGGGCATCTGTTTGATTGAGTGATTTTCTTGTGAAAACTCAACAAATCCCACGAAACTCTTCAATTACTCAGCACTTCCTTAATCATTGTTCGTTCTTCCATTCTTAAGTTAGGAAACAATGAAAAACAAACTTGTATTTCAATCGGAAGGTTCGTTAAGTCTCTTAGAAAAGTAATGCCTATAGCCGATGCATAAGTACCTATCTGTAATCTGGAAACAGCTAGCTCAGTTTGAACTGTTTTTGCTTACCTGACCCTGATTCGACTTAGTCGAGATATTCTTACGAGTGAAAAGATAGTCCGCATGTTATATTAATTTTGCTACAGGAATCTTAACCTCTCGGGTCCAATCATCGGTTTATCACTACTGACAGGGTCACAGGGTCACTTGTGTTGCACCGTGGTCAAAATTTGAGTGGAAGGGTCCAGACCGAATATTGCACATCAAATAACACATTCATTTTTTTTTATTTTAGCTGAACAATTTGTTAGATCACAACATCATTGATAAACGTTGATGTAGTAATATTATAAACTGTGTCGCAGATATCAACGCCCACTCCGTCACATCAGTTTGTTAGTTCTATTTAAGAATAGTGAAGCATACTTAAAAATATTACACAATGCACTGCACTAGCTATTTTTTGTAGCAGCTAAGCCTATAGCTTTCTTTGTACAAGTACTTTACAGGACTTTTCGTGGAAAATCATGTCCAGGTCATTCCGTAGCTACGCCGTAGTAGTTTGCTACACTGCACTGGCTGTTTTCTTTTAGCTTATCCTGTAGCTTTGTCCCTACGAGGGCTTGTTAGGAGGAGGATTTATGTGACGAGTCGTGACGTCACAATATCCTTTGATCTATAAAGGTGACTTCCATAGGATAGACATAAATATACGATGGGAACTTTATAATGAAATCCCAGTTTTGAAGTGCTTTCTTGTGGCACTGATTTGTTTGACTTTTTCTGTTAGAATTTTGCTGGATATCAATTTTGATTTGCTCTTTTATAAATCAAATAATGGTATATTAGGTACTGACTGAATACTATTTATTATGCAATATCTGGTACCTTTGAATCTGCAAAACTAACGCACATTAAAACATGGTTGGCTCACTAATGCTGTCCTTAATATAAGGTACCACAGAGGCCGAATTTTTGTCGTTTTAAATACCTAAATCTTATCTTTTAATTATTGCAATCTGAAAGGGTAAGATAAAGTAAGTTTTAATTTATTTATTTTATTTTTACCCAACCTTTTTCGTCTCATAAATTGTTACGGACAGAGCCATTTCATAAAACTCGCTGCCTCGCTCACTCCACTAGTTTGTATAATTTAAGTAAAATTGAATGTTTTGTGTTTATTCTATACCTTTGCGATAATGTACAATATTGTAAACTACTTAAGACAAAGAAAACAATATGTGCGACGAGAGGAACCTATTGTAAGAAGCGAGGCGCAATAAGCACCCGTCTCGCTCCCTCCTCATTCGTTTTAGTCGCCAGTGAGATGCGCGACGCGAGGTCCAAGGTGGGAATAAAAATGGCGCTACTTTTATTCAAATTCGTATTCCTGCTTGCACTCGAACGAACCAAGAACTCCGAAGAAATTGTAAATAACAAGCTGCGCTGAACCCCTGCTCCTTGGACCTCCCGAAAGCGACACCCGATGATTTTTTAATGAAGAAACCGAATAAAGAAAATTTATATACAGTCCACTGAAGTTTTGAACCAATCCTGACCATTTACACCCTGTGGCCCCCACATAAATATTTGTCTCATGTGGGAATTGAACAAATAACCTAAAGCGCAACTAAACTGTGAGGCTATTCAATAAAATAGTATGTAATCAATACCTTTGCATTTTAAATATTAAATAACCTATCACGGGATCCAAATACGGGTTGTTTTCAAGTCAATCACAATTATTTTCATGCTTGAAACCACGCATGAGCTGCCTGAAAGGTTAAGATAAGTGAGTGGATTATGACTGTGACCCAATCGTTATCCCAAATCGTAATATATCCCGTAAACAGCGCACAAGTTTTGTGAAGGAAGTTGTTTGTTGTGATATATTATTATTAAATGTGTCCACCAAATTATACGTAAATCTTATTTTGATATATAAATAGAATCTTTACTCCCGATTATTTTTCTGAATTTTTATATAATTTATATATTTAAGAGTAAGTTATCAACACTAGTTTTGTTATTTTCACATAATTGATTACGAATCTAGATCAATAATTGTATTATTTCCTTTCTTATGTTTCGCGTTCTGATTGTAATCTGCTTTGTGGATTAATAAAATAAAATAAAATAAATAAAAATAAATTTTCAAAACATTTTCTAACAAGTGTTCGCGTGAGTGGTAGAAATTCAACCATAATTTTTATTTTATTTGGGGAAAGCTTCACGTACAGAAGAGAAAAATGTATCTAATTAAAAAGTATTTGAAAAAAAATATTCTAAATCTTTTTTTCGATAACAAACTCTGGGACGTGTACTTTGTAATGTGGTCGTATTTTTGCCGGCAATCACACCGGAACACAACGTTTCACCTAAATATCTATGGTGCTGTACTTCCTCGGACAAACTTGGCACAAGTCAATTCTGCCTTCAGAATTATAAGCCTTCAAATATTCATATAAATTGAACTTTTACGGCACATGTCATGTCACAAGGCAATGTAACTCAAAACGAGATCACACCACAACTCTTCGAAAGAGGAGATTGAACAAGTTTAGATTGCCTTATGAAATTATAAAGTTTCAGCGTTCCCGTAACGTAATCTCATGTTTAAACATTGTTATATTTTAGAGCACGAAAAAGTTAGGATTTCATTTAGGAAGGGATGAAAAGTTAATTATTTATAGAAGCGAATCTCATTAAACATTTATTCATCGTGTGACTAGGACCCGCCCTGGCTTCGCACAGGTGCAATTAATATACAAGTTATAAATAAAAACATTCCTCGTTTATCGTTCATTCTACCTAAGTCGAAACCTTATCGAAATAGACATGATAAAAATTGATATGCCAATGTATTTCATATAATTTAAAATGGGATTAAATTTTTAACGCTAGCTATGCGGAGGTCTTTTTATAGCTATATTAAGAATTCTAAATTCTGTTTATTTATTCAGAATTCTCGTCGTATTTGGTTGCTTGCGTCGTGTAAAACAGGTTTCTATTGTAATGGTGCATGCATTCAAAATAACGGTAGCAAATAAAAAATTGATATCGTTTTAAAAAACCTCAGTTCATTTCGTAACCCTTTCCAGGTCAGTTTTGTAGGTTTATACACAGTTTAGGCACACGCTAAGCAAGCTACGAAAATAATTTTGTATATCAAGGCCGTTACTTTTTATTATGGAATGAAAATCCATCTTCAGTCTTGAGTATGAACGAGCTGCGTTAATCGGTATTTGTATATATCACATAGTGTAACCGCTTTTTAAATTGTATTTTCTTATAATTTATATTTCTTCACATGCTTTTTTTTGTTGTTTATTTTTCGCGATATTTTTCGAAACTTGTTCCCATGTTGAAGATTAATAACACATTCTCAGGTAACCGTTTTACCCGGGAACCAATATGCAAAATAGTTATCACAAAATATTTCCCTTCTAGATTTTTATAATTGCTTGTTTAATTCTGGAAAGGATAAACTGAATCAATCTTCAACGAGCAACTCTTTAACTTCGGGACGAATTTGTTTGTACTAACTTCATTTTTATTCACCCAATAAATGTTTTATTAGCCGCCCTTTTTATTTACGTTGCTATTTCCCTTCATCTTCCTTCAATTGCGAATTGTACTGGCTGTTTACAGCTGAAAAATTTAAGTTGGAAACAAGTAGAATCAATAAGGTTTAGTTTAAGTTTTACTGAAGTTTGGCTCTTAGGACATGAGTAAAATCACTTCCAGAGAATAAGTTTTGCAGGTCTTTTTACCCACTACAGCAGAGCAAATAAAGGTTATGAATTAACTATGATAAAAACAAATTTCATCAAATCATTCTCGTTTCTTGTAAGATTCTTTTTTGACATTTACGAGTATAATTGTAGGTTAGATTAAATTTCAGTAATTAAAGACTTTTATATTAATATAGATAATACAAATAAAAAAACTAAAAGTATTTTATCTGAAAATGTTTACTATTCGTGTCACTAACTCACTCGAACCAGTGTGGTAAATTATTTAAATGGCTTTAAATCATTTCATTTCCTGCACTAGAAAATGTCTTCTAGGGTATGCCAATTTACGATGTTTTCCTTGACCATTTCAAGAACCGTGGTTTTTCACAAAAAAAATTCAAGTGCCAATTAATTTCATCTCATCTTAAACTAACAATGGTTATATAGACTTCATGAAGATTGGCTGACGGTATCTGAATCTCTATATGCACGAAATTGCGCGTATAAATTGTGTAATTATCCTTGGAAAAGTGACCCTCATAAATTTATACTCTGTTTGTATTTTACCCATGTGTTTAAACTGAGTAGCACAGAATCGAGCAAAGTTTGTAGACAAAATATTTATTAGTCTTGCGAATTCAGTCGAGTTGAATTAAGAGTTATAATAAGAACCTGGATCTTAAACAAACTAAGGGATAAACCACATCTAATTGCCCGTCAAAATCTTATTGCCACTTGGTGTGTGTAAGTGGTAACCATAGCAAGCAATACAAATTGGTCCCTCCCTTATTTTGGTAAGACAAGACTCAAGTCACATTATATGTGCCCGTAACTTTGAGACGTCAAGGTGGGATGTCTCATGTGCCTGTAACTTATTACTGAATCAAATGCACAAAGATGTTAAATATTATTGTAGTATCAACGTATACTCTTTTTCCTCTGAACTCACTAACGATTAACGAATAACGATTGCCCACCTATTTGTAATTCACGCTGTTTCGACTCAAAACAATCGAGCTGTTGTTTGCTTAACCTAACGCACACTTTGTCCATAAAATGGATCAAACATTGCATTTGGATGTTTGTTTCTCCAAAACGATACTACGAGTATCGTTTCGATAGTGTTCTAAAACTTTGCGTCGCTTTTCCCTATACCATGATAGTGCAGTGGTGAAAAATTCATGGCTGACTTTGAACCAGCGGCGTTCAGTTTTAAACTCAGCATCTGTATAACTCGATCACCACATATTAGAAGCAGTAGAACGAATGCCAAGTTCTTCAGGGGAAATACTGCCACCATACTCATTTCTACCGCCAAGCATTAATAAATTAGCGTTGCTTTGTTCCATTTGAAAGGTGTGGTTGCCGGTGAAATTGCAGGCACATGAGGCATTCCACCTTCACGTCGCGTTACGGGTGCTTACGATGCTACTTGGGTCTTGTCGTACTTAGGTAGGGGAGGACCCAAATCGTTTTGCTTGTTATGGGTAGAGGTTAATACTTAACGCCAGTTGTGGCGTGTGCTCCTTCCGTAACATAAAAGAGGCAGCAGAGTTTTAGTATGAATGTGTTTCTCCTTCAAAAGTGTGATTAGTGGTGAAATTACAGGCACTTGAGACATTCCTTTACGTTTCAGAGTTAAGGGCGCAACATGATACTGGGGTATCCTGACACATTAGAGGTCCCGTGTCCTGTTGCCTTTTTATGGGCAGAGGTAACCACTTAACATGAGGTAGGGCATGAGCTAGTTTCGCACCTTAAAATAATAATATTGGTGTACAATTCATACAGCGCCATCTAGCCCCAAACTAAGCAAAGCTTCTACTATGGAAACCAGACAACTGATAGAATACATTATATGCTTTTTTTGTAAATACATACATATTAACACTCAGACACAGAACAAACATCTATATTCGTCACACAAATGTTTGTCCTGGGTGGAAATTGAACCCACGATTCTAAAATAAGTAATTCAGATTAAAAAAAATGTGAGCCGTCACGGGACGCCTGGCAGATGTGAAACATCGACATTATTTTGTAAGAAACTAAGTACCCCATCACTAATAATGTTTATGATTTGTCGTAACCTTGAACGGACCAATCAGCGCTCATGCCGTGGCGACGCGTCGCCAAGCCAAAAATCGGTTTTACGTGCGGCTATAGATGTTTCACATCAAAACTCTTATTTAGTGAGTCTTTTTGTGATTGACGGAACCAGCCGATGTACTTTCTTGTCTGATGTAAAGGAAACTCCAATTTGCATCACAGCAAAGCGTCCTTTAATCTCGGTATGTGCGAATCCTCCGAATACGCAATTATTCGTAAACTAGATGTTGCCCGCGACTTCGTCCGCGTGTATTTCGGTTTTATCACGCACCCCTATTTTACCCCGTGGAAAAGTAGCCTAAGTTACTCCTTGTTACATCAGCTATCTGCCAGTGAAAGTCCCGTCAAAATCGGTCCAACCATTTCAGAGATTAGCCGGAACAAATAGACAGACAGACCGACAAAAATTGTAAAAAAATGTTGTTTTGGTATATATACCGTGTATCATCCATACGCACTAAGTAAAAAGCGGTTATTTTAATATTACAAACAGACACTACAATTCTATTTATTTGTATAGATGTATAGAAGAGACAAACCACTATCAGCAACACGCAATCAAACCACATATTTGTAATTCACTATCACAGCGAGCCTTTACCAACACATTGCTGTTTGCGTAACCGCACACACACTCGATACGCGGAATGGAACAAGCAATGTATTTGCATGGTGTTAGTTTGTCCAAGTACCGTTGGGATACCGACTAAATACGACTGAATAGCGAAGTATTCAGCCAGTTTCAATGCACGATGTGTGTACCGAAACAGTAATTAAATTAAATTTGCTACGTTATCAAACAGTAAATTGACACGTTACTTCATTTGCGGAAAAATATACATATTTTTGGTTATTTAGACAATAAACTTGGTAGGTACAACCTTTGTGTAATAATCTTTTAAAAGATCGCTTACATGTTCTTCTTATTTGAAATCAAAATCGACACATTGATGATTCGACGACAGTTTTTCACATTTATTAACGATACTTTTTATTTTATTTTATTTATTAACTGAACAGAATCGAAGCATCGAAAAAAGCTTCGTTTTTCGCACGTCATCAAACATTAAAATCATCATTAAAATTACTAGAAATTATCGATTAAATATTAATGTATTTATGACTATGGAGTTGCCATAAATGAAATCTGTACGTTGCCAAATAAATGAAATAACACGGAAATATATTTCATTAATTAGTTTAATCAAATTGTTTTTCATCATTTTCCTAAACTTACGAAATACTAAATTTAAAATATCTCTACTTTTGACTCACACTCGAAAGTTATTCTATATCATTGTATTTCACACCGAAAATGATACAAATTAATGAAACTACAGTTCAGTGAACAAATTGAAACTGATGTTTTCGCGTGGTGCAATGCAGATGTATAGTTGTGTATAGGACGTCAAATTTAAACGTCACTAGTGCATCTCTATTAAACCTTTTATGGACTAACGTTTGAGTAAATGTTTCCTGAGAAGGAAGGAATGGACGTCCATTTTAATGTTCGCATCGCATTGCGAGCATTCTGAAGTGTAGGCCGTATTGGAAGCCCTTTTTTGATCAACAAAGCTTGTAACTGGCTACCCGCCGCATTGAAATGCGCTAAAATGCGCGGTTCGCAACGCACTTTATGGAGTGCGCCTCGTATTTTACATGTGAAAGCACTGCAATAGTTTATTTCTAGCTTCCGATCGATGTGACGAAGTACCGAAGCCTCTTTATGATTGCTGTTGACTGACTTTTGTATTTATTTTAATAATTTTATTTTTGTCTTATTATTATGTCTTCTACCGAGCCTCCTTTATTACACATTCCACCCTTGTCAAGCTAACTGAAAGATGTTAGTTACCTGGTTTGCCTGATATATGCATGTCGGACTGCCTGAACACCGACATTAATTCGTCATCATCAGCTTCAGATTCCAGAATATAATCTAATAAACTATGAATTTATTTTAGATATGATGAATATTCTAAGAGAAACCCGGAGTAAATCAAAATATCGGTTATTAATACGATCGTACTCAACGTTTAATTAAATGATAGTAAAATTAATTTAATTCGTACAGTTTTTAAAAGCACATCAATTTTACAAGAATTTGTTATTACTAAATAATAAAACGCTACAAAAGCGAGTCTAAACTATATAAAAAATAGTATACAACCTTCTTCTAGTACCTATAAAAATGGCTACTTTTGTATGTGAAGCCAAAATTGGGCACGTATTCAGACCCCTCATAATACTAAAAAGATTGTACGCCGATTGTGAATCATAATTTTCGTTCCCCGCTCCACATAAAGACTATAACCTCGTCGAGAACTTCAGTTCATAAACTTAACTCGGTTAAACATTAAAGCAAAAACATTTCAGCTGAACCGACAATTCTGGTTTGCTGGAGCACTGAGACTAAACATAACAAAATTTTGTTAATTAACCAAAATAAACTTCATGAACAAAAAATATTCCAACAAATTTGGAGCCAAAACTCGGGCCATTTGCGCTCATATTTAAAATATTCTCGTAAAATGATACAAAACAACCAATGGCAATTAAACACGACCGCAAAAAAAAACCCCACGATACAATTTGGGAGAATTCATAAACAAAAAATTCACACCTGAGAGGCGCCGGCAAAATTATAATTTCACATCTTCCACACTGTAAAATAGACATAGTGGTGGTAATGTCAGTAGGGGCATTCCAAATATAAATGTTTTTTCTTCAACTGCCCTCACAGCTCAGTTGGTACTAACCCAACCCTTCTGCGCTGTAGATCGTGGGTTCGATTCCCACCCAGCACACATATTTGTGTGATGGATATAGATGTTTGTTCTGTGTCTGGGTGTTAATATGTATGTATTTACAAAAACAAAAGTATATAAGTATTCTATCAGTTGTCTGGTTCTCATAATACGAGCTATGCTTAGTTTACTTTGGGGCTAGATGGCGTTGTATGAAACGTGCACCAATATTTATGCGTATACATTCGCATACGGTTATTTTTGAGTGTCATTAGACTGAATGAAAAGAGTGTCCGTCCGATTTTAATGAATATCCGTGACGATATCAAAGTGACGAATGTTTCATGTACCTGATATTTCAAAGCTTGGAGACTAAACCATAGAATAGTTAACAGTATAATTACTTAAGACGAGTTATTGGAACTTTTTTGATATTAGAAATTAGTAGAACATTTCTATACCTAAAAAAAGAAATAAATTACATTTTACAAATATTTGTTATTATTCTTCCAGCTGCCCTGAGACGACAAATGTTACATTTACAGTATAAATATAAA
Source organism: Chesias legatella (assembly GCA_947359385.1). Lineage (NCBI taxonomy): Eukaryota > Metazoa > Arthropoda > Insecta > Lepidoptera > Geometridae > Chesias > Chesias legatella. The sequence continues at coordinate 10,048,579 of OX375769.1, read as the reverse complement.
ATCTCCTACCGTCCGCTAATGATAAGTGATGGTATCACATTCGATATATATTCAAATTTGTAATCAAAATTGTATTAACAACTCTGTAATAAGTTCAGACTACACAATGATTTTTTTTACTCCTGCAAACCCCAAATTTTGCCGGAAACAACATAAGACTATAAGCCGTGATTTAACTTTGTGTTACTGCTATATTTTTTCACTGCTGTGACCAAAAAACTTCGCTTGTTCGCGTTTCCTGAGCATTAATTAAACAAAACGAGCCTAATTTTAGGTTACGCCTTTCAGTATAATTGAAATAAATGCGAATTTTAATCGGAGATCCCTTTACCTGGACTCCATTTTGATAATACGCGAGATGACTGGGAGAATAATTATTTGACTGCGGCATTTAGACGATGTAACGTCACTGTGGAATTGTGAAGCGATTTAATGTGGGTTTTAATTATTAATAATAATAGTTGATAGAGTGCTTATAGATGTCAAATTATTGTAATATTTCAGTAATGTTATTTTGATATATCCATACACCCCCCTCCTTTTAGGGGATTACACCCTGATTGATTCAGAATCTTTATTAAGCTCTTTATTATAACAAGAGGAAAGACCAGCTCACGGCTTTGTTTCTAATCCTACAATGAGCTTGAGCTTTCGTTGAATGAACACATCTTGAGGTAATAGCATGACGTTATCCTGAATGCTTGGCTAGTAACTGTGTTAGAAAAACACAAAATGAAAATCTGCTTAATACAACGTAACTGTATTTCCAGTAGTCTCACAAGGAGACTACTAGCGCCCAGTCAAGGTGATTGCTTGATGCCTCGGTTTCTTACTTAGGAAACCTAGCAAGCCTGTCAGATAGAAAAAAGGTCATCATAACAAACCCTGTCCAAAACCTTCCATATATTTGAGATTACTTGAATTATCAAGTGCACACGAAACATTGCTATTATGAGGTGATAGCGCCGCACTTATTCGGAAATGAGACACCTTATTGTTATCATATTCGGTTGTAATACCACTCCCCAGTTTTTGTCACATACTCCGTACCTCTAATGTGAGAGACAATGGGGCTTAATATACCACGGGACCCTAATTCAGTTTGCTAAAGTGTTCATTTTATTTTAGTCTCGAAATAAGCGTTTTGTTCGTGTCGTAAAGTTTTGGGTTCTAGAACATACTGGTTTGCTCAAGATGTTTTCTTCATCGTTTTGTTCTGTATTATTTTGCACATAAGGTATATTTCGAGGTTGAGTAATTAGAAACAGATATTTCTGTGCTACAAGACACGAAATATTGAAAGTTTAAAAAGACTTGCCTATTGTAGCGAGAAGTTTAAGTCTCATTAGAGTACGCCTAGATTATATGAACCAGGATGCTTTAGATCAAAAGGCAAGCTCCGTGACACTCAGCCAGCACATTATCTTATTCATATCTATTTTTCAACTCCAAACACTTACCAAATTAACCAAAAAAACTGCGAAAGCAATATCTGAGACAAACTTTCTGAATATAAAATAATATCGTTAGATAATAATATATTCTTGTGGAAACAGGGCCAAACAAGGCGTCGGACCTGAGAGAGCAATAAAATAGGACATTAAGCTTAATTAAATATTTGCCTTGTGACTTACTTAGCAGATGTGAATAATATATCCTTCGCGTAGATTGTGGTGGCCAATGATACATGCCCCTAGTTTCCAACACAGACAAGACACATGAGTTGATTCATTTATTAAATGAACATGCGCAATGCCATTTCAGAATGGTTAAGGAAAACATATCGCGAAGAAACCGGAAATTTCTACCTTTAGTAGTTATCAAGAAATAAATGGATTTTCACATTTACTTAATGCCTTTTTTATTATATTTATATTATACATCCTATCAATAGTTTGATGTAGAATGTGGCTAAAACCTAAACTTGTAGCTACATATTTACTGGGTTGTACTAAACATATACATATTTTTATTTTATGTTATGTGACGGAACGAGCTGATGGCTAATATACTTTGGGTTGCTCCTTTTGCACCACCCGGGGGACGCGTGTAGGGATTCAAAGGGTAATCTACGGACCTACGAACACGAGCAACGTGGGCCAACGTTTTTATGATCTTACACATAATGTGATCATAGAAAATTGTTTTTAAAAACGTTCACGTTTGCTCGAGCGACTGGCCAGCCAAGTTATCTGGTTCCACTTCTAGAAGAATCTCCACGATTTTTTGATTAAATTTGTTTTAAACACATTTTACGTATTTGTAAGCGTTCAATTTATAAGAGATAGTTTGGATTTGAACCAGTGAACTATGGATTGAAACTCAAAATAGGAACTACAGAGCGACCACTCCCTCAATTTCTACTCTAAGCAGCAGACATCAAGAGAATGAGATGAAATGTTTTAACTCCATAATTCCATGAAATTATCGTCACGCCGCCGATTTACTAACTTTCAGTGATTTAAACTTTAATAGCTATGTCTCTCAGTAACTTCTTCGCATAATTTAGTGTTGAAAACTTTATTAACGAAAGATTTTTATTATGTTATCTGGAACTTTAATACCTAACCTAATGAATTAAAACTTTGCCACGTAATCAAGATTTATTTTAGTCACCGTCCTACGCAAAGTTTAGTTAAATTAATTATATATCATCAATATTTAAAGCGATTTAAAATGTAATTTATGGTTCACATAATTATTAAAAGTGATGATAACAGAAATAAAATTAATATAACGACATCTTTATTATAATAATGTGGAAGTGATATATTTACATCAACTTATTGGTAACTCTGTTTGGATAAGATTTTTCTTGGCTGATGGATCAAATTGGAAATCTGTAGAAGTTTCAGCTGAGTTATTCGTGGGAATATAATGGTGGCGATCAGTTCACCACTTGTTACGCCTATGATCCTCAGATGGTATATTTGGAGTCTGCGTCCACCCTAAGAGTAAGGCACGATTATATTTATGTATGTAGGGCTCATGCTAAAAGAGCAAAACCATGGCGATGGTAGGTATATTGTTTATCTTAATATACCTAAAAGTAATTCCTGGTATACCAGATGTTACAAGTAAGCCAAACCAGAACACACTTTCTCATTACATACAATATGAGTAGGAATTTAACGATACAATTATCTCATATTCAGTAAATAAAATAAAATATTCCCGTAGTAATTTCTCCACTGTAGTACTCACCGTTATCGGAAAATGTTGCTACAATTTCTGACACAACGTTACGAGTCGAACCAAATGCAATGAAAATCACATCAGTAACGTGAGCAGCATGGACAGTATGATGTGCAATCGAATCGATAGTGTAGATCGATAGTCTACGATGTGATTTACTGCGATTAATGTTTTAAGAATTATTCAATTAGGTCGGATGAATTTTACTCGATTACATAATCATACACCAGGACTAGAGTTGCGTTTTAGGTGACGTGTATACAGACACACACGGACATCTAGAGCAAACTATAATCATCACAAAAGGTTATCGCCGGACGGGCATTAAATCCCGGACATACCTGGCTGAAAAGCAAGGGGCTATGCAGGCAGGGTTTCTACCAAATTTGCCGAGAATCCGCCTTGAATGAAAATCAGTAGCGATTTTTTTCTTATAAGTAAAATAACTACGTTCCAAAGCAAAAAAAAAACAAAGATCAATCTAAAAAGTGTAATTTCAGTTATATTTCCAATTTAGTCATAGTGGTACTGACCCTGAGATTCAATCCGCAGGTCGCTGGTTCAAATCCCGACGTGCACTTATGAGTTTTGCGCTTAAAAGATTTAAGATATGTATAATTAATTACAATTTTTACTTAATTTAGTGCGTAATACCACGTTCTCAAAACGGTGAAGGGAAACATCGTGAGTAAACCGACATGTCCTAGAACAAAAAAAATTAAGACTGGTATCAAGTGCACGGAATGAGCCTCTTTGAGGCACACTTAAAATCCTTTCACCAGTGATTCGAATAGAATAGAATAGTCATGAGTGGATTACATAATCTTATTAAGCCTTCTGGGTGGTACAAAATCCCGATAGACGTTAACACATAATGATTATGAAATTGCCCTGCTTTGCGTTATGAAATGCAATCGATCATCGAACGTGTCGTCCATGAATAATGAACCGATATTAGTGCGTGCCAGTTAGTTTCCATGAACTGTGCCAAATAAACCGAAAATATGATACCTAAATAATCGTCCTATATTTATATCATACTAGCTGTTGCCCGTAAATTCGTCCGCGTGGAATTCGGTTTTATCACGCCCCCCTATTTTACCCCTCGGAAAAGTAGCCTAAGTTACTCCTTGTTACATTAGCTATCTGCCAGTGAAAGTCCCGTTAAAATCGGTCCGGCTATATCAGAGATTAGCCGGAACAAACAGACAGACAGACAAAAATTGAAAACAATGTTGTTTTGGTATATGTAACGTGTATACATCCATATGCACTTAGTAAAAAGCGATTATTTTAATATTACAAACAGACACTCCAATTTTATTTATTTTTATATAGGTTTTTTTTTTTATGTGGATCTTGTGGTGGAACGAGCTGACGGCCCACCTGATGTTAAGTGGTAACCGCCGCCCATATACAACAACAATACGACTCAAGTCCTCTCCACCAAAGTATGAGATGACCTAAGTCTCATTGCGTTGCGTCCATCACCCCGAGAAACATCCCCGATCATCACGTCTCATGCGCCTACAATTTCACCGGCACCCACTCTCTTCCACCGGAACACAGCAATACGAGTGCATCAATGCTTGGCGGCAGATTACCAGGTGTGGTGGCAGTACTTCTCCGGGCGAACTTGGCACAAGTTCTACTGCTACAAAATATATTCTTTGATACCTTTATATACATAAACGTACATTTGTCTCCAAAGAGACAACTAGAGCTAGAAAGTGTTTGAACGCGTTTCTCAAGTTATAAGAAGAATCTCCCAATTAGTACGCATGTTTACGCTATCATTGGAACATAGAAGTTAAAAGTCAAGCATAACTTTTTTCAATTATGGACTTGCTTTCGATATATTTAATTTTAAAATATTCCACTATTAATTTGTTTAATGTAAGTGTATCATAATATTTTGCAAAAGCGCCCAAAAAAAGTTTAAATTATATTTACACCAAAGACGGTGAGACAGGATCAAGGTAATAATTTTCAAATATGGCAATATCTCATTGCTTAAGCGAAGGGCTTTCCACTATCAGTTTAGCAGCTGGTACTGGTAACCAGGCCTTTATGCCGTGTCCGATAATTTTAGTTGCCCTTTAAAGGTCAAAGCGCTCAGAGATCAGACATTTCTTTATATTCACAACTCGAAAATAAAGTAAAATATGACATCTGTCATACCTTGTTTTTTACTTAAACAGAAATTTTATAATATTTCTTATTAAAACTTAAGTGTCAGTGTGAACACTTGTTTAGAAATACATCTTCAACTTTAATAAATAACTTTCAATCATACAGATCGAGGAGAAAATTTTCAATAGGATTTAATCAAAATTTGGGAGTTTGACGCCACATTGGTATTATTAGGGCATGGACTGTGTTGGGTTATCTTTCGCGATATTATAATATTTACCGTCACTGAAGAATAATTCAGTAAGGCGATACAAGTGGCTAGGAGCAACATATTTACGGTAGCGAGTGTTCTACTAAACAAACTAGCGTATGATAATGCCTCACGTGACCTGCGATAATGATTCTATCGATTTATTGATTTTACTTTTTGATCGAGTCATATCTCTGAGATAAATGGGATGGATTGTCTATTGATGTATAAAATAAGGTTAGATTATGCCGTTGTTTTTTGTGATAATATTCAGATGGTTAACCAAACAGACCGATTCAAGAGATAAAGTAAATTAGCAATTGTCTTAATAATATTTCTACGAATAGAGTCAACGCTGCGCAGCTCTCACTGCCAGCTCCGAATCCAGCAGGGTGTAACGATTTAGTTTGGCGTGGGCGTGGGCATGGGCGCGGGCGTTGTCGTGGGCCTGGGCAAAATATAAAAAAAAACATTTGATTAGATTAGTATGTGATACAGTGTCTATGCCGAAGGCAAGCAAAAATGGAGCTGTGGCGTGTTTGAAATATACCATCCAGCTTGTTAATAATTAGTATTTTAGAGTTAATCTGTAGTTAAATAAAACTTATTTTATTCATTTATACAAATCGAAAAAACTGGTCGGTTTTAATTCGAGCATATTTCACGAACGAAGCGTTCAATACAATATTTAAAGCAGTAATCAACGCTTTCAAACGTCACACGAACATTTGTATAGAACGACGCAGCCTTCGATTAATTTCGATTGAGTGTACAAAATTAAGTGGTGATTGATTATTTTAACTTGAAATATGTGTTTTAGCTTAAACATTACCACGCGTTTAAATCTTCAAAACATGTATTCTGCACTACACTGTTTATATTTATTGATAATACCTAAAATGTGTTTAAAAAGCCGTATACAAAACATGATTACTTGTTTGAAAGAAGTGTAAAATATTGATGTCAAGTTTTTTTTATTTTATTCATTTACACTTGTGCAAATTTATTATTTAATTCCATCTTGTCATAATTGTGGTGAAAGTTTGCAATTGCTTTAACCCTAGAAAGATAACCTAGAGCGAATCGATATAATCGAAGCTCCTTCGGGACTCGAGGGAATCTCAGTTTTTGTATTGTTATGTTCCCACTGTTGATCGGTGGTTAATAGCTACAATAAAGGTCAACGCCTCTTTTGACTTGGATAGGTCAAAGTCAAAGTCATAATCTTTATTTCCATAGAATTCATATAGAAGGCGTCAACTAGTAAGGAATATTTAAATAGAAGATCACGCGTACTTATTACTAAGTTTGACACATATAAAATAGGCTTGGCCTATTGTGAAGAGCAATCAAGAAACCCCTGAAGGATGGATGGATCTAGACACACGTTTGTTTGACTTCTTTACGTTCTAGTAGTTGCCGGTTTCTTCATGATGTTTTCCTTCACTGTATTCAAACCAAAGATTGACTACTATGTTTGTGTTTTTTTATACATTTTCCTTACACAAATCTAGATGCATGCTTAAAGCAACATTAACATTAAGTCAAATGTTTTATTCAACATTTTCTCGGAACAAAAATAGTAATGGTTGACCCATTTCACTAACATATGGAATAATTTCAGGCAAATTTAATTTCTTGCAACGCCTCAGTGGGAAACTTTTGTTTCGTTATTCAGATTAATTTCGTTTGACCCAAGAGGGTTGAAATTTCACAGAGTCAAGAACCCAGTTAGGGTTGTGAAGTTTTAAGTGATTTGCATTTTTATAAGGGGTGATCCAGATTGGTTTAAACTTTAAAAACTTAATGTAACTAAGTTATGCAATAAAACATCGGTAAAAATACTTTTATACAAAAAGTTTAGTAACCAACATTAATTTTAAAACTAAGCCATCTTGAACTTAAAGCATTTACCTGGAGTTATTTATGCACATCAAGTTTTAATTCAACGTTCAACTTTAGAATAACGGTTATTATCGCCAAATGGTTTAAAATTTAATTTGAACTTTTAATAAGCTTTTTATAAGTTATTACATTATTATTAACAGTTTCTAATAAATAAGCCTATTAATGAGCCACATTCAAAATTTTCTCAGTAAAATGTATTTCAAATTCAACACTACACACGATAACAAATAACCAGCACTAAAAATAAATACAGGGTCACTCCCAGAAGAATAGGCAACAATTTTCCACAAACGATACCTTCATCCTTTAAAAGGAGCATTTGGAAAGCCACTAAAGCAGTTTACCGAATGGCCTCCATTTCTCGCGCCGTTAAAATGTTAGAACCAAACATGAAATAAAAATTTCACCACAACAAAATGGGGTAAGGAACTTATTTGTCGGCACAAAGCCGATTGACCAACGAAAGCGTTTGCCGTGAGGACAGCTCTCCGTTTATGGCACATTAGCGACAAAGAAGGACCTATTACGTCGGCTGGATCCAAGTAACGACTCTCATAGTTCACGCTCAATCGTTGGACTAAGCCGCGATTTATATAAGTCAGGAACTGTCGCGTTTACCCTATTTAACAGACGAGGGGACGGCTGAGGAATCGCATTGTTAACATAACGATTTATCTGTATTAACAGAGATAATTATCCACTTTGGTGTTGAGATCCTGGAGATTTTGTGAAATGAAATAAACATTTTCAATTATATAATTATTTAATTATTTTTTTATAAATAAATTAATATAGAAGCGTACACTGTCAATGTTTTCAACTTTGCGCGCCAACATTTAAAAAGCACCGTATAACGCCCGTTACAGGTAACTTTAAATTCGGTAGGTTATTCGTCATAGGTGATACAATATTCTCACGGCGTGTATAGGCAACCAGTAGAGGATACTACCTAAAGCTGCGGTGTTGTATATGGTGGCACCACGCATTGAGCATTTAAGTTTTCATTTATTTTAGGTATTGAGATTTGGCTGTAGGTGCGACTGCGGGTAGTCCCGGGTTTTTCGTTCTCGTGCATTTCAAATGTAATCAACGACGACTACTACAATGGCCTTACAGCTCAGTTAGACTCTGCCTTCTATGAATCAGTGACCTATAGTCATTGGTTCGATTCCCACGAAGGACATAATATTATTTGTGTCGAACATGTTTGTTCTGTCTCTGCGTGTTTAATATGTATTATAGTATATATAACACATACTAAACACCCAGAGTCAAATACTATCAGTTTCTGGTTCCCCCAAATGCTTAGGTTGGGCTACATGACGCTGTATGAAATTTCCGCCAATTTTATTTTAATGTAGCCTGATGTTATCGCTTATTATCAGGAATTGTTCCGTATTTTATTCACATAAGAAATTCGGGCAAACATTAAAAAATATTGAAGACCATTTGTTAAAAACCATTCCTTCCAACCATTCCAACTATTCATGCGGTTTACTAAAAACCATTTCTACCCAGCACCCAATGTACTCAGAGTTTTCATATTTTTGCGAGAAACATAGTAAAGCGAGTAAGTTAAATAATTTTCTGTCTAGAGTAAGTTAAATAATTTTCTGTCTATTCGCTTATTCAGTTTTACAACTGATGTTACAACAGCATTTCTACTGAGATTTCAATCAGTCATCCGATATTTTGAAAGGTGATTGCTAAATATTGTTGTGAAAGCGTACAAACGGATATAATTAGACGACGAGATGATTTTGTAGAGGTATTTTGCGTAATTATATTTATCTACTTTTAATGCCGCTTAACAGGTAGGTAATGCGATTGATATTTTATTAAATAGCTTTTTATTCACGCCAGTTCGCTTCTGATCTTTTCCCCATGAACTATGTGTTTTGTGGGATGAACAATAGCTAGGTTTATTGTGTGAATAAAGAGGTGTAACCAACGCTAATAAATATACTGCTGCGTTAAAGAAGACATGCCAAACAAAAAGCTCTCGTAAATATTTGACAGTACAGCATATTGCTGTCATCATGAAAAAACATGAAATAAAAAATAATAATTGTGCAAGTTGTCTTTTTAAGGGTGAAAAAATCAAATCATACAAAAAATCCTTATTAATATTGGAAATATTTCCAGATTTTATTGGAGCTCCTTATTTTACTTCTGTATTTTCTCCGAATATAATCCCGTACACCACAAACCTGCAGAAGACTTGTAAGACAATACACTCGAGGATATTGGATACGAATCATCCTAAAATTTACGGCTCGCATTATGTAAAGAGCTCGTAAAGTATTTATTCGCCAGTAAAAAATATCGTAATACAAACAATACCATTACACCGTCCTCCCGAGGTGCACATCTCGGAAGATGAGAATTACAGGACGCTAGGGAAGGGAAACACAGTTCTGTGTTATGTGTGACGATACGTTTTCGAAAAGGAATTCGTGAAACATATTGTGTAATCAGTTTGGGCCAAACAACCTCTTTTTGTTATATTGAATATCAAATTATATCTCTGGAGAAAATGTAATATAAATCAAGTTAATGAAATGAATATATATAAAAAGTCTACCGTTCACTTCTGTAATCCTAATAATTTTATTAAGAAACAAAAACAAAAATGATCTATTTAATTCAATTACGCTAGCGTTAATTTTTATTTTATAATTCTTGGGCTCTTGGCTTCGACTGATGTCGGGTGGATGGAGCAATTAGATATGGCCCGGCCATGGTGACGAAATTGTAGTATAAATGGAAGTCTGCAGTGAGAAATATTTACTTAGGATAAAGTACAGCCCAAAATCGATAAAAAACGAGGCATCCCTTTTGTGTCCGAGTTTTTTAATTCATTTGTTACGTGGAAGATAACTTTATAATTGCATGATTTTTAAAGCGAAATTCTTTTTTTGCCTACTTGTCAAAATATGGCTTAATTTTTACCATCTATTACATATTATATAAAAAAATATAAAACAGTATATTTATTCCAATTTTCTTATTTATATAAAATGTGAATATTTTTTTATAATTTTGAATGGTTTTGGAGTAAGCAGATAGCTCACCTTAAAATATTAAACGACCTAATCACCTACTTAGGTTTTGGGAAGACCCAAATCACATCGTATTGCGCTCGCTCTCGTCGTGACAGCATATCTCATGTACCTGCTGAAATTGCAGCCGCATGTGACGTAACATCCTCGTTTCGGGGTGATAGACGCAATGCATTGCGACTTATTAGGTCATCTCATACTTTGGTGGAGAGGACTTGAGTCGTATTGTTGTTGTCTATGGGTGACGGTTACCACTTAACATCAGGTGCGCCGTAAGTTAGTTCCGCCACCCGAATCATATAAAAAAACCAGCAATTTAACCGTTGTTCACGCCTTTCATACCAAATATTCAGTTCCCTCTTTTTGGTACACAATAATGGCTCCTAACAAAATATCAGTACAATAGCTGTAAAGCTGAACTTACGGCATTGTAAGATGCAGTGGTGAACAATATTTCCAAGTATATTATTGTTACAATAACAAATATATTAAAAACAAATTCATCAAAAAATTGTGCGTGTCCGACGTGCGCTTCGAGTTTGAGTGCGATGCTATTTAACACTTTTTGTTAACGCTTGATTTTACTACTCATCAAATTTTCGGCTGTAATCGACTCATAAACATAAATGTTAATATAACAAGCCATGATATTGATTGAAACCTAAAATTTATTTGCATACCAATTATCCAACGTCAATTTACGAAAATCAATTGAAACGTCACATCGGCGCGAGCTGTCGAAGCAAGCGATAGGCCCTAATTTATTTTATCGATGAAGGGCACGTCACTAAAATTGAAGTTTAGTCGTGCATCAAATTGAATATATTCATAAAAACGGCCTCGGTTGCGTTTTATGGGCGAACTTTGTTCGCTGTTGACGTTCGATAGTTCCAAGTTATGCCCTTTAATATCGTCGCATCATAAAGGCAAGCAATCATTTTTGCTATGTTACACCCTACCATGTATTAGTTTTACTTCTTCATAAAAATAATTAATGATTTGATGAAATTGTGATTTATGTGTAAGGAGTATAAAATATTATTTATTCTGCGGTCGTCTAAGACTGCCAAAGTCAATTGTTTGCAATTGTACGAGATAGGGCCTTGGTTGGGTAATTCTATAAATTACTAAGTTTTAACCGATTTTTTAGTAAATTCGTCGAGACGAACTTTGTAACGAGATTTTAGGGCATCTGGTTATGCTTTTCGGTCAGCTCATATTATCGAGATTTCTATTTATAGTAATGAGATGATGTGATGAGTGTTTATGTCACCAATCCAACCCCTCCCCAATCCACCCCTGATCATAGAATCTATTTCCCGGAACAGTTTTGTATGTCGGTCAGTTGCCATAGCGATACCCCTGAAGTATTTGTAAGACAAGTGAATGGATTCCATGTGAATAGGTAATGGTGTCAACAGCTACTTGACTCGGAAGTAGGTTGTCATTCATCTCGAGATTGTTTAGTGTGACCCAGTTCTGTTTGTCCGAGTTGTTTTTCCGCACAGTTTGATACTAGTTCAAAAAATTGGTTCAATTATTTATTTATTTCAGGAAATCTACCACTGGTGAAGAAGACTATTAGATGCTGGTCTGGATTTTAACTGGTTGTATGTCGAGAACTCCACTACTAGGCCAACAGACTAAAATTTGACAATTAAGTTCAGTTCCAACGTTAGATAAATGTGCTCTTTGACATCTCTACAGTTTCATTAGCGATGCGGTCATCAGGACAGGTTTATAATTAAACCTATTTGTATCAGCGCACACGAGCCACTTGCGCCCGTCACAAACAGCTCGTTATGCCCACGAGTACATAACAGAGCTGTCGCTTTACAATGACCACTTATTTTTCCCAGTTAACGGTTTAATGAATTTAATTGAGAAAATGCTCACGTAACATATTGTCCACAAGTCTTATTATTAAAATGAAATCTGCTAGGTTTTAGGTAACGTAATGTGTATCCTGATATAATGAATCTATATTAACGTATTTATTTATTTATTTAACTAATAGATGCACCCTATCATAAGAGATACACCTTGGCACTCAATACAAATCAATACTCAACATTCACTAAATATGTTTTGATTATTTATATATCATATATAGTAAAAAAAAATATACAGGCAGGGCATATACAGTGCGATTTAAGTCTTCTGCCTAAGTAGGGGGAGGCCCAAGACGTTTTACATTTGTTATGTGCAGAGGTTACCGCTTCACATCAGGTGGGCCATCTTACTCATTCCGTAGCTTACTAGAATGGCAAAAAATCATGAAAAGAAACAAAGATCGTTAATTGTAGCATTGTACCAAGTAACAAAAAAATTGCTATCAAAATGAGCGTGTGGCAGTCTCTGTAAACTAGAGAATTATATCCCTTTCTCGCTTCAAGTTTGGCGGTTATCAGTATTTGGTGAGCGGCGACACTTATTCATTTCGTTAGAATGCACTCACTGGTCATGTAATTATCACAGTGATCCTTTCTGTTCAATAACAGCAAAATTTATATAGTTTTTGGATAAATGTTCTTAAAATATGAATGAAAATCTGAATATCATTTTGCAGCGTCGCCTTGCTTTGGATCACTTTCCTGAACGAAAACGAGTTTCCTAGGATCGGTATTGTATTATTTCGTTAGTATTATAAAATTTCTATTATAAATGAGAATAGCCCATTTACTAACTCATACATGATTCGTTCCTTCTTTATATTTCAGTGTGTCTGATACTGTTTGGGTGATTTGGTCGTATGACGGATAAAATAAATAAATATTTTCCACCAATATTTTCCACACAAGGCCATCTAGCCCCAAACTAAGCATAGTTTGTACTATGGGAACTAGATGACTGATAGAATACTTATTATTTTTGTAAATACCTACATATAAATACATATTACATCAATACATAAATACAGAACAAACATCAATACACGTCACACAAATGTTTGTTCTGGGTGGAAATCGAACCCACGACCTACAGCGCACAAGGCAGGGTTACTACCAACTGAGCTGTGAGGCCAGTCAGATTGTTCTATTATCGGCAAAGATATCCGTTAAAGGATATCTTAACAATAATAATTAAATAGAAGACATTTAATCATCCTAATCATTTAAAACGAAATAGTGGCAACCACTGGTATAAATAATAGACACTGAGGACCAACGTATTCTTGCACATCTATACAAATAAATAAAATTGGAGTGTCTGTTTGTAATATTAAAATAAGCGCTTTTTACTAAGTGCATATGGATGTATACACGGTACATATACCAAAACAACATTCTCTGTCTGTCTGTTTGTTCCGACTAATCTCTGAAATGGCTGGACCGATTTTGACGGGACTTTCACTGGCAGATAGCTGATGTAACAAGGAGTAACTTAAGCTATTTTTCCGTGGGGTAAAATAGGGGTGCGTGATAAAACCGAATTCCACGCGGACGAAGTCGCGGGCAACAGCTAGTGTCAATATAAAATTGTTCGCTCTCATAACGTTTATAGAAAATGATAAATGGTGCCGTCCGATACAATTTCAATAGTTAACTATTCGACGGCTCTTAATAAACGAGTATACGAATCGAAATGACTGAATTTCGACTGTCGGCTCAATAGTATCATTACGCTACTGCAAATTAGTGTTGCGTGAATCAAATGGAGTCGATTTTGTACTAGACATCAAATTCTATTGAACGCACGAATGCGACTTGAGTGTGGAATTGCATAACCTGACTGAAATGAAATGACATACACATGAGACGTTCCATCTTCAAATCCGTGAATACATAGACTACAACTTGGTTACGCTAACCATTTTTTTAATGTGATTCTGGTTTCTTCTCTGGATTCTGGTGGCGGAACGAGCTGACGGCCCACCTGATGTTAAGTGGTGACAAAAAGCAACAAATGTGCCATGCAAATTGGTGTTTACGACTAACGAGTCAGCCGTTGACTCGATCCTCAGTCGTTTTTTTTTTTTTATTGCGATGACCTGATTTTAGCACTATCGGACATAGAGTTTTAAAACGAAGGTCACTGGTTCAAATCTAATGGTGTTGTGCTCCAATGAATGTTTTGCTTGTAAGTAAATAATAGTGAAGGAAGTTCTTCCTTGAAACAAACATTTTTGTTGACAGGCACGGTGCTGGCAAATCCTCGAGTGTTGCAGGCGTCTAAAGAAGACGGTAGTCCCTTAACTTCAGGTGAGCCATCGACTTGCGTGCCTCATGATTCACATATAAACTGATATAGCTTAACTAATCTAGGCCCCAGTACCTATTACTCTCTATACTAATACCACGCATACTTACAAGTAATCCACTTAATTTCGCGTTGCGATTATTCGTTTGTTATTCAATGTAGTGGCCGTTGTAGCATACACTTAATGTATACTTGGCTCGTAACAAGAGCAAAGCGACATTCAGCCCTACTTAGGTATGGCTCCAATTCTCAGTGCTGCCAGGTTGTGCCCGATCTGACACATGAAAATAGAATTTCTTATGTGCCTGTAATTACTAGTCAAGCCACACCTAAGTCTGTTTCAAACCAAAACTGCTGTGTAAGCGTCATTACATATGGTTGTACTTCCATGGGCGAAAGTCACAGGCTAGATTCAAGCTAAATTCTACGTTCCTACTAAGCTGCTTGTTCGTTTTGCTTCACTCCTTTGGATTCTGTGAATTTACTTACATTAAACTAAATAAATATATTGAAGACATATACACGTAATTGCACAAATATTGAGAATCGAAAACAACCTATATGCTCAGGCATCGAACCCGGAAATTTATATTATAGATGGCATACGTAGGTAAGTACTTTTTATAATTGAAAGTAGTAGTGACCCTCACCATATTCCTAACTGGAAAACAAAATAAAAGTCATGTTTTAATTTGTAAGTAAATTTATTCACTTTAATAATAATAAAGATATTTATATCCCAACACAACTTTATATACAGGTTGTACCTATTCATATGAAAATTTGTAGGCAAATTATAATTTTATAACAAAGTGAACTCAATACAATTTAGATTCAATAGACTGAATCATAAAAATCTATTGAACAAAATGTCAATATTAAATTAAAATTGTTTTTCGTTATTTTAACTCGTACAATTGGTTTTATTTTGATGTTTTAAAAGTTTCCGGTCTGTAGTTTTTTAAGGTACATTATTTCAATTAATGTATCTACTGGCGGAAAAGCACAGGATGACTCCGGAATTTGGGGAAAAAGATTTGATTACAATGTTTATATTTATTCAGAAAATAATACATTATTTTATTTCTATGTTATGCCTTGTTTGTCGATTCTTATGCGTAAGGTTTCACAAAGATAAATCATATAACATGTTTTTTTTTATGTTATAAAGATATTTAGATAATTTTATTTGTACTCATTAATTTGTAAAGTGACCTCTATTTATGGTATTCATGTTAAGACCAAGAATGAGTAGGTGTAGAGCCCAATTTGAAAAATTCGTACTAACTTAAGTGTATATGTTGGCAGAATTGATGGTAGTTTTCAAAGTCAAAGTCAGTCAGAAACTTTATGGCCATATAATTGATAAAGAAATGGCTTGGAAACGTCAATAATATTCAAATATAAAGTCATGCGTACTTATCGTTAAGTTTGACGCCTGTTCAAACCCTATTTCTCAAATTTTTTAATGTATTCACCATTTTGTACATAAATTCATGAAATATATGCTAAAATTAATAATCTCTAGGTAATGTATGTAACAGACTACTGTGCAAGAGTATCGCAACGATTATAACACAAAATATATGTAAACCACATAATTCCTTGGGACAGCGACGAGCGGAAGTATAACGGGTAGTGGAAGGTTGATTCGAGCTTCCCACCACGACTTTTCTCTCATATCACCCGCGCTCTAGTCAATCCACGGGGAGGGACTGACTTATCTGGTTTATCGAAACGTATTTCTTCATTTTAACTGTACGAATGCGATAGTTAACATGTTATCAAAATATTTTTTTACATAGTAGCATGCTTTTAGCTTCATTCTGAATCAACCTTAATTAAAAAACACGTATCGACCTTAAAAGGTCTAAAGACTCGAGATATAAATATTTTTCGTTACTTTCTACGTAATTCTTATGGACACTGGTTTCCTCTTGGCAAGCTGAACAATAGTCTCTGACAAGTGAAACGGATTCATCCAAGACACGTGTTTGGCTTCCTTGGCTTGTTGAATTAGGTTAAAATTATTATAAGTCATATAGAGGTATATTATATATATATCATTTGGATGTTTTTCTAATTACTATAATCAATTAGTCTATTAATGGTACGTAATATTACAATTCAAAAAAGATCTCGATTATTATCTGTGCAAAAGTCAAAAATACGCTATTTTAGGAAACAGGAATTAGGTTGTCGTAATCCCAAAATTAAATTCACACGTTCTGCTTCATGATTCGAAGAAAAACAAACGGAATAAAATACGAAAGGAAAGCAACCACTGTGTGATTCAATTTGATCAAAGCCCTTTGTTGAATGTATCCACGCGTACAATTTGTGAGCAGATGTTTTGAGTGAAAATTAACTTGAGTTATCAGATGTCGAAGCTAAAAGTAAAAAGCTCGTAATTTTTTAAGTGACGCATGTGGCAAATCATAATCCATATAGTTAGAATGCACAGTTTTTTCAGAGTATTTTAGGTACCTTTATTTGAGAGTAGTACTTTTTAAAAATTCGTAAAAAATATGGATAGAAAATGAAAATGATAGAACATAGATATAAACTCAAATAATGACGAAAGTACATAAATTATTAAGTTTATCTAGAGCAAGCTTCTTGTCCATTCGTTTACATGTACCCGTAAAACGTATTTATTAACTTGGATACATACAAGTGAGCTTCAAATATATATTAATTGAATTCAATAATCAATACTAATGCCACCTCGTTAATAATAGGCTTTATACTTTAGTTTGTCAAGAGTTTGCCAAAGAAATAGATCGTCGTAAAATAATTTCCATTATTATTTAGATAGAAATAAAATAACATGCACATTATCTTGTAGACATTTTGAAATCTATGTATATTGTTAATTGGTTCTTAGTTAAGAAATGTTATGTTAATTTTGTGAAATTATTTATATATACAATATGTACAATTAAGAGAGATTGACAGTAAATAAATTCGTTAACTTTTCAAGTTTGTTATAATTATATATTCCAATAAAACTATATAGAGAAAATTATAACGTGTAATGAGTTTCTCTTAGAAAATAACTTTACAGAGATAGTTAACGTTAAAATTTATACACTTACTAATATATCACATTTTTACATTTACCTTTTATCATCAACTAACTATATACAAATTCACAAAGTGTTTTACGTAGAAAACACGAGAGGCATTCAAAGTCTTCTCTCGCGGTAACATGAATATATTATTTACAAACGTTCAAAGCACGTGAAGTGTTTCATGAAAAATGGAGCCTCAACCAAATTGCCTTAACATTTCTCCTTGAAGAAACGAACGTATTTAATTTCTACTGTTTACCTACATTTGAGTCCGGGATATTAATATAATAAACGGGAGCAAAAAAAGATCAAAGTCGAGGCCGATTTTTGTTGAAGAAGATAGGATTAGATTTCTGTAGTCCTTTGCCTCATTCTGTGAGGGGTAGGTATATGTTCTATCGGTTACGCTTTTCGTGTCCTGAGGGCACGGGAGCGTCTCAACCGGAATCTGTAGAAGCGTTCTGTCGTTCTCCCCTTTACTAGATTTAGGCTCGTCGTAAGCATCGTCTGATTCCTCGTGAATGAAATCATCCTCCGGATAGTCTTTTGTTTGACTAGTTTCTTCTGCCTCGTAGAGATTGTTTGAGCTTATCACGCTTCTTTCGTAGTAAGTAAAGTGTGAACTCAAAGGTTGTTTCGCGTCGAATTTGCAAATGAAATTTTCTAAGGCCGTCCTCACTTTTACGCTTCTCGCTTCGTGTCGGAGCTTATGCATCCATGCGAGGTGACAGTCGCACGGAAATTCGTTCCCTGGAACAATTGAAGCTTTAATTAATTCTCTAATTGGACTAACGACGACGAATCTCGCCGTCAGTATAAATTGATTTTTTTCCGTCATAATTTAATTAATGTGACGATTCAATTTTCAAATTAGCTATGATATCATTACGGCCGTTGAATATCAATGCTGAAATTCATTACGTTGATTATATAGAAGTCGCTTGTAGGTGCGAAATGAAAATGATAAATTTAAATTTTACGAAACTTCTTTGATGTTGATCTTAGTTAGGGTGAAATAAACTTGGCGAGAGCTTTTCATCTGGAGGTTCAGCCGTGAGAATAATTCACTTACAAAATGATTTACTCATTGAGATGAGCCGTTAATAGAAAATTCTGTGAAGTACTGCAACACTATTAAATTGTAAGCTATGACCAACACCTTTAGTATAGGTAAAAGCTATTGGTTTTATGACAGTTTTACTTTATGAAAAAAAAACCTTTATAGTTATTGTGAAGAAATTTCATTGTTCATATGAATTTGTTTTTTCATTATAAATGATGTTTCAAATTACTTCTACCGCATAAGGATGATTTTCCAGTCTAGATCAATTATAGGCTTAATAAATATCATAAGCACAATTAATTTCTGATTTATTCTGATTCTTTTTTTATTTAATAATCAAATAACTTTCTCTGAAGGCTTGTCGTATTTTTCACAACTCTATTTTATTTAGATTCTCGAAGTCGATAACTTCAGTCAAGAAAAGTTCGTAATTTATGTTATTAAAAGTATAGAATATTTATTTGTTTCCTTTACTTTATCTCTCTACGTCATGGGTTTTCACGTCTGTCACTCCCGAGGATTAACAAACACGTAGGCAAAGCTGGGGGTGGATATATGCTTACATTATTCAGTGTCACCACTTTCTAATTAAAATTGTGAGAATCTTAACGTTTGTATAAAATTACAAAGCATACGAGATTAATATATATATTTATAAGTATATATTGTAATATGATCATTTTTAACCTATTTATTTAATAATTTGACACCACCGTCCAATATAATAATATAATCCATTCTATTCAAAACTTGTCTGGAAGAAATCGCTTTAAGCGATAAAAAATTGCGCAATTATTTTTATTTTTTGTTAGATTATTTAAGATTGTAATTGTTTAGTTACAGTGTCAATTTTGCGCAATAAATAATATACCTATCTATCTAGCTAGATTTACCTGTGTAGCAGGTGGCAGGAAACACGTATACGACACACACATCCAAGATCTGATAAAAGCTATGCTCACCACAAAAGCTTGTCCCGACCAGGGTTCTAACTTGAATTCCTCATTTCAGAGGCAGAATTACTACCGACTAAGCCACGGAGTCACCAAGACTATAATCTAAGTAGTTATACTGTGTCCTACTTAATTTAAAGCACCAATATAAAATGGTTAGGCTATAATTTGACAAACAACATTTTCCTTACCTTCCAGATAAATATAACTATTCGCTGTCTTGAGGTTATCATAAATTGGTCGTAAACTGTCAAAGGTGAACCTTCTTAACTTATTGTGCCGCACGTCTAAGGCAGCCAGTCCCCTGACACCCTCAAACAAGCCACCAGCTAAAGTGACCAACTTGTTATGGCTCAAACTCAACTTCCTTAATTGAGACAAACCGTCAAACGTCCTCTGAGCCAAACCAGTAATCTCATTATAGTCCAAAAACAAAGCCTGAAGGTTCCACAGTTCGGTAAATGTGAACGAATTCAGTACGGATAACTTGTTTCTCCGTAAATCTAGCCGCTTCAGGTTGGCGAGGCCGTCGAAACATTCCTTCCTCAGCTCGCTTATATTATTCCTATCCAATTCCAATTCGATTAAGTTAACGAGATGTCGGAAGGCGCCGTCTTGGATAACACTTATATTGTTACTCGTAAGGTACAGTTTTTGTAGTGCAGGTAGCTCGTAAAATGTCTCTGTGACCAACTCAACTATCTTGTTCTCATCCAAAGTGAGAATTGTTAAATTTGGTATATTGTAGAATGAGTGTCTATTCAAATGCATGATCTGATTCTTGGTGAGCGACATCTCTTGTACTGAGGTTATGTTCGCGAAAGCATAGCTCTCTATCGTCGGTATTGAGCTGTATTTTATACTGAACTGTTTTAGTTTCCTCAGGTATTTGAAAACTTTTGACGGGACGAAACTCAGCCCGCCGTCGGCTCTGACGTTGAAGGCTAGGTTCTCTATGTTTGTTTGAGAGATAAAGCTCGGCCATAGTGAGTCTGTTTTTTCAATGCCTCCGTTGAAGACCCAACATTCCGTTTTGACAGCTTCATTGATTTCCTGGTTGTACTCGCAGTAACAGTGGACTTTCGAGTCTCTATCGCTGATGTCGCAAATATTTGTCGTCGTCGGTGTTATTCTTTCTTTTTTTCTCCTGTTCGCATCCAGAGCTTCTATTGCGAGGAGCAACAGAATCAAGGTAGCGGGTGCTTTGGAAGCCCGCATACCTCCTACCTGAAACAAACAAACGTCAAATATGAGACTAATTAATTTTCCATACAACCGTCTGAGTTTTCGCATCTCATTTGAGTTTGGAACAATCTTCGTGCGCAATTATTAGAGTTCGCAAAATGAGAAAATTCAAAATTAATACTGAAATAATATTCGAAGTAAAGTTATTATTACTTTTTGGTATTTGTGATTTCTGCTGTCCTAGAAAACATATTTACTTTCCAGTTATTATTTACTGAACATTAAATCATCTGTGATTATTATTAGTTTCTGAATCTTTCGTAACCTTCTCATAGATCAATAATAATTTAAATAGTTACAGACTTTTTTGATATATTGTTTATAATAATAGTCAGATTTGTCAGTGAAATGGAGCAGTTGATCTTTGATTGTTTTTGATGGTCTTAAACCATTAATATGGGGGAAGGGTGACGAGACTCGATAAGGTCCAAAACGAATATATACATGGAATTTTTAGAGTCGCTCCAATTACGCACAAACTAACTGCGACAATAGGACTTAGATATTATGCTTGACCTGCCTGAGAAAACGTAAAGAAGAGGCCACATTCACGTGTTGGCCCAATATAAAAAGAGACCTTAGACAATCCCAGGTGCCCGAGCCGACAACCTAAACCCGAGTGTCTTCGAGATAGAGAGAGAGAGAGAGAGATAAAATAAAAAAAGAGAGATACAACACTTATTTAGCCAAATTTGCCCTACCAGTAGCCTCGGTGAGATCAAAGTCGAACGATTATGTAAACCAGCGTCAATATTAATAATGGTCATAACTAACAAAGTGTATGTAAATAGTAGTAGTATTCTGGAAATGAAATACAACAAGTTATAGTTTCCTTTTACATAAATTATCTTGAGTCATGTATGCAAACTAATCTTGGAAGTCTATAAACAGTTCACAATTGAGCCGAGATGTATACAAACTTGCCAACCGACCATATTTACACATAACAGGCTATCCAACTTTGTCTTTGTAAGCCTATAACTAAAGCTCTAACATACACCAGAAGGTGGTTTAATATACGATGCCGCGTTTCAGTTAAGGTGCTATTGTAAAGAAAGCGAACGCTTAAAATTGGACTCCAAAAGTATATACCTCTAGGTAAATTATTTCGGAATTAATTTCATTTAATTTGTATCAACCTTATTTTTCCAAAATAAAAAATACGCCAAACCGCCGAGCATACATGAAGAATGTGATGAGAGTGGATGAAGTTAAGGAGATATGTCAGGATCGTGTCAGGTGGAAAACCATGATCTCTGCCTACCCCTCCGGGAAAAAGGCGTGATTTTATGTATGTATGTAAAAATACAGTAATTAATTACATCAAAATCTCTAACATTTTAAAGTGATTCAGTGGCAGGAAACAAATTTTTCTTTAGTTGATCATTTGTCTCATAACGGCCTATATAAAAAAAATACCATGAAATTTTAAGTTTTCGCTCAGTTTCAATGAACCCGTACTTAATGCCTTGGTTAATTAGTAAGTGAACATGAACTGGTGTGAAAGCAAAGGAAGTTTCAAGTGAATTGTTAGCCAGTGAAATTAAATGGAAACCCTCCTCTACCTCCCCTTTTATACAGGGTGGCAAATAATATGTATGCCAGCACGGTGCGGACAGTTTTAAAAAAATTGTGTAAAATAAACTTTAGTAACTACTAGCTTTTGCCCGCGACTTCGTCCGCGTGGAATTCGGTTTTATCACGCACCCCTATTTTACCCCTCGGAAAAGTAGCCTAAGTTACTCCTTGTTACATCAGCTGCTAGTGAAAGTCCCGTCAAAATCGGGCCAGCCATTTCAGAGATTAGCCGGAACAAACAGACAGACAGAGAAAATTGTAAAAAATGTTGTTTTGGTATATGTACCGTGTATACATCCGTATGCACTTAGTAAGAAGCGGTTATTTTAATATTATAAACAGACACTCCAATTTTATTTATTTGAATGTATAGATTAGTCGTCGTACCAGAAAAATAACTAAGCAATGTATTGGGAAATATTTGGTAAGTATTTTAGACAATGTAGGTACTTAGAGATAATCGTCAATAAGCAAGGTAACACAGTTCGTAGTATAAAAGGTAATTTTATAATTGGTGTTTTTATGTTAAAAAGGTAAGGAACGAGCAGAAAGCCCACCTGGTGTTAAGTGGAAACCTCTTTCCATAACAAGCAATATGACTTGGATCCTTCTCTACTTCACTATGATAAGACCCAAATCACATTGTATGCGCCCATAACTCGTGAGAAGTGAAGGTGTAATGTCCCATGTGAAACTTAAAAAGCCACGTAGTAAAGTCGATTTTTAGATCATGGTTGCATTATATAACTATGTTAAACTATAGTTTAGGTGTTTACTTCAATTTCAATTAAATTATCAAATTATTGATCTCAATGTTGTTAGTACTTCCAAAGGCGTAAGTCCTACTGTCTGTTGAGAGTACCAGAATTCCGGGTCTTACTACTTAGGTACCCTCACAAATCTATGCGATCGAGCAGTCACAGAAATCAGCTGTTTATACTACCTCTTTACCCTCCAACTCGGAAAATCCTCCATAAACTACCCATATAGTAAATTCTTTACTCTATGAATGGTTTGTCTACTAATCGTCCATTTACATTATTGGATGTTGGACGGCAGTTCGAGGTTGAACGGTAGTGAGAACGTATTATATAACATATTATATAAGAGGATAAACATTGGTATATTTATTATGATATTGACGTCCGTTCGTATTCACTGATTAAACCAGCTTAAATATCTGCGTATCCATTACTGGAATTAAATATTTAGGACAATTTTATTAATGACATCAAAAATTTATAATAATTAATTATTTCCAATAGTTAAGCGTCATTTTCTGTATTAGTCTCTATTTTTCTAATTACAGGAAATCAGTACTACCTACTGACTTTTGGTGTGAGCTATAATTTACAGAACCCTGATTTAAGTAGTAAGATATCATTGCTTCTCTTAGAGTATACAATTTACCCATAAAAGACCCGTTGACTTTTGTAATCAGTATCTTGGTATTTTAATCAAAGTCAATCGCTCAAAAAGCTCATATTCATCTGACCAAAATATTTATTAACAAATAATGAATTCTCATTATATACTCTGAAGTCACGGTAATAATATTTATTTCTCTGAATTTTTCTTTCAGCAAGTCACGTGACTTAATTTTATAAATTAATAAAGGGTTCCCTCGGAACATTTACAGAAATTTATGGCGTGATTATTCTAAAACCCTCCCCTAGTTAAGATTAAATAAGCTATATCCACCATTTACCATTAAATTAGGTTCCTACAAATTTTCTTCGGCGCTGTAATTTGTAAAATCACAAAAAAATTGACAAATAGTTTCTTTAAAATTTCTTTAGGAGCTGTCTTGATTTGAACTCACGTGTATCCATATACCCACCATGAGCTGCGTTCGATGTGTAGAGCACTTTACACATTTGAAATATTGGGTTAAGACAAATAGCTGATGAGAAATAAACTATAGTGATAAATCTCAAGCCACAACAAGTATCACATAAATATGATACAGGGTGCTTCATCATGTGCAAGATCGCAACCGCAACTGTTAGCGACTACAAACAGCAATCACAAGATTTGTGTGGATTCGCTTACAAAATTCAAACCACGCGGGAGACAAATTGCTTACATTAATCCTAATGCGAGTCGGAGTATGCCAAAGCGACTGTGGCTCGGTATGGAATTGTGGTGACGTCACAGAAATTCAATGAGTTACTGCATTACGCGTGTGTAGTCGTTGGTTCAGTTCGATTTATTTGCAGTTTTGTGTAGCACCTACCATTAGGTATGTATAAGAGCCAGATCATTACTTCTTGCCTGTAGACCAATTACCACCAAAAGTCTACATCTTGACCGTCATACGGACAGTATAATATTGGACAGGATATACATTTTAATATTATTTGTTATTTATTACAATTTTTCACCCATATTTTCACCCATTCTTTTGATTTCCTGTATAATCATTTCTTACTAATCTTGCAGTTTCCAGGATGAAAATTACTTAAATCACACACCGGCCCAAAAACTATGTGCAAAAAAAATCATATCACTTTTCAGAATAAACCAAAAAACACACTTGCATATACTTGTTACAATAAATATTATAAATTAAAGTCTCACTTTTCATTAATCGAAAAGTTACGTTACGTTGAGTACTTACTTACGAATAAGGTTTTGCTAATAATTTGCAAGTTGTCCGGCTGTAAGTAGATACATATTAAGTTATTAGCTGTCCGTGCGAAGCCAAGACAGGCGCTAGTATACCGATAAATTATACCAATTGCCTTTGTCTATTTAAATTATGGTTGAGTTAAGCAAATTTCAACCTAAAACTGTAGAATGCTAGTGCAAAGTTTGATTTATAATGTCATAAATCTACCTTGTCAAGTGTATAATATAGTTGATTCATTCATTGAAATCACTCGATACTAAAAACTATTATGTTAATAATTTTATTTATTATTTGAAGACTGGACAAAACATATGGTTGATGGGCATAAAAATTTGTCAAGGTTCTATATCGTGTTCACCGAAAGCGTATGGCACAGTAGTACACGAGTTTAAAGCCGGAGGTCGGTGGTTCAATCCTTGAGCACCAATGAGTTTTTCAGTTGAACAATTTTGTTGCTCAAGTCCACACTCAAAATGGTGATGAAAAACGTCGGGAGGAAACCGGCATTCCCGAGAAAAACAAATTCGAAAACATATCTGTTACGGCAGATAGGAGCCTCTGTGAGGCGCACTTTAATACTTTAAGTACCTACACTGGTTCGAGAGAGCCAGTTACACTAGTAGTAAATTAGGTTCTTGTATGTTTCTATTATGTGTGCATGAAAATGCCAGCTGTGACCTTTGTCAATACTAGTGCTAGGTTAGAGTATGTCTGAAACGTTATTTTTATAAATAATGAAGAACTACTTGGCACAATGATTCAATTAAAGTAAAAACAGCATATTAAGATTCCGTAATTTTCTTAAGACTTTGCGGTTTTCACTTCCACCAATCGTTCTACACCATAAAATTATTTCCATTAGACCGAAGTAATTGTAAATGCCGAAATTCTGGTTATTTATGGGTATTGTATATATAAATTGGACCACTTTGAGTGAGCTTGCAAAGTGTTTTAATATTTTATAGGCTGTTAACTATGGCCATATTTCATTTTGGCAGAGAGACTTAACGAGTGCCCATTTATTACGTACTCCTGTTTAAAATAAAATGCTTAGATTGCCAATTAACTCGCTTTGACTTTGTTAAGAATAGTTAATTAAATGGAAATGAAAACAATTGAAGTGGCGATAAAAACTTAGTTTTGTTTTTATATTGATACTGCTTATCGTTTTTTTCGCGTCTTTTGTATTCTTGAACTTAATGGATTTTATTTCTTCAAATAAATGTTAGTCAAATTAAAGAAATTCTGTATTTTTTTCTTTTTCCAT
Organism: Chesias legatella; assembly: GCA_947359385.1. Taxonomy (NCBI): domain Eukaryota; kingdom Metazoa; phylum Arthropoda; class Insecta; order Lepidoptera; family Geometridae; genus Chesias; species Chesias legatella. The sequence goes on along the minus strand of OX375769.1, from coordinate 10,022,019 downwards.
ATTGGAGAGATTTTAAAACAATAAAGCTTGTTTCAGGGCCAAATTGTCGAGCCAATCATTTTATCTTAATAAACAGCCGGACAATACCAGTTCAATGGCAAAGAATAACAATTTCTATAATGAGATAGGCTTTATTTGACGATATGTTTGAAAATCAGAAAATCATTTTTATTCGCCACTTTGACGGCCAGATAACTCTTTTAACTAATAGTTGCATTAGAAGCTAATATAGAAATAATAACTCTTTATCTTGCTATTTCTTGAATTATTACCTCTAGTCTCATGTCTGAGAATTGAAAAATTGGTTCTGGGAAATTATACATTCGTACGTGAAGCTCGTATGCGAGAGCTCCCCGTCTCTTATGACCTTCAATCGTTATCGCAACGGTTGCTGACGCTTTGAAAATACTCGAAAAAATAATTTTTGTACAAATCTTCCTTACTTAAGGGTCAGGGAAACACAACAGCGTATGACAAACCAACTTTTTTGTTTCGTTTGTTGAGGTGATATTTTTGAATTGATGGCGTGAGACATTTAACAACCCAGACTCTTCTCCAGTTGACAGTTGTGGGCCATTCACTCTCTTTGTCAAAAACCGGTTGAAGTCTGTGGCTCGATCGAGAATTTAATGTATTAAATTCTCGATAGGAGAATAAATATTAAAAGCTTCGTAATTACGAGCATTAGACAAAGTAACAGCTATATCTAATTCTCGTAATTTTAAAATTTTTAGTTATTTTAAAGTTTATGTTTTAAATGTTTAATAAAACATATTAAAAATAAACGAATGTGGAATCTTCTAAATAGGTTCCATAACAAAGTATCTGTATCAAATAATTTATACCAAGCTAATCGTTCAGCAGCGACAGGGTACAAAATAATGAAATTCAATTAGGTGGGATCGCGAGCTTCGTCGACTTTCAACAATAAATTGTCCGATACAAGTTGCGAAACAAAGACGACCCCAGTTATGAACGCTACGGTTGAATAATTTATGATTTGGTAAACCGAGACATTTGTGCACGATGGTTGGTAATTTTTGCAAAAAAAACGGATGAGACGTAATAATTATATTGGTAGTTCCGGACCAATCAAACGTGTAAGAGTAAGTAAGGGTTGCTCATATGAAGATAAACGGTATTCTCTGCCTTCACAGTCGAACAATATTCTTCAAACTGGCATAATGCCATCTACCCGTTACGTAACTAATTCACGCCGCCTGTAGCGTGGTGCATCATCATAGTATTAGTCGCTGTAACTTTTATTTATTCGGTTTCAAAAATATTCCGGATTACTCACTATGTTTTCGTTCAGATTTGTTGGTTTAGTTTTGTTCACATCACATTTATCAACTGAAAAAACACGTTGATGCACGGCATGATGATTTGAGCCAGTGAAATTTGTATTGAAACTAGGGGCCTGTACCATCGACCCACTTGCTCTCGGCTATAATATAATGGAGACGTTGAAAAAATAAAAAATACTACACAAACTAATATGTAGGTACAGCAGCGCGCGCGCGCGTCGTGTTAATATTAGCACATGTTGCCTTAATAGTTCTCAGCGATGGCTGTTTTATTTAATATTAAAAGAGTGCAACTTCTAAATTGCATTTACTGCTTCTTTTAGTACCCGATCCCAGAGCTAAGAACATTTTTCAAGTAAACGTACAATTGCTATTTTAGATTGCGTTAACAGCTTGAGAGCGCAATTTCATCTGTATTTATCTCGCTCTAACTGATGACATTATTGAGTGACAGAGGATAGGAGGCAATCAAAATCTTGGTGTTGGATGGATGTGGTCCAAAAAAAAAACTCGTACAATTCAATACAACACACCGAGCCCCGTCCGCGCCTGACACGCGCACTGAACCTTAATTATAATGTTAGTTGAATGATAATATTGTCCATCTGAGATTTCTAGACTTCTAAATTATAACCTACACAATCTCTTCTCTATCCACATAAATATTTTTTTGTTGACAATTCATAGTTTCAGTAATTATTCTGCTTTGAATTAGAGCATTTGATATACAAATGAATTAATCATTTGTCCCTCAAACGCGCCAACATAAATTTATTCAATGCTTTTTATTTGCTTTGACTGAGCGCGAACATTTTATAAATATAAATTTCAAAAAATATGGTTTGTTGCATAAACCATTACCCCATTTGTAGCCCGTAACAGCGTGTATTTTTAATCCTTAAAGCCCAATATTATTCTCGAAAAATAGCCGTTACTAAGCGAAGTGCCGCAATCATGAAATTAGGGACGAGGTGATAACTCATTCATTTTATATTGATGTCTAAAGAGGCCCATTGCCCCGAAACATTAATATTACTTTAAGGAAAAACAGAGTCTTATTCCCTCGAAGATTTATTTATTTACAAACACATTTGGGATTTATTTTCAGGATGTTTTAACCTTAATGCTGAAAATGGCAGAATCAGGGTTAATACAATAATACCAAAAAGGTTTGACAACCAAAAATAATATAAAGGTACTTTAGATGAGCTACTACGCTCATACATACATGTGGTTAAGCATGAATATTAAGTAATTTTATTTTTCTCGGCTAGTGAGATAGACTGTGGAGTTATCTCCAAGAATGGAATTTGGATTTGTAGATGGGTATTGCCTGAGCTTTGGATTCTTGGACATGCATACTTTAATCAAGCCTTCCCCGAAGGGGTGGGTAGAAATGTATTGGACTTCTTCTCTCTATAGGTTGTAGGATAAGACTGTAGCTTTCACTATAGTGGGAATATGCCGTGACATGTGGTGAGCTCACCCCTGCCATTGCTTTTCTACGAATTACTTGGCTAACGTTTTACTACGTACTACTAAATTGGGTTTTCCCTACTTACTTATTATATTACCTTACTATATTTGTTTTAAATTTCTCTTTATGTTTTTTACCTTTTCATATAAAACACTGACTGTGAATGCTTATCTGAAACAATACATAGGCTACTTATTTTTCAGATACAATTAGATAAAAAGACAGGCAGAAGCTAGTTTTGAAGTATTCCACTGCGTAATAAGTTCGTAGTTCGAGGCTCATTACCCGGCTTTTCAAGGCTTCTAATGACATGCTGATTTCCTTACGATGTTTTCTTTCCAAAACCCCCAGATTGAGGGCAGAACAGAAGGCACCAGTTGAAATAAGATAGAGAGCCTTTTGAGACCCCCGGTAATTGTGAAACATTAAATTTAACCTTATGCTGAAAAAGTCCCTACTATTTGAAGCTCTACCTATTTGAAAAAGAAAACATTTTAATACAATAATCTTACGATGAATATAATACAAATACTTGTAATAGAAGAAACGAGCAGACGATCTATGTGAAATTAAGTTGAAACTTCTAACCATATAAAAAGCGGTAATACTTGGATGTTCCCCTACTTAGATATGGGATTGCTCAAGGTGCATCTTATTGCACCAGTAACTCTGAGATGAAGATCTGAGATGAGAAGTGAGTATATCTCATGTGCCTGTAATTTCACCGGCAATCACACCTTTTGAACCAGATGGCAGGTCAGCGTATAATATTAATAAGCGGCAAAAGTACCTAATTACGGTCACAGTACTACCCCGGACAAATTGTACGAGTTCTGCTTAAAAGTAACTTAATTTAATTACGTCACGAAAAACCAATGTTTTAAGTTTCAGTAGCAATATTAAAATATACCCGCCTTTCTTGCGATAAAATAAATTATACAAATTGTATTTTCCAGATAATGTAGCTGTCAGCAGCTTAACTATAATATCTGGTACTTGACCCTGTTGTAATTTATTTTATACCTTAAAATTATAATAATAATAACAATAATAAATATTGGTGGACATTTCACACAGCGCCATCTAGCCCCAAAGTTAGCTAAGCATAGCTTGTATCATGGGAACCAGACAACTGATATACATACTTATATACTATTATTTTGTTCCGAATCCGGATTAAAATTGGGGTCTGCATCACTGGGCAACCACTCTCTAATAATTTCGTCAAGTTGAAAAAGCATAACAGCTTTTCAATTAAAGATGAGATTGCGTTGAAAGCGTCACTTTCCTTAGGCTCCGTTGATCTGGCACTGGGTTTGACATATTGTTCAATTTCCTATCCCGACCATAAATATGGAATGGACACATTTCAGTCTATTAATTCCGGCTGAAATATTACGGAATAGTATATTTACATAAGAACCACTTGTCATCTCAATAAAGGCAGATTTAACGCAGCATCGCATCATGTTGCTTTATCGGAGATGAGATTTCAAGGTAAATGCTGAACCAAGCTTTATATTGTATTCTAAATGCACTCAACTGAATCTACACTGGTGTCTACACAGATCTGTTTCTGGTGAAATATTGTAAACCATTTAAAATACAATAATTAACTTAATTTTCTTTTAGATGACTTTGAGAAATCAAGTTTTTACCTTATTTTATCTCAATCAATTCTTGTACCGATTTATTACACAAGTCAACAAACAGAAACCAAATAGTTATTGCCGGAAATCACTGCTTCGAAATCACTACCTTCCCCTCAAATCTTCATCACGTACTCAACAAAAGTTAATTCTTCCCCAATCTAAGTAGATAAACTACCAACAAAGGTTCAAAGTGAAATGGTTCCCCTGGGCCGAATGTTCCACAATATCTTTTGTGTGAAACAACACCGTAAATAATTCTGAGCGTTTCTTTGGCCGTGTTTGTTTTTCTCACTCGTTCACGTTGGTTCTGTAGAAAAAATATATATTACGTTAGGTCGTAGTTTTAATTTCCTTTGCGCAGAGTGAAAATTGCTCAGAGGTGGTGGCATTTTTTATGAATTTAGAAGAAAAATAGTGTTTCCTATATTACTAAAGCAGGTAAATGACTCTTTAAGTTTTACTACGGCTATATTAGCTTGGCCCCGCACATTCTGGCACGATAATTAATTGCCAAGGGGGTACGGTTACCAAGGTATTTCCAGTCACGTTAAGTCTTTAGTCTCGCAACACAAGTCAGTTTGACGTTGTGTAGTGTCAGTTTTGTTCCAGTTTGATTGGTTCCGAAACAAATCGGGGAACCTAATGCCCCCGAGGTCCTGATAGGTTTAGCAGCAAGATTTGATGCTAAATTTTCATTAATATCCCTTTATATGGCAAAATTAGAAGAATCCTAATAACTCTGGTTAGAATTAACTCTGGTTCTGGTTAGAATAATATCTGGAATTAAAAAAAACCTGCAGTACGGTTTCATCACGATATTTTTTTGCCAATGTGAGAAAGTGGTTTTGAGCACATACATTTTTCAAGTGAGTAGTTATTGGTATAATATGAACTGCCGACAGTAAACTTGATAAATTAGTACTGGAGAATCACTATATTTTTTTTTCTTTTTTTATGACTGGACATTTTGCTGTTGGCCGCAGATGGCCTTGACAGCGTTTACACGGGCTTTTGCTTCACAGCAGATGGGCCACAAGTTCTTTCCTTCACTCTTCACATCAAAAAGTTTGGGCTATTCGGTCAAGTGAAAAATGTGGTATAAGTAAATTGTGTGAGAACGTCGATTGTATTCATCATATTTGCACTCCATATTTAAGTATTTCCATGAAAATGACTTGTAATTTGTTCAAATTACCTACTAGCTACCTTCCTACCTGCTGCCTCTGCTCTTAAAAAGTACATAAGGCGCTCGGTAAATCAGCAAGTATATATCTGCCAGATTTCTGTGAATTCCGGATGATTAATTAATAAATGCTTATTTGGGAAATAATATCGGGCCACGATATTTCTGTAGGAATACCTACACGTCCGCTCTGTAATCCGGTATTTTGTCGAGTCAACTGCCAGATTATAGGGTGGCGAGCCGAGCTTAAGAGACTACCCATGCATGACAATTGGTCACTGTCACTCCATGCGAAAATAACCGTAGTATGAGAGGGAAGGATTCGACGTTCGAGGATGAAAAACCAAATAGGTTGTGTAATAATTAATTGAGGCATAGTTAAATATGGTATACTAGCTGTTGCCCGCGACTTCGTCCGCGTGGAATTCGGTTTTATCACGCACCCCTATTTTACCCCTCGGAAAAGCAGCCTAAGTTACTCCTTGTTACATCAGCTATCTGCCAGTGGTATTGATAATTAATCTCTGAAATGGCTGGACCAATTTTTGACGGGACTTTCACTGATCAAAATAAATAAAGGCCAAAACCTAACGATGCAACTTAAAAATGATACATTATCAAACTGGTTATAATTAGGTACATCAAGGTGTTTATTCAATTAACGATTGTATAGCAGATAATTAAACGTTTTATTAATGGGTTACATATGTTACACGGTGGCAATGTACGAGTATGTAGTTTTATCAAAACAGGAAAATATACTAACTTAAAGCTTTTGTCAGCGAATGCGGAGTCTTGTTTTATGGTGGTCACACGTGTCCCAATTTTCTGGACAAATGCTCTTACGGTTATTTCTACGATGCGGTATCTATATGCGCATTTTTATACAGCACTAGCCGTCGCAATTTCATCAGTGTAAAATTACGGAATAAATGAAGAATTTTGGGTTTTTCTTAATTAAATTACGTACCTTGATGAATCTTTTATTACACGCATGATACCGCAATATAAGTAGACTAATTATGATATTTTTGACGAAATTTTCTCTCTCTCTCTCATATATTTTACACACCAGGTAATCTGCCGCCAAACAGTGATGCACTCATGTAGCTGTGTTCCGGTGGAAGGGAGTGGGTGCCGGTGAAATTGCAGGCGCATGAGACGTAACATCCCCGTCTCGGGGTGATGGACGCAACGCAATGTGCAAAATGACTTGAATCATCTCATACTCTGGTGGAGAGGGCTCGAGCCGTATTGTTTTTGTCCACGGGTTACGACTTAACATCAGGTGAGACGTCAGCTCGTTCTATAACCTACATAACATTAAAAAAAAGTTTTCTAGAAGGGGCAAGCATAGCGCCCATTGGGACACTTTTCACCTTTCGGGAACTCTATGGTTAAATACTATATTATTATCCATTTCACTGGAAAGGTCTAGGTCTAGCAGTGAGCTAAGATAGGTTGATAATTGTGACGATCATGATGATATTTGGAAATGCTGAGCTCGTTAACATTTTCTTTTAAACACTTATTTTTTGAAAATCCAAGTTCCAGCAAGAACTTGTATTATACGAAATTACCAGCAGATCCGGGAAGCATTGTCACACATATTCACTATGTGAATAATCTAATCTACTTAAATTAGGAAAGCCATTATTAAGCCAATCTCTGTTTAAATATGAACAGCCAACGTGAATAACATTTGCTCAAAGAGTAGGTAAAAAGTCTGTTAATATACCTCCATTTTCAAAACCAATCGCAATGTTGGTTATGAAGAAAAAAATGACACTTATTATCTCTTCGTAGTTATCCACGTTTTGGATCTGGATTAACCGAGCCTTGGCTAAACTCTGGGCAGCCAAACATTCATAAGGAAAACCTGGCTGGTTTATATTTGCACGGAAAATACAAAGATCGGCCTTGAGGTTCTGTCTACCTGCGGAAATACCGACCAGCTTTCCGAGCTTCCGGTTGCCGAACGCGAAAAAAGGTGTCATATTTCTGCTTTTCTTTGTTGCGTTATTTGATGGAATGTGGAATGGGATACGTCATCCGTGACTAGACGTGATGTGAATGTAGGATCGAGGGATTCAGCTGTACAAACAATTTTCACAGTATATTTTATTACTGACAGCTTTGCGTTTGGTTACATATCTCTAAAACCATCGGCGGCGATAACGCTACGGAACACCCTATTACCTTGTACAATACGAGGTAGTAACAATATTAATATTTTTGGATGGTAATATTTATTGGTAATATTTCTTTTGAACTTTCTCTTATGTACCATGCGGTGAAAGTATTAACTAAAGATCACCTGAGATAAGCTAATTTGGTGCAATTGACACGTGTCTTAAAATTTTTGATCTTGGACATGCTGGTCGCCTCATTATGTTTTCTATCACCAAATTGAGAACATAGTATATATATTTTTTATTATCTTTTAGACTTGATAAGTGATAAATGATTGCTCAGGCGCAGAAATAAATAGTAATACTGATAGATCCCTAGCTTCCTTCACAATAGCAAACTGGCTTGGATCCCTTGCAGTAGCACTGCCTGTAAAATGAGGGGCTTCGATTTTGATCCTCGGCCAGGAAAACTTTATGTGATGAGCGAAAAGTATTTTCCCGGGTCCCTGAATGCAAAACAAAAAATAACTTTTATAAATGACATTGATATTAAACAAGAACAGAAGAGAAATAAAATACAATGTTTATACTCGTTACTCTTTATGTTTTAATGCAAATTGAATCTCGATAGGAAATAATCATTACATACTTTATATACGTAACACAACCTCTACTGAATTGTACAGTTCTAATCAACTGAAAAGCAATCATCACGCAATGATTGAACGCCATGTCATAACTAATATTATACCAATACCAGTGTCCAATGATTAAACGTCAGTTTGGAGCAAACTTATTCAAAGTATTGGACCAGTAAGTACATTATACAAATCTGATTGACAGGATGTATTATATAGGCTTTGACGCTTTTGACATAATAATCATTTTGTAAACGCATAGCGTTAAGCTAGCATTCAATGCGTTTTCATCAAGCGTTTCGTTTTTTTAATTTCAGTTTGTGTGCGCAATAAGTGGTAACATAATCATCAAGTTATACAAGTTTTATAAAATAAAACTTTTAATTGTTTATATTTCTTTGGTGTGTTGGTATTTAAAGTATCAACGCCAGTAAACAGTGACACGCAACGAAGCGGGGTAAATCAGAACACCCCATAACAAAACAAAATAATTTTAATTAAAGCGGAAATCCTTCCAAATTGCTGAAATGTCCATCGTCAAAAACCAACTTTACATATCAAAAACTTCGAAAAGGTTTTTGTTTTGATAAACCTTTGGTGTGAGGCCGTCGGTATTTTTCATTTAACCCGGGACCGGAGAAATGCGGGCGAAACATTAGTGGGTTCAGAAGTGGGGCGATCGTTATGGGGCCCAGGCGACCCGTTAAGCGCCTCCGAATCGCGGTCTGCCTTTTAAGGTTTCGTTGGTGCTTGACATAGAAGCCGTGAAATGTTATGAGAATCTGCATTTGAGTGATTTACGACTTTGCGGACGCGAGATGTTTGTTGATTTCAATTGGGGGATGGGGCATTTTGGTATAAATAAGGACCTAGAAAAAAAACTTACCGAAATAAATATTTCGGTAAATGTAGCTGCACATTAGATACCACTATTGGCATGTAAATGGAGATGCTATCTGAGAATATGTGTCACTTTATACCCCTAGACGCTCAAATGGCTGTGTCAAGAAACAAAACTAGAAGTACTTATATTTTTATATCTCGTATATATATACTAAAAGTGTTTAGACACACCCAATATAAAAATGTAATAAATAATAACTCGAAAATTATTGAGTGATCCAAAGAGGTTCGGATTTCTTGGTATGAATATTTGACATTTCCTACAATACGACAAAAGGCGAGGCTGCGATCCCAAACCATCAATGAGAAAGTAATATACTAATTATCTTTAAATAAATAGGTAAGAAAAAATAATCGATTACCACCTTCTCTTCTGTTGAATGTTTTCCCCAATTTTCCACCACTTGGGCGACCTTAGTACGTATTGACTAGTCACAAAATATCGTTAAAATACAATAAAGGATAGCTCAAAAAGTGTAATTAAAGTGTAATTCCTTATGCGTCAAATTTTAATGAGGTGTAAATTAATACGAAAATAAATTTTAAACCGATAGTCTAATTTTAATTTAGATATTAAGCAACCGTTTCCAAACTTCATCCCGCTATTGTCTGGCCTGTGAAGTTTCAATCTTAGAACAATGGCAGTTGGAACGGTATGGATAGGTGTCGACTAACAATGGGTGAGGCTGGATGATGATTAAAACCGGTGAAATTACAATAGAAACCGTTGAAATTAAAGCCATATGAGACGTACTAATTTATGCATACGGGTGACAAAGCTTACGTAGATGACTGCTCATTATATCTCAAATACATCAAGAACAGCAAAAGGCAAGAAGTTTGCCTTTATCAAAATAAATTAGGCACATAATCTCTCATTGCTTTTTTAAATAACAGATTTTATTAAGACTGATCTTAATAAATATGTATATGTAGTTATATGGAGCCTTGACCGCCGACTTATCGTAAGCGTCAATTTTACCCAAATAATTTTAAAATTAAATTTATAATAATTAAAATGTGAAAAAATGGCGTCCTAATGATTAACTTTGCATTCGCTATATATTCCAAATATCGTCTTTTTGGCGGGAAATCTCGACAACACCTTGTCCGTTATAGTTAAAATATCACTTGCAACAAAAAATGCTATTTAGGTAAACTTGTCGCTTACGATAAGTCGTCGGTCAAAGGTCGATATATACATATATGTATTGTTTGACTGTGTTTTGACTGGACTTACACCTCAGTTGGTAGTAACCCTGCCTTCTTTGCTGTAGGTCGTGGGTTCCATTCCCACCCAGGACGAATATAGATAATTGTTGTGTCTGGGTGTCAATTATTAATATTTTAAGTATTATTTCAATTGTCTGGTTCTCACGACACAAACTACATATGCTTAGCTGACTTTGGGGCTAGATGGCGCTGTGTGAAATGTCCACCAATATTTTTATTATTATTATTATATACGTATAATTTTCTTCAAGAAGAGTTACAATTTATGTAGGCAGGTTACGCTGGGAATTTCAGTATCAAACTTGCTATTACAATTTCTTCATAAAATACCCTACGTTTTACTTACTACTTTTTAATTCATCAAAATGATTATATATCAATCACTAAAACAAAGCAATCTATCACAGTTCCAGCATCCAGACCAGCACGCAATAAGGTAATTCACTTACCGATGTTTTCCCGATGTACAATTTGGGACCAACAGACACACGACGTTTCGCCCGCCTAATAACGAAATACTATAAGTGTTCTTATTTATTTTTGGAAGCACCTATGCGGACAATTGCAGTAGATGTAATGTCCAGTAAAATAAAATAGCCAGTGGTTGGCCATTCGTGTCCGCAATTTTGCTTTATAGTATTTGCTATCCAGTTTAATTTTTTAAAACCATTTCACATGATTTTTATTGAAAGGCACGACCCAGTTCGAAGTTCAAGTGAGCAAATTGGTTCAACTCATATTTTTTTTTTATATTTCGCTATTTTCACTGTAAAAAAGTAATGTGAAGTTGTATATTAAACTACTACCTATTTATTCTCTTTCATAAGAGGCAAACAATATTGTGTGAACGCTACATAAAATGTTTCTGTTTACCATAGTGATATATATTTTGAGAAATAACAACATCTGGACTGAGAAAGGTTCCTTTACTAACTTAATGAGTTTCACTTACACAACTGTGAAAATTAAATTTATGTAGGACATGTTTAGTTTTTGCCTTCACCTTGAAATTTCCTCAACTTCTTTGGAAAAAATATATATTTAACAGAGATTCTACAGTATTACTTTCACTACATAGTACATTTATAAACAATATAAACTATAACTAAGAAGTTAGAATAAGAAATTATGAATACTTTTATTTGTTAAAATAAACGTACTATTAACACGCATAATACAAAAAAATGCAAGATAGCATTTGGGATCACTGCAACTGATCTCAAGTGATCTTTATTGATGACTTCAAAACCAGTAAAAACTATTAATAAGGATTTAATAATAATTTCTCTCAACAGCGATCAAGTTTCGCTTTAGTCCATCACTATAAAACTGCGCAATGAAGGGAATCGCAAAACTAAATAAGTCATTATGAAACCGGTCACAATATGATGTAAAAATGGTTTACCACCATTTTTCATTTAGGCATCGATACTCAAACTTTCCTTTGTAAAAGCGGTAAATCTATGAGACCGATCGCAGGTAAGGGAAACCGTTCTTCGGCATTGTAAGCGCTAATCCTTGGGGACGTAATTCATCGCTTCTGAAAGGATTCACGACCGTTCTGGACTATTCTGGTCCATTGAGTCCGAATCGGAATGACGAAATGGCGTCTTCATGGCCTAATTCTAATGCGGATTAATTGTACCGATTGCTGGATTTGTGGATTTACTTCACTAATGTGTATTGAATTGGGAAACTACGGTAAGTGATTGCTTCTGACATCATTTCAAAGTGATATATTGAAAATAATAGGTATGACATAAGTTGCTTTAGTAAAGTCAAAACTAGGTGTTAATTTTTTTTTATGTTATATAGTTACAGATTGAGCCGACGGCCCACCTGGTGGTAAGTGGTAACCTCGGCCCATAACAACCGATGCGACTTGGGTCCTCCCCTACTAGGTACGACAAGACCCAAGTCGCATCGTATGCGCCCGTAACTATGAGACGTGTAGGTGTAATGTCTCATGTACCTGTAATTTCACCGTATATGTATTATATGTAAGTATTTACAAAAAAGTATATATGTATTCTATCAGTCATCTGGTTCCCATAGTACAAGCTATGCTTAGTTTGAGGCTAGAGGCGATGTGTAAACATAAAGTAACTATAAAAAAAAGTAAATAAAAACACCGTCTCACAAGAACGTGATCAGGTGTTTGAATATTTTATGCCAAAGTTTTGACCAAAATGCCTCAAAAGACAAAATCAAACCAAGCAAGACTTATAATATATATAAAACCAACCCAAAATGGTTACAAGTTATTCATCAATATTTATTTCAAATAAACGCGCTGAGATAACAATATGATATGGGCTTTGTAAGTATAACAATGCCCAAAGAACGATCTTACTGTCTTCAAAATATCAGAATAAGTATATGTTTAGTAATAAGGAAGCCAAAACCAAACACAATAACGAAAAGCGTAAGCAATTACTAATTAGTTGGGTAAAGCTACTGAGTTAGGCCACCCGTGGCGAAAAAGAATATTTGCGAGAACACACATCGCTACGATAAGAAAACAGTGGTGCTAGTATATTTTTCGCTTTAACAAATAACGGAAACATATACATTGGGGTAAATAGTACACTTGTGCGAGAATTAATGTTACCGCTGCAGATACCAGCGCCCTCACAAATGAGTGAAGAGATCAATGAATTCTTTCTAACACAGTGCTTTACTTAGCCGTTTATAGAATGTGAAAATACTCGAAATTTGTAAATCTGCCGCCAAGTACCTAACGTTCCTGTAGCCTAACTTAACAGCCAGTTATTAACAAACAAAAAAATTTATTCTTTTATAACAATTAGTTTAAATTACAATAGCACTGATAAACAACAAATACCAACAAAATTATATCGCTACATTGTACATGGGTACATATATTGTTTATAGTTCTCAAGTATTTTAACCTGTAATGGCCATACGTGATATAAAACTGAGGTTTAGTGAGACGAAACACAATATTAAAAGGGTTATTCTTTCGGACTACAAGAGGAATTAAATTTAAAAAAAAACTGAAAAGATAGACCGTCTATTACGGAAATGAGTCACAATTAAAATATATAATTTCCGTAATTATGTTTTTATAACTCCTGCAACATATCAAAACAGCATATGCCACTAAGTCCTTTAGATCCAGAGCCTTTGCCGCCTATGTGGATTTGGAGACCCTTCGGAGGCACTTCTTTAATCAATGGAGATATTGGACCTTCTTCCGAAAATATCTCCTCAGGACATTCACGTAATAAACCAAGCTCAGCATGGCGCTACTATCGTTTACATTGTCTTTTAAAATGTGGTAATATGTAGTAACCGCAATAGTTTAGTAGTAAATAAAAAGCATAGTACATTTTTTTATAATTATGTTGGCTTATTTTAAAACTACAAATTATTCTTAAACCTGGAAGAAAATGAAATATAATTAAATATTACATTCGCTCTTAATTAAAAAACGGATATACCTTAAGGCTGGTTAAGACAACTTGCATATAGGAATAATAAATGCCACAAAGGAAGCCTTGTTATTAGCAATAGGCCGAATTATGTTTTAATTAAATAGATGGAGTTTGCGATCCCATTTGAGAAATATCTTTTATTATTATTTCTTCCAAGGAGGCTAATTATGGAAAATAAGATGCGAGTATATAAAGGATCTGGTTTATATATTCGACTTAAAACATTTTTCGTAAGCTTTTAACTCTCATTTACTTTATCTTAATTCTGTGAATAGAAGATTACACACTCATAATCCTGCTATAGATTCATGTGTCGCATGTGGCACTGACTACAAATACACAGCATATCTACTATCCATTACCCGAGAATATACTATATGCTAATCACACATATTTACCCGGCCAAAAATTCAAGATTCACCGCTCTACCTAGAAATGCTCGGTGTATGAACTGCGGTTCTTTAAAAAAAAGATTGAAGAACTTCCAAAAAGTATACATAACATACTTTATTTTTATATATTTATAGACTCACAACATTTCCCATGGAAGTTCATCTTCCAGTAAACCAAATACATTCTACCGTAATTCAAATTTAACCGTATCAACCTCGATCGGAAAGACCATCTTTCGTGTGGGCCAATAAAACATGTTGCGACAGCTTGCAACGGTAACTGTCACCCGAAATGGCTTGTAGTGGAGGAGACGGGTTAAGTAAATTCAATACACAATACAATTTTTTTCCATAGACTCTCAAATTGTTTGGATACGTAAATTAGTCATTGAGAACATTACAAAGTAACGTATAAAACTAAGTTTGGCGCCTTTTCAATAAAAAATAAAAAATTGTAATCTACTTGATAGGTTTATCATTTAGATTAGATACAGGAACTATTAAAAGAAAGATTGCTACATCATAGAGCCCTATTGAAACTATATCTTGGCGCGAGCCACCGAATATTAAAGAAGTCGTCCAGAAATCAAACTATGCTGCCATAAACGTAATACACATAGATTATGCTTCCATCTCTCTTATTTTGCCACTGTTTTCCTTGTAAGTATTAATTAAATTACTGCAGACTTGTGAGTATACCACCACTATTCGAGCTGATAGTAGGGGACTGTAGGTGATTTGACACAACGAACAAGTATCCGATTCGATGGAATCAAATCCCGCATCTACATTAAAGTGAATAAGGAAAAATGAATTTTGTTAAATGTTTTTCATACAAAATCGTAAGTACCATATGCATTTGGCTCGCCCATGTTTCATCGTAAAGCGGGTAATGAGATTGGAAAGATGTGAATTTATAAGATGAGACTTTATTCTGTCTTCTTGCAATCTGCCCTAATCATCCGCCGAGTCAGCCCGGGATATGAACCATTTCCGCCCACGTGGCAAGTGAACATACTACCACTGACAAGTATCACATGCCAGCATCAAAAAAAACTCAATCACTTTCCGCATTTTATCTTTTCTTTATTATTCTTTATTCTAGCCGTGATGTCTTAGGCAGTTTAGACTTCACAATAATGTCAAATGCGGTGCCGGACAGGTGTCTGGCT
The DNA here is from genome assembly GCA_947359385.1 of Chesias legatella. Lineage (NCBI taxonomy): Eukaryota > Metazoa > Arthropoda > Insecta > Lepidoptera > Geometridae > Chesias > Chesias legatella. The sequence continues at coordinate 10,006,472 of OX375769.1, read as the reverse complement.
CCTCAGCCACAAGGTCTACTCCAGTAGTGTTATTACATTGTTATTACTGCCGTTACGCAACGATATACGCTATCTGCGGCCTGAATTTGAATTCGGACAAGTAGATTATTCCACGAAACCAGAAATTTGTCCCAAAACGTGGGTTGCGTCATTGATTTCGCTGGATGAGATTTGATTTGTTTTTCTATTATTAAACGTATCTTTGGATTTGTTTGAATTTTGTTATTGCATTGTTGTTGTCAAAATCTTAAAAAACGACAGATAATTTAAAATAATAAACTTTAAAAAAAAGGCTTAATTTCCTCTGCCTAAATCTATAAACTTAAAGAACTTTTTTAACATTTCGTTTTATTTGTTTTACTAACACTGGTTCCTTCTTTTCGCCGCTTTATTTTCTTGTAAAGTTTTTATAGGTTTTTGTGACTTAATATTTATTTACTTGTCACACTGGAAGACCGTTTTAACTTGTGACAAATTTTATAATTTCTGTGCATGATGGATTCAGTTTTCAAGTAAGGTTTATCCAACCATAGACCTTAAATTGGTGCTTTCTGGCAGATTAGTAGGAAGTTTATGTTTCTCCTTATCGTTTTTAACCGTTTTTTCTGGTTTATTGGTATTTACTGGTGAAGGGCAGATTCTCAGGAAACTCCCAAAACTGACTTACTTGCTTTCAGAGACGGGTTTCAATGAGCGTAAGTATTGTTTCGTGACATGCCATCTTAAATACTTGTATCACGGATTCCCTGACTACATCTCGGAACAATTAATACTTATTACTGTGCGTACGTAGGCTCTGTAGAATGCCCGTCGAGAGAGGAAAACGGTACGCGTAGTCAAGAGGCTGATGAAAACTGCGCACGCTTAGGTATTCTATATGTTACATAAAGTGTTATATCCGAGGCAATAAAAATATTTGTCATAACCTAATGAAAATAGTAAAATATTCTCGAAGGTTTTACGTCCATTTCTTTTATCACAGTCAATTGCCCAAACAATTTCTGAAAAGGTAAAGATATAAAAGTAGCGATCGTAACGCAGTATTAGGTGGAGGCAATAAATAATATTTCTTGGCGCTGTATAAATAAACCAGCGGGCGGCTTAGCGTGAGCTTGTTACATAAAACAATATGTTTTCATAATGACAATGAGTTTATGTAGTAGAAATTGTAAGGAAAATGATAATGCCCACGTTTGCTAATAACTGCAATATAATAAATATCCATATTCAGTTTTCATTTATTGTGAAGTTTTGTGTGATCATTTTATAAAGTTACGAGCGGATGAATTGCGTCTCCATAAGTATGATACCCTTTTTCACTTGACAGTGGTTTCTTTAGTAAAATAGAAAGTTTTAACGGGTACAAAGCTGGTAGTTTGAACGATTCAGTCGCTTTCTTTTTTTTGGCCAGATATCTAATAATTATACAAATTAAATGCCCAAAACATTACGTTTAGGGAGGGGAAGACGTTAATCGTCCACGACCTTCTAATAACTCTCATGTACCTTACGAAAAATTTAACATAAGAAACAAAAAAAGAAAGATTACCGTTTTCTTTTGAAGTCGAAAATATCCATTTACATAGAACTGAAATGGAAAACCTAGCGCTGAGATTCTTCACTTACCAAAGCACTTATCGCCATCCCCTCATTTTGTATCGCTGAGAAGCTAACGTCCAATAAAACGTGAGTTTGTGTTTATTCAAATGAAAATTACCGTCTGTATGATTAATGATCGTTTCGTATCAAGGTCATGCAGTTGAAGCTGGTGGCGTGCGGTAATGTTGACCTCGCATCGCGGTCTCTTGTTGAACATAATATTATCTTGCTCCTTAATTTGGGTCAGACCTTTATACAATCTGCCGCTCACAGCAATATGTATGGATGTATTAACATATTGTGAGCATGCATTACAATCTTATTATCCTCCTTTATAAAAATAACAAAGGCTTTGTGGGGGCGTTTTTTCAATAAATTGCTTGTTAATGCCAACGAAAATGTTTCGGAGTAACGCTTCTTGTTGTATCGATAGGGTGTTCACTGCTTAATTTAAATAAGTACATGGAAGACTTAAAATTAGGAATTTTCTGAGTATGTTCTACTTCTAATTATTGTTTTTTTGTGTCTTTATATTCGTACGCTACCGAATCCTTGAGCTGAAAATCAGCGCTGTAACCTGTCGCAGCACGTGCTGAGCTCAAGGCTTTTCACACAACCCTGTACGCGACAGCGTTCCACTTTTTTTTTTGTTTTATTATGTTTTGCTCAGGTTTTTTTGTGTTTTTGTTATGTTTGCCGGTATTGTGTACAGTGTGTGTGAATAAATGTCACCTTTCTTTCTTTCTGTCTTTCTAGAAAGCTCAACTTTCGTTACATAATCAATTTTTTTCTTATTATTATGGAACAATTAGATGACAACTGCCCATAACAAAAGCATTAGGTAAGACCCAAGTCGCATCATGATCAGCCCTTAACTCTAAGACATGAAGATGGGATGTCTGATGCCTTCTTCAACAACCCAGTAAATATACGTTACTGCTTGATGGCACAAATGGGTACGGTCATTGATTACGGTGAAATTCTGATTCTATCTCATTTCCATTTATTTAAGAATACCACACGTAAATCAAAACTTTATATTATGTGTACTAACCCAATTGGGGATAATGGTATTTATGTGAATAAGAAATAAGTAAATAACATAAATGTAACTAGATCATTTCTTCTCGATATCTATACGCAGAATATTCGTGGCTTAAAATAGGACAAGACAGATTGCGGCTGAACCTTCAAATGTGTACCTCTTACTACAACCTCTCGACCCAGATATACGAATAATATTCAGACCACATTCAGATTCCTGATATAATATTGCCTAATCTGTGAATGTAATGCGATAAGAAATTGGTGTTAACAATAAAGCCTAAACTATTTGCAATGTGGCAATATCTATTGTGACAAATTATTGCCAGTAATTGTCAGCCCATTTATTTATATATTACTTGGTTCAAAGTGAATCTTTATTATTGCCATTTCTTTGCTTTTTCCTAAGTATTTTAGGGCAATTGACGTATTTGAGAGTGTTATATATACAGATCAGGCCTAATCCCGGGTGTCACTGGTTCAAATCCAGACGTGCACCACATCCACATGTGATAAAGTGATATCTTAAATAGCAGGCTCCTAAAACAGTGAATGAAAACATGGTGAGGGCACCAGCATGTCCTGGTACCAAAAATATGAATATATATGACGTCATCATCATGAAATGGGCAGCCGTGGTTTAAAGCGCATTCGCTCATTCGTATCTAGACTACTAGTACATTTGTGTTCCTAAGTAGAAACATGAAAACCTGGTACGGACATTTTTCTTATTTAGAAAACAGTAAGTAATCACGCATTCATGTTTTCATAATGCATTATTTAGATTTAACTTCGCGTTTTAGAATATTTATTCGCGGGCTTTTTATAATTTTCCGTCTTAAATGAGAACTCAGTTGGCTCTTTTTACACAAGGCACCAATTTACGTAGTTGAGCGACTGAAAACGCTACGCTAACGAGTGCTACGCAACGCAACGCGTGGGTTAGCAGTGGCGCTCACATCAGACTTCCGAAACATACCGTGAGATGCTCGGTGGCAGATTCCTCACGTAAAAGTATTCATAACACATACCTACCATAAACTTTGGTTTCGTCATGATTTTTCTCTTACCGAAAGTTTGTTGGACGCGAAAACAACTTAGTTTCTCAATAACAAGCCTAATTTAGTCTTGCTTTTCCTTATTCGTTCTGTCAAAATATATATATATCAATATTGATATATATATATATATATATATATATATATTGACATAAAAATACTGGTATTCAAGTTATTTATTTCGTTATGGTTGTTGCATAAATGGCAACTTAATAATGTTTTTTAGTAGAATGATAGATATATTAATTAGTTTTCTCCAGCTTATTCCTATTACGTATAGAGTACAGTGTTGGTGCACGTTAATGTAATTGAAATATTTTAGATTTCCAAGGTTTTCCATAACAAATAATGTAAAGTAAATGTTTAATGATAATTCACAAAAATTTCAAGTGTCATAAAAATATCAAGCCATTTAAGCTCTAGGAAATAAGAGCTATTCTATTATATATAGGATATTCGAAATATGTGTTACACATAATTAGATACTACGTTAAGATTTACTTTAGCTACGAGCCTATAGTCAAAATACCTATAATAAGCCAGGCCTGTATTATAGATTATTAATTCCTTGCTCTGTACAACAAACAAAATAACAAAATAAAAAGTAAAGCAAAATGTGTGACACAGGGTATCTAGACAGGACTAGATCAGTTAGTTAAGCAAAATAAATATTACAATTTCTTCTCAACATCACCACATATAAAGTGATTGTCTCTAAGTCACATGGCGACTGAAGCCTCTTCGAAAATGCTTTACGCAGTAATCATAATAAATACACATACCAAATAAACATAACCCTCTTCCGTCTAGGCAGTCGATTGAGAAACGGTAGCCAAATTTGTAATAAAAATGATTTCATTCAATACGCATCATAACAAATAGTGCAAAGCGTCGCCAAAAACCACAACTTAAAATATTCCACGAAATTCTTAAAGCGGCATTGTGCTGAAACAATAGCCGTTATCTGAACTATACGAAAGATACTTCATTATCTCGCTCTGACAAACAAAGACCCTTACTCGCCGGTTGTGGGGGAGCGAATAGGGGAATTCCGATGGTGATAATAGGGTGAAACCATTGATGAGAGCCTTACTATGATTATATGAGTAATTTTGGCTCAGTTGGTATTGAGATTTATGATGGTGGCCTAGTAGTTTTTGCAAGTCTTCACTAAACGGCTCTGTCGGAAGACCAGCATTAGTTGCCACCCAACTAACAATATGCTGAGACAGAGACCTTTTTGTGGCAACTAAGCCTTTTTAACTTGTATAAAATATATATTTTCATTAATAATATTTAGTTACCTACTTATGTGTTTTGTTTTTTGTCTTTGTAAGCTTAGTGCCGCAAATAAAATATTTTTCTTTCTTTCTTTCTTTAGTACTGAGGCTGAGTTCCACTCCGGAGGTCGCTGGTTCAAATCTCGACGTACACCAATGTCTTTTTCCTGGAAAATTTAGTCTGCACAAACCAACCGAGGAAACCAACATGTTCTAGGAGCAAAAACTCGGTAACATGTGTCAAGGAGCCTCTTTGAGCCACATTATCATTTTCACCACGCTGGATCGATAGAACCAGTGACTCGAATAGTAGTTCTTATAGAAGTAGGTATTTTGTCAGCTTACGATCTATCCTCGGAACACTGCTGCTCCACTGTTCTGCTTTTTAAATGATTTGAATATTTGACGTGTGTGTCGATGTATCATTTTAGAAATAATGAATGGAGTCTTGAAAAAAATGGAAATCGATGATTCTCTGCTAGAAAACGCGCGCAGTTTTATGAAATATATCTGAAATCCTAAACAATACCACCATTACTTATGCCACCACAAGCAACGATTGGCTGCGAAATGGATTTTTTCAAGTACAATCGTAAATTCACTTTCAAATTACGACAATCCTTTAAGGTTCTTTTTTGGCGAGGAAGGACTGCGCGAAAAATATTTATCGGTTTTGGCAATGCTCCACTGCCTGCCTTACACTCATAGTTTTATTCGTGGGTTTGATTATAAATCACAGAAATCCCTAGCCTTAGTCATCATAATTGGATCATCGAACTTTATCCGTGAGCTTTCCCGGTTACCTCTACCCGGGCTTCCCAGTTTTACTCATTTTGGAAATTTATGGGTTCGTTTCCCGATCCGATCTTGAATAGAAAATGCTCAAAGTGTAATTCTAAATTTAGTGTTTTAGCTCACGAACAAGGGAAATATAACAAGTAATTTATATACCTGATAGGTTTTGATAATTTGATATTTGTTTTCGGTTTGTTGTTTTTCGTAAAGCATAATTTACTTTAAGTTTGATTGTTGACTGTTTTTAATTAATTATTAAGGTAGTAAATTTTGAACGTCATAAAACTAGAATACAAATTCACTTTTTTTTCAAATTCAATGCATTTGTAGCACTTTGTTGTTACAAAGATCTTAATATATTTATAGGATAAAACATAAACCCTGTTAGGGCACAGCAATTATATCTAATAAAAAAGAATGGAGATCAAAAAATCTTTGAAGATATATGTCATTCTGTGAATAAACGTTGAGAATATAATATATGCATTAACGTTATATAAATAACACCAAATTCAAAACGAAAATTGTATCTCAATATACTATCGAGATCAACACCTTATATATAAATGTGATACGTTATCTATACGAAATGCATTTTTTTTTTGGTTTAATGATATATCTATTGTTATGAAAGTTTTTGTAGAAAACTCTAGTGAACCTTTAACTTTGCGCTAAACCTAGTAGGCCACTCCTCACAGTACCCACTGTCAAAGTTCGGTGCAAAGTAGCAAAATTGGGCAAAGTTTTTCAATTTCCATCACCTAAAATGTAAAACACGTTCAGGCGGTTCCGAGAAAAAGTAGAGCAAACCCATAAGTGTTAGAGTTTCAGAGTAGGTGACAACTCTACACAGACCAATCGAGGCTTCTTTCAGCGCATCGCTTACTTCGGTCAAGACTTGTCAAAAGCTAAGTCCGAATCGAAATGATGAATTAGGGGCAGTTCTAGTCTAATATGATTGTCCATTATGTATTAGTCATTACATTACTATTCTTAGTACTTGAAATAAAACTCTCGGTCCATCTACCTATATACTGATATATCTTATTAAAAAGGTTTACGTGATACCTACCTACCTATTTTGAATATTCAGTGATCATGTAAACGTGACCTAAATTTACAAACAAGTCAATTTTGAAACTTATTTCCTCACGAAGGATTGGAAACTGTTCAACAATTAGTATAAGGGTTAAATCGATATCCGTTGATTAGTCTACCAATGTTCCATATCCTGGGATGAAAACCCTTGCACCCGTCTAACTTAGTTTTCATTACATTGGCCAGTGACGAGATTTCAAATTCGAACCTTAATTCAAAATCTGACCCCTTTCAATTAAATACTTTCTAAAAAGACGTAAAATATCTGATTACAGGTGGGCTGGCTAATCGGACACCTTGGGATGAAAAGAGTTTTAAATTTAACGGCAGAATTTTCCGAGTAAGTTAACCTAAGATATTTTAATAAAGGTAAAAAAGAAAAAATACATTAATCAAACTAAATATAAATTGAATAGAAATTCTGTTTCTGACAAATAATACTTATTAAGTATTATCTATATATCTATACATTTTAATCTGAAACTCGGGGAGAACCTGGAGGCTGGACTAGTTTTCTAGAGGCAAACACCTAAAACAGTGTAAAATAGAATAGATAGAACATGTAAAATGATCATTTTGAAAGCTGGTTATGTGGCTTTTGAGCCGAAGATTCTCTGTGGTCGTTACAAAGAGAATCTTCAGACTGTTTCTAGTTATTGGGTTTACTGTAATTTTTGAGTTATGAGTGGCTTTGGTGAAACAAAACGAGATAACTACTCAATATTTACTTTAATTAAACTTAAATGTCATCCAGGCCTTCGAGGCCATCCACTCTATATAACATAAGTAAAGCAAAAACAAGGTGGTAAAACTAAACATAAATATAAAATTTTATTGATGATATCGTGTTAGGAAGTCGTTTGGAAATATTGCCCGCTCAGTTTTCCTTAATACCATTTCTTGTTTAGTTATTTCTAGTAGCTGTATTAATTAATCAAACTAATAATGCCATAGTTCAAAGTCAAAACTTAAACTACCAACTAACGAAACTTAATATTTACCACCGGGATATAGGATATTAAATTCAAAGGGTGTGACTAGCAATATGGCGGCGGAAATTAAAGGGATTTATACAGCATATTAAATGTGATGTTGCTTTAATTGAAATTCTCCATTACTTCCATCGTCAGTTATATAAATACAAATTATGAATAATGAATAATTTAAGAATATTTACATAATAATAAATTGGCATATTGGTGGACATTTCACACAGCGCCATCTTGCCCCAAACTAAGCATAGCTTGTACTATGGGAATCAGACAACTGATAGAATACTTTTTTTTGTAAATACATACATAACATATTAACACCCAGAAAAAACATCTATTTTCGTCACAAAAATGTTTGTACTGGGTCGGAATCGAACCCACGACCTACAGCGCAAAAGGCAGAGTTACTACCAACTGATCTGCGAGCCTGTCGACTGCGTTCTTGCAAAGAAGACACCGCGAAAAATAAGCATACATAACACATTAAATACCGATAATGGAGTACTTTGGTATTTCCACGATCTCGTTTATCGTAATTTGTATCTCACAGATTCAGAAAATAATGCCGCAATCTCTGTTTTTATTAAACAAGTGCCTAAAATATTTAAATAACCGTTACATTATGTCATGCGGTGTCGACTTGCCGTGCATAATTAAAAGTGACCAATATTGCGAAAATAACTGTAACTGCTGATGGCAGATAAACACGCTGACGGGTTGTAAATAATTCCCAGGACGGTTAAACAATGCTGACATATTTCGCGTACATTAAATGCAAGTCTATGTTTGCGTTTATTCTTTTGTTAAAACGCTGTTTTTACTACACAGTATTTGGTTTTAAATCCGTGGATATAGTGTTTTTCTGATGATGAAATCTATTGATGATTCTAGCAGGTACAGCAAGCTGCAATTCATTGATTAAAAAACATGAAGTATTTATTAAGTCAATCTGGGTACTATAACTTTCTTCTCAATCTACTGACAGTAGCGGTATTAGTCGGTAGGTTCTACGCTCTGCTCATAACAAAAATAATATAATACATCTTAGGTCAGCTCTAACTTAATGTGGCCTGATGGTGTCGTTGAAACCGTGTCTTGTTGTCCTTAATGGACACCTAACACACTATTGTTAACATTTTTTTTTTATTTTTTTTTTTATGTAATACATTTACGGAACGAGCCGACGGCCCACCTGGTGTTAAGTGGTAACCTCGGCCCATAACAGCCGATGCGACTTGGGTCCTCCCATACTAGGTATGACAAGACCCAAGTCGCATCGTATGCGCCCGTAAATGTGAGACGTGAAGGTGGAATGTCTCATGTGCCTGTAATTTCACCGGCAACCACACCTTTCAAACCGGAACACAGTAACGCCAAAGCGTTACTGCTTGGCGGCAGAAATGGGCATGGTGGCAGTACTTCCCCGGACGAACTTAGCGAGAGTTCTACTGCTCTTGTAGTCAACATGTAGTCAATAAATAATAAATCAATAAATATTGGTGGACATTTCACCCAGTGCCATCTAGCCCCAAAGTAAGCTAAGCATAGCATGTATCATTGGTCACCAGACAACTGATATTATACTTGTATACCTTTTGTAAATACATACATATAATACATATTGACACCCAGCCACAGAACAAAGATCTATATTCGTCATACAAATATTTGTCCTGGGTGAGAATCATACCTACAGCGCAGAAGGCAGGGTTACTACCAACTGAGCTGTGAGGCCAGTCAAAATAATTATAGTATTTTGACTGGCCTTCTAAATTAGAAGCAAGTCGCATTTAATTGTTCCTTTCTCGGACAACATCTCATATTTTGTATTACATTTAAAGTTCTATCCAATTCTCAAAATTAATTAAAACACTATTGAACAAATTATTTCATTAGTCAAGACATTTTGGTCACCTTAGCAGTAATGTCGATATTGTGGCCTGTAAAATGTGTCTCATTAAATACACAAATAATTTTACAATCCTCTGCAAAATGGGAGTCGTTTCATCCATATGAACATAATACGTACGTAATAGGGGTATGGGGACAGAATTTCTATCCCTAATTAGAATTATTTGGAGCGACCCTAAGTGGACTCTTGCCGTAAATGGCGAGTCGGCTGCCAAATGGACATAGTTACTGGAATTAGTTGGTGGACATTCCGAGTCACGTACGAGGCAAAAAATGAACGACGGTGGGAATTGTATGAAAACACTTCGGTAAAAAGCCAACTGTAGCCATGAGGAGTAACGAGGTATTTATGGGGAAGTTTTCTTCTCCGTAATAGCCTCACACAAAGGAATCTCTCCTTGGCAATCCGCCCTACTCGCGTCTGTTGAGAGTAAATATGATTATATACACAAATGATGTGATTACAGTACTCATTTACAGTATATAGTAGTAATGCTAGACGAAGTATTTTAAATGTAAAAGTGTCAGATCGCGTGGGGACTGCGCTCGAAGATACAATTCGTGGATGTACAACATATACTACGTCTGCAGTGTGTATTTTAAGAAATTGCAGCTTGCCTAAAGTAGAACGGACATGAAAGTCAAATGAATTGTGTGCAAAGATTACTACCAAATGGAGCCAACTCAAGGTCAAGCGAAGACGTGGAAGGCCCAAGAAGTGATCGTAAGACGAGTGAGACTCCCACTAAAACATTGGCCAATCTTGAGACGGAAGGAGTGGAAAGGAAGGATGGAAGTATTTGAACTACACTAGGACAGAAATGCTGAATTTATTCCTTTTAAATGACAATGAATACAAAAAGGTATGTGCATTATAACTCACCATATAACATTTTATTTTATGGTAAACTTTACAATCCATGTTTCAAGTAAGTCAGTGCGAAACTTAAAAAAAGTATTTTTTCCTTTTAATATTTTATTTCTAGATTATTAAAGCCAAAGTCAAAAACTTTTTTCCATAGAATTCGTAAAGAAATGGCTTGGAAACGTCAATAATATTCAAAACATAAGGTCATGCGTACTTATCGCTGAGTTTGACGCCTGTTCAAACTATCCGACCCTTCATGGGAAGAACAGGCAAGAAATCCCTAAAGGAGGGCTTCCTTTTACTTCTTCCTATTATTATTATTATATTAACAAATGAAATTGAAGATCAATCACAACATCATATAACAGAAATGAAATTGTTTAGGTCACTATTGTCAAGGATAAAATATCTGAGCAACGCGACGGCCCTTAGAGTTTTTTCATTGGCTGGTAATTGTCGCTGATACTGAATCACCAATATCCCCCAACCCCCAATGTATGGACCAATACCGATATATTGTCGGATATTGTCGATAACATGTCGCTACCATGTACTTTCCATAGAATTGTCGCAACGTATCAAGGACATGTGATATAATTACACAGTGTGACATGGGTGTACAATTTCACCACCCTCCTGCAACCCCACTTGTCTGTATCTCTGTTGATGAGGGATTAAAACTGATTTCTCGTCTCCTGTGTCAGAACCTTGTCGTTGATTCAAAAGTGTTCTAAATAATACATTGATTTATTTATTTATTATATTTTTACATTGTCCTTACAGTACTATATACTAATGCGACAGTGAAAACCTTTAATTCTTGAAACAATATATAGCTTACAACAATATAAATAAATAAAAGAAAAAAGAAAACTAACCTAACCTAACACATAAATAATGCAAGGCTGCATCTGTGAACTTCGCCAACGAAATGCTGAACAAATCAACATATCATAATATCAGTGTCTTTCCTATGTTTTGGTGACAATATTATCTCACACACTTCTGATGTAATACCTCCTAAAAGGCTGCACGGTGTTATAATATCCGAGTACCCTCACTAATGTGTGTGTTGTAGTTCGGATTGGAAATTGCTTTGAGCTTATACGAGGTTGAATGTGACAACTGCAGCAAAGTGAACACCAAATGAACGCAATAACGTCGTTTGATAGTAGAATTCGATAGTTAATTATGTGTTTGGTCATTTCATGGAGTAGGATTTCACGGGAGTACCTATTGTCTCTAGCTAACGTTCATGCAATGAGACGAGTAAGCATCATGGTTAAGCTAAAAGATTTATGGTATAGAGATTTTATTTCTTAAAACGTCGCTTTTATAAAGTATATACTTATTTAAACATCAAAATGTTTTATTTATTTACGTAGAATCTGAAATATGAAATTTTCCTTCCTGCTTGAGATCGCTAAGCCGATCAAAATTAATGACGGATACTAGACAAAAGTGCCTAGAGATAAGGCAATGAGAAAACTTGGAGAGGTATCTTCAGTGTTCACCGAATAATTTCTCTGGCCCGGGGTTTACAAGTTAAAGTCGTTTTTGCTCTCGAAAGTTTCGTGAAATATTTTAATAAGTTGCGGTAGACTTCCAGTGCAGTAAAATGATTTCTAACAGAGGGAGAAAGAACTGTAGTCAGTGAGAGTTTATACTATTACAGTACTGTACAGTAGAGTTTATACTACTACAGTACTGTACAGTAATGTAGAACTAGGGGATTTAGGGAAATCCACTGACAAAAGTAGTTCTATTGTTCTGTGACCATACAGACCATGTGGAACACGTTGAGCCAATAGTTGGTTCTGTTTGGTCACAGATATTTTTATTATATATCCTTTCGTATACTTGTTTCTTTTCAGTTTTTGTTTTTAAGCCAGTGCCCGACCGATAATCAAACCAGAGACGCCACGCTTTGTGGGAGGGATTTTATTGAGGTATGGAGTAAAATAATTATCAGACGAACTTTTAAGTACGTGTTTATAAAAAGATCATGCGAAAACAACTGGTATGAAATACTGAATTCTAGAGTTTCCAATTATCATAATAGTTTATTGTTATATCATCACCATGACTGGATCCAGAGATAAAACAATAATAAGGAGGAAAACGCCAGCAAATGCTTATCACATCTCACTAACTGTATTACGGAAACGAAAGTTTGCATGTGTGTATGTTTGTTACTCACACGCTCAAACAGCTGAACGGATTTGGATGAAATTTTGTACCAGCTTATATCCAGGGCATAGGAGAGGACATAGGCTGTCTACTTTTGATCCCGGAAACTTCCAGTGTTTTCGTGGGACGACTTATTCACTTCGAGTCACGGGGAGCCGCTAGTTTAATATATGTACAGTATATCTTTACAATGAAGTTACTTTTAAGCCCGATACCAAAGCTAATACGTCATAAACTCACTTGATTTCCACATTCACGTCAAACGAGTATTAAAGCTTTGTGTCTACAAAAAAGAAATCCTTTCACATTGTTATGCAAATAATGTCACGTACGATACAAAATCCTGAGCGAGTTCACATACAAATGTAATTACGCCCTTTCTCTGCTGTGTTTAAAGTCAACACGCTGTTTTAACGAGACTTTGAGCGTTTTGGTTGTTTCTATCATTCAAGTGGGTAAATGCTTAATTCTGTCATATGAGTACAATGCCTATTATAAACAGTGTCTTAAATGTATCTTCTTCGTAATACGTTCTTTGAATAAGTTGGTATTAAAGATAATTATTATTGACTAGCTCTTGCCTGATACTTCGTCTGCATTATTGATTTAACTCTGGCTCTCGAATTGTAGCGACATAATCTATTAACTAGTTTCTAGGTCTAAACACCCTACTAATATTATAAACGTGAAAGTTTGTATGGATGTTTGTTACTCTTTCACGCTCAAATGGCTGAATGGATTTGGATGAAATTTGGTACCAAGATAGCTTATACCTGGATTAATACATAGGCTACTTTGATCCCGGAAAAGTGCAGTGTTCCCGTGGGATTACTTACTCACAGCGGGTAACACCGCGGGGCGCAGCTAGTTATCTATAAAACAAAGTTTTTTTTAAGAAATTGGTCTTGTTATAGTAGTGTTATTTACAAACATAATTAATGATTAAGGTGATTCGGTTATTTATCTACATTAGTTAAATTGTGTTTCAGTGTATGTCCGATGTACGACAGGACTATCAGGGAATTACTATTGCCAATAGTTGGCAAAGTTACATATAGCCCAAAAGACGGCCCTTTTAAGATTACGCTGCCAGATTGTGGAGTCATAAACTTGTTTACTCCTACAAAAAAGCCCATTTGGATGGGACCTTGATAAAAAGGTATTAACTTAGGTTAACTTGTGACTGAACTTACTTCGGCCTTAGTAAATGTACAGTTCAGACTGTACGATTAGTAATATCAACAGTTTCCGTGTTAACGCATGCATTCGGGGCGCGACGAAATCAGTCTACATTCACATTGCAGCAACATAATTTCCTATCAATTTTAATTAATTCGTCAAAGTTATTAATAAAATAATTTTCTAAATTGGTTTATAAATGACGCAGATAGATAGATAGATAGATAGATAGATAATAAATACTTCATTGACCACCATACATGGAAATTTCGTAAAGATTAATATTAAAGCTAAGGTGGATTCACCGAAACGAAATCAGCTAATTCAACTAGTAGGCAGTCATTTCGGTAAATAAATAATTTACCTTTGGGCTTCCACACACCAGTTAGTTTTTGCTGCCACGATTGACGATTCAGCCACTTTTCAAATGCAGCTGTCAGCTGCCAAAGCGCGATGCAGTCGCTGAACTGCAAAAAGAGAAACGAGTGACGTTAATTATAATATTACAATCACCGAATGTTTCTGTTTTATTCAAACCACCAGTATATAAAAATTATATATTCATTCCACTAAGATTCCCTGTCATAGTGGCATTGATAACACAGATATCTACGAATATCCAAGAACATGTTTTCAAGTTTATCACACAGCCAGGAATCGTACCCACAAACCCTCGCTTTGCAGGCTGAATCACAAACATTTTAGCCACTAAGCCCCTAACCAATACACATAAGTATCTATTAATGCCACCACCATAAACCAAACCGCACTACTGCGTTCCAAATTGAAGGGTATGAAATATCATAATCATATGAGACGCCAGATCTCTCATAGACACGGGCGCAGTGAAATGTGACTTTGGTCTTCCCATTTTTTAGTGCGGAACCACAGTTTTATTGCAGTCGTGGGCAGAGGATACCGTTAAGAGTGCACATATGCACGGACATCGCACGGATTACTCATAATCGTAATTTTTTTATACTCGTAAATTCATGCGAACTGTCTCCATGGGAGAAATTCAGCGTTTGAAGTTAAAACACATAAACTTGTCTTAAAATGAATTACAGCAGAATCAAAATATTCTGTGTAACTAGTTTTTGAAGGTATCATAATATATTTTTGGGTATAAAAATGTATGAAATCGCTGACATTTTGATCCGCGAGAAAAAATGTAACAGACCCATATTTGTGACTTGAGATAACGGTATCCAATCGTGTTGTCGCCTAATTAGATTTAAGATAATAAAGTAAAAATTTTCATCTTAATAATTTGATTCAGAGATTTCCTAAATTTTACTTACACTGAATAGTTCGCACGTGATTTCAAAAATAACGAAAAAAATAGTCGGCTCAAAGGATACGAATGCTTATACAGCTCTTGAAGGACGGTTACTGAATGACGACATTTGAGTTAATTGAAACCGATGCCGTGACAAGACATAAATGAGGAAGGAAAAATTTTGCACAAAAATAATACTTGTAGCATTTTCTCCGAACGTATGAAATAAGACAGAAATATGTCAACGAAAAATAATTTGGGAATATTCTGGCATCTTTGGTACATTATACATAATAATATTAAAGAGGGATTTTTACTAAATTAATCTAGCTAGCTTATTTATGAAAACATCTGATTTGTATTGTATTCTATTATCAGTATTATTGGCAATTCAAAATCAATAATATTACATAATTATATATTGTAGAAACGACAGCAATCGGTCGACGGTGCTGCCTGTAGCGAGCAATCACAAAACTAAAAAGTGCATTCTACTATTTTAGTTGCAAATTGTAAACAATTCAAAGTAATTTCTCGATTGCTCCGCACGGCATTGCGGCGCTAATTTCTTCTCCAAAACTTGAAAGAAGTGCATTTTGTTTTGCAATGGCAGAAAGCAAACAATAAGCGAGCGATCGCCTTAGATAATACGAATTTGGTTTGACACATAGAAATCGATCGTGCGATGATCGCGCGATCACTGCGCACTGATTGTTGATTGCTGAATATTATCGTAGATAATAAGCCTACCGGATTCATTACAAGTGGTATATTAAAAGCCGATTAACTATCGCTTGTCAAGAGTAGGTTTGTGTTACTACGTGGGAATATTTAAAGCTAGTGCGGTACTGTGGTTCGGTACTCTCCACTAACTAGAAGGACAACGGACTCATCTTTTATGTTACTTTTATTATATTTTTCTAGTAAAGTTTTGGTCCTACTAGTATAATTGTGCTTTATCTATCTAACTAAAGCAATCAGATTTACAGCTTGGAAGCTTGGGAGCCGTACAAATCCGAGGCGTTCATATTTTTTAATTTTACGGTGTGATTTCCATCTTCTATCCTTCAACCATCTCTTTCATCCATAAATATACACTCCTAAAATTGTGTCGTGGAAACGAGGCCCTGGGTTTATTGTCACAGCGCTGCCCAGTGGAATACACAATGAATACACTAACGGCGTCTTGCTTTGTTGCTTATTTAATAAAGGTCGCTTTATTGAGACGTAGGAGTGCTTAAGATGAGTTGGTGACGTGGTAACATGTAAATGAGAAAGGAAAAGTTATAAATATAAAGAAATGGTTTAGGGGGACTTTATTCTTCGTATATTTGTCCTTGCTTATAAGTAGTGAGTTTTAAGTTCGTCCTGGGAAGTATTGCCACCATGCCCATTTCTGCTGCTAAGCAGTAACGCATTTGCGTTACTGTGTTCCGGTTTGAAAGGTGTGTTTGCCGGTGAAATATATATAAAGTACTACTATGTAAATAATACTAACATATATCAAATTTAGACAAATAAATAATATTTTAATTTAAATATTAAAATGGCGAAAAAATACGATAAAATATGTATCGCCATTATAATTAATTTTACCACTTGCTTTGTAACTTTTAATGTATACGTTGTCATGAAATTCAATTTCCATGTAATTTCTGGATTTAATTTCGCTTCAGTTTTAAACTGACTCTTTGTTAAAAGTTTTGAAAACTAAGTTACTTCGCCTACATTATTATCGGCCGTTAAACCAAAATTGTATAGTTATGCTGAACCAGATGTGTGATGGGATCCTTTTAATAAGAACCCCACAAAGTGTATCTATAATAAATAATAATAATAATAAATATTGGTAAGTACCCAAAGTAAGCTAAGCATAGATTGTATCATGCGAACCAGACAACTGATATAATAATTATATTGTTTTCGTTAATACCTATGTATAATACATATCAACA
Organism: Chesias legatella; assembly: GCA_947359385.1. Classification (NCBI taxonomy): domain Eukaryota; kingdom Metazoa; phylum Arthropoda; class Insecta; order Lepidoptera; family Geometridae; genus Chesias; species Chesias legatella. The sequence goes on along the minus strand of OX375769.1, from coordinate 9,989,224 downwards.
CCCAGACACTGAATAACCATCATGTATATTATGTACACAATATACGGTCGGCTAAACATGTATTTTTCTCTTCCATTTCCGTCTTCTCCGTATGACTTCCGGACTCGACTGACGTCCTTCCCTACTCATATCATCTTTCACACAATCTGTCCATCACTTACTTGGCTATCTACAGTTTTATCATTCAATCAAGGTGCATGACCGAAACGATGAAACCGAAACTAACCCAATGCCCTTAGTCTACTCTTGAACCTTGTGATGTAGTATGATGTAGTATCATCACACAATTTCGTTTACAAGTCTTTTAATCATTTATTTTATTATCCTTTTCATCTTCATACGTTTTGAATTTATCAAAATCTATACTGTTATAGATTGATATATATTTGTTTCTGAGGCATAAAGTCTTTAAAAACTGTCTGTTAACCGTACCTAAATAAATCGCAAATGTTGAAAAAAATTACACATACGAGCCTCTTTAAAACAATGAGTTTATTAAAACGAGTTTGAGAGCATTCAAACTTCTGTAAGACGTTAAAACGATAAAGAGAATTGAGAGAAACGTATTTGATTTGAAAAATTTATGGGTATCAATTTTCAAGTCGCATGATTTCCATTACATCGCGCTAAAATCTTTTATTCTTAAATTTATAGCTGAAAATTCACTTAATGCGACGGCTGCAAATATACGGCTTTCAGGCAGTAGAACTTGTGGTAAGATCACTCGGGTAAGTACTGCTACGTTACCTATACATTATACATAATTATAATAAGCAATTTGCGTATATGTAGTCTGGATTGAAGGTGTAGTTTCCAGTGAAATAACAGATACATGAGACATTTCACGTTTACGTCTCAATTAGTAACGGGTTTACGTTTAGAATTTGGTATTTTAATACTTAGGTATGGGACGACCCAACCGTGTCTTGAAACGTTTTCTACGTTTCACTATTTAGATATCTAAATATGTTTTACGAATAAGCATGATTGGAATATAAACCAAGGGATGAATTTTCTGTGTCTACTCTCAAGAATATGTTATCCCTTTGTAAATTGCTTTTATTACCTAATGGAAAATATGGTATCTCATTTTGTATGATTAATAAAAACAAAATAGTAGATGAACGTAGAATCACAGATTGTTGGTAACAAAGCCTACAAAGTGATGGATCAGAATCTACATCCGGTCTGAGCCAACGTAATGTGCAATGAACTGATGAATATTCGGGTCTTGGGCATGCAATAATCTTACTTCAGGGTTATGAATGTGAAGGGGTTCAAACCACAGATAAAGTAGCAGAATGAGCATTCATATTTGTAACAATGCTCACTCTTCGTGAGCATTTCTCTATGGTGAGCATTGTTATGCCTTGATATGTGTAACAATGCTCACTCTTCGTGAGCATCTCTCTATGGTGAGCATTGTTATGCCTTGATATGTGTAACAATGCTCACTCTTTGTGAGCATCTATCTATAGTGACCATTGTTATACCTTCATATGTGTAACAATGCTCACTCTTCGTGAGCATCTATCTATAGTGAGCATTGTTATACCTTCATATGTGTAACAATGCTCACTCTTCGTGAGCATCTATCTATAGTGAGCATTGTTATACCTTCATATGTGTAACAATGCTCACTCTTCGTGAGCATCTATCTATAGTGAGCATTGTTATGCCTTCATATGTGTAACAATGCTCATTCTTTCACGTGCACTGTGTTCGTTAAAGGAGCAATATAATTGCTTTTGAAATTGCTATAATGATACAATTCTTTATGCTATTGGCGAGAATAGCATTCGCATTCAACACCAATCAAAACTTTTACTGCCATCATGGGCCCCTTCCAGGATTGTTATGATTAGCAGACATTATAATGAATGTGGCATCAAAATACCCAAACCAACAACAATGTTGTAGCAACGCAGATATTTCCCCGTGTCATTAGTCAAAGTCAAAGTCAGAACTTTATTTTCATAGAATTCATAAAGAAATGGCTTGGAATCGTGAATAATATTCAAAACATAAGGTCATACGTAATTATCACTGTTTGACGCCTATTCAAACCTTAGCCGACCCTCCATTGGGAAGAATAGACAAGAAACCCGAAAGGAGAGCATCCTTTCTTTTTCACGAGCACGATCATTATTGAATCAAATGCTTATAAAACATGGATAATACGCCGCAGATATAAAATAAGTTAATGTTATTATGTATGCCTTAAACGAACTAACCGTTACAATACAGTCTCCGATAGCAGCCCTTAATAAAAAGCAAAGTTTGCACCCGGCAGTTCGCAACTGTATACAACTTTTCAAATTGTTCACGAGCGACAAAGCAACAGTCGTTTGTCGTCACGACAATGTCGCAGAAATGTGGTGCTTTTCCAGTATGAAATTCGTATCGAATTGCACGACTCTTTGTTTTAAAGACTTTATTAAGTTAAGGTTTAAGTTGGCTTAGCGCGGGTGAACATGTTAGCTTAAGTTTGGTTTACGCTGCTGCTTCGTGGCTTGGTATATATTCTACACGCCATCAGTTCCGGTTGTGTATCGTTAGGGACAGGCACTCTCACTACCTTTTATATCAGTTATTGGATTTTTTAGATTCCAATTGATTTGCGTTTTATTATTTGCGCCCATCGATTTGTTTGCTGGCATTGGATAGTTTTTTGCTGAAACGCTAGCCGAAATTCATTGCACGTACAATGTGTTCAAGAAACATAAATAAAATGTAATATAACCTAAGCTAATATCAATAAGTAGTCATTAAAACAAATTGTTATAATTTGACTAATACAAATATTTTTTGGAAAAGTTTTTTATACAATTTATGTATATATCACATAGTGGTCTGTGTTTCGGAGGTCCAACAACCGACATTTTATTGCATAATCGATACCAAATATGCCAGTATTTATGTACATAGTCTATCAAAACTCTGCAACTCTTTGTGCTTTGAGCAAATGGGGAGGTAATTACTACGTCCCATCGCCGTCACTAAAAAAGGTATTGTGATGTAGATAAGAAAAAATATTAATTTATCTTCCTTCATAATCTTTACCGGAAAGTGAGGTAGAGTTATCGGTCCCGTGGATTGGAGCAGGTAAACAATATCAATTAGGGTTTTCTTGTCTGTTCTTCCCCATAGAGGGTCGGATAGGGTTTGAACAGGCATCAAACTTATCGATAAGTACGCGTGACCTTATGTTTTGAATATTGACGTTTCCAAGCCATTTCTTTATGAATTCTATGGAAATAAAGTTTTTGACTTTGACTTTGAAAAAATAAAGGCGAACGTCCGTCAAATATTTAAGGTTATAATAATTTTAAGGTTATCATGACGGGAAACGTGTAACCCTTACTCGTATATAAAATTTATTAATAATAGATATCAATTTTAATTCATCACTGCCTTTAAAGTCAAAGTCATTGATTTACATAGAATTAATACAGAAATGGCTATAATGGATACAGTTGGTTTTGATTATTGTAAACATTTCTCGATCGAGTCCAGAACCACTATTATGCATAGATAAATGATGTTTGGGTACACGGTCACAACAATAAAAAAAATGTACATAACTCATACATTATGGTTATATTACAACTGATAACATTTGATCTAACACTTCCAGCAAAATGAATTTTTATAAAAAGGTATTAGTTCAAATTATTCGAAAATCAGATTATATCTTGCAAGGACACTGCAATTTTTTTCCAACTTTAAAATTTTAACTTCTAAGGTTAATAGCATGGTCACCAAATAAACAGCTGATTTCCGAATATTTATATGTATAGATCAAAATTTTTAAACTACATTTTTTTTTTTGTTTCTACTAGTTTCTATTCAGTGGTTGTAAGCTTGTTACCAATCCTTAAACCGTAAACCTTGTATAATTGGATTAGAAACTGGAATAATTTTAATTAGCAGAAAACGCCGTGGCTCTTTTTATGTGGCAGTTTAACTGCAAAAAAAAATCCTTTTAACCATGTACTGATTAGACAGATACCTGTTTCATTCTAATTGAAATGATGTTATATATATTGGGGATCAGTCATTTGTCAGTATTAATTCTACAGAGAAAAACATGAGAACATTGCCTATTTTATTTTGTTAATAACAACAATCTACCTCAATTGAGGGGCCAGAATCAATGAATAATGCTTTTTGCGATTTCAATATAAACTTTATTAATTGTTGTCAAAAACTGCAAGTATTCAGCATCCAGCATTGGACTTGCTTATTGATCTCAGTATATGTAAAAGTAGAGTATGGGAAGAATGTAATGGCAGAGCATTGCCCTACTCCACTGCCACAGAGACATGAAGTTGAAACGTCTACTTGACCTGTAATTTCACCGGCACATACTCATTTCAAATCAGAACATCAATGTGAGCAGTATTTCTTGGGGGCAAGTCAGTATGGTGGCTGTACTAGACTATACACTAAAAATATAAGTACGATCGAACACGCTAATTTTGCACAGCTTTACCTCAAGTCAACGAACGACAATGTTGGCTTTTATAGCTAAAATAATTAACATAACGATTTAGGTACTTTACAGTATGGAAACAATGTAAATTATGTAGTATATTTTAAGCTTAAAGCTTCCTAGTTCCAAACGCGGTTTCACTACTTACGCTAACCAGCTTCCGAGCTGAAATTAATTTCGCATCGTAAATAAAGTTAATTTCAGTTTTATAACTAGAACCGGCGATGTGCCAGAATAGACAAGTCATAATGTAGTGGGTTTAGAGCAAGAATCCTTTTTGTATATATGAAGATATACTGCCCAGTACGAGCCAGCCTATGTACACCCAGGCTTTTGTACTAAATACTTGTTTTTTGTTTCATTTAGTTCAGGATTTTTGTCAGAGTCTTCCTTTGTTTAATCACACTTGGCCAGGTTTTATTTGTTTTGTTTGACTGTTAAGTTTTTACTCTAATCACATAATGACTGGCCTCACAGCTCATCTGGCAGTAACCCTGCTAATTAAATTACCTAGCACTATAACAACGGAAATAAAGCAAAAGAAATTCACCTGCAAAAAGTATCAGCTTATCCTCAAGATTGACTCGGAATCAAATATTCATTCCTCGTTCGACAGTTTCAGTCCTGATAACGTTAATGCTCCTGTTAATACCAATTACCGCTGTCCTTTTTGAATACAACATGAGACGCAATGCGACACTTCTCATACCCTGTTAGACTAAAGGCTGGTTTACACAAGCAGTCTCTAGATTAAGCAACCTAAAAATATACTGACTGGCCTCACAGCTCAATTGGTAGTAACCCTGCGCTGTAAGTCGTGGGTTCGATTCCCACCCAGAACCAATATTTGTGTGACGAACAAGCAACAAGACAACAACGTGATGTTTGTTCTGTGTCTCAGAATCAGAATCATTTATTTGCATAAAACCTGGTAGTATATATTTACAAATAAAAGTATGTGTATAATTATTATATCTTCCCATTCTTATTTCCATGATACCAAGCTATGTTTAGTTTATCTTTATGCGGTGCATTATGTGGTTTATTTGTATGTGTCCAAGTCATCTGCGATACTGGATGTCTTAAGTACGAGTGTAAAAATGTGTGTAAAATATATCAAATATATTATCCCTGTAGCAATGAGAGAATGTATCATTGTATGACTAACCATGTTACAGTGTTTTGTCGCAAACTGCTTTCGCATACGATTTTCTTGCCCGCATTGTTGGATCTTGTCTAAGTCAGTCTTAAGTTAGAAGGGCAGTTAACAAGTCGTAGAACATTATTCAAGCAGAGATAAGCTTCTTCTGTGTGATAATTCCCAGCCTTTTATGCCTATGCCGTTGGATGGGTTGACAAATCGTGATTAGATTTGTTTTATGCTAAGATAGATGTAATACATTTTTTATTCTTAAGATGGTGATATATGAGCACTCAAGCGGTTTGAGATGGTGACACATGTAAAACCAGCATCTGCCCGCGGCTTTGGTTGCATGACAATAAAGCTTATGTGTTGTTTTTTAAAATCATATACCTGTATTCGAATTTTCAGCCATATTTGTACGAGTTTTGCATGACGGTGTATCAAATTCTCAAACATCCAAACAAACTTTTACTTTTTTTATATTGTTGATTGATTGATTGATGTTTATTATTAAAAATCTTTTTTAGTTTTACTTTATCAAGAAATAAAACACTAATTACTTGAGTCAATGACAATAACATAAAAAAGTAGTTTACCTTTAAAATATTCTGAGTTATCTCGAGGTGCCAGGGCTAATTCAAAGGCATTAAAATAATTAAAGAACATTGTAAATAGATACCGAGTTCATTAGCTACAGTTGAGGTTGAAGACAGACGTAATGGCCACTCGACATCGAATATTCTCCAGATAAACTCATCGCTACGTTTCACTCATAGAGAGTAAAAATAAAAAAGTGAGCATCAGGTGGTGTATTTAACACTGTACAGGCACTTCACACTTATCTATGAAGCAACAGTCTAGCGAATTTTTGATCCGTTTTGGTTTAGCGAAGAGTCCTACATATTTTTCCCCTTAATATTATCATATAAATATTGAGTGAGAAAAATATTTTGTCGCCTAAAATTAGTTGGATATTGTAGCTGGTATTATTCTCCGTATCAGCCTTTAAATGCTGGATCACCAATCTACTCCTTACAAGTGTAGCTACTGTAGTAACTGTTAGAATTACTTTCATTCTGGAACACATCTTATCGCCCAGCATCATTGGATTACTCTTAACATTGGTCCGTTGAGCCGGCACTTTATTCCATCGGCAATAATTTGAAATGAAAATTGAAAACATATCTGTTTCTTGTTTTCATCACACGTTTTATATAATGTCTAATCAATTCCTCTCCACTTAAAGCAGTTACAGTGATAAAAATTGATTTATTTTAAGAAATTCTAATATATATAAATTATGTCCTCTATTCTTTGATATTCTTCTTGTTTTTGCCACGCCTATGACCACCTAAAACGCAAGTAATCCTAGAAAAAGGGTACGTCTGTGTAAGTATGAAATGGATATTATTGTCATTCAAGCTTAGATATTATTATTATCTTGATTTTCACCCGTCACCCTTACCTACTAATTTAACGAGATAATAGAAACCAGGTCGTTCTGCTGAGCATTGGGTACGCAATGTGATTAGTCGTCGACACTGATTGATGATTGATCAATCTTTGTCTCGAATCCAATCAAGAGCCATTGCCTCTTGGAATATAATTTTATCTGTTTGCATGCTTTTGGATATTTGCTTCATTTAAATTAGCTTTGATTAAAGATGTTTCAAAATAATTAACTTAACTTCATTTTAAATTCATATGTTTATTGTGTATATTATAATCCATTCTATTTAACTTCTTTTTACTTTCATTAGTTTTATTTTAAATAACTGATCTCGTTATATGTGTTATGTGTAGTTGTAAGTGGATAGCAAATTTATGATATGTATACTTAGAAAATTATTGTTTTCTTGGTTTCTTATCTGTTACTGTACCTAAACGTAAAAATAAAATAAAATAAATATATCTAATTTAATAAGGAATCGCATTTTTTATGGAACGATTCGAAAGCCGATCACATATAAGCGTTTAGTATCTTAACCCACACTAAATAGCTATGAACGACTTTAGTTCTCCCCTACTTAACTATGGAAAGACTCAAATCACAGCGGGTTACTCCAGCCCCATTACGTCTAGCTCTGGGATTATCTCTCTGCTTGTTCTATGATGTGAAGTTGGAATTTTTCATGCATGTATATAATTCCTTTAAATAGGTTTACTGGAAATGCCTTGTTACATATCTTATATCGATGATTCGAGTTTGATAAGAAAGTTAGCTAGCCGAGTGTATCTTGCCACTCTCACTCTGTTTTCCTTCACCGGAAGCTCAAGTCCGTTATAGGATTCGAAACACTATACAAATCTTAATCAAAGTGACTACCAACGGAGCCGACATCGCGTCATAAAGTATGTTGGTAATATAAATATTAAACCTCTTAATTGGTCCGTTTTTATTTGTTTTAGATTTATATCACCCTCTGTTATTAATGTTATCCATTACCGCTCGGCTAAAATGTCCTTCAAAACATAATATATCGTTTAATTCTTATTTACAAAGGTATCCGTGAAATTTACTTGTTATTTATAAATTAACGCGCCATTTACTCACGGAAGTGTGGTTATTCCCTCCCTGAGAGCGAACCCATGTTTCAGGATTTCCACAGAGACCCAATGCATTACTCTGTCTCGCATTCCCATTCGCGACTTTAAGCCTTTGGCTATAAGGCTCATTTTGTGTTGTATGCGATGAGAACTGACAGACCCTGGGTCATTTTGCTCGCCTTAATTAAATTTTAGTCCTAAAATAATAGTCTTCTCACGCATATTAAACGCTTTTTTACGATTTTATGTGATAATATATTTTTCTGGGGCTTTATGTTCTGGGTCACGCGTAATTGTTTAATGTGAATTCATAAACCTCAATCGGTGCGGTACTATACATTTCTATGCTTAGAATTAAGGACATTACGGTCTTCCATTACGATTAAAAAACAACATAACTAAACTCAGAACGTGATTAGAATTGCTATTAGTTTACTTGTGATCACGTATTATGTGCTATATTTATGTATATATTATGTATTACTATATATGTAGTACTTATACTTGTAGACAGAATAATATTTATTTATGTATACCATTATATAATTATAATGCGCAACCGTCTATATCGTTCCCATAATTCTGGTCCATACAGAGGTTGTCTGGAAGAGATTGCTCATGGCCGCCCATTGTTATTCCGCATTTTGTATACACATTTTTTTATGTAGGTATATCAATTTGTATTGTGGTTTTGCAATAAAGAGTTATTCTATTGTATTGTGATTTTTTGTAAGTTAACTGGTTTTGGTTGTATCTGACCTGATAATTCTGAGCCTTTAACGCAATTTCAAACAGTTTCTTACAAATAATGTACCCATAACTATTTGAATATCTGCCAGTAAGATATGTAGCAGGCAGCGGTTGGCAGAGTTCAAGTGATCTGCAAATTTTGGAAAATTTAGTCTAATTTAATATATACCGATATATGGCATTTACTCATTAATTTGCTTTTGCGTGATTGTGTCTTTGCTAATTAAATCGGTTCAACATCCAACTATCTTGAGTATACAGGCATCTTGGGAGTATATTCCTTTCTTAGTTGTTCAAGACTTGAACTGAAATTTGATATATTTTAGAGCAGCAGGTCGCGGCTTTGCTTGAAAATAGGCAAACAGTAATTTATAACTTAATAATTAATAACAAATTTACGATAAGGTATCAGGCATTCAGGATTATCAGGTGAATACATTGATATTTAAATAACTTATAGTCAAAGAATTATACTTACATAACCCTACAACTCTGGATCAAACATTTTTTTTCTCATCAGCATGATTTCGTAAACCATTTGTCTAACGCACTCAGTAATCGGCAGCTTCTTTTTTTTTTTTTTTGTTTTTTTTTATTTAATACATTGCCGTGCCGTTACATGAGCCGACGGCCCACCTGGTGTTAAGTAGTAACCGTGGCCCATAACAGCCGATGCGACTTGGGTCCTCCCAAAGTAGGTATAACAAGACCCAAGTCGCATCGTATGCGCCCGTAAATGTGAGACGTGAAGGTGGAATGTCTCATGTGCCTGTAATTTCACCGGCAACCACAAAAAAGCTTCTAGCGTTGTTACTTCCAAAAAGCTACCCAAGAGTTAATCTTTTATATGTAGAGCTCTCCGAATGATAAACTCCGCATTTTACTACGGAGCCCTGGGTGTAAAAATCTAAAAATACGACGGGTACTGCAAAAAATATATCTAAAAAAGGTATCGGAACATTACTGTCAGTGCGCTCACATTTTCATCATCTCTTACGTAGAAATTACGTAGTATATATATATATATATACATAAGTTTAATGTTCTAGAAGAGACAAAAGTAATTAAATAGTTAACGAAAGTAAAATCATGAAGAAAATCAAAGTGAAAATGCCAATACAGTAAATACTTTCAAAAGAGACTCGGATATGTTGTTTTCTGATTATTTTAGCTTGAGATCAAAGCCTTGTACACAGAAACGAGAAAAAAAGACTTTGATTTAATATTACAAAAAGCTTTTAGAAACACTTTGTTAACCTCAAATTCAAAATTGTAGAAAGTATTATCTTACGCAAAAGAACAGGCGTTATCTTTAGCAAAAAAAAACAAGGTGTAGATATGTGCGTTGTCCATAAGCAGTTATAAATAATGCTAATTATATGTGAATTATCTATTAGAATAAAATTATTGATATCTGTAACCCGGTAGTATGCTATATATACCCCGAGTTTCAATCTAGAGGTGGCTTAAATCCAGTGCATTAATAATTTCGAAGATCTTCTTAAGATACGGCTTATAATTTTTAGACCACAATTCGATAGAGTGAATGAGAGAAGCGGTAATCTTCGGTTTATTGCTCGAAGCCCCGCGCTCTCTGAAATTTAAGTGGCCGATAATTAAAAATGTACAATGTGTGTGGGTTTACGTGGAATTATAGATACGATTTGTGTCTGTGCCAAAAGCTTTGGTGGAATTCATACAACGGCATTGCAATATTAAAGCCATACTCGCAGAGGATATACCATCATAAAATATAATACGAAGACATTGAGGTTAATAACTGTTTAAAACATTTTACAAAACAGTCACAGGAACCACTAAACGGAACTGAACATATTTTCAACATTTTGTAAATAATGAGGTAACGAAAATTTTGTAATTTAGGCAGTAGTCTACACTTCATTCTAAATAAAGTGCGGTTAGATATACTTATCTAACTGCACAGTTATGCCTAAATTAGTCTCAAACATTTAAATTACTACTTCAGTTTCCTAACCAGTAACCATCAAAATGGTCAAAAATAGATAAAGCACATATTGGATTTATTTAATTTTGTATTATATTATTGCCATGCTACAGTAGAACTTGTATCATTTTCGTCAGTGAAAGCCATCATACATTTTCTACCTTCAAGCAAAAATGCACTCATGTTTCTGTGTTCCGGTATGAGAGGAGTGACGGTGAAATTATGCATTCCAATGTAATTCCAGTTTTGCATATGAGACACATCAACTTCAGGTTAGAGTTACGTGTGCAATACATCTCATCGAAATAGAATACCATCGCAGTTTAGTCGGTCCAAATGCACATACCGTTGCTGTTTACATGACTCTGCAGGTGACAAATGCTTAGGTGTGCTGCGGTAGTTGGCGTATTACTAAGTAATTAGGATAGACTTCTCTTCATTCGCAACAACAGCTTTACTACTAGCTGGACTGTACAGAATGTCGCACCTCGAGTGGCAGATCCTGGAAACGCCCAAAATCCCGATAACAGTACACGTGGCAAAGCAATATCGCTGGCAAATTTTTATTTCAGTTCACCACGATACAGGCATTCTCTTTCAAACCACTTATAAGCCCAAAATTTATCTTAAAGTATTTTAAAAGTATTTAAACTGTTTTTTTTCAGAAATTGCCCTTACTATATCATATTCCTGAATGTTTTAAACGTTCAAGAAAATCATCATGGTAAAGTATATCTTAGATCGCAAATATCTGTATTTAAGCGCGACTGTATCTTGGGATATATGTAGACAAAAAAAACTGACGAAAATTCTGTACAAGAAAGCACAGATTGTTTTGATCTTACTTTAATTCACGATCTCAATCTCCCTCAATAATCCAAAAGTCTCTTACGGTGACAATATTATGAACCTAGCCTTAACTTTTTTCAAGTTCAAACATTAGTCCACTATGCTCTAAGTCTGGTGGTTTTCCTATCCTTAATACCCAATATGCACCTATAAACGGTAGCCAAGTCAACACCGCTATATCTCCGACAACGTTCCCCTCTCAACGTCAGTTAAACCTTTTAAGAACTAGATATTTTGTAGAATATGTTGGCAAAAGCCGCAATAACATATTCAGCACCAGAGAATCACGAGTTCTTTATTGACGCTATTAAAACGGCTTCAGGAGTATCTTGAGTGGCTATACCTCATAATATCCCACGCCTCAGTACTCTACTGAGCAGCTGCGTAGGTATAAAATGCTTTTCACCTATGATTCAATCTGTGGAGAAATGCTTACGACTGGTAATAACTTATTTATGGTCAGTGAATACTGAAGTTCCTAATATCAATATGATGCACTATACGCGAACTCACGAAAAAGACATATCGTTAGTTTGTCAGGCTTCTGGTATTGCTTCAATTTCGTGATGGTTAAAGCAAATTATAGCAAAATAACTTTTATAGATTTCTTGAAACAATGTGATTTAAAACTCAACGTTTTGTCCAAAGTTTTTCTAAGGTATGATTACAGGCAATGACCATTCTCGATGACTAGGTACCCAATTTCCATACTGTTCATGGTTTCCACTTTGGTGAGGCGATCTTTATGTTCACGATATGGTATTTTATCCAAATATTAACGGAAGCAACATCCGTTAATTTACCACTATACACGCATCATCTGTGTGCCAACTAGAGCAGCACTTTCCTTGTTTAAACCCAGCTTGTTCGAGTTTTGGGTCGATCGTAGCGATGGTAATTAAAAGAATTCATACTCTTGTAATTAATAAACATTAATAAATAAACATTAAACGAATTTAAGGAATATAAAAAGTTACTTAGTAGTAAAAAGCATTTTTTCTTAATGCAAAATATTTGCACAGCTTACTTCAAAATCGTTGTGAAAGGACTGTTATTTGCTTTAGTTACCATAACATGCATTCAAGTATGTTCATTATTATTCTGAAACCCTGAGTAAACCGGCCAGGGACCACTTAATCTAAATGCAGTAATATTTGCTTTTCAAATATTCCTTTGTTTCCAAATTCAAACTTTCATCCAGCACCAAATATTTCCTCTAGACTACTTTACTTTATTAGAAAAAAGTTCCTTCAAAGAAGTATATACCTTGCGTAAAAAAATAAACACTTTCCTTGGATTTTTACAGGCAAATAAAGGTGAGAAAGTGGTTTTTTCTGAAAAGATAAGAAACTGGGTTTTTAGAATACCCTTGGAGCAATAATAATAAGGAAGTTATTGGCTTGCGTCAGCAGCTGACTCGTAGTGCTTTTGCGAAAATGCTAAGAGTAACGTTATGAAAGCGGTTAAATATATATAATTATTATGTAACTAAAATAAAATATTTATAATAATAATAATAATAATGGTGGACATTTCACACAGCGCCATCTAGCCCCAAAGTAAGCTAAGCATAGCTTGTATCATGGGAAACAGACAACTGATATAATAATTATATACTTTTCTTTTGTAAATACATACATATAATAACATATTAACACCCAGACACAGAACAAACATCAATGTTACAAATGTCACATAAATGTTTGTCCTGAGTGGGGATCGAACCCACGACCTTACAGCTCAGAAGGTAGGGTTACTAACCAACTGAGCTATGAGGCCAGTCTTATTCGGAATAGGTTCCTTATATATAGAACAGTTTTATTGGGAATTAATTTGACATAACATTTTATTTTCACAGCAAACCAAAGTGCCACTGAAGTTATATTTCAAGAGGTTGCATTTTTTACTGAGTACGTTTTGGTGTGCGAGAGGCCTACTTTTTGGCAGCCTAGTGACAAGTGTTGATTCAATTCCCGCAATGTTTTCAAACTGATCACAGTTAATAATAATAAACATAAATAATTAATAAACAGTGATGAAGAATTGCAAAATATTTACTTGGGGTTTTTTATTATTAGACAATTAAAAATTATATATTAAGGTGATATAGTAGGTACAGAGGTAACATGCAAATAATTATACATGTTGTGTTCTGGGTATAGGTGGGTATTCTATGTAGTGTATTGACTTATTTGACTAAATCGCGAGACCAAAGTCGACTGTCAAATATAATGGAACTTTACATTGTAGGAATGAATAAGGTTAAAGTTTCATCGTCAAATTTCATGGTCTTTCTGCAGCTGTGCCCTATTGAACACATTGTAGCCCCAAGGGAATTGTAATTACAAAGTCATTGAAAATAGTTGTTTCTGAATTAACATAAACAGTTATGTTTCGTGACTTATTCAAATACGTCATGGAACAAATGAATGTGTCGAATGTGGATAATTCCAATGGAGTAAATATGTATAAACATTTTGAGTTAACTCGGTGTTTTTATATACTCTATTTAAGTAAGAGATTACTTGTATTTTAAGTCACGTTTAATAGGACAGCAATTTTATGACTATAAATATAAATATTAAATATATCTATAAATCTGCAATTGTGCATGCTCCATTTTGACTTGAATTGTGTAGAGTCCCGCCAGTCGTCACCACGCTAGAGGTATCTAGCTGAGGCAAGGCACGTACTAATTATAGCATCCAGATTTCATGAACATTATTTGTGTTGTGTAAGCATTGGTAAATGCAGCAACGGAAACAGACAACTTGCGAAATAGGTGAACAATTCAATTACTAAATGAGATTTGAACATTAATTTCATTTTTATTAATTGTTAAAATATATCTGTCATACCTTTAAGAATTCCATGTCTATATTATTTTTGTAAAAAAAAATGTCGGTAGCACTGTATAAGAAATCTGATATCACTACAACGCTGAATGTTTTAGACAAGCGTGAATGAACGAAAAATATAGGTACGAGGTGATCGAGGTACGGTAAACACAAATGGAGTCATTCGAGCATATAGTAGGTGGAGGTTTACGTGTTGTTTTTCCCTGAAAATATACTTCGACTAACGTTTATATACATATATTTAAACGACGCCATCCGGCTGACGCGCCAAAGTAAACTATTTGGGAATTTCGAAAACGGAGATGAAATTATCCAGTGCTGGGTTAAATTTGATGATTAGAAGATTTATGATCATGATCAGATCATGTCAAGATATGAAATTAAATAAAGCTAACGTTGCTAATACTACTACTATACCACTGCCATTATTGTTTGGCATCGCATCATTAATACCAAAGACTTTAATTAATTTGGGAGTTGAGAATGTAACTTTACTAAAGTTGTGTAATAGTGCTGAGATTAAATTTAAGTTACATTTTCTTTACACATCTGCGTCAGTCAGTTTAAAATATAATTTGAAAACGGATGAAACCTGACTCTGGCAGATGTTACAAAAAAGTAACATTTCAAGCCCTATCTATACAAATAAATAAAATTGGAGTGTGTGTTTGTAATATTAAAATAATCGCTGTTTACTAAGTTGCAAATACGGATGTATACACGGTACATATATCAAAACATTTTTTTTTTCAATTTTTGTCTTTCTGTCTGTTTGTTCTGGCTAATCTCTGAAATGGCTAAACCGATTTTGACGGGACTTTCATTGGCAGATAGCTGATGTAACAAGGAGTAACTTAGGGTACTTTTCCGAGGGGTAAAATAGGGGTGCGTGATAAAACCGAATTCCACGCGGATGAAGTCGCGGGCAACAGCTAGTATACATTATAATTTGTTACGTGTGATGTTGAGATAAAACAGACACAAAACGAACTGCTTTTTTGTGCGCTAATTACCGGGCATTCAGTTAAAAACCATTATTTTCCATTAAAACCGTTGTTGTCGACAAAGTTATTAATTTAAAGACCATCAAAGAACATCTAAGAATAAATATTTAAAAGGAATAAATAATATAACAGAAGCAACAGGTATCATGCTTCAAAACGTGATTGATATTTAGCTATTGAATTTGAATCTATTGAACAGCACAAGAAGTGTAGACTATTACGATGATAATTATGTAAGAACTTAAAGGAAACCCTTAATTAATAAACAAATAAATCTGAGCATAACAGTACTACTACTATTCGAGTCACTGGTTCTCTCGAACCGGTGTGGTGAAAGGATTTTAAGTACGCCTCAAAGAGGCTCCTTTCGTGCACTTGACTTCGAATTTTTAGTTCTAGGACATGTCGGTTTCCTCACGATGTTTGCCTTCACCGTTTTGAGAACGTGGTATTGCACATGTATCTTTCAATAGAAAAACTCATAGATGCACGTCGGGATTTGAACCAGCGACCTCTGGATTGAAACTCGGGGTCAGGACCACTAGACCACCACGCTCTCCAAATATTTCGGCATAACAGTGACTCCTCTGATTTTTTGCACCCAATATTAAATAATAATTGCTTTAATATACATATTTTGTGTAACTTAATAATAACTCTGTATTAAATTTGTCTGGATCTTGATTCATTCAATATTATTAACCACCAAATATCTTCAATAGACTTCATAAAAGATTAAATAATTCTATTATATCGATACAAAAACCAGTTATGTTTCAGTTACCTTATTCATGAGATGAAGACGTGCTTGTCTTTCTCTGGATTCAGCGTTAATTTAATATTGTATTGTGCTCTGCAAGATTTCATTGCCTTCAGAAATGAGAGTAATATAAACGAGATTAAGATTGGAAAAGTATGAACATAATAAAAAAATAATAATACATATATATGTACATAACTCTGAGACAAAATATCTCATAATATAAAAATATTACATGCTATAGTTGTTAAGTTGGGTATGTCAATACCAAGAACTAAAAAGAAAAAAATTATTAAATAAGTAATTAATAATAATATTAATTTATTTAACATAAATTACGTAAAATCTACTGACAAATGAATGAACATATAAATATGAACTAGATCTCTGCACTGATTACGATTGAAATGCCGATACAGTTCAATAGTTTGGCGCGTTTCTTCGTAGCTCGGTTAATTTCTGTATTTTCTTGCTGGGTCGATACCCAAAAAATTACCAACAAAATATTTTGAACGAGAGAATAAAAATGAGAAATAATAATTTTTCAATTACTTTAAAAATAATCATCTTTATTGGGTAATCATTATTGGGTACTGTTAGTATTTTTCTAAGCTAAGTGTCAACCTACAGGTTTTTTCTATAGTGTATCATGGTCCACTTCGGGCTTTTACTGTTACTCTAACATTTTCTATGATAAGAGCGTTGTCTTCACAATTTCAATCTTATAAGAGAGTTCAGTACTCTGTCGAACAAAGGTAGAAGAAAATTACCAATTAGATATTTGAGAATTATTTTAAAGTGAGAAGTTTATTTAAGCATAATCCAGGTGTATAGTAGTTTCACATTAGATTTTATTTAAGAAGTGTTTATTGAAGATAAAATCATCATCACTTTCTTCTCAAAAAAGTAATAAAATATTCATTTGCTTAATAATCTTAGTATTCATGAAACTTTCTAGAAAGTCTTTTTTTCGCATGGAACATCTAAATTAAACCAAATTCGTTCATAAATATTTATTTGTATGTATTTTTACTATGTTTTGTTTATGGAACAAATTCACGAAAAACTTTCGTTTGTACCTTACCGACCAAGCTGCTTCGTAGAACAATATGTTGTTAAGTAGCTGCCTATCATCCTCCTTCAAGCATCATCGTGTTTCATATTACTCTTACCTACATATTTATTGTTCCAAATAAAGTTTTATTTATACTTTACTATCTTACCTTTTATTCACCTCAATATTCTATGAGAGGCGTTAAAAACAAGACTAAAACCGAAACAACAGGAACACATGAAGATAAACCAGAAAGTTAAAACATCGTCTAGTTTAAATATCGTCCAATTCGATCATTGCGCACTTTTTTAATAGAAGTTTGTTTCTTGAATATCAGTAATCTCCCAGTGGAAATAAAGCCTGACATTGGACATGTCAAATTATTTGACATTCCTAATTTTGTCAGACAAAACAAGGTAAGTTATCTACCGACCAGACATCGACTGCCGGATCCCGTGGGAAATCTACCCCTCTGCCTCGAATAAAACTACGAATATAATTTTATTCCAGTAATTTATTGCGTAGACCGGTGACAGCCCAACTGGGTTTTACAAGGATATTACCGAATCTAGCGTTATTTGTACCTGTAACTGGACTGGTACTTTTTATGTGATACAGTAACGGAACGAGCCGACGGCCCACCTTGTGTTAAGTGGTAACCTATGCCCATAACAACCGGTGCCACTTGGGTCCTCCCCAACAAGGTACGCTAGTCGTACCTAGTTGCAAGTACCCAAGTCGCATACGTCCGTATGTGCCCGTAACTCTGAGACGTATAGGTGGAATATCTCATGTGCCTGTAATTTCACCGGCAACCACACTTTTAAAACCGGAACATAGTACCGGAGTACCGGAGTAACCGGAGTATAGTAACGCGAATGCGATACTGCTTGGCGGCAGAAATGGGTATTTTATACAGTTTTATTACTTGCTAAGACACCGAGCTGTTAATCAAATGGATTGGCTTCTTACTATGAGGGTTTGATTTTACAACTTCGCCGTACAACTGAGTCGGAGGGAAAGTTTTTACAAATGCGGCCAATATTTCAAGCCCCAATGTTTTATTCCTACCCAGATCCATTAGGTTATTTATTATTTAGATGCTCAATGTTGTATTTGTTCCAAGGTATGTCGGACTCGTTCGTTTTTATCAACCTGAAATATGAAGATGGATGTCTCATCTCGCTGTATTTTCACTGGCACCAGTATCTCCGCCAAATCTAAACACAATAGTGCGTGGCGGAAAAATCCATTTATAATAGGTCAAATTTCTTGACTTTTTGGTAAAAAAAAAATTGTACCTAAGTTTAAAAGTGAAAGTTTAATTTCAAGTGACATCAGCTTGCGAGCGTGGATTTCGTTATTTTAACTTGTGCAACGCGATTTTTTACTAAGTTAATCTTCGTAAGAATCTTCGAGCACTTCGAAATATTATTAATGTTAATTAGCAGTAAAACTTATGCCAAGTTCGTCCGAGGAAATACTGCCACCATACCCATTACTACCACCAAGTAGCCATAAACTCGCGTTACTGGTTTCGGGTTTGAAGAGTGTGATTGCCAGTGAAATTACACGCACATTGAGACATTCCAACTTCACGTCTCAGACGGGCGCATATGTGACTTGGGTCTTCTTGAATATTAGTAGGCGAGGACCCAATTGAGGCCTTATTACTTGTAATGGCCAAAGGTCAAAAGGTCACCTCGTTTCACCAGGGGGGCCATCAACTCGTTTTCGTTTTATAACATAAAAATGTATTTCTTTCAAAATATTTGAAACACAGCGTGTAGTAATATATGCTTTAGTAAATTGCATTGTGCATTCGTATACTATATTCAAATGGAAACTTCAATTACTTTTACCGAATTCCAAGTATTTACATAAAATCCAAGAAGCGATTTTTGCCATCTTGGTTTCAATTCGAGCTCGGATCGAACCTGGATTTATTCCCTTGAAAGCTATAAGCTGAATCGAGGATCATTATAAATCCTCGCATCCTTTCACTATTGCTTGACATACTATTAACATAACAGATAGTTATAAGATCTAGGTTTCAATTTTGAAAGTAAATATATATTTTCATTCCCCGATGGTAAGAATGTTTCTGCAGTAGAAATATAATGTTATATTTAGAGAATTCCCGTTATAACGAGTGGTTTTTCAATTTGAAACACAATTTCCATAATTTAATAAGTAGTACAATGCTAATATTTAAATAGGTTAATTTCAAGTCATGAGTAAGCAAATTAAGCACATTTCTATGAAATAAAACTGTAATCAGAAACTCTAATTTACCCATTTACTTTACTTACTTTACTTTATGAATCACTCACATTAACTGCAGTGTGGATGGCATAATGATTTTGAATTTTAAAACCCAACTTTTTTCAGCTGCATTTTCAGCAAAGTTACTGAAAATTCAGCTTATCAAATTTATAGAGACTTGAGAAAATATAGAAGCCAAAGATTAAAGCTTTAATTTCAATACAGAATGTGATAAATTTTCTTTGAACAAAGGCAACGTTTGTCTCTTTTGTTCCCGGAATGCGTACATTCTCGGAAATCTCTCTGTGATCTTTGATATTGGAATCCCGATGCAAACTGCTTTCCATATATGTGGGTTAAGGGGGAATCCCTGTCATCTTGTGATATTTTAAACTTCCCATCAACATAATGCGTTTTCTGACTCGCTATTTGTGTATGTATATTTAGTGGAAAGCGCTGTACATTTTGCGACTTCTACAGGCTAAATTAATACTTTATAGTAAATTGAATGTATTATACTCCCTGACTATTTAATTTTTATTTTTATACAAAGCCTAAGGCGCCCAATTTCAAAAAAAAAAATTTCAATCCAAGTCAGGAGCAAATCGTTAACAACTTATCAACCGATCTTATAAAAGTAGGATGAGCATCTTTATCTGTATTTTTTGTGGAGTTATCAAGTTTCATGAATTTTGGATAGATTGTTAATACTTTTTATACTATATAATATAATATAAACGGATTAATAAACGGTAATTATACTAACAATCTGCTTGCAAATTACAGTTTTTCAGTTCTAAATGGGAATTACAAAATGTGCAGTCAGGTTTTCAGATGCGCGTGAATTAATAAGAATTTAATCGATCTTTTACGACGAGTTTTCGTAGCTTAAATAAAAAAAAAACAAAAATAAAATATTTGAATTTAAAGCTGGTATCAAAATGCCTTCTATCTAATTTCTATATAATATATAAGAGTCTTCTATATAAATCATACAACATAAATCACAAAAGACTTACATATTAAGTGACAGATGTATGACGGTTCTTCACAAAAGGTAAACGGTCATTTTGCGAACAACCGCGGGCAATTTCAGACAATTACTATGGGTTAGTTAGCGGCCATAGTGCTACGGAGAAATGGGTCGTGTGCATTCGTTCTAGTTAGAAGTAGTGCACGAGTTTTTATATAACTGGGATATATGTTTTTTTATTTTTAGAGGACGTTGTCGATATAGTCTTGGAAGGTTTCTATTCTATACTATTCAAGTCACTGGCTCTCTAGAACCAATATTGTGATATTATTTTAAGTGCGCCTCAAAGAGGCTCCTTTCGTGCACTTGACACGTGTCTTGGAATTAATGTTTCTAGGACATGCTGGTTTCCTCAAGATGTTTTCCTTCACCGTTTTCAGAAGGTGGTATTACGCACAGAAATTTTTCAAGTGAAAAATTCATAAGTGCACGTCGGGATTTAAACCGGCAACCTCTGGACTGAAACTCTGAGTCAGTACCACTAGGCCACCACGCTCTCAATCTTGGAAGGTTTATGCGTGGAACTAGGTTAGTTTTTTATTCTACTTCTGAGGTTTTGACTTTTCCAGCTATTTCTTTATGAATCTATGGGTATAATGATAATTTTTGTATCTGTAAAACATTTTCGTCCTTTGCCATTTTTTTCTTGTACAATATTTAAAATAAAAACGTAGCGATCTTTAACGACAGAACAATAACAATTTTAATCACAAAATTTTGACTAGTGATATTTATACAGATATGTTTTGATAGAGATAGAATGAAACAAAAGATTACATTAAGTTTTTTCTTCGATTGAATGATTTCAAATCTATATTTTCCAACGCTAGACATAAAACGATGTGTCATATTCAAAAGCCCTCATTGATATGTGAAAGGAATAAAAAAATAAATGGCATCTCTGCTCTACCTTGTCATAAATCCAACGCCGCCTCAATGCGTGGCTTGGCGCCAAAACGTGCTTCAGCTACGAAATGGACATCACTCCGCCTCATACGGAAGAAAAGGCTTTGGCGGCTGTGTGCGCTGCCGAATAGCGATATAATTTTAGGGTTTTTTGTGGAAGTATCAAAACGAGGCGTACACTCAATGGATGCTAACCGGTATGCTCTGCCGGTGTCAACATCATTACGACTGCTGCCTGCCTTTTGCTGTACAAGAGCGGTGTTATTGCTAAGTATACTTGAATGCTTTATAGTTAATCTAGACTGAAAGTCATAATTTGAATTGTAAATGGAAGATTTCCCGCATGATGTTAAGACGTAATTTTTTTCCAGAAAAACCATATAGTTTGGGTCTTCCCTTAACCCGATTCGTATTGTATTGCAGCTATGACTCCGAAACGTGACAATTGTAACCGACCTCCCCTTTCCATCCGTAATAAGACACTCAGATCGAAAATTTTCCGAAAATATATTCTAAATCTTAATATTTATAATGGCCAATAGTGTGATCGAATTAGTGGTAGGACTGTACGTTGTGTTTCATAGTAACCCATTAAGTAGAAGGTTCTTTAAGAGGTATGCTGGTAGCAGACATAAGACATGGTATTGGGTAGCGTAGTGAAGAAAGTCCCTAATGATAAATATTAGATCTGGAGAATTATAAATGTACTATTACAAAAGTAGATTGTTATAATTAATCAAAAGTTTGAACTAAAGGAATAGTACATACTCTAATTTAATAATGAAAAGTGAATAACAAGAATTTATTTAATACTGCTGTAAAAATAGCAGTTAATTATTAATTTTATACCACGAACATAGTTTGTGGGCCAACGGCATCTTCACAAACTATGGCTCGACGCCCCTCCCCGCGCCATGCTATGAATTTCGACTCCTGACAACTCTAGGATTTGTCGTCTAGGAAATCCTCTATTCGTGGTATAATAAAGTATTATCCCACCGAACCTGCGGAACTTAACCCTCCTTAATCAAAAGAAGAGGAAAGGTCCTATTATTCTCCGAAGAGATTTAGTTAACTCGTATAGCATACGAGCAAGAGTTAATGATGAAAAGAGTATAAAACTCTCCTATATCCACAATGATTTACTGTACTGTAACAGTAATTTAAATTAAATTATAAATAAGAGCTTGGCTCACTTATGCTAATGAATGTATTTCACATTCAGTAAGTTCCTAAACTCGTACTGAGATTGTAACTGAGGTATAGTGCCATAATGCAGAACAAGCAGAGCAAATTATCAATATTTATAAGATTATAATAAATGACAGTACTTAGCAATGTGTCTCAACCCTAACAATAATTCAAAACTGATCAATTGAGGTGGTTACAGATCTCACAAACCAATACGCTGACCATTTAGGTATTACAGCTAGGTGGAGTCGTACCCCTTTTTGACCAGACCGCATAGCCTAACTAGCAATTCCGTGAGATATCTGGGTTTCTCAAACCAATATATCAGTACCGGTAAAATAAAGTAAGAGTAGGTGGTAGTTCGGCAACAGTGATAATAATGGATGATTACCAGTCTCACTTTGGAAAGCTATTACGAAAACTAGACACAGCTTAGTAATATCATAACATTGTTATTTGATAGCAATACTTATTCATAAACCTTTGTGCTCAACAAGCCGGCAAAAGGCAAATTAAAAATAAACAGCATAGTAAGTGTTAATGTATCAACATCTGTGAACCAATTTTCATCATTCAAATATAAATCAATTCATTAAATTAATACAAAGTGGATATTACATCTTCACTCTATCTTATACTAAAATATAAACTATGATAGGTTAAATGATCTGTTGTGCACATCAGATTGGTAACGTGGACCAAGTTGTTTCAATATAATAAATATAAAACATTTCCAACTAACATTTGTGAATGTATCGTCAGAAGGCATTAATCTATACAATGGAGCTCCTTTACAGATAATAGCGGATCTAGCCATTATTTGTATCGTCTATTAAATAAATACTTTATTTACGTCTAATCTTTGAGATACTCTAATGTATTAGATAAGTGTAAAATTATTTATAAAATATTTGTTTATAACTTAAAACATAAAACCAACACAACTATTCTTGGAATCATTGATTTAAGTCAGTAGAATCAACATCAATAAATAAAAGGAACACCTGTATACAACTCTGAAATTATCAGTTGTGTACCTAAATACCTAACTAGCTACAAATATGTGTGAGAGCAAAACAAGGAGTCGCGTCCTTACTCCATATTTAATTCTAATTGTGCATGAAGGTACAAACAGCACAAGAGATTGCAAATGTGTACCTTTCTAACTATTCTGACTAGTGTATGCGAGATTGGCTTTCTCGACTTTGTATTCCTAGTGCCAGCCCTAAGGTCTATCTCCTGCAGGCCGTAGCCAAAGACAGCAGAATTAAGACGTGTACCGCGAGATGTGTGAGGGACCACATCAAATGGATCCTGAAAATAGATTTAGTATGGGTGCTGAAGGCATGACCCACTTCGACAAGTCCCCATTATCCAAGTTCAGGAAACAACCAATGTGGGAGCTTTGCTGAGCCCAACAAAGGGAAAACTCAACACCCAGTTCGCTCAAATTGCCTGGGCCTAACTAACAAGGGAATCCCTGACTCCTGGCTTTCGTTGACACCGTGAGGATCAGGCCAGCAGACCATAAACCATGTTATGGGTTTTGGTATTCATCGAACAGATATTGATAATATTCACAACAAAATAATATAATGGTTAAGCCATAATAATTCTCTTTTATTTATTTTTTTAGGAAAGAGAACTTTCAACATTTTCATAAAATCCACACTAATTACGCACTTAACAAATTACGTTCTAAGACGTCATCACAGCAACTACGCATTACAAAATCCCGTATTCACGAAATATCACGGAAACTGGTTTATGGGTGGAAACAATTACACTATTAAATGTGTATCACAAAACTATGCACATTGATGCAAATTTCTATTATAATTACTTGCAAAATCAATAATATTTTAATAAAAATCTGTTCGATTCACACATCTAAGCTCGCTATTCCAATCCGAATCCCCTGTCAAAACCTTTTTCTTTTTCCTGTAGCCTTCTGTCATATTTCTATGTGGAGTAAAAAGTATTTAATGCAAAGTAATGAAAAAGGTTTTAATAAAATTACATTGATTCCAAATAAAATACTCGAATTGATTATTGATTAGAAATTTTGGTGGTACAACAGAGTTGGGATCGTTACAATCGCCCCCTGTATTATAATGTAACTTGTGAAGATATAATACACCATTAACAAAAGATCAAAACTCACCACCAAAATAAAATTAATAATAAATGATTATAAAACCCTTTGGAAAAAGAATGTACCTAACAATTAATTATCACCCCGTTGACCAACACAAATATTTTTCTTTAATAATTACTTGAGTAACTTGATATAAAAATTATAACAATAATTCTATTAAAATTATGATAACAAGTTCACCTAAAACTTTATCTTTCATCAAATAAACATTTGATATCTCTTAACTTGTTTAAGATGAACTCAATCAATGCAAACTATTGTAATTTTTAATTAATATATTATTTTCCAATCAATTACCAGATAAATTCAATTTGATAAAAGTATTGTAATTCAATCCTGAATATATTTGATAATCAATGCCAATTGATGAATTTACGACAAATTTGAGATTTATATGAATTAAGTATTTACTTTACTTTACTAAATTTATTGAATTTGTTATTGAAAATATTATATTTAAATAGAAATTTTAGAATAGTCATCAAAATTATACAGTACAGGTAAGATACAGGAAAAAGTAAAAAGTAACTATAATTAAAGCTATAATCCAACCAGTGACCAACATAAAAGAAAACTCCGTGCATTAGAACACAGAATCCCAGATTTTACTTAAACTTTCTTGATGATAAAATAAAAACATAGCAGTCCTTCTGCAAATTTAGTAAATTCCCATTCCACAATAAACCCTGAACCTGAATTCATACTCGTACCTAGTGAAATCAGACAAGGTATACTAATAAGATCATAAAAGAGTTCATGGAAAAAGTCCCTAGAAGTGGTGCTATACTAACATCTTCAACAACATTTTACTATCAAAATGTAAAACATATTATTGTAATATACAAGAGCCTAAAAGTAGACAGAAAATTACAAATCAATAAATTTCAGGCAAGTAAATTAATAAAAAAATTGAAAAATATGAACAGATGATATTAGAATAGCAAAGACAATCTAAACAAGAAAAGTTTACACAAGAAAGGAAAGAAAACAATTGTAAAAAGCCTATGTGTCACAGAACTCTCTGATTATTAAACCAAGACGCATTGTGCTAGTTTATAAATTTAAACAATTTTGTTGCTATTTAATGTATTATTTTGTAAGTTATGTCAATATTTTATTTTTATGTTTAGTTTCATCTATTAAATATACAATTAAAAAATAACATAAATCAAACATTCCAAGAATCCTTATAAATATTTTTTTTATAGAAAATAAACTTCCATGACTATGGCATAAACTCCAAAATTTTAATACTCAAATGATAAAACTAAGAATTCCATGAAAAATAAAAATTTGACTATGTTAAATATCAAATTTTCAGTAAGTTAGTATAATTAGCTGAATACTTTTTTTTTAAATAAGTGGAAAAAGCACGTAATGCATTTTAAAATATTAAACCTTTGAGTAAACACCTAAAATAATCATGTAAATTTTAACTGAAAATGGAAATGCCATTTCTTCAGATCTAATCAATTCAATTGAATGTAATTAATAGAACATTAAATTCCAAAATTATGTAAGTATTGATTACACTTGGTAGCTTATTCAATAATCAATTTGTTAAAACACTTGTTATTTACATTATTAACAACATTACGCAAAACTGATCGAAAATAATGTCTGAAATTGGTAACCTAACCAAATCTGAATAAAATCCATCAAGATATTTTCCTTTCTTCAATTCTTGATGTTTACATAAACCCCAATAATATTCACTTAATGCTTCTCAATTTAACTTGCCTCTACTATAGAAATTCATTAAAAGAACAAATCCTTTTTAATATAGTACTGATATTATTGTAACTTCGTGTTACTTTATTAAACTATATTGGCTGAATATATTTATTTTAAAATAATTATTAATATTATTACTATTATTATATCAATTCAAACAGCAAACAGGGCTTTATTTATTCATCAATAAATGGTTTCAAACAGTATTGAGTAAAATGTCTGTATGTATGTGTGTGCTGATGAACGTAAGTGTTTTTAAACCGAACCACAAAGAAACACAATCCAAGCCATCATCCAAGTTTATAAAGTGACAAGCATAACCAACGAAAACAACTCACCAGTTTCAGCATCGACAAAGTAAGGGAATCTGGTTGTGAGGCAGATTAGTCCTAGTGACATCCAGTAAGCTCATCCCGAGTGAACAAATTCCGTTTACTTGAGTCAAACATACAAGACCCTCCAGTGTCTATCCTCCCTATGAGTGAGTGCATCATTTGCCATACCCTATCACTTGCCACTCAAAATCAAAACTTGAACGGGGCCCCTCCATAATTCGGTGAATGTGCAGTGTGGGTACTATTCTTTCCTCATGGTAGAGTATGAATCTTCTATAGAATCAGACGGTACTGATGAATGTCTTTGGGTTGGCGCAAAATACAACCAGACCCATGCTGACTTATCCTAACACCAACTTCTCCACTATAAAAGACTCATTGAGTGTATTCTATAGTTTGTAACCAAATATTGACAAATCGCCAAACTATAGGTCTACTTAAATTTTATTTTTAATGTTTATAATGAATCACTTTCCTTTAAATCCACAAACCCAAATTATTTTCTTTTTTAATAATAACAACCAATAAATTTGCAAACCTAGAATATTGATATTCAATCAAACCTTTACATTAAACAATTATAAGTATTAGCAAACTATAAATACTCTTTAATTAGGTTAGGTTCCAACTTCTGAACTTGAACTAAAGTTATTATCGAATTACAAATAACATGAACAATACTACCACCGTAAACAATTTCAAGTCATTCTTCAATACGCCCCCATATAGTTCTTAAAATTGAAAACACAAGACAAATTGCCTTGAAAATAAATTAAATAGACAAACACGAATCAATTGCAAATAAACAGTAATACATGCTTGCCTTTTCTAATATGTAATTTTTATATTACACAAGAATTTAATTTGAATAACTTTCAATTTAGATTAACATTATCTTGAAACACAACCGATTTAAAACACTGAAACAAATCAATAAATGTATACAAAAGAAATAAAAGTCTAAATCAATAATTGTTTTCACGGCCCTTTTTGAGAGCGTGGTGGTCTAGCGGTAATGACCCCCGAGTTTCAATCCGGAGGTCGCCGGTTCAAATCCCGACGTGCACCTATGAGTTTTTCGATTGAAAGATTTATGTGCGCAATACCATGTTCTCAAAACGGTGAAGGAATACATCGTGAGGAAACCGACATGTCCCAGAACTAAAAAATTCAAAGACATGTGTCGATTGCACGAAAGAAGCCTCTTTGAGGCGCACTTACAATCCTTTCACCACACTTGTTCGACAGAACCGGTGACTCGAAGAAGAAAAAGACGGCCCCCAATATTCTTAAGCTTCTTTAACATTTTCTCATTAATTCTCAAGCTCATTTAACATTTGGATTCTCATCAATACAAACTTAAAATTATTATTAATATGATCATTAATTATATTTCTAAAAACATATTCACGCCCCCAAGGTTCTTAGCTACTTGCCAACATTTGAGACCCCTTTATCCTGGTCACGGCACCAATTGTAACGGACCTCCCCTTTCCATCCGTAATAAGACACTCAGATCGAAAATTTTCCGAAAATATATTCTAAATCTTAATATTTATAATGGCCAATAGTGTGATCGAATTAGTGGTAGGACTGTACGTTGTGTTTCATAGTAACCCATTAAGTAGAAGGTTCTTTAAGAGGTATGCTGGTAGCAGACATAAGACATGGTATTGGGTAGCGTAGTGAAGAAAGTCCCTAATGATAAATATTAGATCTGGAGAATTATAAATGTACTATTACAAAAGTAGATTGTTATAATTAATCAAAAGTTTGAACTAAAGGAATAGTACATACTCTAATTTAATAATGAAAAGTGAATAACAAGAATTTATTTAATACTGCTGTAAAAATAGCAGTTAATTATTAATTTTATACCACGAACATAGTTTGTGGGCCAACGGCATCTTCACAAACTATGGCTCGACGCCCCTCCCCGCGCCATGCTATGAATTTCGACTCCTGACAACTCTAGGATTTGTCGTCTAGGAAATCCTCTATTCGTGGTATAATAAAGTATTATCCCACCGAACCTGCGGAACTTAACCCTCCTTAATCAAAAGAAGAGGAAAGGTCCTATTATTCTCCGAAGAGATTTAGTTAACTCGTATAGCATACGAGCAAGAGTTAATGATGAAAAGAGTATAAAACTCTCCTATATCCACAATGATTTACTGTACTGTAACAGTAATTTAAATTAAATTATAAATAAGAGCTTGGCTCACTTATGCTAATGAATGTATTTCACATTCAGTAAGTTCCTAAACTCGTACTGAGATTGTAACTGAGGTATAGTGCCATAATGCAGAACAAGCAGAGCAAATTATCAATATTTATAAGATTATAATAAATGACAGTACTTAGCAATGTGTCTCAACCCTAACAATAATTCAAAACTGATCAATTGAGGTGGTTACAGATCTCACAAACCAATACGCTGACCATTTAGGTATTACAGCTAGGTGGAGTCGTACCCCTTTTTGACCAGACCGCATAGCCTAACTAGCAATTCCGTGAGATATCTGGGTTTCTCAAACCAATATATCAGTACCGGTAAAATAAAGTAAGAGTAGGTGGTAGTTCGGCAACAGTGATAATAATGGATGATTACCAGTCTCACTTTGGAAAGCTATTACGAAAACTAGACACAGCTTAGTAATATCATAACATTGTTATTTGATAGCAATACTTATTCATAAACCTTTGTGCTCAACAAGCCGGCAAAAGGCAAATTAAAAATAAACAGCATAGTAAGTGTTAATGTATCAACATCTGTGAACCAATTTTCATCATTCAAATATAAATCAATTCATTAAATTAATACAAAGTGGATATTACATCTTCACTCTATCTTATACTAAAATATAAACTATGATAGGTTAAATGATCTGTTGTGCACATCAGATTGGTAACGTGGACCAAGTTGTTTCAATATAATAAATATAAAACATTTCCAACTAACATTTGTGAATGTATCGTCAGAAGGCATTAATCTATACAATGGAGCTCCTTTACAGATAATAGCGGATCTAGCCATTATTTGTATCGTCTATTAAATAAATACTTTATTTACGTCTAATCTTTGAGATACTCTAATGTATTAGATAAGTGTAAAATTATTTATAAAATATTTGTTTATAACTTAAAACATAAAACCAACACAACTATTCTTGGAATCATTGATTTAAGTCAGTAGAATCAACATCAATAAATAAAAGGAACACCTGTATACAACTCTGAAATTATCAGTTGTGTACCTAAATACCTAACTAGCTACAAATATGTGTGAGAGCAAAACAAGGAGTCGCGTCCTTACTCCATATTTAATTCTAATTGTGCATGAAGGTACAAACAGCACAAGAGATTGCAAATGTGTACCTTTCTAACTATTCTGACTAGTGTATGCGAGATTGGCTTTCTCGACTTTGTATTCCTAGTGCCAGCCCTAAGGTCTATCTCCTGCAGGCCGTAGCCAAAGACAGCAGAATTAAGACGTGTACCGCGAGATGTGTGAGGGACCACATCAAATGGATCCTGAAAATAGATTTAGTATGGGTGCTGAAGGCATGACCCACTTCGACAAGTCCCCATTATCCAAGTTCAGGAAACAACCAATGTGGGAGCTTTGCTGAGCCCAACAAAGGGAAAACTCAACACCCAGTTCGCTCAAATTGCCTGGGCCTAACTAACAAGGGAATCCCTGACTCCTGGCTTTCGTTGACACCGTGAGGATCAGGCCAGCAGACCATAAACCATGTTATGGGTTTTGGTATTCATCGAACAGATATTGATAATATTCACAACAAAATAATATAATGGTTAAGCCATAATAATTCTCTTTTATTTATTTTTTTAGGAAAGAGAACTTTCAACATTTTCATAAAATCCACACTAATTACGCACTTAACAAATTACGTTCTAAGACGTCATCACAGCAACTACGCATTACAAAATCCCGTATTCACGAAATATCACGGAAACTGGTTTATGGGTGGAAACAATTACACTATTAAATGTGTATCACAAAACTATGCACATTGATGCAAATTTCTATTATAATTACTTGCAAAATCAATAATATTTTAATAAAAATCTGTTCGATTCACACATCTAAGCTCGCTATTCCAATCCGAATCCCCTGTCAAAACCTTTTTCTTTTTCCTGTAGCCTTCTGTCATATTTCTATGTGGAGTAAAAAGTATTTAATGCAAAGTAATGAAAAAGGTTTTAATAAAATTACATTGATTCCAAATAAAATACTCGAATTGATTATTGATTAGAAATTTTGGTGGTACAACAGAGTTGGGATCGTTACACAATGGAATATCACGCGTGCTTGTATTTCACCAGCAGCGTCCAACCCGGACACAGTATTGCGTGTGCATTACTGCCCGACGGCAGAAATATAAATAACTACCTAGGGAGAAGTTCTACTGCCAATTTGCAAAATCTCAATAGAGAGTCCAAAACAATTCTTATGTTCTGCCGGAGCGGTGTCGGTACCGAGTGTTGTGAGTGAGCTATGTTTCGAGAATGGATAAACTCTGCATCGCATTGTATCCATCATTCCGAGAGATGAAGACGGGTCGCTTCTCAGACTATAGTTTCACCAACTTCTTTATATACGCACAACTATTTTGACTGATTTAATTCTTATATGTGATAACAGAACAATAGCAGAGTATAATAATAATAAAAATTCTTTGAATTCCACATTGTACAGCCCTGATTTCCGAACTAGCGTTAGCTGTATGTCAGAAACCAGTTCCTTCCCATACACAAGTGCTAATTACTGAAGTTTTTCTAATAATATATAATTATAAATAATAACAATTTAAACTGATGAACTTAAACTAATAAGATTCTGTTAGTATGATAATATACATAAATAAAAATAATGATGTTAACTTTTCAGATACAAACATTCTCTCCACTTTTCTCGGAAGCAGGGATATTGGCTGAAATATATTAAGTTTACAAAATACCGCCTTGGAAAATAATATTGTTGGTACTTTTGCTTTATCATGATTAAACTCATTATTGAAATAAATTTCAAAGGAAGAAACGGCTGTTACAGCTCCTATTCTCCACATTTTTTTTCGCAATAGTTCGTTCTTTATACCTATTACTAGTTCAGGGAAAAATAATGACGATTTTTTTGTTCCATTGGTACGTGGGAGAAAAACAAACACATACTCATTTATAAATCTCACAATAGAGCTTTACAGCAAACTGACGTATTAAGTTATAAAATCTATTTAATAAAATTTTATTACCAGTTACGACTGGCAGATTATTTTATTAGAAAGTTTGATTTGACAAAGAGATGAACAGCGGGTTCAGTGGAGTTTCCTGGGACAGGCCTGTTAAAACGGTGGACTGATAATGACGGGCAAGTTTGAATAGAACTATTTGCTTGAATTGAAAGGTTTTAGAAATTGTTCCTGTATTTTGTAGACCTTTGCAAAATTTTAGAAGTAGTAGTTGTAAATGCAATTGTTTAGCCATCAATTTGCAGCCCACACCCCCCTTATTCTTCCCCGGACAAACTGAAGATAACTATCCGGCTTTTATCAAAGTACCCATTTTTAGATTGATTTCCTGACACCTGTTTTTATGTTTTCATTATAATCATACTGATGTTTATGATGAAAATGAATGCTAAACTAAAATAAGTGTTTGAAGTGGCGCTTAAATAAGCAATAAGTACCTACTCGAGACATAGTAAATTTGGATTGATTTTAGTTTCGAAGATATTTAATGAAGAATTCCATTAAAATATATTTTATGTATAATCATTGATACATTTTATGTATAGACTGGCCTCACAGTTCGGTTGGTAGTAACTCTGCCTTCTGCGCTGTAGGTCGAGGGTTCGATACCCACCCAGGACAAATATCTGCGTGACGAACATATATGTTTGTTCTGTGTGTGGGTCTTAATATGTATTATAGGTATATATTTTCAAAAAAGTATATAAGTATTATATCAGTTGTCTGGTTCCGATGATACAAGCTATGCTTAGCTTACTTCGGGTCTACATGGCGCTCAGTGAAATGTCTACAAAAAAATATTTATTATTATTTATTTATGTATAGTCTATTCATACCCTTACTTTTTCACGCTAAATCATTTAAACATTTTGATTGTTAAATCATCGATTTAAAGTGAGCTTTTTCACTTCATACAATTATGTACCTACACAATACCACAAATCCTAGAAGAAAAAAGAACGACAAATCCTAGATTCAAAATGCGGAAACATGTGTGTAAACGGAACCACTTTAAGGCGCTCTTTAAATCTTTTCACTAATTGTATCAAGATAGGCATATGATTCGCGTAAGTACTTGTAGTTTTGATAATGTTTTGCTAAATGTTAAATGCGAGTAGCATTACTTTGCAGCATAAAAACCAATTTTGTTATATATTTCATAATTTGCTTATCACCTTTCAGAAATCAGTATATATTCATACGAGTCTATTTAACACTTCATTACTGCCTGCTTTCTGCGTGAATATTTTTCTGTGCCCTCTTTCCTGTACTGTTAAATTGTGTCCGATATACGGGCTCTTTGAGCTCGCTCTTCCATGCAATGTCGGTGACCCATGAACCCTCACTTTCATGTAAACTGTCCTATACATTATATTTATAAAGCATAAATGAGAGCGTAGTAGCTCAGTCTAATCGGGAGGTCTCTGTTTCAAATACAGATGAGCACAGAGTTTGTATGTCCAAAACAATAAATATAAGCGCAATATCGCAAAACATATTTTTCGAAACTGGCATGTCGTTCAAAAATTATTCGAAGTTGATTCAAGTGTACGAAAGCAGAATATTTGAGCTTCACTTAAATGCTTTACCTCACTGGTTTAAGAGAGCTAGTGCCACTGGTGACTATCAGTGTACAAGTAGTATCCGAGTAGTATAATAACTACGTCCCCAAATAGGCAAGTAGCAGTAGAATTTTTATTTTTTATTTTCGCCCGGGGAAGTTCTTGCAGAATACCCATATATCCCGCCAAGCAGTAATGCATTCGCGTTACTGCTTGGCGGTGAAATTACAGACGCTTGAGACATTCCATCTTCACAAAGTTAATGGCGCAATACAATGCGATGCATGTATGCATCTTCCCCTACTTAGGTATAGGAAAAGTTTTGCTTCTGTTATGGGCAGAGGTTACCACTTAAATTTAGTTGCGGCTATATTGTTCATTGTTTGTGTATTCACATAAATAAGGCGAATAGAATCGAACGCTTTCTTAAGGAGTTTCTTGCTGTTCTTTCCCGCAGAGGTTCAGATAGGGTTTGTGAAGGAGCCATATTTATTGATAAACACAGGTGATTCTGTTATTTAAGTTTGCCTCATCGCGTTTTTAAGTAACTCCTTTAAGAATTCAACCGAAATAAGCTTTTGGCTATTGTCAATATATGCCGTGACTGGCAACTGAACCCTGGACCTGGAAAGGATGCCAACCGTTGTAATTTCTAGAAACGCTAGTGACAAAGTTACATGCCAATAGTATCGGATAATAACCACGCACATTGTGTTCGTAACTGACCCATGTCACCGCAAATCCGTTTCAGGCATGATCAATCGATCCAAATTAACGCTATTACGTTATTGAAATATTAATGAAACCGCCGATTGCGACCAAAATTTGGAAACTAATATCACGAAACTATTCATTAAAAGTAGTTTCATTAAAAGCGCTTTTCTTCACCGGCAACCACACCTTTCAAATCAGAACACAGTAACGCGGATCCATCACTCATCATCGTCATGCAGAACTGGTGGCAGCACTTCCCCGGATGAACTTGGCATAAGTTTTACTGCCACAAATGTCGATCTTGACCAGCAAAATTAAATAGGCTAAAATCTACCACCAGAGTAAGTAATTCTTGATAATACTATATACCACATGGTTTAGGATTTTTGGTTCCGGAACTGTTTCTTTATTAATGATATAAAATATATAAATATAATATAAAGATATTAATGTAATGGCATTGAAAACACATAAAATCCTTTTATGTGTACGTACGCGAGCAACGTGGACCCCCAAAATATCACCACATGAACTAAACGAAATTTCGCGTTTTTTTGTCATACAGTCTCTAATGAGAAATGTAATTCAAATACCCTAAATTTACTTCTACAAGTTGAATAGTCTTTTGTCAGCAATAAAACCATATTGTGTTGTGTTATAAATAAAATGACAATTCTATTCGTTAGAACAGAAAACGTCTTTTGTTGAGGATGATAGATCTGCAGCTCTCTTCATTCATTTTCACCTGATGATAAACATTACGTCATTATGTTGTTCAAATAAAAGTCCATCGTGTTTTGTCAAGTTATGCCATTTTGGCGTGTAAGTAGGCTGGCTGAGTGATCGTTTGTTGACTAAAAATGTATCTTCCTTAACGGCCTAAATATGTCATAAAAATAAGCGAGATGGAATATACTAATAATTGACGTGTACAGTGCAACAGCACTATGATCTTACTCCAGATGATAAAAAATAGGTAAAATAATCATTTTGGTCAATTATGTTCAGTAAACAATAAAATAATATAATTTGAAAGTAATCAAACAATTTTTTACGCGAAAGAAAATGAAAACATCCATAGTAGTTTTCGTTTTATTTTATGATAAAAAATATGAATTCGTTATTTTGTTACAAATATCATTCAAAACCATATCAATTTTAAACACATCTTTAACAGAATTAAGTTGTTTGAATTTACTCTCAAGTACTAACACCATGTTAGTCATGTCATTAGCTGTCTTAAACTAGTGTAAAAATACTCGATTTCTACACTCATCTTTAAAGTGATTCGTATTCTCTTAAAGATCCATTTTTTGCTTGATTTTGTTGTTACCTGATATTAAAAGACTTTGTCCTAATCGAGTCAGTGAACCAACATGCTTAGTTTTTAAGCCAATAGAATATATTATTTTATTTGTGTATACATTTATTGTTTTTTATAATCATTTGGTATACGGACCAAAGAATATGATAAGTTGAAATAAAAAACTCAACTTTTAATCGTGATGACTGAACATAATGTAAGTAGTGTGATATAAAACTAACAAAATAAAAAAAATGAATCAGAAATTAGAAAAAAAAAGCTAATGAGTTCAAACAGATTTTCCATTTTATCCATAAGAAATATGAAACCATTAGAAACTTACTGAAATTGTCTACAAAATCTTCAAATGTGTCCACAAAATTCAAAATCCATTCATAATATCCGTCACTTCGGGGCATATAGAAAAAACACGTACCAACACTCTAATCATTAAAACAGTCACATTTATCGTTACTGTTCTTCACACTTCCGTGTCGAGCTTTAGTTTGAGCGCGACTATACGTACGAGATTGCGTCCAGTCGTAGTGATATCCCGCGTAGCACTGACACGCGCAGGCTCCGAAACCGAATTCTACGTAGAACCGTAGCCCGAGTTACAGCGTAGTACCTCTACGAAATTATGGTAAAGGCGTTCATTTGTTACTTGCTGCGATGCTGTTTCTGACCCAATTTTTGAAATCTATTGATCATTCTGAGCCATAAAGCCTTAACTCACCTTCAGCGTTAACTTAAAAAAAATGTTTGGCGATTCATCAGTTTTTTTTTTATTCCCTTTGACAGGTATTTCTGAATTTAGTCTAAAATAAACTTTAATTTCAGACAATAATTAGATAATCAGTGGCTGAGTATTTTTCTGAATTAAGACCTAGGTAATCTTTATCTGTTAAAGGTTGCTTTAGTAGCAAGACAAAGCGGGGTTGTCTAACTCTATGAGGTTGAAATCGGATGTCATCCTATGTTTGGAACAATAAATATTAAATCCATGTGTTTGAATAAATACATTTAATAAAACAAAGTTAAATTGAACAAAACAAGACAATAGTTCGAACCAAATTCTTCCTAGTAATAATATACGTTTTAAGAAAAAACGCAACTATCACATAGATCGTGGCCAAACCAAAATTACCCCAGACAAAGGCTAGGCAGACTTTGAAACGGCCATTCTATGCACAAACTCTTTTGTACAGAACAAAGAGCTATGTTGCGATGGATGATGCTTGAACAAGTAGATCCAAATGTGTGCGCAGAGTTCATGTAGTGAAGTGGCAAGCATTGCCACTACACTACACGATGCTGCTGCCAAGCAGTATCAGCTCGCAAGTGTTTTAGTTAGAAGGGTGTGGCTGTGAAATTAAGTGCATGTAAGACGTTTCACGACAACGTTGTATGCAATTTGGAACGAAGGTCACTCAGTGGAAGCGTAAAACGAGAAAGTGAAGCGAAAAACCTACAGGGGTGCAAAAGTTGCAAGTTTGCCAGCATAACTTGTTTATGCATATGTTTTGCATATGTAAGAAAGTATATTGTGTACAAACAGATTCAACCTACCTGATATAAGTTGCTTATGTCTGCCTATCAACAACGGAAATTACTTGCAGTGAACAGTTTGATCATGGAAAATCACTTGGGCGAACACTAAGACCCTCATTTTATAAATGTCACCAAGGTCTTGATGCATCCTAGTATGTAGCATTTAAGTCAACATTACATTTTTCAAATGGTTTCATTTTTACCATATGATGACTGTAATCGATAACCAATATAGAAATACAATTAAGCGATTTGTTAATAAAATTACGGAAAACTGCACAATTCCTTAGCGTTGCAGCATATTATGATAGGCTAGTAATTGCATGCATCGCATGTACGAAAGTCCGCATCTATCACTTTTAGTTCAGTGGCCTCGGAAAGATTAGTATTCTTACTCAGTCCACGAGATTATCTGTGTTCTTACAATGGAAACAAAAGGGTGAAAAATAAATGAGGATTTTGGAGAAATGAATCCCAGTTTCAAGCTGCAGTGCTAGTTTCTTGTGAGCTTTTCCTTTTTCATTTTTCAATTGTGAATGCAACGTCGAAAGTCTATGGGGACAAAAATTACCTAGTTATCTATAAACATATATATATATATATATATATATATATATATATATATTATATATATATATATATATATATATATATATATATATATATATATATATATATATATATATATATATATATATATATATATATATATATATATATATATATATATATATATATATATATATATAGTATAAAATCTGTTCTTGGATGTCCGTTTAATGTCAAACATACTGCTGTAATAGCGAGAGCTATGGATTTTTGTAATAAATAAAGATTCAAATGCAATGCAAACTCCCGTTAAAGGGAGGGAGATGTGTGGAAAGAATTAAATCGCTTTCTCAAATATTTTCATCAAAGCTCGTTTCGTACACAATTAAAATGAATGTGCCAACTTTTAATTTTTATTCTAGGACAATAATAAACCGATTTGGTAGATCTTTATTTTAATTTAATTGATTTAAAATTCAGAGAGTCATCCATTTAGTTAGTACCTACTTAATGCAATTATAATTTAAAGCTATGTTAGTAATAACTTAATAAATAAGAATTCAAATTCCATAATCAATTCACATTACTTACAAAAGTACCAATACAAAAAAACTAGGCACATACATTTTACAAGGGATACAACATTTTGGTACACCTCTGGATCTAGCCAGCAAACCACCAGCCTACTGGATTGTGTACCAGTGCGCCACGGATCAGTTGTAATTAATATCATAAAACAAGCTTAGTTTAATTTCATATCTAAATTATTTTCATCCTTCATACCCTTGTTACATAGTAATTATTTACTTATTCAATATTTTTATATATCAAGCGCAATTTAATAACATTACTCCTACAAAAGACGGTCTTACATAAAATGAAATATTTCCCAGGAATATTTTTCCTTCTTATATCTTGGTTACGACGTCTTTACTTTCACAAATTATTAGTATTTCTATACTTCTGAAAGGGAATGATCCTATTCAATGATATTTTCAGGCAGAAGAACTAGTGGCACACCTTTTTGAGGTGTATATATAATATATCCTTTCGTGCACTTAGAATTCTTGTTTCTGGGATATGGCAGTTTCCTCACTATGATTTTATTCACCAGAAAGTGGTACCTAAATTTCAAAAAAATATCAAATTGGTGCATTTCTTCGTATGAACCCGTGAACTCCATACCGGAACTCGGGGTTTGTATCACTGGGCTACTACGCCTTTAAAGCAGCGTAAAATAGTATAATAATAATGATGATGATGATGATGATGCGATACACAAACAAATTAGGATTCCACTTAAAATTCTTATTGAATTCGAAATTTTCGTATTTGGTTGAATTTTTGGTCACGATGTAATTTATGTGCCAAGTATAAATTATGCGGTTTTGTTACCTCACCGAAGATAAAACTTTGCTTCCGAGGGATGTTGCGCTATTTGACTTCGGTTAGGATTTGGTTAAGAGAATAATAACAATGTCAATTAAGTCATTTTTGTACTATTTGCGTTACGTTTGCGTTAATCGCTGGTCCAGCCATCCAAGAGCTTTTTGCCAAGAACTTTGCTTTACCTAGTCGATCTGTCAACAACGATCACCTAATTTCAACTGCCAGCGCTTATGTAATATTAATGACCAAAAACTTTTTTGAACACTCAGAACTAAGATGGTGAAAGTAGCTATTTGAAAGATTAAGGAGGATTACCATTCAGATGTAGTAGAAGTTGTTGTACATCAATGACACATTTTGCAGTATAATCTTATATAACCCAAATCACATTCTTTGATTATTTACGTTAGTAATCATACTTGTATTAAAGTTTGTGTATGATTTGTCCAAGCTGTTATTAAGGAATTAACTGGAATTTTTATCATGGGAAAAAAGTCTACATATCCATGACATTGTAATCCACATAGGTGAATAGTGAAAGTGAAGATGAAGCTGAATTAAATTGTTTTTTTTGTCAAGTTTCAATGTACATTTATATTATAGTAGCGTAGAACTTCTGCAGTTTCGTCACAATACTGTAAATTTTCCTAAATCTGTTAATTCTTATGTAAACAAAAAACAAACTTTAAATTACCCTTTCCATAGTAGTCATATATGTAACATAGATCTAAGCACTCAATTGTTACAAGGATCGAGATCGCGAAAACAAAGGAATCCCTCCATTAGGGGGTTTCTAGTCTGGTCTTCCCCATGGATGGTCGGATATGGCCTGTTCAAACCCTATTACCCAATAAGTACGCGTGAGCTTATGTTTTGAATAATATTGACGTTTCCAAGCCATTTCTTTATGAATTCTATGGAAATAAAGTTTTTGACTTTGACTTTGACTTTGGCTTTTATTTTTCAAATAAGATTGAGTGGCATACGACAGGGTGATTTGTGTGCGTCATGAGCAAAATATTTTTTTCGCTTGGAAGTCTGTGTGGCCAAACCATATACGATGCAAAAAATCTAACAGTATGTTTATGTACTCGTACATAATTGTTATTTCTATTTTAAGTAATTTAGACATTCATATTATACCAACTTGATGAATATGAAAGTCATAGAAGATAATGAAACAGGAAATATTTTGACTTTTACGCAGCTGACCAGACCGTTGTTGTGATGGAAACACAAAGGTAGCGCCCGCTGGATCTAAAAATAATCCTATTTACACGAGTAAACTGTGCAAAGCGACAGTGTTCCCTTTTTTATTTTTACCTGAGTTTTGAATTTGAATGGGTCTTTGGTGATCCTCGGTTGGCATAAAGCGTGCCTGTGAAGCGTGCCCGACAACAAGCTTACATCTTCAATAATTGTGTAATGAGTATATTTGCCAATGCGAGTGTACTGCAGCTTTGCGACAGAAATGGTTATGGTAACAGTACCTTCTTCCTTTGAAGAACATTGTTAAACAGCGTATTATACTGATTCTAAAATTATATAAATGCTTTTTTTGGTAATTATTTTCAATTCTTAAATTAAATACACTGTACACGTACTCTGTACGCTGAAAATATCAATGACAGGTTATATATTTATTTCCGTAATGAGGTGTCTTGGTAAGTTGGTCGCATTTCGGTGCACATCTCAATTGCGGATGTATTTAACTACTCCTAGGTAGATGTTCCAAGTCACATAGAGTAAGCTTTCATTGTTTGTTTTGACGTCATATTGTTTCAGTCTGAATTCAAATACTTGTGAAGTTGTATGGGTAAGTCATCGATTTAATATTTACTTTGTACCAACTCCCTAGGGCTTGTAGTCATTGTTAAACAATTGAACATTATAACTGGTATTATATTAGGTTTATGTATTCACAAGCTTTTATTGATATATCGAATCAAAATTCGGCAAATGAGTTGGGGTTTCGTGACTATATACTTTTTTGTATATATAAATCCATAGCACTTTAGCCAAATGTTTTTTCACTTCATTGAGCTTTGTATTTGCATTCAGAAATGCGATGTGATTTTCTTCAGATTGAAAACAAAATACATAGATGGAAATACTATTAGCAAGTTTTAAAGCCTAAATCTACTGTATAACATTAATTGCATCCATATTTATCTAATTATTTCCACTCAATTGTCTTTCAAAGCTACAATTATTTACCATGTTAAAATAATTTTCAAACGATAAACACTTTTCAGCTACTAATTACTGCAAGAAACCCTCTAATCTAAACACTTGTCATTATAACGAAAATTGTATAATAGATATATTATTTCGATAACATATTGAGCCAATAAAAATGGCTTATTGTTAAGTTTGTTATGTATAATAAACAACTTCAAAGTAAACTTAATATATATTTGCATTTTCTATTCAACAAAATTAAATTGCAACGATAATTTATTTTTACTTTGAAGTGTGAAAATGATTGGATTGTCCGGTAAGAGGTAAATAGTGGTGTATTCTGATTAAGCTATTGAGATGCTATTTATTTTGCACTATATGTTATAACATTGCACTATTCAGTCACTTATCGATGTTAATATTATATATAGAAGATACAATGGCATGGTGAAATGACAACTGCAAATAAATACACTAAATACAAATTTGTTACAAACATTATTTGTTATAGACAGGCCTCAGAGCTCAGTTGGTAGTAACTGCCTTCTGCGCTATAGGTCATGGTTTTGATTCCCACTCAGGACAAACATTTATGTGACGAAGATTGATGTTTGTTCTGTGTCGGGGTGTTAATATGTATTAATTATATGTATCTATTTACAACAAAAAAAGTATTATATCAGATGTCTGTTTCCAACAAGCTATGGTAAGCTTACTTTGGGGCAAGATGGCGCTGTGTGTAATGAAATGAGAGTAACTCGTAAATGTTGGTGTTAGTTACAATATACTCTACTCTAAATCGTATTGTAACCAACGCCGTGTATCCGTGCACAGCATACGTATTAATAAAAACGGGAACATTATTTTAACTATGAATTTAAAATAGTGCACTACATCTCGTACTTTATATAACTTAGAATAACCCTGTTGAAAAAATATAAAAGCAAAGACAATTTGTATTTCATTCATTTCAAAGTTGGAAAGATGGCGGGCCTTGACAAGCTACCTGAGGAATATCTAAATATTGTATTGAAAAGTTTCAGTTTTCTGGACCACTGCAATATTTTTCTATTTGACGAAAACATGTCACGTTTCCGTAAAATATTTTCATATTTCTACAAAATACCTTGCGTGGTTTTATTTTATGTATCTCTAACATTTTTTCTGAGCAAAGTGTTCGATGGAAACATGGCATTTAACGAACTGGCCATATGGACTTCAGTATACGTGCTGAATATGCAAAGTAAGTGGTTTTATAATGAGAACACAACGCAGTGTACTGCAAACCAGGAGAACGGACAAGACACCTAATTTGTATAGAGCTCGAGTGTGGCCAGCTGAACAAACGCAGTCGAGTATTTCGAGTAAGAGCAGTAGAACTCATGCCAAGTTCGTCCGGGGAGGTACTGCCACAATGACCATTTCTGCCGCTAAGCAGTAACGCATTCACCTTACTGTGTTCCGGTTTAAAGGTGTGGTTCCCGGTGAAATTACAGGCACATGAGAATATCCATCTTCATGTCTCAGGGTGACAAGGGCAATGCAATGTGAACTTGGTCGTACCAAAAATTTATAAGAGTAAAACCTGGGTTAAGGTATATGTTTTAACATGAGGTTTAAATATTTGCCCATACTGTGATAGATTGTTTAAATAATCTACAAAATGTGGAAATTATTTTGGACAGCTTTAAACATTAGCGTTTTAATAACTAAACGCGAGTGTGATAACTTTATAATAAAACATTTCACAAAAGGTGCGTCCTAAACTTCTGACTACAGCTCTGTGCCGTGCCGCAATAATATTCTCTAAAAGGAAGGAGATAAGAGCCATTGTCCTCCGACTTGGGAGCATTTGGAGGAACACCAACCTCTCCGAAGAGCAGATTATGAAGAAGAACGCGCTACTCAAGTGTCTAAACTTTCGCTACACAGGTGAGAGTATCTTCAAATTTTATTGCGACTCTTGACTTGGTTTAAAATTATCGAATTGAAGGATCTGACAAGAATTCTTTTTGGGTAGTCTTCTTACATAACTCACCGTGTTTGGCAAACTTAATTGAAAGTGGCAACGAAAAAG
This sequence comes from Chesias legatella, assembly GCA_947359385.1. Lineage (NCBI taxonomy): Eukaryota > Metazoa > Arthropoda > Insecta > Lepidoptera > Geometridae > Chesias > Chesias legatella. Next base: position 9,945,576 of record OX375769.1, on the reverse strand, counting down.
TCTAAAGGAAATCTTGGAGGCACCTTCGGAGGGCGCCGATTTTCAAACTTATCTAATATGTCATTATTTCTGTTTTGAATGTGCTGTGTTTGTTCAATGTAATTCATATGATATCAAAATCTATATTTTTCTGAAATGAGCCTCTCAGTCACAAAAACGAGGTGAGTCACAATAATTTTAAATCAATAAATTATCGAATTGAAATAAATATAATGTCAATTTAACGATTATTAGTTCTATTCCCGTTAAGCTCTCTTTAGGCCATCTGTTGCTAATGTGCAATGTGGAAAATCAGACGCAGACTATGTGCACTGTAATAGCCCGTCCCACCGCGTCCGATCTGTTAGGCCCCGAATAATCATCTTTTTTTTTTCTTCAGTTTTCTACTGGTCAAGTTTCATTGGAGCTTGGGAATACATGATGGTGGGGTTATTAGAGACTGTGGTCCGCAGATACATTCTGCAGCAAGACAGCGAATTGATTCTGCCTTTCGATTGCGTTTTCCCTTTCGACCCGAAGAAAAATTGGTTCATATACATTGCTGTGTATGTTTTCGAGGTTTATTCCAGTGAGTTTCATTATTCGCACTTTTTGTACGATGCAATTATATATTTTTTTTACAATTTTTAATTCTTTACTCAAATTGATTTTAATGAAAACAAAACCTACCTTATACGGAAATAACGTAATGGTGTATAGCATTTCAATGAAATCCGAGTGTATGTGTATTCGGCTAAATACGCTTACAGACTCTTAATATTCTTGACTTAAGCCGACCTCCTCTTATTTTGTTATTTTTTTAGCATGTGACTTATTTAAATATTACAGTGTTTCACGTAGTCTATTGTTATGTTGGATCTGAAATGATTGTAATGGCGCTATCATCTCTCCTAAGTACTCAGTTCACTTTGCTGCAGTACGACTTTAGCAACATTGCGCCGGTAACTGATACTGCCGCGGAACAGAATGAAAATGACATTTACATTGATGGAAATAACGGTCAAATTTTAAGAGATCTAATTAGAAGACATCAGGAGTTGATAAGGTAGTGTACCACTCTAAATTCCCATGGCAGGTACACCGGCTTACTCTCTCAACTAGGGAGACAGAATGGGTTTTTAGCCTACCACAGGTGTCACATGTCGTGGAATTTGATGTTCTTAGACATGCCAGTGGTATTAGGATCACCCTAAATTTAAGTAAAAATTTTCAATGAATATATTTTATGTTATGTTTGAGAGGAACGAATATTCTAATGGAAATTTATATTATTAAGTACAGTATAGTATATTAGTATAATATATAATTTATCAAAATGTTGAGCTCTGTTTCGATGAATTTTGATTTGTGATATATTATTCCTGTGCTGATTTGGAACACAGAACAAACGAATGGTTCTATATTTATTGGGAAAAAATTCTTCCTATAGTTTAACTAAACTAGACTAACGTTTTGGCTACACTTTTAAAACATTAAATATAACGACTGTTTTAATACAGTAAACCACTTGTATTAGCTTAAAATGAAAATGTGTTTCAAGTAAAACAAGGTATCAGACTAACAATTTACTAAGGACCTTATTTAGAATGGGTAGATAAGTGATTGCTTACATTATTAAGAGCTTACATAAAAAATAATTAATTTGCTCAGTAGTTTTTTGTCTATTTCGATTGGATATCATCAACAGCGCTTCATACAAAACGACTAAACAAACATTTTACCATTGCTTATCAATATATCTAAATATAACTCTTAAATACATGGAGAGGGCAATATTTATAAACACAGAGTAGCTAATTTGTGTTCTCTTTTATTTAAATTATCAAAAAAATCTGTTGTGTAAAAAAAAAAAAACCATTTATGTCTTTTTGTTTGCTTAATAACCGTCTAACTTTATTTAATTAAGACCTCTAATCAGTCACTCAAGTCTAAACGTATCAAGTTAAAATAGACAATTTGTGCAAAGTATATCGATCAATCAGTTCTTGAGACAAAGGTTACCCTGCTTTTGGTGATAGATCACCCTCTTAGATTTATTCCGGGATTTTATCTGATACACAATTCAATTTATTTTATTTACCGTATTTCACTTATGCCTTAGGGCAATAAAATAGATTTCTTATCTAAAAATACAGGGAGCTTTCTGTTGATCTTTGTTAACGGATTTTACTAGCTCAAGTGGTTCTTTTGTTATCAATGTGAAAATAATAAGTGTTAAGATTCTTCATATGTTTTCTTTATATGGCAATTAGCAGTTGATACTAAAGTTATGAATATTATTAGTGACTTCCGTCTAAACATGCAAGTAAGGGTCCCATGTTCGATATCCGCTTTAAATTAGGTTTGCAAATTATGCAAATATAGGTTCGACAAACAAATTCCCAGACACTAGTGTGGGAACCAAAATTATGTAGGCGTCTCAAGTTTGTGATCTATTTATTATAAAACGTGCTCCTCTCACTACGATTATATCCATTTTTTCGGTATTCCTGGGTTAGGAAATATAATATTGAATAATTTAATTGCTCTAACATATAACAAAAAAAAAAAAAACCTTTTTCAAATTCGTATATGTTATCGTTTGTCGTAGGCTCCTATTTATTAGCTATTAGTTATTATATTGATAATATTTTATCTTTTTATAATAAATATGGTATTTAGTTCAATAACGGGCGGGGGGGGGGGGGGGGGCAAGTTGCTTTGAAGGGCAAAGTTGCTCGCGTCCGTAAGTGATTACCCTTGAATGCGTGGGGGACACGCGTCCCCCGGGTGGTGCGAAAGGAGCAACCAAAAGTAGCAGTTGAACTTGTGCGAAGTTCGCCCGGAGAAGTATTGCCACCACACCTGGTGATCCGCCGCCAAGCCAAGCGACTTAGGTCATCTCATACTTTAGTGGAGACGCCTTGAGTCGTATTGTTGTTGTCTATGGGCGGCGGTTACCACTTAACATAAGGTGGGCCGTCGTTCCACCACCAGAATCGCATAAAAAAGTTAACATAATCTTAAGCTATTTTACTATCTGTAAAATTAATTTATGTTGAGATTTAGAGGACGCATTGCAAGGGCACTGACAATTTTTTTATGGTTTTTTGTTTGGTTGAGAACTAAAATATGCCCTCGTGGAAAATGCAAATAATCAGTTTTTTAGCTACCGTCAATTATAATAGATGTGGAGTATCTTAAGGAAAATTTAATTTTCTTTTTTTTTATTCCAGACTCACAGAGGAGTTGGACAATGTATTCAACGTTATAATATTTCTTAATTTGTCAAGTTCCACAGTAATGATATGCTTCTTTGCTCTATCGGCAGTGGTGAGTGTTAGAACTAGATTTATTTTCATTAGCAAACGTCTGTAGAAATATTACCTATTCTCAATAATAAGTAAGATTTAGGATTTAATAACTTCTATACGCTTGCCACAAAATTACTTTTTTTTCTAATTATTCTTTCTTACGACATTTCTAAGAGAAAGAGAAAAATAACATTAATATATTCAAAAATCTGAGAGGTGGTCAGATCTGTTCCAACTCTTAATCTACAAAAAATACCTCATATATATTTGTTACATTTTCTCGGACGATCACGGAATATCGTTTAATTGAGGTTTATTTTTAGGTGGCCAAAGGTGCATTTGCTGTATTGCAGAACTTTATTGCGGTGTTATCGGGGACATATCCAGTATATAATATATGTTATCACGCTGATCTTATCAAAGAAGCGGTAACTGGTATTTCTATCATATAATTATAAACGACGTTAACTACTAATTCCTGCTAGTGTCACTGCCCGTCACAAGCCGGTTCCCTCACGATGTTTACTTCATCGAATTCGCAGAAAGGAGTTTTCAAATATGAATGTTTGCAAATAAATATAACGACTAGCTGACCAAAGTAGTTAACGATGACTATTTTATTTAAAATGTTTTAAAAGTCTGTAGTGATCTCTTAAATAAGCTGAAAATGAAAAAGCTAAAGATGTTGGAAGCTCATCACCAACCAGTCAAGGTCACTAACATAGAAAGAGCATAGACAGGTCAACAGGAGCTCATCGGAAGAGCCTATCCACCTACGACGCTACTGAGGCAACTAAGGCGTTGCTGGCTTTGGTAGCGTTGGCTACAACAATGTACAAAAGCTCTGTGCGAGACGTCATTTTGATCGTTTTCAAACCCAATACAGATTGATTGAGTTAAAAAGTCATCTACGCGCATAGAAATAATTCTGTCGTATCGGTCACAACCTCCTTTCACGCCAGAGAATATGACTGACTTGACCTGTTTCCAATACCTTTGAAACTCATCTTACACTACCTCCACCTCTGACCGTAGTATTTATATACCAAAGACATGCCACACTTTAGAAGATAGAATGTTTTTAATTTAAATTTTATCACATCTTATTTATTTTCAGAGTATGACCATTGCGGATGCGGCGTACCATAACTTATGGTATAAAAGTAACAGAAAACACCAAAAAGCAATATTATTCATAATCAAAAGGTATAAATAACCTATTATTTCAAAGCAAACGACTATATTAAAACATATATCGGATTTCTTCCACTTAAACAGTTGTCAGAGCCTCTACTGGCCACTTTTCGACGTGTTAGTAATGCTATCGTGGGTAGTTTCGCACGTGAGTAGATGACCTGTAAAACTACTTGCCTCGGTGCTAAGAGGCAAAGCTTCAGTCATTTAAGCTTTCAGTTTATTCAGTCCAACCAAGCTTTTTTAATCATAAGATTTTACAAAGTAAGTATTTTGAAATGTGATTGTAAAATTTCACTTTCAGGTCACAAAAACCATGCTGTCTGACTTCACTGAAATACAATAAAATATCGATTAGTACATTTGTGTCGGTAATTATAATTTTCATTATTATTAGAGTTAAATACATAAACAACCCACCCCAGTGTCGGTAGCAAATCTCTTATTATTTCATTTTATGTTTGCAGGTAATGAGTACCACGTGGTCCTACTTTTCATTGGCGTGTAGTCTATATGAAGATAAATAAATGCAATACTACTATGTGCTATACGCTATACACTATATATGCTACGCAAGTTCTGGTCGAAATATGAACATAGGCGACAAAAGTTTTCACACATGAAAAAAATCCAATGCTTTAATCTCGGTAACGTTTTTAATTGAAGCGCTTCAGTCTTCACAAGTACATGACTCAAACAAGAAAAGCTAAGAAATTCCTACATTCTTATAAATTAGATAGAAAGAAATGAAAAAGTTCAAATAGAATATCAACTTCATTAAACGAAATACGAAACCATTAAAAACTTACCGAAATCGTCTACAAAATCTTGAAATGTGTCCACAAAATTCAAAATCCATTCATAACATCGGTCACTTCGGTGCATATAGAAAAAACACGTACCAACACTCTAATCATGAACACAATCACTTTTATCGTAACTGTACTTCTGTGTCGCGCTTTAGTTTGTGTGCGACTATACATACGAGATTGCGTCCAGTCGAAGTGAAATCCCGCGTAGCACTGACACGCGCAGGCCCCGAAACCAAATAGCGTAGTACCTCTACGAAATTATGATAAACGCGTTCATCTGTTACTTGCTGCGATGCTGTTTCTGACCCAATTTTTGAAACCTATTCTGAGCCTTAAAATCCTAAAATAAAACTAAAGCGTTAACTTAAAAAAATATTTAGCCGTAATATTAGCTTATCTATTTTTTATTCTCTTTGACAGGTAGTTCTGAATTTAGTCAAAAATAAACTTTAGTCTCTAACACTAAGTAGATAATCTGAGTATTTTTCTGATTTAAAGCTAGGTAATCTTTATTTATTAAAAGAGCTTTAGTTACATGAAAGCGGGGTTGTCTAACTCTAAGAGGTTGAAATCGGGTATCATCCTATGTTTGGAATAATAAATATTCAATCCATGTGTTTGAAGTCGCGGGAATTTCATTTGTGTATTTTCATAGTCTAAAAACAAATTAAAATATACATAGTTAATTTGAGTTCACAAATCTATTCGTGCCCAGTTTTAGTTAGATTAGTTACACACGCGACCTTCAGATAAAATGTCCCTGGAAGTCACTTCCACACTCGACTGCCACGCTCTGAACTCAAGAAAATTAGGTACTACATTGCAATGGTAAGCCACAGCAAACCCTAGCATGTGACATCCAGTTATCCTTCCGCGACCCAGGGGGATTACGCTATTCTCTAACTATCCGGCCGAATTCAGCACAAAGCCTTACGGCAAAGATTTTCCCTGTGGATATATAAAGTTGTAGATAATTTTTTGAGTATTAGTGACCCTGATATTGACATAGCATTAAGTTTGCATGAAGCAACAAAATTATTTTTCACTAACAGTATTCACATTTTTACAGAATTCAAAGAAGACAAGAGAGATAAAGAGATATATATATATATCTCTCTAATAATAAGATAATAATAAAGTTAAATATAAAATATGTTACTGGATGTCCGTTTAACGTCAAAGATACTCCTGTAATAGCGAGAGCAATGGATTTTGTTAATAAATAAAGAAGCTAGCGGCAAATCCCCTTAAAGGGAGGGTGGTTACACCTCGTAATGCGCCCAGGGTAGTGAGATTATCTTGAAGCCCGAAGCCTACTTCTACTCTACTTACTGATGTAGGTGTGTGGAGAGAATTAAGTCGCACTCTCAAATCTCTTCAATAAATTCTCTTCATCAAAGCTTTCGTGCACAATTGAAAAGAATGTGTCAAATGTTTATTTTTGTTTCTAGGACAATATTACCTAATTTCTTAATAAATAAAAATAAAAATATATAAATATCTTAATCTTTTACTTAATTTAATTTATTTAAATTCAGATAGTCATCCATTTTGTTAGTTAACGCAATTATAATTGAAATCTATGTTAGTAATAATTTAATAAATAAGATTTCAAATTCAATAATCAATTCGCATGAATTAAAAACAAATAAAAAACGGTTAAACAGCGTATTACACCGATTCTAAAATTATATAAATGCGTTTATTTGGTAGTTCTTTTCAAATTTTGAATAAAATATAACGAAAAAAGTCCCGCTTCTTTGAAATTTTCAATTCCATCCAGTGGGCAAGCTAGAATGCATAATGAGAGTTGGGGAAAAATGGCTAATTTATTTGTTTTGCAACTCAGATTAGAAAGGAGCAAACTATAGAACAATTGATTTAATTCTGCACTGTTCATAGTGCAACGCAATTTGGCCATAACTATAATTTTATCTCAATATTTCCAGTACAACCTAATTAAATTACTATACGATTCAATAAATGAATCTTCTAACGATTCACTTATTTCTTCATCATTTATTCCTTATCATTATTTTGTTATGCACGTACATTATAGTGTTATACGTAAATGTCATTTATTTTTGTTCATTATATATGATTTTTTTTTTGTTTTTTTTGACCTCATTTACTACAAATAATATTATGATACTATGACCTGTTTATTGCTCTTAGTTCAAAACAGAAGCTGAATAATAAATAAATGATGACTTAAAAGACCTTTGCGTCAAATATTCAAAATATAAAATTATTATTTCTTATAAAAAGGGGAATCATTGAGAAATAAAAGGATAACTTCTGAAGGTTTTCAGCTAAAAAAGACTTGGCTCGCGTACCTGGGATTCCGATAGCGTTAACTCTAACAACATCATATTAAATTAACACTGATCTTGACAACTGTTAAATTAATGCTGTCTCTTTTACTTTACATAAAACAGAAAGAGATACAGGAGAAGCAGAGGAGTATGTCGTTCAGAAGCTTAGTCTATTTCCAACAGTATCACTTTATTATATATGAAGTTACTAAAAAATATATATGAGAAGTTAAAAAAACCTATTGCTTGTGAAAAAATGAAAATGTGTCTCAGTTGTGAAAACCAGATCGCTCATTCGTCAACAAGGAAAAAGGTGTTTACCGCTTTCCAAATTTGCTCTTTTTAATGAAAGCAGCCGATCTTTGTCAGTTACTTGTCACATGTAATGTACGTGACACTTTACTAAGGAAATAAAGATCAGTGAATTGCGATTTGAAATATTGTTTGTACATAAAGGGATCACTAAATGTATTGTCGATTTCGATTGAATTCGTTTCAACTGAGCCTGAGTCCTGAGCCTGGCTCTAATGTGTACAATGTTCCATTATTCAAGGACACAGGCTTACCTTTGACAAGTGAAAGTGAATGGTTTTTAACATGGACTTAAATTCCAATCTGGCTGGTTTTGGTCCTCCTATTTATAATGCTATGACATGCCAGTTCGTATACCAGAAGAATATAACTTCATTCGCCAATGTAACGTCCGATAGTTTGCTACTTAAGTAACAGCAAGTTACCGGCACAATAACAGTGTGAACAAAAAAATAGTTCCAAAGCTTACTTTTGTTTTTTTTTTGTTACGAATTAATTTCATTACATTCTTATTATACAATTTATAAAAAAATCTGAAGTTAAAAAAATCCTTCGTGTAAAACGGCCCTTATACATAAAGGTATATTTTTTTATGTGGACGTACATGCCTGCATATATGCAGAACTTCCTCGGATGAAACTGGCACAAGTACTGCTGCCTAAAGAACCTGACTTGATTTCTATAACCAGTGGCTATATAATAAATGGTGTCCTCGGGGTTTTTACAGACCCCACAATACCTAAACATTTCAATAAAAACTTGACAAAATTCCATTTGGAAGCATTTCAAAACACAATATTTACTCAAGTACAAAGACACTTCCAGCAAACTAAATAATCGTTAGCTGTGACAAAAATGACGTGGACTCGCAAAATATTCACGTATTATGCGAAAAGTTGCCGGTTGTATAACGCAACTAATGACAACTATTCTGAGGTCGCAATCCACGGATTTCATTTGAATACATCTCAACAATGGGTTTTGTTGCCTTCAATTTGTAAGCGGCGAGCGACTTGATTCCAATAGCGAATGCTAAGGGCATGTTTAGCTTATGATTCTTTATAAAAGAGTTACTAGACACATAACTTACTCAAGTCAAATTCATAAACTTTTTCCCATACAAACTTTTTTCTGACTGGGTGCCATTACTTTAAGCTTATAATATGACGTCGCTAAAATTTTGCGAAGCTACCTTGCTCAAGATAGGGTTTTGACAGCTTGTATGAACTTTACATTTATATTTTATTTTTGCAGAAATTCATTCATATTAGTATGAAAAATCACGACTTTTTGGGGATATAGAACCAAATTCTATGTAGAAATATATAATGTTTAAAGTGAAAGGTGATTATAAGTGTTGGAAACGAATACGATATTGATGAGTTGTATGCAATTTGTAAACTGCTTGCTATCAGGCATGATGGTAGTATTACTGCGTAATACTTACGAATAACTCTTCTACCTGCAAAATGATTAAGTATGTATCGTTCTTAATCATAACATGTTTTTCATTGAAAATATCTCCAGCAGCCCTTACTCAATAAATATGTCCCTACGCTCAACTAATGTTTGCTAAAATATGCAATCTTCTCATAATGTATTGGAAATACTGTTATTGTTTTCTATCTTATATCAGAATATAAATAAAAATCGATAAAACATTATAATCTTGGTCCAAACCACAGTTTCTTTTGTTTTTATATTCTTGCTGCAATATTGCCATGACATCCAGCTTAACTGAACCCCCCTGATTGCCACTGTACTCTGAAAATATCAATGACAGGTTATATATTTCTTTCCGTAATGAGGTGTCTTGGTAAGTTGGTCGCATTTTGGTGCACATCTCAATTGCGGATGTATTTAACTACTCCTAGGTAGATGTTCCAAGTCACATAGAGTAAGCTTTCATTGTTTGTTTTGACGTCATATTGTTTCAGTATGAATTCAAATACTTGTGAAGTTGTATGGGTTTGTCATTGATTTAATATTTACTTTGTACCAACTCCCTAGGGCTTGTAGTCATTGTTAAACAATTGAACATTATAACTGGTATTATATTAGGTTTATGTATTCACCGGCTTTAATTTATATATCAATTCAAAATTTGGCAAATGAGTTGGGTTTTCGTGACAATATACTTTTTGTATAGCAAAGCCTTAACACTTAAGCCAAATGTTGTTATTCATTTAATTCGGATTTGTATTTTCATTCAGTAATGCGGCGTGATTTAGTTCAGATTCAACACAAAATACAAAGATGAAATACCATTAGAAACTTTTAACGCTTAAATCTACTGCATAAAATTCATTGCATCCATACTTATCTAATTATTTCTACTCAATTTTTTTTGCTTAGCCTATTGCAATTAACAACATCATATTAAAATAATTATCAAACGAAAAACACTTTCCAGCTACTAATTATGGTAAGAAACCCTTTTATTTGAACACTTGTCATTATAACGAAAATTGTATAAAAGAGATATTATTTCGGTAAAATATTGAACCAATAAAAATGGCTTATTAATTACTTTGTTGGGTATAATACACAACTTCAAAGTAAACTTAATTTGCATTTTCTATTCAAAAGAATTAAAATGCAGCTTTAAATTATGTTTACTTTGAAGTGTGAAAATAATTGGATTGTTCAGTAAATTGGGGGTAAATAGGAGAGTATTCTCATTCTCTCATTTAGGTGTTTTTTTTTGCAGTTTAAGTTGTTATATGGCACTATTCAGTCACTTATCGGTGTTAATACAATATATAAAAGATACAATGGCATGGTGAAATGATAACTGCATAATACACTAAATACAAATTTGTTACAAACATTGTGTAACCAACGCCGTGTATCCGTGCACAGCATACGTATCAATAAAAACGGGAACATTATGTATTCAAAATAGTGCACTATATCTCGTACTATATGTAATTTAGAATAACCCCGTTTAAAAAATATAAAAGCAAAGACAATTTGTATTTCATTCATTTCAAAGTTGAAAAGATGGCGGGCCTTGACAAGCTACCTGAGGAATATCTAAATATTTTATTGAAAAGTTTCAGTTTTCTGGACCACTGCCATATTTTTATATTTGACAAAAACATGTCACGGTTCCGAAAAATGTTTCCATATATCTACAAAATACCTTGCGTGGTTTTATTTTATTTATCTTTAACATTGTTTTTGACCAAGTTGATCGATGGAAACATGACATTTAACGAAATGGTCATAAGGACTTCGATATACGTGGCAAATATGCAAAGTAAGTGGTTTTACGATGAGAATACAACACCGAACACTGCAAGCGAGGAGAACGGACAAAACACCTAATTTGTATGGAGCTCGAGTGTGGCCAGCTCAACAAAAGCAGTCGAGTGTAGCCAGCTCAACAAACGCAGTCGAGTGTGGTAAAGCTCAACAAACGCAGTCGAGTGTGGTAAAGCTCAACAAACGCAGTCGAGTGTGGCCAGCTCAACAAATGCAGTCGAGTGTGGTAAAGCTCAACAAACGCAGTCGAGTGTGGCCAGCTCAACAAACGCAGTCGAGTGTGGTAAAGCTCAACAAACGCAGTCGAGTGTGGCCAGCTCAACAAACGCAGTCGAGTGTGGTAAAGCTCAACAAACGCAGTCGAGTGTGGCCAGCTCAACAAACGCAGTCGAGTGTGGCCAGCTCAACAAATGCAGTCGAGTGTGGCCAGCTCAACAAATGCAGTCGAGTGTGGTAAAGCTCAACAAATGCAGTCGAGTGTGGTAAAGCTCAACAAATGCAGTCGAGTGTGGTAAAGCTCAACAAACGCAGTCGAGTGTGGCCAGCTCAACAAATGCAGTCGAGTGTGGCCAGCTCAACAAACGCAGACAACTTTGCAAAGAATTTTTAACACGAAGCACATACTAATCTAAATTACGCGTACTCCTAAAAACGCGCATACCGCATACAAGTGTGTGCGGCAGTTTAAGCTCATTGCGCATACAGCGTTCAGCCGTACGCGGTTTTTGCAATTCCTCTAGCACCTCTAATTTATGTGGGAAGGAAACATCATAAGGAAACAGGCATTGGTAATAAAAATTTCTAGAGTCCCGAACGTTACGTCTTTTTGAGAAAATCCATGTTGTCTCAGGGTGACAAGCGAAATGGGATGTGAACATGGTCTTACCAAAGTTAATTAGAGTAGAACCTGCATTCAAGTATACGTTTTAAAATCAGGTTAAAATATTTGCCTAAACTGTGATACATTGTTTAAATAATTTACAAAATGCGGAAATATTTCTTATTTTGGACAGCTTTGAACATTAACATTTTACTAACTAAACGCGAGTGTAATTAATTAATAAAAAATAAATAAAATAGTATAACATTTCATAGAAGGTCCTAAATATGTGGATTACAGCTCTTTGCCGCACCGCAATAATATTCTCTAAGAGGAAGGAGATAAGAGCCATTGTCCTCCGACTTGGGAGTATTTGGAGGAACACCGACCTCTCCGAAGAGCAGATTATAAAGAAGAATGCGCTACTCAAGCGTCTAAACTTTCGCTACACAGGTGAGGGTATCTTTCAATTTTATTGAGACTCTTGACTTGGTTTAAAATTATGAAATTGAAGGATCTGACTGCCTTTTTGAGTAATATTTTTATATAACTGACCGAGTTTGGCAAACCTTAATTGAAAGTGGCTCCGAAAAAGTCTAAAGGAAATCGTATAGTACGTATGGGGGTTTTATGTTACTTCGAGAGTGATGAAATTAAAATGTATTATAAATCGATAGGAAGAGAACGCCCAAACAAAGGGATCGATGGGCTTTGTGAGAGATTCGCAAACATCATTCTTCACAAATCAGCCATGAAGTCTATCTATTTTAAATATAAAATTTGTCAAATTTATCCTCTAACTATTTGTTTATTTTATTTTTCTATATATGTGTACCTAAACCTTGTTTGATTTTACTTCCGATTTATATTTATCTAATATGTCCTTTTTAATGTTCTCTGTTTGTTCAATGTAATTCAAATCATATCAAAACCCTTCCTTCTGAAATGAGTTCAGAAAAGTAGTGGAAGGATTTTGATATGATTATCAGTCTAAAGTCACAAAAACGTGTCGAGTCACATGAATTTTATCTCAATATAATAGTCAACTGAAATATTTATAAATAGATTGACAATGTCACGTTAACTTCTCTTCAGGCCGTTATGTTTACCTAAGTTGCAATGTGGACAACCAGACGCGGACTATGTGTACTGTATTAGCCCATCTCACCGCGTCCGATTTCTTAGGCTCCGAATAATCTTCACGATATTATCTTTCTTTTTCAGTTTTCTACTGGTCATGTTTCATTGGAGCTTGGGAATACACGATGGCGCCATTATTAGAGACTGTGATCCGCAGATACATTCTGCAGCAAGACAGCGAGTTGATTCTGCCTTTCGGTTGCGTTTTCCCTTTCGACCCGAAGAAAAATTGGTTCATATATATTGCTGTATATATTTACGAGCTTTATTCCAGTGAGTTTTATTACTTGTACTTATTTGTAAAATGCGACTTTTTAACAAATTTAAACCACACTTTAATTTTACCCTTCACCAATACACTTAGATTTTTAAGGAACACAGAACCTGCCTCGTACGTAAATAACCTATAAGTATTTCAATGAAATGCGAGTGTATGTGTATTCGGTTAAATACGCTTGCAGGCTCTTAATATTCTTGACTTAAGCCGACATCTTTTTTTAGTTTTTTAGCATCTGACTTATTTATATTACAGTGTTTCACGTAATCTATTGTTATATTGGATCTGATTTGATTCTAATGGCGCTATCATCTCTCCTAAGTACTCAGTTCACTTTGCTGCAGTACGACTTTAGCAACATTGCGCCGGTAACTGATACTGCCGCGGAACAGAATGAAAATGACATTTACATTGATGGAAATAACGGTCAAAATTTGAGAGATCTAATTAGAAGACATCAGGAGTTGATAAGGTAGTATACCACTCTAATATTCCTATGGCAGAGACAGGCTTACTCTCAACTAGGGAGACTGAATGTGCTTTTAGTCGACCACAGGTGTCAAATATCGTGGAATTTGTGGTTCTAAGACATGTCAGTGGCATTAGGACATGGCACTATTATGGTAGATACTAGTAGTTGCTGCAGTGATATCACTTTTATTTGTTAACACATATCCTTTTGGGTCATTAACTTTCAATTAATTGTTAATCATAAAATTTGTGATAGATTATTCCTGCGCTGATTGTGAATACAGAACAAACGAACGGTTCTATATTGATTAAGAACAAACCTCTTCCAAAAGTTTGTAATTTTTTGGCTACACTTTTAAGTATATATATATTTTTTTTTATTATTAGCCATAGGCAAGCATTTGACCACAATCTCACCTGATATTAAGTGACGATGTGGTCTACGACGTATATAATGACTGTTATATACAGTAAACCGCTTGTATTAGCTTAAAGTGAAAATGTTTTTCAAGTAAAATAAAATATCAGACTGACAATTATACTAAGGACCTTCTTTAGAATCGTAGATTGCTTACATTAAGAGCTTACATAAAAAATAATTAATTTGCTCAGTAGTGTTTTGTCTATTTTGATTGGATATCATCAACAGCGCTTCAGACAACATGACTAAACAATAATTTTACTGATCAATCGCTAATTAAGATATCTAAATATAACTCTTAAAGACGTGGAGAGGGCAATATTTATAAATACAGAGTAGCTACTTTGTGTTCTGTTTTGTTATCCTGGCGCCAGACAAAGCAACAACATTTGAACACTTATTTGAACACTTGTCTGGCACGGGTATTTGAGATTTGTTTCAAAATTTGATTAAATATTTGCACTTTGCCATTCGGTGTCGATTTTTCGAGCGCACATCAGAGAGTTCAAACTACACTTTGCGTGGCCTGCCACACTTGTGCAAAGTTCATTTGCTAGTGCATCACCGTGTGAGCGACATACCTACCTACCTTGTTCTATTACATTACATTAAACACATCAAAACACTGATAAAAAAACATATTTTTATGAGTTTTTTTTTATTGTGAACTAAAGTTCGCCCTCGTGGAAAATCCAAATAAATCTCAGATGTTTTAGCTACCGTGAACTAAAATTGATGTGAAGGAAAATTAAATTTTCATTTGTTGTGTTTCAGACTCACAGAGGAGTTGGACAATGTATTCAACGTTATAATATTTTGTAATTTGTCATGTTCTACAGTAGTTATATGCTTCTTTGCTATATCGGCAGTGGTAAGTGTTAGAACTAGATCTATTATCATTATCAAAAGGCTCTATTAGAAAGTGGCCTACTGTCAATAATGAGTAAACATTTGTATTGAATAACTTCTGTAAGCCCGCCTACAAATTTTATTTCGTTTTCTTATTATTTACTTACATTTCTTAGCAACAGAAAGAGAAAATTTGTATTTAGAAATCTCATGCCTAGCGCTGAGATCTATTCCAACCCTTAATCTACAAAAAATACCTCATATATGTGTTACATTTTCTCAGACGATCACGGAATATCGTTTAATTGAGGTTTATTTTTAGGTGGCCAAAGGAGCGTTCGCTGTATTGCAGAACTTTATTGCGGTGTTATCGGGGACGTATCCAGTATATAATATATGTTATCACGCTGATCTTATCAAAGAAGCGGTAACTGGTATTTCTATCATATATCATATTCTATCATATATCATATTCTATCATATATTATAATTGACGTTAACTACTAATTCCTGCTAGTGCCACTGCCCGTCACAAGCTGGTTCCCTCACGATGTTTACTTCATCGAATGCGCATAAAGGAGTGTTCAAACATAAATGTTTGCAAATAAATATAACGACTAGCTGACCATAGTAGTTAACGATGACAAGGTTATTTTATTATTTATTGTTTTATTTTATTTTATTTAAGACTTTTAGAGAAACTAACAGCTAGTAGGAAAAAATAACAAATATAAATACAGAGGGGCAATTAAAAGTTTCCACGAATAGATATAACACTGATTTTAAACAAAAAATAATGTAGACATACAAACACTAACACACAAAATTATTATATATAGATTATTAGCAATTATGTACTAAAGAATGATTTGCTTAATATACATTTTAGTCGCGTAGAGGAAGTATTGAAGATATTAATATCAACCTCACGCACGGTAGCATTAAAACATCTGCACGTTCTTATTAAAAATGAATTTTGTCTGTAATTGGTACTCGCTATTGGCACATCCGGTAAATTATGTTGGCTGAATGATGCGGCGGGAGTGCGAAGACCCAGCCGCGCTAGCAACTCTGGACAGTCGATCCTACCGCTAGCAACGTCCATGAGATACGAGAGATCAGCCATACGCTTTCTCTCCGATAACGGAAGAAGGTGGAATTGTTTGCAACGCTTAGAATAATCAGACATATATGTTTTAGTTCTGTACTGAACGTATTTCAAGAACCGTTTTTGTATTCGTTCTATGCGAGTAACATAAGTGTTGTAGACTGGGTTCCAAACCTGGCATGTATACTCGAGGTGACTCCTTACGTATAAACAGTAAAGAATCTTAAATATTTTAACCTGTTGAAACTCAGCCAACGTTCTTATAACAAAACCCAAAGACTTAGAGGCTTTATTGACCATATTATTAATATGTACATCAAATAATAACTTGGAGTCCAATGTGACACCTAAGTCTTTTATCGATGAAACCCTTGACACACTTGTATCTTTAAGCTTATAATTGAAAATTATAGGTTGAATTATGTTCAACAGTCTGTAGTGATGTTTTAAATAATGATGTTGATGAGATGTTGGAAGCTTGTCATCATCCACTCCACGTCACTAACAAAGGAAGTGCATAGACAGGTCAACGGGAGCTGATCGGAAGCGACTAGAATTTATAACCAAAAGCATTTATACTTTAGATGATAGAAAGATTTTAATTTATATTTTATATTTTTTTATTTCAGAGTATGGCCATAGGGGATGCTGCGTACCATAACTTATGGTATAAAAGTGACAAAAAACACCAAAAAGCAATATTGTTCATAATCAAAAGGTAATAACCTATAAAATTTCAAAGCAAACGCGTATATCAAAACATAATGCCTTCTACTTAAACGGTTGTCAGAGCCTCTACTGGCCACTTTTCAACGTGTTAGTTATAATGCTATCGTGGGAAAAATACGTAACAATTAGTTGAAATCGTTGCCACACTAGTATTCAGTAAATCATTTCTAAAGTCACTAATCACACATATTACAAATGCGAATGTATGTTTGGATGTTTGTTACTCCTTCACGCAAAAATTACCAAAACGATTCGGCAGATATTTCGAACGTATGACCTGTAAAAGTATTTGCCTCGTTGCTAAGGAGGCAAAGCTTCAGGCGGTAGCTAGTTATTTATTATATAATATATATAAGCTTCCAGTTTATTCAATCCAACCAAGCTTTTTTAATAATTAGATTTTACTAAATAAGTGTTTTAAAATGTGAAACAATGTAAAATTCCACTTTCAGGTCACAAAAACCATGCTGTCTGACTTCACTGAAATACAGTAATATAACGATTAGTACATTTGTGTCGGTAATTATAATTTTCATTATTATTAGAGTTTAATACTTAAGCAACCTACCCTCCTCTCAAGAGGCACGGTTTCCGACTCTATAGACAAGCATTTTCATAGTTAAGCAGTATTAAAGAAGGAACTGTAGGGTAATTATTTCATTTTATGTTTGCAGGTAATGAGTACCACGTGGTCCTACTTTTCAGTGGCATGTAGTGTATATAAAGATGAATAAACGCAATACTACTATGTGCTATACGCTATACACTATATATGCTTCGCTATTGCACGTTCCGGTCGAAATATGAACAAAGGCGACAACAGTTTTCACACATGAAAAAATTCCAATGCTTTAATCTCGATAACGTTTTTAATTGAAGCGCTTCAGTCTTCACAAGTACATGCGTCAAACACGAAAAGCTGGGAAATTTCTACATTCGTTTGAATTAATTAAGGATATTTTCCTGTCAAGATTCTTATGTTTGAAATGTATAGGTAATGACTTTATTAGTTTGCTTAGTAGAAAACAACGCCTGTCTATCTGAAGCATTATATAAGTACCATGATTTTTAGCTATTATTTCCATAAACATAATCTCGGAGATCATTATTTTTTCATTATATGAAATAATAATATACGAGTATATTATTATTTCATTTATGAATATACCAGTATATTCATCGCTTCACAATACCAATAATGGCTGCTCAATGCAATGACGATTACGTATCTAAATAACCCTTGATGTGCGTTTGTTTGAGTTCTATTCCCGGCCGGAGCAATCAAATTATGTGCAAAATACAGTTTCCTTGAATCTTGGCTATTTAGTATAGTAGTTGTATTTTAATAAAATACTCCGGCACTCTTTGATACTAATTTATTTTGACAACTTGAACAGCAAAATATTGCTAATATAATAAAAATAATATAAGAACTTTCAAGGTATAAAAACATTTATACTCTTGTCTCTATACTACGTTGGCCAATTCAGACTTCTGAGAAATTGACACCTACATTTCTCCGTCTAAAAGCGCGCTGTAAAAGGCGTCTTTTAGTAAAAACATGTGATTTACACAGAATCGATAAGCGACGTGACTTGGATGAGGTGAGATTCCTCGTGTGACTAGCTTAAAGACGAACAGCTGTACATCTTAAATTACGATATAACCAATATACTGCTTAAACCGGTTCTGAAAAGTACGCACTGCGACTAGTTTTTATTATAAGACGTTATTTTGTGGTACTAGATACTCTTATGCGCAACAAACAGAATAAAATAATATAAAATTACATTTTATTTGTATTGGAGACGGCGAATCTAAATTAATATTGCTTGTGATAGATGAAATAATAATAATTAATATATCATTGTTTTATGTCTTACTTGATTCATTTTAACTTTCTTAGTTTTAAGTACTTATTTCATTTTTAATTTTCTATGAGTGTTATGATAAACGTTATGTACACTTGTAATTGTCATATATCAGAACTGTCTTTTTGTTATTTTTTTTGTTTAATTGTTTAATATAACCGATGTTTGTGTACTTAATAAATAAATAAAAAGATGATGGAGAAATAAGAGCACTTCAAACAACAAAAGCAATTAAATTAATTTTCCCCTCGTTCTATTCTTTTTCTGAGCTTAATTTTAACCCGCATGTTTTTTTTTTGTATATTGTTGATAATAGCAGTGTTTTTTCAAGGTTTGGCCTACTTTCGATTCACCCCGTGGCCAAAAATGAAATACAAAAACAAAACGGGTCTGAGAAACGGTAAAGGTTAATTATGCGACAGAAATCCGAAAGAAATAAAATTACATACATTTACAAAAAATATGGTATTGAACAAGCTGTACCCATTTTCACCAGTGACTGAAATCCTCAAGCGAGGTGAATAAGCACCTGAGCTGAGAATTTGATTTCGCTCTTTGATGTGACGGGATAAGGCATTTAGTATTCCAGAATTGTTCTCGCAGTATCATAACTGAACTACCTTCAACCGTGTTACGAGTGAAAAATCACATACGAATATATGGGACTGTTCTGAAGCACAATACCTACTTCATGGTCTAGAAAACTGGATTTATGGGACAAGTTTAAAAAAAATTACTCTTTGGTGATGTACGATCAATAAATTGAGAAAGAGAAAGGGTGCAATTCTAAATACAGCTTGTCTACACAATAACTCTATAACAATTGTGGGTTAACATTCAACTCTGTGTTGTAAGAATCAATATCATAATACAATGTTCCAAGCTAGCTGGGCTATTCGATATAAAATCAGATCACGCGTTCACCGTTTCAAAGTGCCAAATATTGAACAGATTGTTCAATAAGTTGCGGACCCGAAGAGAAATAAAATAAGTTGTTTGGAGAAACTATTGGGTTTTGAATCTTTCACATATTTTTTTTTTACTTGTAATAAATATTTAACTCTAAAGTTTCGTTCTTTTATGTGGCTGCACATGACACTAAAAATAAAATAGAAAGGTCAGAAAAAATATCTTGACAGAGTGATTCTGGCTTTCACACATTTTTCTTCAGCAAAAGCTCAGGTTTAATAAAGGATTTGCATCTATGGACGTCTGGCAGCACACGTTGATATATCCTGATGCGCTTACTGAAGCATTTTTTCAGCAGTCATCAAATCATCAAATTTTTGAACATACCAAATATATTAAATATTGTAAAAAATTATTCAACTAATGTACATAAGTATATTATGTAGTTTAAGTTTAAAAATCTTGTGGTTTATATTTTCATGAGTATTAAAATTTTCAGTGTGAAGCAACTCTGATTTCATAAGTAAAGTAAGATGTAGTACATTTGAAGTGTTGTTTTACATTATTAGCATTACGCTGAGACTGGGACTTGTTTGCCTGCACGAGGTACGGAATTATTATTCGCCTTGTATTGTTACTTATTGTATTGTTTATATTCTATGCCGGTAGTAGACAAATAAATGTATTTTCTTTCTTTCTTTCTTTCTTTCTTTATATACAGTTATATTAATTTTGCCAGTTATGTGTTGGGTTCATCAAGAGCTAAACTTCATCTTTATTTTTCTAGTGTTTAATATATAAACTGCTACAGAATCCATCTATCTCTAAATTCACTATTTGAGGGCATTTCAAATCAAAATGATTACCAAAATTAAATATAGTAGGAAAAACTGTAATCGTGTAGTGTAGTAGTAGAAAGCAAGAAACAAAATAATTTTGATGAAGTTACCGTATTCTTCTTAAAAAAAATTACTAATATGAATATCATCTGGTATTATAAATTTTATGTGACAAAATGAGTCATAGTTTTCAGTATTTGAGCTTCTGCCAATGTACGCCAACAAACAAAAAACTGGCAATGTTTTGAATTTTTGAAGTTATATTTATCGGTGTTTACTAGCTGAACACTATTTTTATTCCATATTTTACGAATTTTGATCTATTGAATGATTATGTTCTGAAATTGCTTTTGATCGTTACAAGAGAGTCAGCCTATGTCATCCTTGGCAGTCCTTTTTACAAGTTACTAATATACATTGTAAGAACACGGCGTGGTGTTATTAAGTTTTTGTCGGATAAGCTAAGCATTTCTAGCATTTGCCGCGGCGTTCGCGCCGCTTGTATAATCTATAGACGTACTTAAACGTTTTCGAGATCCGCAAAAATAAATTCGGTTCACGTATTCAATTTATAATTTTAAATCTCTTATTTCACTAATTCAGTGAAAGAATGGGAGTTTAACTATTTTTCATACCTCTAAGTGATAAAGGATGTCCACCCCAAAATTTTTACATTGATTTTTTTGGCCAACATTTTTTTTTATGATTTAACATTAAAAATACTTATAATTCTAAATTTTCACCCTTCCACCACAAACCCCTATTTATTATTTGAAAGAAAGAAAGAAAGAAAGAAAAATATATTTATTTGTGACAGTACAGGCAAAGAGCACAAGACATTGAAAAATAAAAAGACAAAAAAAAAAAAAAAAGACATTGATAAATGATGAAAAGCTATAAATAAAACAAACATAAAAGTATAACAAATTATTAGTATGATTATCATTTTTTTATTTCTTTTTTTTCCTTTTCTATACCTATTGAGTGTCTCAGAGATTGCGGATAGCCACAAAATGGCACCCAACTCAGCATTTGCTAGGATACATAATGCACCCCAGCGCTGGTCTTCCGTTGGAGCCAGGAGTATGTGTGAAGCACGGATGTCTGCTTTACCATGAAATAAATTTAATAATAATAATATTTTTGTATACATATATACATATTAGGTCAAAAATGTGTTGAACTAAACTTAAATAGTGATTCTAATGTCGGATTTGATTGCAACCTTAAAACCATGAAAAAATTAACAAAAATAATTTAAGCTATTTTTCATTTAAAATATATTAAAATAAAAAGAAAATAAATTTGGTCCAGCAACAGAAAAGTTAAAAAGAAAAAACTAAAGAATTATCGCTGCCTATTATATAATAGAGACTTCGTGTTTCAATATTGCATTATCCTTTTGCTTGTCTCTTAGAAAAAATTTCAATTTACGCCTAAAACTATGAACACTTTGCAGTTCTCTAATCGGTGGAGGAATATTATTCCAGCACTTCGTAGCAGCGTACCTAAAACTGCCTCTAAAAGCCGCTGAGTGATGCCGCTGGAAAGATAGCTGCTTTGAACACCTGCGGCTTGAGCACGTTCTTGTATCAGCAAACCAAGTTAACTTATCGTATAAATAACGTGGAATTTTATTATTAATCACACCAAAAAGTAGGCATGCCAAATGTAACTTTTGCCTCGATTTCATTTTTAAAATAGAATGATTATTCAAATACGGTGTAACATGACTCCTAGGTGGTATATTAAAACAAAATCTTGCGCATGCGTTTTGTACTCTCTGCACTAAGCGTTGCGTCCGGCTAAGTAAGCGGGGCGCAATTACTGTGTCCAGGTAGTTTAACTTTGAGAGTACTAACGATTCCACTAGCTGTATACGTAGGTCCGTGCTAATATAAGGCCTGATATTATAAAGAACTCTCAACTTATAGAAGCATGATTTTACTGCTGTAGTAACATGTCGTTCAAACTTTAATTTGTCATCCATTACTAGACCCAGATTACGAGCCTCATACACACGCTCTAAAGGAGTAGCCTTTAGAGAGACTTTCGTTGTAAGTTGAAGTTTAGCAAGCTGATTAATTGACCCAAATACTATATACTTCGATTTATGGGGATTTAAAGCAAGGCTGTTGTCAGCTGACCAATGAGAAATCCTTGATAAATCATCATTTAACTGTTGTATTGCTGATTCAGTATCCTCTTTCCGGAACGATATATACACCTGAACATCGTCAGCGTAAATATGGAATTTACAATGACGAAAGCAGCGCACAATATCGGCAGAGTACAATATAAATAAAATAGGGCCAAGAATAGACCCTTGCGGCACGCCTCTGTGTATATTAGCTTTATCCGACACAACATGACTTCCGTCAACTTTATTCAACCTTACACGTTGACTCCTGTTACTTAAGTAGCTGTCAAACCACGTAATTGCTTTGGATTCAAACCCGTAGTATCTAAGTTTTGACAGCAGGAGAGTGGTGTCTAGAGCGTCAAATGCACGAGAAAAGTCCAACAGCACCAGTAGGGTGAGCATACCCTTGTCCTGTGCATTAAGAATATCATCCGTCACATCTAGCAGAGCAGTTGTGGTTCCCCGGCTCCTTCTAAAACCTGATTGTGCTTCAGGTAATATTAGGTTCTTTTCTAAATATTCCATTACTTGAGAACTAACTACTTTTTCAAGTATCTTAGAAATACATGGCAAAATACTAATAGGTCTTAGGTCTTGGGTTACAACTGGATTATTTATTTTTGGTAATGGCCGCACAATCGCTGACTTCCAGGCATCAGGAAAGGTCGATGTTGTTATCGATGTGTTTATAATTTTAGCTACGGTGTCAAGAGTTTGAGGTAAAGTCATAAGGAACATACTCAGACTCATTTGGTCAGCACCCTCCACGTTGGACTGAAGTGATGTAATAATCTTACTGATATGTTCGCTACTGACAGTTTTGATACTAAATACCGCTGTGCAATACCTGTGATGTTCATAATATGAAAGGTGTGATATGTTATTAAGAACCGTTCCAGGCATATTTAAAAAGCTCATGTTGATGGAGTTGGGTTCTGAAAATTGTAAAGGTAAAATACTATTTTTAGGTGGCAAAATAATTGTTTTTAAGTTTTTCCAAAGCACTTTTGGAGTTCGGATTTGACTGTTTATATTTTGACTAAAGAAGGCTACTTTTTCGCTTTGTAGTGCTTGGTTCACTATAGATTTTAAGCTCTTATAATATTCTTTTTTAGGCAGTGTTTTATGTTTATGATATGCTAGTAAAGCACCGTCTCGTAACTTCATCATTTCTTTTACTGTGTGAGTTATCCATGGGAGGGACCGATGTTTAATAGTGACTGTTTTCAGGGGAGCATGTAGGTCAAAAAGGGACTGCACACTACAAGTGAATAAATTAACCATTTGGTTAACATCACCGATTGATGCTATTAAATCCCATCGAATGGATTCCAAATCACGAATAAAAAATTCCATTAATATATCTTTAAGAGGCCTGTATGTTAAAATTGTCGGTGGAATAATTTCTCGTTTGAATTTAAATTCACTAACAACTAGATAGTGACCAAGCAGTGAACCCACTGGGTCAACAATAATATTTTTAGCCCTTAAATTAGTACAGATCACATCGATAAGCGTTTGTGATGTGTCTGTAAAATGAGTTGGCGTAGAAACACTTTGCGAGAGGCCAAGACAGCTTAGAAAAGTATTCAGTTTCTTTGTTTTCACGTCGTCTTCAATTAACACATTTATATTAAAATCTCCAAGTAGTATAACGCTATCGCATTTTGGAGATGCATTGACCGAGTCTGTCAAAGCATCAAAAAACAAATCGACATTCAGCCACGGCGGTCTATAGGCTGTCCCTATCAGAAGTTTTTTACCTTTCATAAACAGGATCAACCACATCTGCTCCACAGAAGTATGCAGAGGATCGACAGGGTGGGACCATATTCGCGCTCGTAATTCATTTCTAATGTAGAAACCAATCCCACCGCCTCGCGTTCTAACTGAGACCGGCCGCGGTATGTGTCGGAACCTATACCCATTTAAGTTAGGAACGCATTCCTCCTGACCAGCTTTAACCCAACTTTCATTAATAGCAATCAAATCCATGCAATGCCTGTCAAAAGATGAAATTATATTGTCATGATTTGTGTACAGCGAACCCGGATTGTACAAACCTATTTTCAGATGTTTACCAAAAATAAATGGCTAACATTTTACAGTGAGAACTACTCAAACTGGTATTAACTTTTATTTTAATTTGATATAGGGCATAATGTAGTACATCTGTAGTTCTTACTTCTAGTATGATACTAGGCGAACACAGGCGACCGTAATGAGAAAAATATAACATTAATAAAATAACATAAATATAGTTTGACATTGAAACACAAGTTCGCGTATATAAAATAACTGATATATAATAATATATATAACATTTATAGTAACTAGTATCAAATACATATAATATATATATAAACAGAACACAATATAGCAGGCACCGAGATATAATAAAAAGGTTAGATATCACAACTAGTACTCTGATGCACACAATTAATGAAAACTTATTATTTAAAACAACATACATAGTATACAAACAAGTAAGTATACCTTGCAGAGCCAATTTTCTTTTTACTTTTAAGGTACTATATCTAACAACCATATTGATTAGAACAAGAAAACACGAATTATTGCGGTCTGATTTCAACTGGCTACACAATAAAATGCATACAAATAATACATATAAAATAAATAACAGTGTACAAATAAAGTGACGAAATAAACGGCTTACATATGAAAAATTCTAACTAAATCTTTATCGGTGCGTATACGCTCCGCGGCCTTCCCTTCTTCTTTCCGCACAAATATGCGGCCGTCCCTCGTCCACACGTAGCGGTAGTGCGCCTTACGGGAGGCCTCGCGCGCGCGCCCGAACAGCGCTCGGTTGGTGCGCGACAGTCGCTCATTGAGGTAGATGCGCCCCGGCGCACCAGCACCAGCCACTTCTATATCCGTTGTTGTTATGACCCGTCGGACGCGTGCAGCTTTTAGTAACTCGTCCCGTGTACTTCGACGTGCGAAGCGCACCGCAATGTTGCGAGGGCGCACTGTTGGCGTGTTGTCGTTTATGGGTTGACTGTTGAACCTTCTGGGGCCCAGACGCTCGACGTGAACAATGTCCTTTTCATTAATTTCTACTCCAAGTTTTATTCCAATAACCTTAACTATATGTGTTGAAGTGTCATCAGCGCCTTCAGGCACGCCAGCAATATCGATATCATTTATGAGCAATTGCTGGTCCCGCTCATTTATTTGATTTTTAAGTTCATCAATAGTCTCACTTAGATATGTATCAGAAAGAGCTGGGGATGAAATCTTTTCTTCGATTCTCAGGATTCTGTCGTCAAAAAGATCTAGCCGTTCGTGGCAGGAATTCAAGGAAGTTTTGAAATCGATGATTTCTGCACGCATTTCCTTCAACTCCTCACGCAATTCCGTACGAAATTTTGTGATTTCCTCCTTGAAAGCCATTCGCATAGCCTGAAGCTCTTCCCGGAACGATCTAATCTCCAGCGCAATACCAACGTTCTCTTCCGACTGATCATCCTCGGTCGCTGAAAGTGATTTTACAGGAGTGGAGGAGTTATCACCTTTTGGTACTAGGCGCTTACATCCAGGGCAGGTCCAGGTTAAAGACACCTTAGCTGTGGGTGGTATCATCACACATGCACGATGGAACTGTAAACTACATTTAGTGCACTGTGCTACCTCTGACCTCGATGACGGCAGGAACTTCCCACATCCTCCACACTTGTTCATGATTAAAGTCGAAGACAAAAGTTCAAAATTCCACGCTGACAGCCTTGATTCAGTAAATCAGTATGAAATACCCACGTAAGAAACGCGGCGTAAGTGGAGGCTCGTTTTTACTAAAGTCCATTTATTCATAACAATGCAGTCAGTATTCACACAACTTTTGTATCGAAAAGTAGTTTATCCCTGGCGTAGCGTTATTTATACGTAATAGTTGCAATATAATATGATCAACAACCGTAATTAGCGTAATAACGAGTATCTTGAGGGTAGATCAGTTACACGTTTGATCAACACTTTTAAAAACACAAATTACTGTGGTTATTACGTAAAGTTCAATTCAACACATTATCACACTGTATATAATAATTACTGATCTATTAATAGAAGTAAACTTTTAACGAGATAGTTCTTTGTAAATATTATTATGACAATAACAACAACAACGCACTCCGTGTCAGCTGACATCCGTGCGTCCAATATAAGAATAATGAATTTGCGATATTAGTACTTTGATATTTTTTTACCCTTGGTGGTCGATTACTGAATTGTTATGGCAAAACAAAGTTTGCCGGGTCAGCTAGTTCTATTATAAGAATACGAAGCGATAAGAGATAAGACACAAAATATATCAATAATAAAACGTCTGCGTCCACTCTACAGCGCAACTAACTCACGTGTCGAATCAATGACAGGAAACCTCAACCTCTCAACAATGACGTATTGCCTCATTCGGCAGCTGCGAACTTGACAAAGCGGGTGAATGAGATATCGCAGATGGCAGACTTATACCATGTTTTTCTGACCTAAAACTCCTACTCCATAATATACCTTATTAAGATGTGATCGTGAAATATAAGGATTGATAAGTCAAATCACAAAATATCTAGATATTTTAATCTGCGGTTTTCACAATCTGGATTATGTATCAATCTTTACTGAACTGATTAATTCCAATTCAAAATTGAAATGTCTAATGAAAGTAAATAATAATCCGATTCATCCTTTGGTGCTGTTTTTCTCACGATGCTTTCCGTCACAATCATAAAATAAAACCTAGTATTATTTAATTTCATTTCTTGTATCCGAATAGTGGGCTGTGACGTCATTTTTAATTTTATACGAAATAGGATATAGGAAAAGTCATTCATAGAACAGTTGTGGCATAGGTAAAGGACAACATTTGACGCATTGGACAGCTGTGAATCAAACTGGTTGCGCCCCCATCCACACAAGATTATAG
This sequence comes from Chesias legatella, assembly GCA_947359385.1. Lineage (NCBI taxonomy): Eukaryota > Metazoa > Arthropoda > Insecta > Lepidoptera > Geometridae > Chesias > Chesias legatella. The sequence continues at coordinate 9,917,864 of OX375769.1, read as the reverse complement.
GTATTACATACGCAACCATGTCGTACCAAAACTTTAATTATATGTTTCAAAAGAAACGAAATAAGTTTCAGTCAAATCTGCCTTACAAGTTTATTACATTTATTATCATCAACGAGTATGTATAACAGAACACAGTCATCACATTGGTGATGTGGAAAAATTCAAAAATAAATATTGTGTTTAATTCAGGTATCAGGTATTCAGGTATGAGTTTTAAGAGCAGTAGAACTCTCGCCAGGTTCGCCCGGGGAAATACTGCCACCATGCCCATTTCTGCCGCCAAGCAGTAACACATTCGTGTTAATCCTAGATACCAGCTGTTGAATATTGATGAAGACGTTGTTCTGGAAATTAACTTTGGTTATTTTTCCAAGGAACGCTTAGAGTTTGACCCGTTAAGCAGCTGGACTACCTACTGCACACGCAATATATAACACCGATGTAACCTGCAAACTTAAAGGACAACCGTTTTCCACCTGTCTATGTACAGGTACTGGGGACTCATTTTAACCAAAATGTAAGAAATATCTTTTAAACCGAGCGTAAACTTTTACGAATCATGTTTTAAAAAAATGTTAAATGTTATTATTATCCAAAATATCAAATAATATCCAAAGTTTCCCATGGAGCTTCATAGACTTTTATTTCAATCAATATGCTTATGTACAGTGAAATTATTATTAAATCTGATGCGTATCATGGGATACGCATCAGATTTAATAATAATTTCAGCTTCAGATACTGAAATCAATATAAGAAAATTCTACCGTCCCATTATGAATTATAGGAGGATTAGCATGCGACTTAGGTCTTCCTACATATGCGGGGGAAGACCCAAGACTTATTGCTTTATTTATGGGAGAGGTTACCTTCAAACATCAGGTGGTAAATATGCTCGTACCGTAAATTATTTCCATAAAAATGAACGTTGCTGTATTGCGTGTAAAAATAAATTATGCATGTTGAAAATTAAATTTTATGTGTTTTAAAATAATGCTAAGCAGGTAAAATAACATTTACATTTGAGATTTAAAACTTTCAGTTTAAAGTTAAATCCTCACAGAACTTTACTTCTACATAGATTAAGAAGGCATTAAAGCTAGTTAACACTTATCACAGCTTGATCGGCCTAAATTAATTTTAAATTTAAAATACTTTTTTTGCATTATAATGCCTGTAAAGTATTTCTGTTACTAACTAGACGTTGGACCCTAGTCGTATTGATTTTGTTATGCTGGTTACCATTATTTTGATATCAGTCAGGCCATCGGCTATCAGTCACTCTATGTGCAAAATATAATTCATATTAATGAGTATTGCTCTCATTCACTTCCATTACTGAAATACAAACCCCCAAAATCAATGTTTTGGATATTTTTCTGTATGAAACATCTATTCTTATATCGTTTAAATAGAAGCCCGTGGCAGATAGACAGACAAAGAAATATTATATATCCCGGAATCGAGTCTAACTCTCCCGAGATTATTGCGAATAAAGGGAAATTCATATTTTATTATAACAAAACCTTAGCTGGAGATTTGATATTATATTGGCAAAATAACTTTTGAAGGGACTTAATACACGAAGAATCACATTGGTAGGTACATAATATGATTAGGAACTTTTATTGTAGTACCGACAAAGCCGGAACAAGTGACGCCATGTGATGCCTACATCTATAGCTTCAAGCGTTGATGAGACTGGATGTTATGATAATTGTATTATTGTAATATTTCTTAAATTCTTAAATTTGTGTATTATCTCATAATCGTGAGTGAAGTGAAGTGAGTGTAAGGAGGGACACATGAAATGAATTTAAACTGGCTTAATGGAAAAAAAGTGTTTAAACATACCCGCTATTTTTCCTCAAACTGAATGTGAGAACACTCCTATGTTTCGATGATTTCGATTCTATAGCATCAAATAGAGCCGTGAGTTTTCTGAGGTTTAAGTTTTGAACCGATGGTATAAGACAATTTATAATAAAATGAACCTTATTTTTACTTGGATATAAATAAAGCAAATAAAGCAGATCACGCTGAACGTCCACCAATATTCATTCAATTTATTTGATAATATCTTTGAAGTATAGATTAATTGCATACGTAACTAATGACCGTAATATATAACAAGATACCTCAACTAATGAGTCGCAGCGAACCACAAGGGTGGCGAGATCCATTTCATTTCTCGCGTCCGACACTCGCTCTATTAGGGAAAAGGTGTGCTCGTCGCCGGCGCTTTGTGTGAAGCGAGATAAAATTACGAAGTGCCTGGAATAAAAATAGAAGCAATTCGGGCAATGAAAATTTTATTTCTGAAATTACTTTTCACTTTCATTATAATTTGATATGGCGTTTCTATATTAAGTGGCATTTCTTTTATCTCTAACATTTCTTGTATTAATACGTTTGCTTAAAATGGAACTTATCTACTGGCAAGATTGTATAATAAATTTGGAGAGCAAGAAATTACTCTGTGTTGCTATTGTTGAAAAATATAATAGAGTACTCATATTAGGTGTTGCTAGTTTGTTCGTATGTTGCTTGGATGAATTAATTTTTTTTATATCTCCAATCTCAACTTTAACGATGTTTATTTTATTTTAGGCTTAATTTTATTTATCTGTTATTATAGTAAGGTATCGTTCGTGGCGTCATGCATAGATATAGGCTTCGACTGAAAACCATGCCGCTACAGGCATGATCGATTATCTATTTATCATATTTGGGAGCGGCATCTTGCTGAGACGGAGACCCATTTGTCCGATGATGTAGAAACACCAAATTTTAGATTATTTTATGTGTAATAAAATTAATCTATTATTTTGCGTTTTATTTACACATATGATACAAATCTCATTATTTCTTAAACTAAAGTGAAAAGCTAGTGGAAGCATTAAACGTCGTGCTGGAATATAACCAATAATCTGCTTATTTCTAATTCAATTACTAAGATTACGCGAAGTTGAACTATAAGTCAACTGGTCAATGATTTTTCCCACATTTCAATGGCAACCAAAAACTTATTCCCCGAAACCACAGACTTTACCTTAAGCCAGTTTTAAGAAGCAAATTCCAGATGCATAGCAGTCAGTGATATCTTGTAAGCGCTTATATAATCTTGTTTCGATCAATTATCAGTCTCTTTTAAATCAAACACGATGAACTCTCCTTTAACTTTGCCGAATTTCATCGCTGTTTTCATTAGCTCTAAGCTTCCTCTTTCCGTCCGAATGTTATCCGATGAAAGTTTAATTGAAACTTCTTGTTTGCTCCAGTTCCTGTGAAACCAATTTGTTTCTATTTTATTTATAAATAAATTGCTTTATATATTTGTAGTATCGAGGTAGGTATCGAGTATTCTCCGATTACGAAAGTGGTTGCCGACAGTATAATATTATGAAGTTAGAAGACCGACGTAGCTTATTACAATATGATGCTTTACAATATATTGAATAATAATTTAGAATCCCCCACTCTGCTAGCCACTATTAATTTGAATGTTCCAACAAAGCGAACGCGTCATACACATACAAAAGTGTTTTCTCTTCCCTTCCATACCACTAATTACGGTAAAAATGAATCGATCAGTCGTATTTGTTCGAATTATAATAAACGGTTTTCGGAAATAGATATTTTCAATAATAGTAAAAACTTTTCGAAAAAAAATACCGATACCTTAAAATCATCTTTAAACGCAAAAAACATTGTATAACAATATGTAAAACACACATACACACGCACTCACTCACTCACTCACTCACGCACGCACGCACGCACGCACGCACGCACGCTAAATAATTTGTTTGCATTTGATCTTTTCAAATAGAAGTATTCGATAGTTGCGAAAATGAATCAATCTGTACAGTGCTACGAATGGACGCAGAACTAATCACTATTTGTACTGAATAGTAATTAAATATTTTATCTACCTACTTCTGATCTTTAAGAAACACATAAGTATTAGATAAATTATTTATAAAATATTTGTTTATATTTTTTATCATAACAACTATTCTTGGAATCATTGATTAAATTAATTTTATAACTAATTAATTTAATTAAACCAGTAGAATCTGTATCAATAAATAAAAGGAACACAGTATATAACTCTGATTATCAATTGTGTACCAAATTTTATCTAAACTAGCTACAAATATGTGTGTGAGCAAAACAAGGAGTTGCGTCCTTGCTCCGTATTTAATTTTAATTGTGCATGAAGGTACAAACAACACAAGAGATTGTAAATGTGTACCCTTCTAACTATTCTGATTAGTGTATGCGAGATTGGCTTTCTCGACTTTGTATTCCTAGTGCCAGCCCTAAGGTCCATCTCCTGCAGGCCGTAGCCAAAGACAGCAGAATTAAGACGTGTACCGCGAGATGTGTGAGGGGCCACATCAAATGGATCCTGAAAATAGATTTAGTATGGGTGCTGAAGGCATGACCCACTTCGACAAGTCCCCATTATCCAAGTTCAGGAAACAACCAATGTGGGAGCTTTGCTGAGCCCAACAAAGGGAAAACTCAACACCCAGTTCGCTCAAATAACCTGGGCCTAACTAACAAGGGAATCCCTGACTCCTGGCTTTCGTTGACACCGTGAGGATCAGGCCAGCAGACCATAAACCATGTTATGGGTTTTGGTATTTATCGAACAGATATTGATAATATTTTATTAACAACAAAATAATATAATGGTTAAGCCATAATAATTCTCTTTTATTTCCTTTTTTAGGAAAGAGAATCTTCAACATTTTGATAAAATCCACACTAATTACGCACTTAACATAACACGTTCTAAGACGTCATCACCGCAACTACGCATTACGAAATCCCGTATTCACGTAATACCATGAAAACCGTTTTATGGGTGGAAACAATTACACTATTGAACGTGTATCACAAAACTGTGCACATTAATGCAAATTTTTATTATAATTACTTGCAAAATCAATAATATTTTATCAAAAATCTGTTCGATTCACACATCTAAGCGACCAATGAAATCCGAATGCCCCTGTCAAAACGCTTTTCTTTTTTCTGTGGCATCCTGTCATCTTTCTATGTGGAATAAAAAGTATTTAATGCAAATTAATGAAAAAGGTTTTAATAAAATTACATTGATTCCAAATAAAATACTCGAATTGATTATTGATTAGAAATTGTGGTGGTACAACAGAGTTGGGATAGTTACAATACAAATATTAATAAAATTACTGCCATATCGTTGTAAAGCATCGAGTTAGATGCGTATTTTTTACTGCATTGTAATCATACAGACCTTTATTTATGGTAGATACCTATATATTACAAGTTGATAATATCTTGAGCAGTTCTAAATAAGGGTTGACAGAGACAGGTCTTGACAGACAGACAGATTGACAACAAAGTGATCCTACAAGGGTTCCTTTAATTTGAGGTAAGGAATCCTAAAAATATAATATGCTATTTGACCTTTCACGGAAAAGAACAAAGAAAAAACCCCTTAGGGCATGTATAATATTAAATGATATATTAACCTTCTTATCTTTGACTGGCATCATAGCTGAGTGGTTAGTAACCCTACCTTCTGCGCTGTAGGTCGTGGGTTCGATCCCCACTCAGGACAAACATTTATGTGACATTTGTAACATTGATGTTTGTTCTGTGTCTGGGTGTTAATATGTATTATATGTATGTATTTACAAAAAAAAAGTATATAAGTATTATATCAGTTGTCTGGTTCCCATGATAAAAGCTATGCTTAGCTTACGTTGGGGCTAGATGACGCTGTGTGAAATGTCCACCTTTATTATTATTATTATTATTAGTCTCCACAAAAGTAAGTAGCAAGAGCTACAAGGCCGTATTGTTTTTTTGTTTTGTTAGGGATGTCACACTTAGCCGGTTTATTTATATTAATTATAAAAAAAAAGCCATAGCATTCCCCAACCTCCCCCCTTTTTTGACCCCTCCACTTATATCTCGGAAACGGTAAGAGATAGCGTCATACTTCCAAAACTAATATTGGTCAGGGACCCAATTTGAGTTAGAATAAAAGAAAAAAGAGATGGCTCCTAAACAAAAAAAAATACCGCTATACAAAATTGAAATGCCTATGTCTCGGAAACGATTGCAATTAGGTTGGGGGTGGTCCAACAATTGTTTTAGGAAATTGAGGGGGAAGTGCGATGATGGTATTGAAAATCCAAGATAGCGGATTCAAAATGGCAGCCGAAAAAAAGTTGCTTCGATTCGGTTCAAATTCATAATGTGGGGGTTTTTCGGGACGAATATCGCAATTGAAAAATAGGGGTTGGTGTTAGAACGGTGGAAATTTAGGGTTATATGTAATTTTTAATGCTGAATCATTATAAGAATAAAATAAAAACATAAGTCCAAAAAATAAAAATATCGATGTTTGGGGTGGACCATCCTTATCACTCAGGGGTATGAAAAATAGTTTACGTCCTATTCTACTTCTTACTATTCAGACCTACCAAATATATATAAAAAATTTCATAAAAATCGGTTAAGCCGTTTCGGAGGAGTTTGGTTACAAACACTGTGACACGAGATTTTTATATATTAGATTTAATAAAATTAAAGCGTTTTTCTTATTATTTATATATCTGGTCCTTTGCAGGGAAACCTAAAGAGAAAAAAATTCACAAATTTTGTGCATATAATAACTTATATTGTATATATTTTGTATACACGATACAGATTTGATCTTCATGAAGTATTATTATATTGCGTGTACCTTGTTTCACAAGACTGACTGCCAGTTCATTTCCAATTCCTTTCTCATCACACACTATTATCAGAACATCTTGGGGAGTGTATGCTAACCTAGAAACGTAATGGATTCTAGAAAACGTTTTATATTCATACGAGCACATTAAAAATACATTAAGGGATGATGTCTATTATTGATACGAGAGTAATTTTAGAAAGTTGAAAAGACTGTGATCGCAGACAGAATGATAATAACGATTATCAGTCAGGTTATTATACCATTCTTATCAGCGATACAGCACTTATTCTTTGGAGGGTTAATCCTCTTTGTAATATACTATATTGTTGGAATAAAGAAAAATCCATTAGCTCTTAAATTTAGAGAGAATTCTTATTTTGACATATAAATTCACATAACAATGATAACAACACATAAGCTACAGTAGGTACTTATTTTATTATACTACTAGCTGTTGCCCGCGACTTCTTCCGCGTGGAATTCGGTTTTATCACGCACCCGTATTTTACCCCTCGAAAAAGTAGCCTAAGTTACTCCTTGTTACATCAGCTATCTGCCAGTGAAAATCCCGTCAAAATCGGTCCAGCCGTTTCGGAGATTAGCCGGAACAAACAGACCGACAGACAAAAATAATAAAAAATGTTGTTTTGGTATATGTACCGTGTATAAATCCATATGGACTTAGTAAAAAGCGGTTATTTTAATATTACAAACAGACACACCAATTTTATTTATTTGTATAGATATGATCAGGTGTGACCCCCATTTTCTTCAGGATATCGGTCAATCCGATTTGCGCGGCCCCGATGCCGACGAAGGAGTAAAGAATATTTTCAAACCATTTATTATTTGGTTTTACGATGTCTATACTATTTGGAAAGGAATTTTGTGACATATGCATAGGACATTGAATGACCTCACAGCTGTTTTTTTTTTTTAATTACTATAGGCTCACATTTGACTGCAATCTCACCTGATATTAAGTGACGATGCGGTCTACGATGTAGCATGCTTGCCTAGAAAATACCTATTCACTCTCCTCTTGAAGACCTCTAGATTATAGTTCTCGGGAAATACAGACGCAGGCAAGGAGTTCCATTCTTGGGCTGTCTGCATTATGAAAGTGGAAGCAAAACGCTTCGTACGGATGTGAGGTAATTTGACCAAGAAAGGGTGACGCGATGCTGTAAGTCTGGATGTAAAGTGGTCAGTTGGTAGTAACCATTCTGCGGTCTATATTGTGGGTTTGTTTCCCATCCAGGACAAACATTTGTGTGACTAACGTAGATATTTGTTTTATGTCTGGCTTTAAAAATGTATGTATCCATTTGCAAAAAAGTATATAGGTATTCTATCAGTTGTCTGGTTCCCATGGTACAAAATATGCTTAGATTACTTTGGAGCTGTGCAAAATGTTTAAAAAAAACTGTAGGGAGCAAAATATGTTACAAAATGCCGAATGCATCAAAGTAATACTTAAAGAACCAAAAATTTTAAAACTTACGTTTCCATTCTCATAATCCTGCGAAGGATGCTCTAAGCCACAGGCGACACACACAATACATTCAAGACATCGATCCATTAGACCAAATTGAGCGCCGAAATAATACTCGTACCAGTTTCCAACTATTAACTTTCATTCGGTATAATATTTTAATATCCAATATACTCCGGTGGAAAATGCAGAAAGTACCATCGAACGATTCAATTACAAAATTGGTGATTCGAGCAACGTCTGATAATATTATTACTATATTTCCCAACAAACCAATTAATAAACGCACTATATTAATTTCACATTCACTGACCGTTTAGGGTTGCATCACACACGCCAAATTAAATATCAGAGATACTCTTTTTTACACTTGTGTGAAAGTATTTTCATCTATTAAGAATTATATTAGTCTTCAAATGCTGTTGGCAACAGATTTATATTTTCTCCTAATTGTATTTCTAGTAGTCTACAAGTCTAGAAAAGCTACGCCTCCATTGGTTTCACTTAATTTACGTCATTTATTACCACAATCACTTACTTTCATTTTTCTTTATGAAAACGTCAATAAAAATTTATAATAACTACAGAAAAACCTACTTACAATTAGATAAGCATACTGTGACTCTCAGCTCTCAGCACCACAGCTGGAAAAGGATTAAAGTGCGCATCACAAAGAGCCTCTTTTGTATTTCACATGTCTTCGAATATTTGGATCTAGGACATGTCACTTTCCTCACGATGTTTCTTTCATCGTTTTCAGAACTTTGTATACGTAAGTTTTTAAACTGGAAATCTCATTGGTGAGTGTCAGGATTTGAACCACTTGCTGGGCCGAATCGAAACTCGTGGTCTATACACTGCACCACCATGCTCTAAAAATGGTGCCTTTACAAAGCGTCTATGATAATAATAATATACAATAATAATAATAATAATAATAATAATAGTGGTGGAAAATTCACACAGCGCCATGTAGCCCCGAACTAAGTATAGCTTGTACTATGGGAACCAGACAACTGATAGAATACAAATGTATACTTTTTTGTAAATATATACATATAATACATATTAACACCCAGACACAGAACAAACTATACTAATATGTATATTCGTTACACAAATGTTTGTTCTTGGTGGGAATCAAACCCACGACCTACAGCGCAGAAGGCAGAGTTCTACCAATTGAGCTGTGAGGCCTGTCAATAATACACATAATTTTTGCTTATTCGTGCCGTGTTGCGAGTAAAGAAGCGTGTGTACATTGTCCCTTTATTACTGCGGTCGTCGAGGCGTTACCTGACATAATTACCTTTCAATGGCGGTTGCGGAGGTAGGTATATACATCAGATCAGCTCCCATACCGGTACATTGAGAACCCATACCGGTATATATACGAACCACAATGAGGGTTTCACTCCATGGTAGTAACTGTGTGACGCTGCTGTATTTTCTATCTCCTCATCTGAAACTACATTAATATACAGTTCAGAACAATTAATATGTCGCATATATCTCTTAAGTTTACTTCGTATCGTGTGTCTACTCTCTACATAAAACAAAATAATAACAACTTCAGTTGGTTTTTTTCTTTTTATATTCAATGCCAAAGTCATTTAAATTTTACAACGTTGCTTTAAATGACGCGATCCCCAAATTAACCTTTTATTTCACACACTGAATACTTCAATGTTATAATTGCATTGTTTATATGTAAATTTTATTATAATTTAAAGCTATGAAAGGTGTACTACTTCTGAAGCAATCGGTTATACAAAAAATGCTTCCTATTGTCTTAATAAAATTTGTTTCAGATTTTTGTGTTTGTAACGATACCACAATCATAAGGAATATAACAAATACTAAAATCACAAAAAATGGGTTGCCAGCAATCATTATATCTCATGTTTACTCATTGTCACGAGCCATTGGCGCTCAGTCCTCGGCAACTGAAAATTCCGGTAGGAAAGAACGGTTGTCCGGCTAATCATCTGCATAAAAAAATTGCATCGAAGTTCTTGAAGCAAATATTCATGTGGGATGAGCAAAAGTTTTATCTTGAATCTTGAAAGTACCTTAATAAACAGTTTGCTAATTCTTCTGGCAATACCACAAGCTTGCTCTAATTAGCCTCTCCTGGTCTTGGATTAAAGTTTCCATAAGTCTCGTTAGTAGGCAGCTAAAACAAATTTTTCTTAATAATCATTCTTCTTACGCTTACTGAAAAATTCCACTAATACTTGATGAAAACTTTACACCCAAAATATCAGGTTTCGCTAGATTCGCTACAACTTCTGCTGCGTGACCGATGACGTTAGAAGTATAATGAGACGTTCCATCTTCATGTTTCAAGGTGCCGGGCGCAATACGACGCAAATTGTGTCATTTGTGTTGTGTGTCAAAGTCAAAGTAGAAGTTCCGTGTACCGTATTGTAACACCTATAACATCAAATGGACCATCTGCTTGTATAGTGATTTCAGTCACAAAACATTAATTGAAAGAGATCGGCTTAACGTAATCGTAAAATGTAATGTATGTTTATGAGTATGTATACTGCAAATTTTTGTCCTTCTCGATACCCAAACTGTATCCAAAGAATATTTTTTCAAATTTAAATTCATCTAGCGCCGAACTCATTCATTCTCTTAAACCAATCTAGTCAGGATAACTTGTGTTAAGTCCGGCCAGGTAAGCATTGCCACAATATTATTTACAACCGCCATACAGTAACGTATATGCATTACTGAGTTCCCGTTTGTTGCCGGTGAAGTCACAAGCACATGGGGTATTCCACCCTCACATCTTGGACCTCACATCGTGGTTGCAATTCTTCATGATTTGGGTCTTCCCACACTTAAGTAAAGGGAGACCCAAGTCGGTTGCTTTTTGGACAGTGCTTAACGCTTAGCATCAGGTGGGTAATCTGCTCGTTCCGTTACTTATTTAAATAAAATGTTTGCTACTTACAAAGGAAAAACCTCGACTTAAATCCCTTTTTATTCACAGTACAGTGCGATTGTGTAAGAAACAGTGAAGTGGATCTGAATGGAGACAATCGTATACGGGTTGTAGGACTCGCTGTGATATGCACGTACTCGCACGATTCAACAAGCCGTGGATACGGTTTTATTATTTATTTAGTATAACCCATTATTTTGGCCGCGATGTCACCTGAAGTTTAGTGACGATGCGGTCCACAATATGAGAATAAGAATATTTATTCTTTAACTTACTATACCTAAAATATATATATAAATAAATATATATTCATATGTCACAATAATATTAACATATAACATGCTTACCCATGAGTAACTTATTCACTTGCCTCTTAGAGACTCCCAGATAACGTTTACCTACCTATATAATATATTTATTCTAATGATAAAATAAAATAATAACTAAATAAATATACCTATTTTTATACTAAGGTAAAGAATTAAATTATATACAGAGGTCTTCAAAAAACTATTAATATTGGTATTCCCCTATTTTAATGAAATCAATACAACTTTTTTACTTCTTTACTTCTTTCATTATTATTAGTTGTTATAAAGAAAGTATTTATGTGTACATTAAACATTTTTGCAAATAATAAACTGGGATACGTTAGGAATAAGTAAAAGAATGCGAAAAACAATGAAATTGATTAAATTTCCTATCTGGGTAATCTTAAATCTGGAATACATAGGCTTCTTTGATCCCTGAAATCCACGGCGGGGAACAGCTAGTCACAAAATAATTTGCTTTAATCTAATAGTCACAGGAATCGAAATAAAACTTATAAAATTTGTATAAAGAGTCATGTAATGTATAAAAAAATAAAGAACTACTTGGCAAAAAATATCTAATCCATATATTTTTTTATATAGGTACAATAATAAAATTATTTTATCGAAAGACTTAAGAATTTGGTGCTTGTCACTTTTATCCTAAAACGAATTACATAGCTTCCAAAGTAATATAATTCCATCCAGTTATAGTTAATCCAAGTGATTGTTATGTAATACTCAAGTAACAGACGTTTAAATTGTTCGAAAACGTCACTTATTCGCTGCATTTTTAAAAGTCACATCCAAAATAATACTGTTATTCGTACACCACTGTATAAAACATTTGCTTGCAGGATCCCTAACGGTCAGCTCTTTAAATCTAGATGGGAATCGAACCCGGACCTTTTACGAGCTGACACAACACATCCGTTTGACATGTTTATTCAGATTCCTGCGTTTTATGTAGTTTGTGGAATTATTTATGAGTTGGAGTTACTATGCATAACTCGTTGGAATGTAGGAGTATTTTTTGGCAACATTTGTCTTTGCTGTTGGATTATTCAAGAAACAACTGGTTTCACAGCTTTGTATTATTATCCTTGTGAAAAACTCTGAATTATTTCTACATTAGTATGTCATTACTGGCGATCTGCCCCGACTTCGCATGGATATTATAGAGTATATTATGGGCGAAAGATTGTAAATCATATCGTCCCTGTAGTTGGAAAACTAAATAACTAACACATTTTGCCAAATCGACTTTATAGCTCCTTCATAAAGACCAATTCAAGCTGCATCTTTCTGTGTCACTAAAGTTTTGATATCATATTTAATAAAAAAATATACAAAAATGAACCTGTCAAGACGTCAAAGATGAAAAAATGAATTTTGAAGTAATGATAAAAAAGTAGCGAAGGAGAAATAGTTAACTCAGCAATAAAATAGCTAAATGTAATTAAGCGGTGACTTTGCGGCGAATAAAATGCATAAAGTTACTTATTCAGTTTTCCTTCGACACATTTCTACGCTCTACAGGATCAATGCAGTTAAGAATAATTAAACAAGAGCATTTATATAATTTTCATTTTCAATTTGATTAATTAGCTAATATAGGAAAATTAAATAAAGGCACTTAATGCTAGCTTTTTTAAGTTGTATGGAGAACATTGACGAAGAAAAACTAAATAACTGACATGAAAAAATTAATAAGTGCATTAAAACTTTATAACTTTGTTGAGGGAAAAATACATAGTCACTTTTTAATTTTTTTCTTACAAACTAATGAACTAACGTATAAGACATTTATATTGAAAAATAGCTTAAGTAACAATCTATAACATAGCAAAAGATGCATGGTAAAAATGTTCCTAAATAAAAAGTTATAGCCTGAGATGCAGGATTACCTAGTTCAGGCATAGTAATTATTACCTTTTATTAGATACTAAATCACTATGTTAATCTTAGCACTAAGACAATGAATAAAGATTTATTATTATTATTATTATTATTAAAGTTCAATATATTACACGCAAAAAAATAGTAAATCGCGTTTTTCTCCCGATTTTGGTTTTGTTAGTTATTTACTTTTCAAAATGAAAATTATATAAATGCTCTTGTTTAATTATTCTTAACTGCATTGATCCTGTAGAGCGTAGAAATGTGTCGAAGGAAAACTGAATAAGTAACTTTATGCATTTTATTCGCCGCAAAGTCACCGCTTAATTACATATAGCTATTTTATTGCTGAGTTAACTATTTCTCCTGCGCTACTTTTTTATCATTACTTCAAAATTCATTTTTTCATCTTTGACGTCTTGACAGGTTCATTTTTGTATATTTTTTTATTGAAATATGATATCAGAACTTTAGAGACACAGAAAGATGCAGCTTGAATTGGACTTTATGAAGGTGGTATAAAGTCGATTTGGCAAAATGTGTTAGTTATTTAGTTTTCCAACTACAGGGACGTAATTGTTATTGAGATTAGGTTATAAAGACAGAAATAATGCAGATAACTAAACTTAACATTATATGGATAGTTTTAATAATAATATTGGTGGACATTTCACACTATTTCACTTCCATTTTCCCACTTATCTTTGCTCTGACGTAGTTTTCCTTCTAATTCATGTGTGACTAGTATTTCACGATTTGCCATCTGTTCGTAATAACATTGAAGTTTAGTAATGACTGTCCCATGTCTCAATGATTTGGGCTTGTTTTATTAAAATCTGTAAAGACATACATAATCTTACAGTTTTTAGTGTCAGCGATTTTGCACTATTTCAAATAAGAAAGAGAAGAAAAAAAGAATGATAGATAATAATTAGACAGTGGGTACACCACACGAACAATGTATGTTGATATGTAGGAGGTATATCTGGCTAATTGTTAGGGGCACAGGATTTACATAGTTCTTTAAATCTTGCGGGGGCCATCAACTCGTTTCGTGACGCCATATAAAATAAGTTTGTACCTCGACCAAATGTCTTCTATATATTCCTTATTCTATATAATCCATGACCACGCCTGGTGACGTACGCACTACTAATTTCATCGCATAGTTACTAACACATAGTATGAACTGTAATTATTTTTGCCAAAATGTTATGAAAAGTCGAAAAAGTGTCATCTAGCGATCACCCTTAGAACTAACTGGTCAGAGCTTAACACACTTGTTTTGTGCGAATCACGTTTCATAGATACTACTTTACGTGTCGTGCAAAGTTTTTACTATCTCCGCAATCTGGTTGTTCTGTTTATATTCGTATGATTTTGTCCTTATAGGATGAAAGTGTTTTAAAATTTTAACAATTGCGTAACAAAGGGTTATCACCTATGGACGCGAGCAACGTGGGGCCCCAAGTAACAAAAACAAGTTTTTTTATCAATCAGTCGTTAACTGTCTGAATCAGCGCGTTAACAGCGAGGTCATTAATAAGTGTGACGTTACCAAGTAAAGGTAGAAAATACAGCGGCAATTTGCGTTAGTTTAAGTTAATGGCTTATTGCGCGACAGTTTTCCGTAATGGCAATTATTTTGGGATGCTGCAATGGAATAAATTGAGTTGAATGGCTGACAGTTGGACAAAAGGTAATTTCGTACGGTATTATACAAGACAAATCTGTTAAATTACAATGTTATTCTTCGTGGAAGATTTTTTTTACATTAAGGTACTCTCTATCAGCTATATATCTATATATAAGTGACTGTGAACGATAATATGCTATACCTATCAAGTTTTAAGCATGAAACATGCATGTTGAAACTTTAAAATATTAATCTGGTGATACCTGTCATACAGTACATTGGGTTAATGGCTGAACAAAAGAGAAGAGAAAATTTTAAATAACTGTGCAAAAGCCTTTTGAAATAAAAATATTCTTTTAAATATGTAATAGCAAGCTTAAATACTAGAATATCCAAAACAAACTGAAAAGTCTTTTAGCATGGCACGTAAAACAGTTTTTAGTTCAAAGCAAAATAGTATAATCTACACGATCAGATGCTTTTTAATAATCATTGATTTTCACAAATAAAATAAGCCCAGCTTACCCTTGATGGGAGCAGGCGTGAATTTATGTACGTTTCGAGTGAACATTCAAATTTTAAGCGTAAAATTATTCGAACTATCTTTGACACTATCAAAGTCCGCGATAACATCCACGAACGTGGGGAAATTTACACAAATGCACAAAATTTGCACAATAACGGCGTTATAGTTCAAAATATTGCTACAAGTAGTTGTATACGGCTTCATAATGTTGCTGATAAGAAACGTATGGTAGGACGAGTTTAATGTAATCAACACACGCTTGCTAACTATACACTAACAATAGACTTTTAGCCGAGAATCTATACAAATAAATAAAATTGGAGTGTCTGTTTGTAATATTAAAATAACCGCTTTTTACTAAGTGCATATGGATTTATACACGGTACCAAGATTTTGAAAATTTTTTATCTGACTGTCTGTCTGTCTGTCTGTTTGTTCCGGCTACTCTCCAAAATGGCTGGACTGATTTTGACGGGACTTTCACTGGCAGATAGCTGATGTAACAAGAAGTAACCTAGACTACTTTTCCGAGGGGTAAAATGGGGGTGCGTGATAAAACCGAATTCCACGCGGACGAAGTCGCGGGCAACAGCTAGTAAGTTAATAAATCGAAAGCATGATAAAGTAATGTATGTATAATATCAAAGATTTTAATTTCACTGGTGCAAACATTTTTATGATAAACATAAAGCTTTTATCCCGAGATCAAACTTTATGCCTATTACGCAAATGTTTGCGGGAATTTTTAAATGGGTAGTTTAAACCAAGAATGCAGTAATAAGTTATTCGCTTGATAATTATATTTGCGCATTAATTAATGTCTAAACGCGGTTAAAGAAAAAACGTCGATAAATAGGCATATTTTAGTACCAATAAAGTTTGAAGATATTTGTCAAGTGATTTGTGAAAGGACTCCATCCATTTTAAGAGCAGTAGAACTCTCGCCAAGTTCGGGGAAGTACTGCCAACATGCCCATTTCTGCCGCCAAGCAGTAACGCATTCGCATTACTGTGTTCCGGTTTCAAAGGTGTGGTTGCCGGTGAAATACTGGTACATGAGACATTCCACCTATACGTCTCAGAGTTACGGGTGCATACGATGCAACCTGAGTCTTGCCGTTCCTAGTAGGGGATGACCCAAGTCGCATCGGTTGTTATGGGCCAAGGTTACCTTAACACCAGGTGGGCCGTCGGCTCGTTCCGTAACTGTATAATATAAAAAAAGCTTTCCACTAACAACGTATCCTGTGGTCAAAGGTAAAGAAAACGCTTTAAGCAGCTCCCTATTGTGTGTCAGTACTCGATACATCGCATCGTCACCTGCCTCGATCCAGATTAATGAGTAAACCGGCACTGACTCGTTGAAAAATCTCTTGTAAAGCGTGCGAAGTTTGCGTTGCAATCTGGTTGTGGTTCCAATTACTTTTATTGCATTCTAAGTCGGGGTTCTCAATGTTGTTAATCTTAACAAGTTTTTTGCAATTTTCAACACAAAATTTAGTCTGTGATGTACATAGGTATAATGTTTCATTTAAATTGCATAAGACTTCACACTGCATCCTAGCAAATAAATAACGTTATGCATACTAAATACGTTACATATTATAAGATTATTGTCTTCTGTGTGACTAGTTTGAGACATTTTATTGCAAGTAGAATGCAATAAAAGAATCATAAAAGAAGAAAGTAAAAAGTGTGAAGAATAAGTCAAGATATTTTATGAAATGCTTTATTTATATTTATACAAATATGGTGCAGCAACAATTTTAAATCCTCCATTTTACAAAAACACCGTAAAATTACAACTTTGAGAGGGGGTTCCACAAAGATCGAGAAAAGTTAACCATAAATAGAGACAAATCACATAAAATACCTAAATCCCACAGGTTTATTTATTTTAGAACTAAAGCCTAATAGCCAATGAAATTGGCTGAGCATGGAGCAAGCTGTTTCGAATCAGTTTGTCCATTCTACAGGATGTTGCGTTTATTTTTCGATACTGTTGAATGAAACCATTTCAAACAAGGAGCGTTTAGGCCGGCTGCAAGGGGCTTGCTGGCCAACACTGGCAAGAAAAGCTATGTAAAACCGAGGTTGAAACCTATTTTAACTACAAAATCAACAGTTAAACTTACTGGAAATAAGAAATCAGTAGTTAGTCAGTAATCAGTAGTAACGTAAAAGTTATTCAGTAGTAGTTTGGATAATATTTGATGGGTGTTTACTGTTCTTTATATAGGTTTTTATATTAAATATTTTAAATTAGCTTGATGCTATCCAATTCCCTGAAATTTGACAAGTTTATAGTTTGGATAACCACAGTCATATGGACTTCTAGAATTTTAGTCGACTTTATACCAGAAGGAGAACAATAATCCAACCATATCCAATATTTAAACTGCAGTTAAGAAAGTAGGCATTGAATCAGAAATAACTTGGTATCGTAATACAGGCAGGCACGTAGCATAAAGGTATGTGCACACTCAGTTAATTTTTTTATAGGATCGTACACAATTATTGTCATCCAGTTTTTTCACTCACATGAGAGTGAACTTTCAATGCGCTAAAGTTCTACAATTATGGGGTAGGGGCAGTTGTATCACAAGCCCTTGAATTATTACTAATTGGATATTACAATATCGGGATTAAGTTCTTCTTTAACATGAAACAGAACATTAAATTTATTATAATTGCGTTCATTCAAAATTTACCACTTTTTAATATTGGCTTTATAGAAAAGCCTAAAATCCTTTATTATGATTAAAAAGTACTAAAACGTGGCCTTTCTGTCGTCATTCATAAAAACATAAATAGATACAGAAAAATCAACCATGAAGTTCTATGTATAAAATTTACTTACCAACTTGTGCATAGCTTTACTTAAAGTATGTAAAGTTATGCGGTGCCGTACTGAACAACCAAGGATGTTGAGAATAACCCTCTCAAGGCACTTAGCCGCATGAAATTTTAAAAGGACAACTTATGCTGGGTGTAACCTAACAGATTTAATATTACGATGCTGTTGGTATTGGAATAAGTTACCCGTGTGGCTTGTGGTCTATAGAGGAAGCCATTTATTGTAGTCCGCATAGGTTTTACTGATTTTGTTGATATGGGCTGCACCTACACTTTCCCGCTCTCGATAGTGAGGACAAACAAATAAAATTAAAATATCGATGTAGTCATTTTACTACAAGTTTTTGAGACATGATGTAAAAAATAAAAAAACAAGTCACGTAGCCTCTTACTGGTATATTTATTTAATTAAAGTAACAATATACATGAATTTGTTGTACTCCGTTGATTTATTTCATTCACAGAAAATCATTTCGAGTCATGAAATATGAGATCAAGGTTTAGAAGGGAACTTTGAAACTACGATTTACGATACAAGACTACGAGTAAGCTCGGTGTGGGGGCAGTGTCATAATAACCAACCTTTTATTCGTTTAATAAATCATCATTTACGTTTTTATCGAAATATTTGTTTCAGTCATCAGTGATTTTTAGTGTCACCGTTAAAGTGGAGTTTTAAAACTTTTCACATAAATACTGTTGAAGTTCAACGCTCACCAATATTTTACTTCTGCGGTTCCCCGCTACAAAACTGGTAAACCCTGGCCATAACTCATAACTGTTCAGAAAACAGGGCTCAGACTAGATCATTGACGATCCCTGGTCGGTTGGACAGGCTTGAAAATAAGCTTTCATACTGATGTATTTTATTTCATAAAACAATCTATTCTTCGTGAGTTTTTTTACTTTCCTCTTTTCTTTTTAAAGTGCTTCAAATGGGCAAAAACTGTCACCTTGATTCAGTTTAAGTTATTGACAAAATGGTTGACGCACGTCAAGCTTACCGTTGCATTGTAGACCTTCGGTACATCCAAGTTTCCGATAATCGTTGAGCTTCCTTGAAACTTAGGCTCTTTCAACAAGTACGTTATGTCAGATTAGTATCATTATTATAGTATCATATATTTCATCGAATAATTAATTTTCGCGGCATAACGAAAAGATAACGGCTTCAACGCCAATGAACGAGGAATAAATCCTCTTATCTCGTACTTGTATGAGATATTTTTTTCAGTCATTTTGATTTCAAAACCAAACTACTCGCATTTGCGTTACTGTGTTCCGGTTTGAAAGGTGTTTTTGCCGGTGAAATTATAGGCCCATGACACATATCACATTCACATCTCAGAGTTACGGGCGCATACGATACGACTTGGGTCTTGCTCGTAACTAAGTAGGGGAAAATTCAAGTCGAACTGCTTGTTATGAGCAGAGGTTGCCACTTATCACCAGATGGGCAATCTGGTCGTTCTGTAGCTGCATAACGTAAAAAAAACATATTAATTAATGTTACCGTCTAATAACTAATTCGCTGCTTTCAGCAACACGATTTCGACAACAATTCGTCTCAATGTAAAAGCACACAAAATCCGCGTTTATTGCAATATACGATTGTGTGAATTGTCGTTTAATATCCGAGCTCACATGGGAGCCGTATTTTTATTTAGAGACTTTCAGGCTCACAGTTATCTAGAGACTTATGTGTATGTATTCGTCGAGATTTATATATTTCCAAAGCACTGAGAGAGCTTGCTAACCAGGGATGTGATCCATTTTCAATCTCAAAGATCCTTATTTCATGGGCAGTCACGTATGTGTTTAATATGTATTTCGTTATTTAACAACTGCAGAATGACTATATTGCAATTTTTTTGAATCTAGCAGATTGAATTGTTTCATCGAGGATGAGAGTAACAGTTATGTTACAACCGTTGCTGTAACAAAATCAATGTCTTAGGTCTTCGCTATTTACGATTAATGAAGGGAAGACCTAGTCGCATATTTACGTACTAGCAACAATGACATCTGAAGGTGAAATGTCTCATGTGCCTGTAATTTCACCGGCAACTCTATATATCAAAACAGTTATAACTAACACAGTTACCTGATTACGTTGCTAGACGGCATAAAAAGGTATGGTAAGAGTAATTTCTGAGATAAGTATTCTCATATGTGACAATAAAGTATTAGAAATAAGCGAAATATGGGAAACTAATTGTTGAAGTATGTTATATCTGAGCTTAAGACAGCCAATCGTAAAAGCACGCATGCCTATCACAGGTCAGTTGGGAGTGACCTGCCTTCTGCGCTGTAGGTCATGGATTCGATTCCAAGATTAAATATTTGTGTGACGGACATAACTACATTATGTTTGTTCTGTTTCATTTATTTTATACTAACATACAACGCGCAAGTTTAATTATATCACCGACCAGGCATAAGGTTAATACCCGCAGCCTCACAGGGACTATTAGGTGCGTTTGCTGCGTTCTTTTTCAACTAGATTAGGAAGTGTTCTTATATAAATATTACCTACAAATAATCTATACCACAAATAAATAAAATTGAGGTGTCTGTTTGTAATACTAAAATAACTTTTTACGAAGTTCATATGGATGTACATACTCATCATATGGATGTAGTACGGTACATATACCAAAACAATGTTTTTTTCAATTTTGGCCGTCTGTCTGTCTGTTTGTTCCGGCTAATCTCTGAAATGGCTGGACCGATTTTGACGGGGCTTTCACTGGCAGGTAGCTGATGTAACAAGGAGTAACTTAGGCTACTTTTCCGAGGGGTAAAATAGGGGTGCGTGATAAAACCGAATTCCACGCGGATGAAGTCGCGGGCAACAGCTAGTTACAAATATATCCTAATCATCCATCGGTCCAACGACTCTCGAACTTGCTGGCCCTTCGGATTAAAAACGTTATGGTAAGTACGAACATCTTGTATCGAGAAAGTGATGTAGCCATTATGTACAGACAAACAAATTCATTCAACTTAGCTATGTTACCTCAAGTTAACATGCACAACCGAAGTATTTCTCATTTGCTGCATGTCTGGGCTGATTAATTTAATGGGTAAACTTGGTAAATTAATAATTTTGTAAACTGTGCAGTGAATACAATTTGTTTGTTTTATATTGACTTCGTTAAAGCGGATTCGAAGAGCCGAAGAGCTATAGCGCTTAAAAGAGAGGTAGGTACGAGTATGTCCAGCAGTAGTCTGACAATGATGATAGTAAAATGATTCAACGCAGGATGGCCACGAGGTATATTTTTTGAAACCGAAGATCACTGGTTCACATTTCGCTTAGTACCCGCAGTTAAAGCATTTTAGTAGCAGAGAAACTTGTGCTAGTTCGCCAGAAGAAATACTGCCACCACACCTGGTAATCTGCCACCAAGCAGTGATGCACTCGTGGTTTCAAAATTGAGGGTTAATGCGACTGCTTTACAACTAGATAAAAATAGCTATGGTGAGAAGTCACTATGTGTTTACTGCTGTTTATTTTCACGCTCAAAAGAAAACAAAGAGACTTCACATTCAGATACTCCCACAGGCACAACAAAAGGTTTACAAAGATTCTTTTATATAATGGAACAGGGAAAATAAAACGTGGCAAAAGAGAGAAAATTGCAATTACACCTCATTGTCTGCGGTGCCATTCGATTCCTCGATACGAGCGATTAAAACAAAAATCTTTATAGCTCCACACTGAAGGAATTTCGACTTTGTACTATTGGAATTGGTATCAAAATAGTTAGTGTTATTTTTATATATGCAAAGAACGATGCAATTAGTGACATTCATTGGGGTTGCAGTCACAATGATCGTATAAAAATAAATACTAGAAGACTTGAGCCATATTTATATTGGCACGGGATACCGCCTAGCATCAGGTGAGCCGTCAATATGCACGCTCCGTGCTCCATTAAATTTCGCCTTAATTATACTGGTGATTTAATGAATAAATAAATACTGGTGGACATTACAAATAGCGCCATCTAGCCCCAAAGTAAGCTAAGCATAGCTTCTATCATGGAAACCAGAAAACTGATAATAATACTTATATACTTATCTTTTGTAAATACATACATATAATACATATTAACATCGAGACAGAACAAACATCAATGTTACTAATTTCACATAAATATTTGTCCTGGGTGGGAATCGAACTCACGAACGCAGAAGGCAGAATACTGCCAACTAAGCTATGATGCCAGAATAGATTTAATAAATGATCACTGAAGATTTCGCCAGTTAAATAATAAATGTTCAGTATTTTTCTGAGCTTGATCAGCCTCCTATAACCTGTAGAATTATATAATCCTGATATTATTATTGAAAAACATTGATGTAGTGTTCGATTTTTACAGGTGGGTAGTTGGAAGTCACTGCCTGCTCTCGAATGCGACCCGCGCGAAGCAACAGGTTGCCATTGCGAGCTGAAGAGTACAGAAATACGTTTTTTATTGGACTCCCGAACTCAAACTGAACTCTCGGTGAGTTTCCTGCTGTGCCATGCATGGCTCTGATCTGCTTATGCCGTGGAGACTATCAAAATAGGTAAGTAGTGTTCAATTACTCTTTTGAAGGTCGTAAAATCTAACTACTGATTAATGTATAGCGATTACTTTTAATTACAAAAACATCACAAGACTGCCATTAACTATAATCTCATAGACTTGGTGAAAACTGGACATGTTGCATAAACTGAAATAAAAATGCAAATAAATAGATGATGGCCGTATTTTATTTAACTAAAAACCTATTTGCTTAAGTAATATTGACAAAGATTCTTCTTCTTAAATTCTTCCAAAAGTTCAGGTTCAAGCATTTTGTTCACGATATTGGTAACGCGACAATCTTGGGGCGCAGTACCGTGTCCTGCCTTAATATTGAATACTTTGATGGGCTTCGTTGAGTACTGGGAGAGACCGTAGTCATGTTGAAGTTCTTTTGATTTTGGATGAGGAGTGCCTTTGATAAGAACTAGTTCTGAATTCAATTTGAAATTAGGCTCATACTCCTTAGCCAACAAGATTCTTCTGTACGCCACATTAATTAAAGAGCTCAAAAACTCGTGAGTGTTCGTTACTTGGTTTTTTACGATTTCAATAAATATGTCAACCTTTTCAGACCAATCGTCTGTTGTTTTCAATATTTCTGTTAGTTCTATAGATGTTTCTCCTGTGAGGTGACTGTACATGTGGTCTATTAAAGAGTTCTGTAGTTGATGCTCGCTAATATCTCCCAAGAAGGCATTGAGTTGAGTTTTGAGTGCACCTGGGCTGCTGTCCAAGCAAAACACAACTCCGGTATGACCTGAAAAAAAAGACAAGACTTAAATATATTATTCGTTAAGAGACATTTAAATTTTAGCTTACTACAGTCTGACGTTCCGAGTGTACAATGTGTCAGCTACAAAGGCCTTTTTCTTCACATAGTAAATTTATTTACAAAAATACTTAACCATACACAACTAATGAATCAATAGATAAGGGTCGAAGCATCCGTTAAAACTACTTTATTTGTGCAATTGGCGACCTATTATAGCAAGCGATCTCTTGCAGATAACCCACGGATGGAGAGGTCTGCAAAGACTGATGAAGATTTTTCGGCACGGACGGATATTGTGTAAAAATAAAAGCTAAGAAAAAAAGCATTTTAAGCGTGAAGTTTGTTTCGGAGTTTTATAATGGTGTTGGGCTAGTTTCGTATTGTATAGTAAACCCTACCAAAAATATACAGAGAACGCTACAAATCGTATGCTAATAACATTTCATGCTACTACTAATCATGCCACTGGCTCCGTCAACCCAGTGTGGTGAAAGGATTGATGTGCGTATCAAAGGAGCTCCATTTGTGCACTATTAAAATTAATTTCATGCTATTGAATATATTACCTTGTTTTTCTAGTAATGCTGCCAGTTCTAGAGCAATGATCGCTCCGAATGAATAGCCCAACAGGTAAAACTTCGATTTCAAGTGGAATCTCATTGTAATTTGCTGAAAACAACATAAAAATGGTAAGTATCCATTTTAATCAGTAATATATATTGTTAAGACAATAAACGTTTAGAAATTGGGTAAAAAATAAAAAGCCATATATAATATAGCCATAAGGAGATCATATAACATTTGATGCAACAAAAATTCAAACTTATTACATACATTTTCACGATAAACACAAATGCAATTGACAATCTCATTATCTGTTGTTTTTTTCGACGGAAAAATAGACATTTATACTAAAAACATAAGTATTTAATGTAATATCTCGCTTTTAAATTCATTTTATTCTGCAACTTTAACGGTTACTACTACTTTACTTCCCTTGCTTTGAAATCCATTTATCGTGATAAATATAACACACTATCATTACAAAAATAAAACACTTACATCCATAAGTCTGCTAGCAATTTCCGAAACACTCTTTCCATAGTCAGGTTCCAGCTGCAACGTCACAGCCGGAATTTTGAGTCTCTCCGACACGTCTGTCATCGTTTGGTAGTTACCGTCAAAGCCGGGCACTATGAAGAGATGTTTCTCGTCTGGGTCAGTATATAGTTCAGACTGTAACAGGAAAAAAACTCTCATAGCTTCATCCAAACTGTATTTTTACCGGTAACCGTAGATAGAATAGTAGAAATCTGCTTAATAATTTGTGTTCCAAAGTCAATTTTAGTTGGATACTGACACAATTTTTTAAGCAATCACTGTGTTAAAGGTATACCTTCACTGTGTGATGTGCGATCATCAGAGAATACTGATTATATCCGTATTAATAATAATAATAATAATTCCTTTATTAAATTAGACTATAGGTATCTAAATGTGTTAGTATTGCTGGGTACTGGGCTTGGTAAACCCGCCAAGCACCCAACTGTGTGTTACGGCAGTCCCGCTGGCGATCCTATCTTACTGTCACCTGACAGGAGATATTTTAGTCAAAAACAATCCTATCAGATTATAACAAATGATCTAGTTTTGAAAAAACTTACCTCATTCTCATTTTGCAATTTGGTTTTCATAGTTATAACCGGATAAGTAGCAACACACTCGTCTTGGTCGATTTTTCTGAAAAATTCTCCAAATCCACTAAGAGCAGCATCATTGTTTTGATGATCAGTTATTGCATTATTGTTTAATTCAGATAACAAAACACTGGTGTACTTTTGTCTAAAGCTAGCTTCAGTAGCTTTTAAAAGTCTTGACAATGTATTAGTTGTTATATTCTGAAAAGAGTGTGATTATAAAAAATATGTATAAAATCAATACGAATCTTGTGGAGTCTAATAGAGTGCTCTCATTCCAAAGTAAAATTATTCCTACTCTCATTCTTAATCCTTAAAGCTCAAAGCAAATTTAAGCTCAGAATATTAAGGAATTGCAAGATTACTTGGCTGAGATGGTCCAGTCATTCATATAATGATCTTGTGTTAACACTTCCTAACCATTAATGTTTTGAAACTTACCTTATCATTTGCAACATGCCGAAGGACCAGCGATGGTAATCCAAGATCATTTCTTGCAAAGCAACATTTTTCGATATCCGTAAAAGAGCGTTCAAATACAGAATTGGAAGGTGCAACAAATAATATAGCAAAATAACTGAAATGAAAACAAAGTAAAAATTTAAACATTACATAAAATATTTTAATAAAACCTTTTAGTAATGTTCGTTGCCAAGAATTCCTAATGTAAAAATTATAATGTAGGTATCATATCATTAAAGTTTAAATACCTTAGGTCGTTTAATTTCCGAGATGCCATATCCATGTTAGTCGTAATCAAAGCACAGTTCTCGTTGTTTTGTTCAATAATACTGCTTTTGCCCTTATTGTAACAAATGAAAACTCCATCGACTTGCCCCTGTGTTTTGCCTTGGTTAAGTAAACTTTCACATCCCGATTGCGTATTGAGATTATCAGCGTTAAAGTTCACAATAACGTTATATTTCTTCCATGAGCTGAAAAATTGTGTTTGTTGATAACAATCAATACATTGAGAGCAAAGCACGAGTCACATATTTATAGCTGCTATACTCAAACTCTAATATATAACACATGTGGTGTGAACTCCCTCCGCTCCTAAGATTTCTGGAACATTTACTCTGGCTCATTGCTTTTGAGCTCTATAATACAAACATTTGTTTATAGGCAATGTTCTCTGGCAGTGACGTAGATTACAACGGTAAAGATAATAAGTACTTACGAGTATTTGAAATGGAAGTAACCGTTCATTAGCTTAGGTTCAATGTTTATAAGGAGTCGTCTAGCACCTCTTTGTATCAAGTGGTCTATGAGTCCAAGTCCGAGCTCGCTTCCATCACAAACAACTACGTAAACGTTATCTGAAGACAGTGACAGTCTGAAAAGTTTACGATTTAGGCTGTTGATTAAAATAGTTAGCTTTTTAAAAAAAAAGTTTACTGTTTTTGTTTGCTCCGAGAATTTTTAATACGGTCGTGCGAGTATGTCACTTAATAAGACCTTTTTCCAAAGATACTAGCATTTTATCCGCAGCTTCGCGTCCGTACTTCATTCAGACTATCGCAAATGAAAAGAGCATTCTCCAGAACAAAAAGTATGCGTAATCTCAGTATAACTATTACAATTTATTTGATGTAAGTTATTATAATCAAAAAGTCAAATATAATCAAAAGTCAAATAATTATATTTGTAGCTAATGCTACAAGTGTTAATACACTAACATAATTAGAAATAAGTATTATAAGATTTTTAACTCGTAAGCCATACCTTGGCATGCTCTTGAAGTCCTCTTGCAATATCGATGGATGTTTCATATCGATTAAAACTCTACCGAAATGATTTTCAGTAGACAATAATTCGAATGCTCTGGATATCATTGTTGGTATATATAGCACGCGAGGCAGTGGTCTGACCACTCCCATTGCGATACCGTCACAAAGCATATCACTCAATATCTGAAATCATACCCAAAAATGTACCGATAAACTTATTAACGAAACGGTTATCTTCCGGGAAGTTATTACTTAGTTGTAAAACGTCAGCTCAGAGTGCCAATCATCGCAAGTTTACCGTACTCGAAAATATTTAACCGCTAAGTTTTTGACGACGGTTACCTAATATATAGTAGTTCGAATTTTCACTATGATATAATATGATGATCATATGGTGACAGATATTCAAGTTGTAGATATTATTCCAGGTGATCTTCTCTCATACGAGTAGGAGTATTTTCTTAAAATTTAAATTCATAGACAATAAAATCTAATAACTTACCTTACGTAGATCGTAACTTTTTTCTAAAAATATTGTTGAAAAACAAACTGCCTTGTAATTTCTAGATTCAGTACAATTACTCATTCCAAAGCTTTCGTTTTCTTTCATATCCACTTCACTCACATCTAAGTATGTTTTTGAAAAGCCCACGCATTTCATTGCGGCCTGAAAAAATAAATGTTTAATACAATGACATATAAAATAAATTGGAGATAAGAAACCTTTGTCGATTTACACATGAACGTTAAAAGTGAATAAAAAAAACCTATTGCAATATCAGTGAAATAGTCTGCATTACACAGCCACAATCAAACCGAGGACAAGTCTTATTTTTTGTCTTTTCTCCATCGTTCGTTAGTTTTTTTTATATTACCTTGGTTTGTCCCCAATTACAGATGTTAAGCAAAAAACTGGTGGACGATTGAACAATAAATTCTCGAATGCAATTTTTGACTCAAAGAGGTTATAGGATTAGTTTAGTAGGTGGTACTATAGGTTATCACTACCATCGAGATGAGAATACTATTGCGAGACGTGTTTCATTTTAAATATACTTGAAAAAAATTAATCAATCTGAAAAAAATACCTCCCGAACTGTTCCTCGGCTTCCGTCAATGACAATATCACATCTTCTGCCTTTAGTAGCGCTCAGAACTATGTGCTTAAATTGGTCAGTTTTAGAATAACCTATATTATTTTCTGAAAAAAAAACAAGTAAATTTTATGACAACCAGATAAGAAAATTTAAAATTTTATTTAGTGCAGAAAATTTCGCTCAAACGAATAGCCCACAGAATAATGATCGTCGCAATTCCAGAAACTTTAATATCTTTGGAATAAAGCTAAATAGATATTATTCTCCGGCGTTTAATTTGAAGCTTTATTTAGGAAATTAAATAATAAAGCCTAAACTCTGGTGGGAGTTTACAATAAATGCATAAATATTGATGTACTGTCATGAAAACTTGATATGAAAGTAAAGGTGGGACAAGTTGTTAAGGAATAAAACAATGTCCGTTTAAAGTCTAAGAATACTCACCATCTAACTCAGGGAATAGCCTCAGCAGCATTATCTTTTTGTCAACGCTGTTGACTGTAGTGAACACTGTGCAGTCGCAACCAAGACATATAGATATCAGAGCTTGACCCAACTCACTATCCCCATTGCTGATAAGCACGGTATTTCTTCGCTGTAAATCACTCCTAATGTACTGAAAAACAAAATGTGCACCTTCAAGCAACCACATCAAATATTCGCATAATGCCCATAGCGACAATGCAATCCATTGAATTAAACATATACGAAAGAGCGAAACCACCTAATACAAGTATTTCATACATAAAGGGTAGTTTCAAAATTATTATTTTTAAATACTAAGTTAAAGAAAATAAACAATTAGTATTTTTGTATATTGGTAATAATTAATTATGGTAATAATTGGTAATAAAAATAGGCTTTATAAATGGCTATATTATATTGGTAATATTCATTATCCCACGTCTGGATTTGAGCCTGATTTTGAGAGGTCATGGTATTGCAACTTGGTCGGTACTAGTGTACCGAATCATCATGATGAAAATCGAATGTTTCTTATACTATCAAGCGTTGCGTGGTATCATCATTTCCTTGCCCTTATCCCAACTAGGAGGGGTCGGTACAACATGTATTTTCCTTCCATTTCTCTCTGTCAGTCGTGATCTCAGCACTCACTCCTTTCTCACTCGTATCGTCTTTCACGTAATCCATCCATGTTTTCTTTAGCCTACCTTTTCTCTTACGTCCATCTACATGCATATTTAAGACTCTCTTAGTGGTATTACTGTACACCATAATGGTACCATAGGCTACAAGGAAAGCTCCGTCGTAAAACCTAAATATGTTATTAAATTACAATTTAATTCAATTATCAAGTCCTATTTGCTAAGATTGTACTTGTTCCAGAGAAACAATCTATTAACTTGTTTGTTGCAAAACTATAATTCGACGAGATGGAACTTTAGTTTCTCTTACCAAGCAATAATACGCATATACATATGGCATCGGCACTGTAGCGGCTTCCTCTAAACTCCAATGTTGGGGCACTGGCCATAAAAAGTTTGGATCTGCGTTTACAATACTGCTCACTGAACTGCCTTTCACAAGCCCCATAACCTTGTTGCCACTAAAATAAATAGAAAAACACAAAATCAAGATACAATTTATTTAAAAGATTTTTTTCAGGCTACAGCGACAGAATAAAATATTATATTATTTGATACAACTAATAATTTCCTTGTTTTGTAATGCATAATATTAAACAATTGTCCTGTAAAATTATGCATAAATTTTAAGAAATAAATTTTAACTCTTCTGATGTGTTTGTAATTTCACTAGCATTATGCTGTGGATACACATTCATATGTGTATCTTGTCTTGACTGTTTAAATGTATTAGTATTTTTTGTGTGCCGCATGAATAAATTACTTAAACAGAACGACAATACATTGCAATTAAAATGAAAAGAACATCTTCAATATGTACATTAAAAGTGTTTATTTTTATTTTTTTAGTGATACATTTACGGAACGAGCCGATGGCCCACCTGGTGTTAAGTGGTAACCTCTGCCCATAACAACCGATGCGACTTGGGTCCTCCCTTACTAGGTACGACAAGACCCAAGTCGCATCGTATGCGCCCGTAACTCTGAGACGTGTAGGTGGAATGTCTCTTGTGCCTGTAATTTCATAGTGAATAACCTTATAAGAACTTATTTCTATACTTTCCAGATATTATTCGGATGGAAATAATTATAAGTACGTTATTGACGATGGCGCACACTCAGTAAATTTATAATTAAATTTATTAACCACTATAATTATTAGTAATATATATTATAAAGTTACAGTATAAATACTAAAAGAATATTAAAAACAAGTATTTACCCATTGTCAATCCCACTGAAATCTGTACCTCTTTTATTAAACGAACCATTATTAGCATCCAAAGACAAACTGGAAAAGGAGACCTGTGAACAAATTTTAGTTGTAGTTCAGATTACCGTAACTGTGGGATGTGATGTGGGAAATAGATCTGGAGACTGGACCTTGTTATAATTCCTTTGAGATGAAAGCTTGCTACAATTTGTCAATCCACTGCTTCAACGTATATATTGAAAATATTATTATTTCATAATGATAAATATTATAATTAGCATTTATTTCAAATTAAAATAACCTTATTCTACATTCACCAACTAAGGAACAAATGAGATTTATTTTACTTCAAGTAATAAAGTAAAATGTCAACCTTTGTAAGACTTGAAGTAAACGTTTACCTGAACTTGATCCCTTTCTGAAAGTGGACATGACACTTCTTGCCAATCAAATGTTGTACTACCACTACTAAGTTGTACAAATCTGTTTTTAGTTGTAACATCCATCGGTAGGTAGATTAATCCGTGTTCATCATTAGCTATGTTTGCTTGGACCTTATTACGAAGTAAAATTAGTTTTTTATTTGCAAAATTGGACGTGATAATCTGTTTGAAATTACTCGGAATATTTAAACAGTTGGCTTGATTTTCTATTGTTATTATGAAAGGATTACTATATTCACTTTCTATTTCATTCAGTCGGGTCAGCTGAAAAAAATTAATGTCATTGTATGAAATTGGTTAAAATTGGATTGGACTGTTGTTGTTCTTAGAAATATTTACCTTGGTGTCATTCAAAATATCGTAGGAGATTATAACATTTGGTTTAACATTTGCGTTAATGACAGAATCAATGCTCTGAACGGTATCAACTTCAACATCTAATGTTGGGACCTCATATGTTATTTGTTTGATTATAGATTCAATACTTGGAATATCCCCTCGATATTCTTTTATTTTTAATTTGTTTTTTACTACATCCGATATAATTTGAAGAATGATTTGTAGACCAGTTTTCAACTGAAATTAAACATATAATCGTTAATAATTTTAGAATGTATACTTATATAAACCATTATGTTATATGCCACTCACGACTATTTTACTTTAAAAAAACTTACATCAGCATTTAAATGTGAACTTAAAGGAAGAAGCTGCCGAACTTGTAGCACTTCGGCTGTTTGTTCCGGTTTAGGAGTGTCAGTGAACACGATCGACCTTAAAACGACACCACCGCATCTAAAAATAAAAAATATATATTTGTGTCGTTGAAATTATGAATAATGAATGATCTATATGTTACTTCAAAATTGAGCAAATACAACAATACATGATCGAGCAATATAAAAAATACACAATTGTTCTACCGTAATAAAGTATCCAATTTTGTAAAGCTTTATTGGTACTACAAAAAAAATCAGGAAATCTCATTTATATTATAATCTTATTAAACGATTTTAAAATTATATACAAAATAATTTTTTAAACTTACTTGGTTATGTCTGTATCAGGGAATATTTGAGCGCCATAGCAATCTTCATTTATGACTTGTTTTGAAATATCATGAGTATTTGTATCAATGGATATATTATTGATAAGTTTTACGGACGACACAAAATCGTGATCTCTCGATAGTATATTCAATTGAATCAAAGAATCCAAAAAAGTAATCCATTCATTGTCCCATTTTAGAAGAGCTTTATATCTTTCGATAGTTGTTGATAAGACTGACTGGAATTTGCCTCTAAAATAATAAGAAAACCTGTTAATTTTATTTCATACGACACTTATTTACCACAAATGCTTAATAACCATATTACACACCAAGAGACAGTGCTTTATCATATAATACCGTATTATATTTACAGTATCCGAGTAAAATGACTATATGACAATGTATAGATGAAAAATACGGTATTATATTTATAATTTATAGAACAAACCCCTCATACCACCCTCACGATTCTGTTTATATTAATTTGCTGCGGAAACCTAAATAAGCCCACCGAACTCATTATCCATTATTTATATAGGAACTGACACTTTTCCAAAACAATATGTGTATTAAATCGATACTCACTCGTAGGAATAGCCGCGCATAGCCATAACTTTATATATATCCATTGCATTCAAGTGATTGTCTTTTTCTTCAAAAATTATCTTTTGGTTACTTTCATCTAAACTTTTTGTACCAAGTTCTACAAATCCGGAAGCAATGAGATTATCATCTTGTGATACCTGAAATTATAAATGGTTAAGTTATTACTTATGTAACATACTTTACTTAAGTAACATACAGCCAATCAAAAGTGCACTCATATTATTCTGTTCCATTTTCAAGGGCGAAATTATAGACACACGAAAAGGTCGATCTTCATATTTTTAAGCGACGCGTGCTGTCAGTGCATCCGTCGTCTCTATAGTTAGTTCTGGAAGTTAATCCATGTTGATAGCTTCTCATAACAATAGTTATAACCTTAGACCCTAATTTAAAATTGATAAATTTAAAGATTACCTCAAAACCATTTGCTCGTTGCACATCTACTCTTAAGGACAACCTTTTTTCGGGCTCTATTACAACCTCATCATGAAACTTCACGTCATTGAATCGGACAGACGTGTTCTTGTAATACTGATTATTATACATGGCAATGGTTTCCCAAACGATTACCAGAATAGCCGATTCGGGAAAAACATTTACGCCTGAAATAAAACATGTTAATATTTCTTAAAAAACTAGAATACACAGCGCACTACTTGATCTGCTAAAGTGAGCCAGGACGCGGAGGGAACTACGCCTCCGCTTTTTATACCCTTCTCTCCGTCATCACCCCTCATAGTAACAGTTACTAATTAAGTAGTAGTTCATACATGAAATCAAAAAGCATAGTCAACAGCAGACATTTGAAAGTTAAACGATAGGTACTTAATATACACAACGGACGAGGTGATTGCCGTCTCAGAACTTACGCCTCGAGGTGATGCAACGCAATGCGGCTTGAATCATCTCGTACTTTGGTGGAAAGGAGTCGTATCGCTGTTGTCTATGGGCAGCGGTTACCGAGTGGCAAATAGCATTGCTAAACTTTAGAATACGCCAGTAACGGACGAAGATCATTCTCCCGCACAGTTGTTAATGGAAATGTCTTTGAACACCAGCATCTGGTGGCTTCGCTATTGTTATATCCAAAAGTAATAGAATTCAAATAAGTTCGCGAGGGTAGGAAGAAAACGTTAGAAAAAAATAAAAACTATTATAACCGAGGCATGAAACTGTCAATCCCTCTACTGCCGGATGAACAAGTCCACATCGGGGACACAAGTGAGAAAGTATAGAATAGGTCTCGTGTGCTCAAAGAAGCTAAGGGGAAATCACCGTAATAGAGCTCATGTTCTAAGACCAAACGATAAATACTCATTGGCCAGTCCCGATAAGAGTCGCTACGATTATCTCCCTAATGATGAGTGCTCGAATAATGCTCCATCACCTGTTAGCGAGTCTACTTCTCCTTATTTACAAAGGGAAAGAAGATGGTCAGTGTCGGCTGCGCCCGCACCTATTATAGTAACTCAGAGTGGAAGAGTAGTTAATCCTTCGCATAGATTTGTAAATACATAGATATTTGTCATTAACGACTTTTAAATAGATAGGTACTTCATTATTAAATTATATTATTAATTAGTAACAGCAGTATGAGAGTATTAGCTTATTGAGTGATATTTATAAATGTAAGATTAAGTTAGTTTTAATAAAATAGGACCTACTTTAAAGGATTAGTTGTAATCTACAAATTGGTTAACGTACTAATAGAGTACTAATTATTTTTATATATCAAATCATAAACTTGTCATCAAATAATATAACTAAATAATATGCTGTGTTCTAATTTACTTATTATTTTAGGAAGAGAAATGTTATATATGTAAATACTTATTTAAGGTTAGATCCTAGGATGGGTTTTTGTGGGTTGACGTAATAAAGTCAGTTGGTTCTTACGTCTGAAAAAAGTTGTTTACTTAAGCTTTACCTGATACTAAGAAAAACTTCAAAAAAGCATTGAAAAGAGAATAATAAATGCCATCAAAAACATAAATTGTAAAAAAACCCAAGTCTCGCGACTTGGTTCTTCCATCGTAAAAAGTTGTGAGATCCATATAATACCAAGTCGGTCAATTTATTCAGTCCCTACTTAAAGATCCTTCTGTCTTAAGTTATTACGTAATTAGCTAACCTAACAACATCTTATAATGACCATGTCAATATCAATATTAAAAAACTTTTATGTTTTAAAAAATAAATTGACTTGGCAATCGCACTAAACAATCTAAGAATAAAATATATTTGTGGACTATTCTTTTCAAGCAAAATACTTACCATTTCGAACAAAATGTTTAATAAAGCTATAGTCTTCATCGTGTATTGACATATTGAATTCGTATGAATATGTAGTTATCTTTTGTGCTAGATCAATTTGAATCTTCGTTAACCTGCAAATAATTTTTCATTGTTAAAATTTTATGTAATTACATCAGCCAATTTAATATTTAAACCATTTATTTGATTATAACTCGAACGTACCATTCCTCGGTGTGTTCCCATTCGACCAAAGGAGATAGAACTGGAGTTTCCGTCGAGACTGGAAACTCTACTTTTGGATAGATAGCGTCTACATCAGGATTCAACCCAGCTTGGTAAATCCTGAACACATGAAACACATTATAAATTACAAGCAAAGAAAATTGGAATATGAAGGATTGAAGGATTGTGATTGTTGTGCAGCTTGCCCCTAGACATTAGACACAGCTGATTTTAAGTTTGTGTTGGTTTCAAATGATATTTTTTCACGAATCATATATATTGGTAATTAATATCTAATTGATAATTTAAATTAAATCATTTATTTCAGGTGACAATGGACCCATACACACACATACTTATTCTAAATAAACAAAACCAAACAATACTAAACAACATTTATATTAGATTATAAAATAATAATTAATTAATAATATATATAAATATATTAATAATTATAAATATATTATAAAATATTATTATTAATGAATAATATTTCTTATGTTCTCAAATAAGGGTTAATTGCCGTGTTGAACGTGTATTTTTTTCAACTTTTGGAATTTTGATAACACACTAGAAATTGCAATTCGATACGCTTATTACGCTAATGAAAAACTTTCTCAAAGTCAACCTAAGCCCGACGTCAGAAATATACTTACATTCCAACAGCTTTCAGCATAAACAGCGCGTTATCTTTATCCATACGTTTAGTTAATGGTATGTTTAGACAGTTCGCGTGTGACCTCTTCATGATGGCTTGCATTAACCCATGCGGTGCTATTTCTATAATTATCGAATCAGCTGGGATCATTTTGGCCGTTTCATCAAAATGAACCGTATTCTGTGGATTTATTATTTGTTATTATAATTTACGTTCCTTTTCTGTACGAGAAATGCAATGTTAAAAGTATACCCGAACTGGGAAAACGATGTCGGTAAAAACTTGCGCTTGTGATTAGCAATTATTAAAGTCAAAGTCAAAAGCTTTATTTCCACAGAATTCATAAGGATATTGGCTTGGAAACGTCAATAATATTCAAAATTTAAGGTCACGCGTACTTATCGCTAAAATATGACTGGTCCTTAGTC
Organism: Chesias legatella; assembly: GCA_947359385.1. NCBI lineage: Eukaryota > Metazoa > Arthropoda > Insecta > Lepidoptera > Geometridae > Chesias > Chesias legatella. Next base: position 9,881,584 of record OX375769.1, on the reverse strand, counting down.
GTTTCGCACCGCGAGCGGTTCGGACCGCGGTGCGAATCGCCCAAGAGCTCTCTTTGAATGGGTCCTTTCGCACCACGCTCGGAATCGCCCAAGAACATTTTGTAATGAGTCGATTCGGACCGCAGTGGGGAACAAAAAAGTTCTCATTTTAGATGGGTGAATTCGGATACAGATATGTAGTTTATACATCTCTTACAGTACAACCTGGCACAAAATAACAGGAAGAACAAAATAATTTATAAGTTACAAATGTCATAAGCCCACTTAGTAAAATTTTCGTGCTATTGTACTGTAAAATTATAGGATTTTTAGTAGCTAAGTTTTACTTAGCTTTTAATTTTATGTTGAATAGATGCAAAAATGCAACACAAAAACTCAGAAACAAGTCGCAAGGTGCTAAAAAAACTTAACTTCCATAAAGCTTGTGATCTCGAAGTACCAAAAAAACATGAAAACATATTGGTGTAACATAAAAAAAATACGAATCAATTTGCAAAAATGAGGAATGATTAAATATTTGAAAGAATCAAAAATATATTTTGTCGACGGCACATTCTTCAAAATTAGAAAATTCATTCTTAGAAAACCTGTTTTTATTTTATTCGTCAGTATTTTCATACACTGTCTACACATATTTTTAATTGTTTTTAAACTTTTCTTTTTTAAAATAGCACTGTTAATAATAATAATTTATATTTCATTCAAATTGTATAAATTTTGTCTTTAGTTAACTACCTATCTGTTTGGTAAACTCGACTATCTTCTATATTCAAATTATATAAAATGTAAATCCTTTATTGGCTATACGATAAGTTAATTAAGATTGTATTGTGTTAAATTAAGAGCTGTGTGTTGTAATAATAATAAATAAATAAATTCCAAATTTGCCCAAAGTGTTTCTGTCAAGTATACATTATAATTGATGCAGATATCGGCAGCATTTAAGAATATTTCAATGTAGTTCCCGTGTTATATGCATTGCTTCCCGATAAAACAAAGGCTACATATGAAATTTTATATCAAATGATAAAAAGTCAAGTCAAATAATGGAAGCCTATGCAAATTTCAATGGACTTTGAAGTGACTTCAGTTTTGCCAATAGAAGATTTATTTCCAGAAGTGGAAATAGTTGGGTGTTATTTTCACTACAGCTGCAGTTTATGGCGAAAAGCTAAGAAATTGCGTGAATATAGAAATTCAGCGTATATAGAAACTGAGCGTGCCCAAAGACCTGTCTTATAAGTATTGACATTCAAACTTTTTAGTTACCCACCACTCAACCATACCAGGAATGCACAGTCCTAAATGTGCTCATACTTTTCATACACCGCACTACATTGAGGCAACATTCAATGACTACCTATAAGACGGTTATCTCTTGCAAAAGACAGCATGATACAGAATGTTCCCAAAATAAGTATTTGGCAAGGCACCATGGTATGACCAATAATCGATTTATATATTTATTGATTAAGGTTGTAAATGTAGAAAAGTTATAGTGAATTATTTAATATCACTATGTTGGTGATCTGTTAATAAAGTACTAAATTTAATATATGTGAAATAATATTATGTTTATTATTGCTAGCGTACCCATTTTTGCTGCTAATTTTTAGTGTACTCGTATTGCTTCTGGTTTGAAGCGTGACGGGTGCCAATGATACTACATGCATCTCCAAGTCCCAGAGTGGCAGACGTAATGAAAAGTGACTGGATTCTTCGCTTGCAGGGCAAGGCAATTTTTTTTGAAAGTTTTTACGATACTGTCACTTCCGTCACTTGAAGGAATAAAAAAAATAAGTACCAATAAGTTATGTGTGAAGTATTCCGGGGAAGCACACTGACTGTCCGGGTTGGTACTCCACTGCTCCTGAACGAAAGACGTGGATTTCCACTTCTTACTTCGTTGTTTTGGATTCGTAAGGACTTCTTTCATTTTGGCCAAAAGTAAGGGTCCTGAAATTGAGTATGTAGATCATAAATATTAACAGCAATACAATAAATTAGAAAAACAGTTTAATTATGTTAATTTTGAAACATTATTCAGACATGAAAATATTTATTCATAGTTGTACTAGGTAGATTCCCAACTTTCAGGTTTTGTTTAGTAAATTCTTCTAACATTGTTACATCTGTGCGCAATGTGGCCAACTACTATACGGGTAGACTAGCTGTTGCCCACGACTTAGTCCGCGTGGAACTCGGTTTTAACACGCACATCTCTTTTACCCCTCGGAAAAGTATTCGAGTTACTCTTTGTTACATCAGCTATCTGCCAGTGAAAGTTCCGTCAAAATCGGTCCAGCCATTTCAGAGATTAGCCGGAACAAACACACAGACAGACAAAAATTGTAAAAAAAATTGTTTTGGTATATGTACCTTGTATACATCCATATGCACTTAGTAAAAAGCGGTTATTTTAATATTACAAACAGACACTCCAATTTCATTTATTTGTATAGATATTCCCATGTTTTTTTGCAAAAAAAGTATTAATTTTCTCTTGTGATATAAACGGTGTTTTACAAAATGTTCCAAAAAAACTTATCACATTGTAAAAAAATATGACCTGCCTCAGCATCATTACTATAAAAATAAACTTCAAATGGCCATTTCACCTTAACTATTTTGACTAATTATCAGTAACTGCTCATAAAATATTTATTCGCTGGATATTGTTTTAAATAATAGAATGCAAGAACTGTAACTGTAACTAATTTGTTATCACCACAAAAACTATTATGCCAATATTGTGTAGCTTATTACCTGCGTAAGCTAAACACATGGAGTGGTTTATGAAATTCGGCAGTGGGCGAATACAGAGCAAGTACGATAGCCCGTTTGACGAATTCAGAGCAAATATTCTGAAACCTATAAAGTGTGAAGTGGAACTTTCGTTACCTGCATCAACCATGTATCTGGAATGATATGCTATATTTGCGCTGGGTACTGTTTTGGCAAATACAGAGCGACTAGTCAAGTATGCCACAAATTTATCCACGACTTCGGCTGGTCCAGATATTGTTGTCGATTCGGAGCTGTTTTGGCAAGCGATATCAATATCTGGTGGACACATTTCACGAACCTGTAAATTATTAGTATATGGTTCCGTAACATCATAATAGGCTTTTCATCTGGAGCAACAGTGGTGAAATCCAAACACAGCTAGTTATTGAGGGACCATCGAAGTACATGACATAAATTGAATAATTATTATTAGTAACAATTAACCAGTATGAAATAAAGTTTCTGTTACAAAGTATATCAATCTACTTACTTCAGTATGGCCTAAGCCAATAGCAGCCATCGCTCCTTTTATAAATTTAGTTTCCAAAGATGCGATTCCACGTAAATATGACACCAAAATTGCTTCTTCGGCGGTAAAACAGCCGTCCGCATAGGCGCAGCCAATCTCTCCAGCACTGTGACCTACAATCGTTTAGTAACAGTTAGGAATTGTACAGTCTTAACATTTTTTAAACAAGTCAGGACAAGGTGATTACAAAACTGAGTAGGGATTCGATCAGAGCTTGTTGATAGTTATGGTATAAATTTCCGCTTTAAGTTATGTGGGCCATCAGCTCGTTCTTTCGTAATATAATAAATAAGTCGCCAAATCTAATAATTTAATATTTTACACGTACCAATAATATGATCAGGTGTTATTCCCATGGCGTTCATAATATCAGTGAGTCCGATCTGTACCGCAGTTATTCCTACGAAGCTATTCAAAACATTTCCAAATATTGTGTTATCATCTTCGGTAATAATCTTGTATATATCTAGACCTCTTGGTTTTAGAACTTTGTTGCACCTATAAATCAATGAAATGTGTTTTTATTTACACCATAATATTCTTATATAGTAAATCCAAATTTAGGTTTGTCGTGGGTTCAACTATACCTCTCAATAGCATCAGCAAATATGGGAATTTGCAAAAGAGCTTTTCCCATGGTCGGCCACTGTGATCCCATTCCACTGAATAAAAACCACACAGGACGAGCGTTTCCGGTATTAAAGTCAAATCCTCTTGCTAAACATACTGTTTTGTTACCTTTATCTGTATCTGAAAGATAAAAGCGAAGAAGCAAATTAATTTTATATAGTAAAAAAGTATAAAATTATTGGAGACTTTCAGTAAATAATGAAAGATTAAAATGAAAATCGGACATCCAAACAAAATTTTTTGTCCCTGCTTTGGACACAATTCGTAATTATATTTTTGAGTGTAATGAAATGACCATATTCGTAAGTAACATTTATAAGCAATTTATTAGAGGAGATTATGGTGATGTAGCCCCTGTAGGTTTCGTAGGATTCATATTTATAATTTAGAAACACGCCCTCTATTATAATTTGCGTGCAACGTGGAGCTCTTGTGACAGCTATCGAAAAGTAACCAACAAATCAGTGAAATAGCGTTACATTATTTCTTCTTCATTTGAAGTCAGTCTAAACACGCAACTGGCAAATATAAAAAAAAATGGTTGTCTGTAAAGTCGGTTTACTGACGATAGTTGAACGTGTCAACGTCTTAAGAAAATACTGATGGAATGGTAGCATTTTTCAAAAGAAAATTTTAATTTCATTTGTTTAATAGATTTTTATGTATATATGCACTTGATACTCGATCAAAACATGTAAATGTAAGTATTAGCAGCTGTCCACGCAGACGCATCGCTCACTCAAGTAGGAGAGAGACGGATGTCGAACGCTGCCGAACGCAAAGGCCGATTGTGCTTCTTTGTCGCTCGTTCCGCGCTCTCGCTTGCACTTGCACAAGCCTTACATGGAACGCCTCAGAGCGAGGTAACGCCGCATGAGTCATGTTTTTTCGTGCGTGCAGCCGGCTCTATCGAATTATAAGACGTTGACACGTCAAAAACTGCCTTTAATTATATTTTTTCTGAAAAAACTAATATTTACGTTGGGTGATTTAGACATTGTGTTTGGCAAAAGTTTTCCTACTGGATTTTAAAGGTACCTAATTATGGAAAAACATTTGATAAGTACTTATGTGTATTTTGGCTTGGTTACATATTCTTTAATACTTTTAATTTTGTCCCCCTCCCATTGTTATTATTATGGCCCTGGCCATAAAGTCTGGTCCATATAAATATAAGAGCGATATATCATTTCTAAATTTTTTAATTTCATTTTAAAATGCCTCGACTCAGTCTGCTACTCCCATCTTCGAAGAAAAGGAAAACACGGGATCTTGATCAAATGAAAGAGGCAATTAAAGCTGTAAGAAGAAAAGTCATGGCGTATAAAAATGCTGTACAAATGTTTTCCTAATCCACACTGAAACGATTAGTGAAGGACCTTCAAGAATCTTTAGAGTTACTTGTGCAGAAAAACTTTTGGGATAAAACCCATACTTCCACCTGGCCTGTACAAAAGTAAGGAGGGTATATTTTGGTAATGAAAGCTAGGACGGACTTACCGGAATAACACGTTGTAATTTTTTATTTTTGAAAATAAATATGATTTTGAATAATTTGTGGTTATTTTAGTTCTTCCACAGTAAGATATGTATATGCCAATGTGTAAGGAATATGTATAGTATTTTTTTACATGAGGCCTCAAATACAAACTAAGGGACCACATTACCACCTTCTAGAGGTACACTATTAAATAAATACCACAACAAATGTTTAAATGAATTATGTATCGATATATCAATATATCTTGTTATGTTCGATTAAACATTAGGATGGCTATTATGTTTATAATTGCAGCATTTCTGATTACTTAAAGCTAGTTAAGCTAATTTTGAGAGGATAATTCATCAAAAATTATTTTCTCTTTTTTTTCTAGCAATACGTGTAACACCTACATTATTCCTTGTTTATACTTATATTGTATGAGTTTAAGATAGATAATTATTTTACCAAGAACTATGTAACCGCGCCCCGTATGTCCAGGAATGTTGTGTTTGAAGACATTACTTAACAAAGCGATTTGTTCATAATCCACAGGACTATTTTCCAACGAATCCAATATTTTGTTTACACATTTATCTTGCCTTCCTGATACTAAAACTAAGCGTGGTATACTGCTTTTGAATACATCATTTTTCTGAAATCATAACATAAAACATTTATAACACTGTAGTTTTTTATAAATATGAAATCATTCTCGTTATCATTATCGGGACACGGTTCTCTCGCAGTAAGTTATTGACGCTCTGGTCTGAAACGTATTCCAGATAGGTAAGACTGGAAGGATGCATTGATTTAAATCTTTCCTTTACAGGATTATGGTAAAAAGTTAGTGAAAAGTTTCACCGACATACGTAATATTTGGAAAAATCATGAGTAACAGAGTTGAGTTACTAGGGTACCTTTGGTTTATAGTGGCCTTTTAGAAGGATGTGAAAATTGCCACCAGTCACGGAGAAGTTGTTCACGGCTGTAAATGTGCGGTCAAACGATGTATTTTCTGTAACAATTTGTATTCTCCCATCTCTTATTGCAGCTACTTCGTTAAGTGGCTCGTTGTAATGTAAGTTTGCTGGTATTTCACCTCTTTGGTACGCCAGACATATCTGGAATAATCGTTATTTCATATGTAAATTATTTTCTTTGGCACTACTGTGGCAAACAGAAATGGTTTAACTATACGACAAATATCGTAAGGACCCGTAGGATCCCTAATTGTAAATATAACATTGCGCCCGTACCCTGAAAAATATAAATTCTGTACCTTGAATTTGAAATATCACTTTAATGTATTAAAGCGATATTTTCAGTTTCTGTAGAAACTGCGTGAGTTCGCATAATATGGAAAAGTTGAAGAGGTGAGAGAGTTAAGATGATAGATTCATGAATCTGTTATATATATAATCTGTTATATGTTTATACAGGAATAAATTTACTAATGTTCCGGAAAAGTACTGCCACCTCAGCTGTTTCGGCCGCCAAGCAATAGTGCAAGCAGTTCGCATTACTTGATTCCGGTTTAAAAGGTGTGGGATGTCGGTGAAATTACAGGCACATCTGTAATTCCCCTGACGTCAGAGTTAGAAATACAATACAATCAATTTGGGTCTGCCCATACCTAAGTAGGGGAGCACTCAAGTTTTAATGGTTTTACTATGGGCAGTAGTTACCGCTTTACATGTGGTCGGCTATCTGATTATTCTACAATTTATTAATATACAAAACCTTTGTCAGAGAACACGCCGCAGAAACTGCTTGGGTATTTCCCATGTTGGATTTGACACTTCCAACTTTAATTGTTTTATCTTTAGCGAAAATGTTTCCAATCGCTTGAAGTTCGTTCGCGTCAGCCTCCGCTATGCCTGTAAATAAATTTTGTTTGAACTTTCAAGACTAAAGAAAATAACATATAACATATTCAATTGCATAACAAAGTGTACTTTTGGGTCTTACTGAAATAATTAGAGCTTTAAACTTAGTTACCGGTTACAGGTATGGCAATATTATGACAGATTTACAAACTAAAAATATGGTACTTAAAGATACTTAGGTCAGAATAATAAAACGATAATAATTACCTTATTAACGTTAGGGCTTATAGAATAGCAAATAGTCTTTAGGAATTACTTTATTATTATTAATGATTGACGTTTTGGAGAATTTCAAAACTTTTCTGTTTCTATAAAGTTATATCTTATAACATTCTATAAGTTTATAAGGTACCTATATAATAAATATAGTTTTTAATTGATGCTGGTGAGGGGTGCGAAATATCTTGAAGGGCTAAAAGTCAAACTGATCTAAATAAAATAATAAAAAAGTAAACTTTTCATAGGAGTATACACTTTTTAATACACGTACATTTGTTAAGCAATATACATACGAGTAACAATATAGAATATTAGAGAAGCGTTTTATTTGATCTTGCGTGGTCACGGTGTAAAAATGCAGTGCTTAAATCATAGAAAAATGTGTCTTAAATGCGGGTTTAGGTAACAGAGTACTGCAAATTCTGTTTATGTTTAGGGTTCTGACTATCAAAATCTATATTGTCAAAATCACAGCGAGACGTAACTGGTTTTACTCAGACTATCCGTGGAAAACCACGATAGATAATGATAATGGTCATCATCATCATCATCATTATTTATTTATTTATTTTAATTCAATAAATACGGATTAACCAATTACATCTACTGAATACATTACAAATATAATACAATTACAAATACAATGTCAAAATAAAACAACTTATAAATAAAGGTCAATCACAACATAAACAACTTAAAAATAAGGATCAATAATAATAATAATAATAATAACATGAAAGCTCAAAATATAAATCAAAATTAAAAGACACATCCTTTTATTCACGGTCATCAGTCTCACAAAATCTGAGAAACTCTGATAATAATCTCATCCATCCGTCCGCAAATATATGAGTGTGGGGCGCGGCAACCAGGAGCGCGTTGAGCGTGGTTAGGGCTCGCGGGAGAGGGGAGGTAGCGCGCGCTACGGTGCGGCGGCGGCTGCGTGGCACAGCAAACAGCTTGTGTCTCCGGGCCCTATTGTACTTGTCGGGGGTGAAGAGTTGACACAGCTCATTGCTCAAGTCCGGAGCGTCTATTTTGCCGCGGAGAAGTTTACACGCCCGCGCCGTTATCAACTGCTCGTTTTTCCGCCGAACTTCAAGCGAGTTGTATCCCAAACAACCCAGAAGGAATTGAGTGGGGTACATAAAAGGGTAATACCCGTACAACCGCTTATAAAGGTATCTCAGAAACGCTTTTTGCACTTTTTCCAGAATTAAGGCATATGTTGATTCATGCGGGTTCCAGACGCATGCACTGGTCTCCAGCGTGGTCCGCACGAGTGCTCCAAATAACAGTTGAACCACATTGTGTTATCGAAAGTCCCTAGCATTCCTAAGAACAAACCCGAGCCGTTTGAAGGACTCTTTCGCCAACGCACTGATGTGGCCATGGAAGTTCAGTTTTCGGTCGAATTATGAAAGTATCCACTCAATATTCTGTCAAACCCATTGAGCTACATCATGATACAATAACAATTAAGTGAGCTGGGAAAATAAGCGATAACAAACACACATATTTCAGACAACATCAGGATAGATACTAGGACTGGCCTCGCAGCTCAGTTGGTTAGTAACCCTACCTTCTGCGCTGTAGGTCGTGGGTTAGTTTCCCACCCAGGACAAACATTTGTGTGAGAAACGTAGATGTTTGTCTGTGTAAGTATTATCAGTTGTCTGGTTCCCATGACACAGGCTATGCTTAGCTTACTTTGGGGCTAGATGGCGCTGTGTAAAATGTCCACCTATATTTATTTATTTATAGAGAATACCTTGCTTATAGTTCCTTGTTCACATTTTACAGAGAGCATTTTGTGAATATAAAACCAGATGAACTATACGTCAAACCATATAACGAAGTCCAACCTGATGGAGTAAGCCCTCCGTCATCATCCCACGATCAGGAAATCAAGGATACCATAAGTCGTTTCATCATACAAATTAGTATAAATTCAAGGTTTTCAAATTGCTTTTGCACGTATTTCTACGCTCTGTACACTTAATACATGTCACATACACACACATACATCTGTAATAACATAACATAATAATATTAAAGAAATAATTCAATTAATTTAAAATGTTACCTGTAGCATTTGCTTCTATATATTGCACAACATCGGGGGAAACATCTGTCTCAGCGTAAAATTCTTTAAAAAACTTTTGTAAATCTTCAGGGTCACGATTCGGCAAAAACAAAGAATCAGGATACGCAAAATATTTTCCTTTCACGTGATAAACCTCCGCATATATTCTGTATTAAATAAATAACACATAAGTTTTGATTGAGTAGTATAATTATCAAGTTGCCGTTATTACGCCTAAGACTTTTATTTCTTTAACGATGAATATTAATTCATATTCATAGCATTGATAACATAATAATAAAATATATAATTCAGGGTAAGTCAGGCACGTCATTTAAAAAAAGTCATAAGCGACTCTATTTATCGTTCTATGATTATCGTTCGAAATAGTTGTATTACTGATGTTATTTATGGTACGTATAAACTTTTTATTCTATTTATTTGAATGGTGTTAAGATACTTATTTATTTGTCATAAAAAAAACTATATTTTTTTACGTTTTTTATGTATCTCTACACAGATGTATAAGCAATACGATTGCATCAGCAATCGTATTGCTGTGTTCCGGTGGAAGGGAGTGGGTGCCGGTGAAATTACAGGGGCATGAGACGTAACATCCCCGTCTCGGGGCGATAGACGCAACGCAATGCGACTTAGGTCATCTCGTACTTTGGTGGCGAGGACTTGAGCCGTATTGCTGTTGTTTATAGGCGGCGGTTACCACTTAACATAAGGTTAGCCAGTTCCGCCACCCGAATCACACAAAAAAACTTTTGTACTGTTTTGCTTGTGTTGAAATAAATGTTATATCTATCTAGTTGCAAAGATAATTGTGAGAAGTGGCAATTAATGTTACCTATTCAACTCAAAAAGTCCTTCCAACATATTCTGATTAATGGTGGAGCCAAATTTACTTACCTTTTTGCATTCTTAGCTTTTTGTAAGAATAGCAAATTGATTGCATCGGACCTCACAAAGCCATTCCCATTTTTATCAAAACACTTGGTCTCTCCGTCAGGGCAAAGCAATCCTGCTCTGTTGAAATAAAATTCCGCAAATATATATTTGATTGAACAACAAATACTTATGTAAAATAATTTCTGTAACATTAATTTTAGCTGATGAACCAGCTAATGCTATTTCCACATATATAATTGTTGGAAAAACAAACAGAAAATAATGTACTTGTCACCTTGATGTGTGTAATAGCGAGATTCTTTACGTACGTTTTTTAATCGTTTCACCATTTCACTTAATTCAAGTAAAACAAAAAAGTTAAACATAAATGCTTAAAGGATATGATGAAATCATAAGAAAGTTTAATATTATGGAGAAAAATATATTGTCATCAACTGAAAAAGTATACAAGCAGTATTTGACAACAACGGACAAGATAATTACTATATTACTACAAATTACGAACAATCGCGAATAATGAAAAACCTATATTTATTGCAGTATTTAAGTTTCGCGTCATGATTTTTGTATTCCATGTTGTATTGTTTGTCATTGTAACTGTAATGAAGAGAATAGAGGGCGTGGTGGTCTAGTGGTTCTGACCCCGAGTTTTAATCTGGAAGTCACCGGTTCAAATCCCGACGTGCACCTATGAATTTTTCGATTGAATTCGATTTATGTGCACACAATACCACGTTCTCAAAACGGTGAAGGAAAACATCGTGAGGAAATCGACATTTTTTTTTTAATGTTATTTAGTTACGGAACGAGCCGACGGCCCACCTGGTGGTAAGTGGTAACCTCGGCCCATAACAACAGATGCGACTTGGGTCCTCCCCTACTAGGTACGACAATACCCAAGTCGCATCGTATGCGCCCGTAACTATGAGACGTGTAGGTGGAATGTCTCATGTGCCTGTAATTTCACCGACATGTCCTAGAACTAAAAATTAGAAGACATGTGTCAAGTGCACAAAAGGAGCCTCTTTGAGGCGCACTTAAAATCCTTAGGTTAAAAACCTAATCCTTCTCTCGAACCAGTGACTCGAATAGAAGACTGTAATAAAGAGCAATTTAATGTTTACCTTTTCATGTTTAATGTGAAAATGTGATTCGTACTGTGAAGGCAGCCACCGACAATAGCTGCGTCGCAATCTCCAGCCTTAATTCTATCGAATGCGAGCTCTAGGCATGCCATAGATCCAGCACAGCCAAGGTCCAGACTGACAGATTTGCCTTTACCATCAATCCAGTAAGATATCCGATTGGCTAACATTGCCGCGTTGCAGCTGTAATATAAATAAGTGTTTATACGTATTATTTCTGGATGATATGATAATATATTTCAAATTCAAGCGTAGGCGACAGAATCACCGTCATTTATTAAATTAAGTTTTGACAACCGTTTCCAAATTTTGTCAAGTCAACTGCTAACGGTATTTTAATGGTATTAGTAGGAGATGGGTTACTGTAGGGTATATAGTAGTTCCCCCCCGGGGTTTCTGCCTTGTCGCGGCGGGGGGGCTTAGTAACCGTGGACCTTGCCTACCCACGGAGAAGCTAAAGGAACCCGAGAGGGGCCGCTCCTCGGGCTTTGCCTCCAAGCCCCGAAGGAGCGGCACTTGTAGGTGGCGGTGCCTTATGGGGGGCACCGAAACTGAGGAGGGCTGCGGTGTCGTATGGGCGGCACTGCAGCTGAGGGCAGGGGCCGCGGCGGGAGAGGAGTGCCGGTATTACGGTGCGCCGTTCTCCCTACCTTCCGCGGCCACGACGGGGCCGCCACCGTTCGATGGCGGACGCGGTGGGGCCGCAGGGGAAGAGGAGTGTCGGTATAGCGAGGCGCCGCTCTCCCTATCTTCTGCGGCCGCAGTGGCAGGCGACGGGGCCACAGAACTGACCCGTCGCAGGGGGACCTCGGGCGTCTTGACACGGGGTCGTCGGACGCCCTTTGGCTATTTGGTTCCCGAGGTGGTTGTGACGTGCCGTGTGTTCCGGTGCGTCGTACCCAGGAGGGTGGAGACACCGATGGAGGGTCTGGTAACAGACAGCCGCGGTGGGTTCACGGAAGAGTAACCGTCCCCGTGTTCCCGTCACTAAGCGGCAGAGGCGGACACCGTGGAGTTTTAGTGGGTATATACTCCTAGTCCCACATAACCACTCAGTTTCCCCGTGGCTGGGTGGTATGCGAGTGCATTTCTCCACGAAAAAAAAAAAAAAAAAAAAAAGGGTATATAGTAGTTATTTCCTAAGCTTGATTTTTAGACTATTAGTTCAGAATTAAATGAAGCTGTTCTCATATTACCCAGATATAACAAATCCATTCAACTTGAATACGTCATACAAGTTCATTGTCGCACTATCAGATTGGGTGGTTCCAATAAATACGCCCAACTTAGTACCCTTAAGAGTTTCGGGATTGATACCTGCAACAAACGGTTTTAACTATATTACATAAATATTATAAATTTAATTATTATAATTATAATTTATTTATTATATTAATTTAATTTCTTATTTTTTTATATACCTCATATATTAGAAATTAAGCATCGTAAGAACCAAATATTTATTTGCATATTTTCTCATTTTTTTATTTAATATTTCATAAAAAACGATTTAAATAAAATTCCTCGTAATAATTATAAGAATATTTTAACAAATTGGAAACTGATTAGCCTCCATTATCGAGCGGTTCTACATTACTTTACCTCTAATACTTAATCGATATCAGATTGGAAGAAAGGAAAGAAGGAATGTTACTGAAATTATGTAGGTATATATCTATACTTATAATACAACTGTAACAGGTCGAATTCTGTACACTGAAACTATTTAAAAATGTTTTTGGATGGCACTTTAAAATCGATATTGATGCCAAAATTGTATTTTTTTTATATCTGTTTTTTTTATTTGTGATAGGCTAACATTTGACCACAATCTCACCTGATGTTAAGTGACAATGCGGTCTACGATGTAGCATGCTTGCCTAGAAAATATCTATTCACTCTCCTCTTAAAGACCTCCAGATATAGTTCTCGGGAAATACAGACGCAGGCAAGGAGTTCCACTCTTGGGCTGTCCGCATTATGAAAGTGGAAGCATAACGCTTTGTACGGATGTGAGGTAATTGGACCAAGAAAGGGTGACGTGATGCCGTACGTCTGGATGTAAAGTGGTACAATGGAGATGGGGGAATAAGATCGTGCAACTCAGCCACACACTCACCGTAATGAACCCTGTAGAATACCTATAGTATGATAGTTTATCTGTCTGTCTGTCTGATTCCTGGCCGCATATCACGCCGAAATTACTTAATTGATTCAAATGACACTTGGCGTGAAATGAGTTCGTACAACGATGTAGGACATAGGATATTTTTTACTCCGAAATTAAGCATAGTTTCAGGTAGTCCTCAACTAGTTCACCAATAGTGTACCAGCAGTCCATCAACTCGCAGTTCACAAACAGTGCACGAAGAGTCCACCAACAGTTCACGACAGACCCCGCAACAGTTCATTTGACGACCAGTTCACGATCAGTTCAACGCGCAGCTACCAAATAGAAAGCACCTCAGCAAGACCACTCGGAACAATCAAGAACCCATCCCTCCAGTATAGAAATACCAGGTGATGTTTTCTTCATAGAAACCCAGCAATAGCGTGTACAAACCTCTGGAACCGGCGGAACTACAACTACCACTATCAACATACACGGTACGAGGCGTTCCGTACAATTTACATAATCTATACTAATATTATAAAGAGATAATGTTGGTAAGGTGTATGTATGTTGTATGTATGTCCGAAGTAAACTCAGAAACTACTGAACCGATTTCAAAAATTCTTTCACCAATAGAAAGCTACATTATCGAGGAGTAACATAGGCTATAATTTATTTTCAAAAAATTAGGGATCCGTAAGAAAATTATAATATTGTACCCAAGGTAGAAAACCCACAATAGTTTTTAGCGTGCGCTGCGAAAACTATTGATGATAGAACCAACTAATGTACTACAGGTTTGTAGGTCTTATTAATGTCTACAAAAAAGTCTGCGAGGCAACATATCTATCTATTATGGTTAAGTCACAATAACAGCTTTTGTGTTCTAAAATTTAATTACTATTAAGGTAAAAACAAAAGCTGGTTACATTTGCATCAAGGTATTAACCCTTATCCGAAAAAAAAAATTTGTAATCAGGCCTACTTATTTCTAAGTCAATTTCTTTTTAATTCGTTCGAATCGGATATTTGGTTTAGAAGTTATCACGAGTTTAAAAGAGTTCGGCGCGATAACTTGAACGGCCACAGAAAAGATAATAGTAGGTATTATATATGTCTCTATAAAGTGGAGGTATGTTTTTACAAAATACAAGGAGTAACTTAGGCTACTTTTCAAGGAATAAAATAGGGGTGTGTGATAAAACCGAATTCCACGCGGACGAAGTCGCGGGCAACAGCTAGTATAATATATTTTTCTAATAATTTTGACATCTACTCTACTCTGTATCGACAAATTGATACAAATTTCTAACTTACCAGCATCAAATATCGCCATGTATGCTTGCTCCATTAATTTTCTGGCAACAGGATCGAAGGTAGTCGCCTGCCAGTGTGTCATTCTGAAGAATTGGGCGTCAAACTTCTCAAAACCATCGATTTGGCCGAAATATGGCGGTAGCTCTGGATGTTTAATACCTGGGTACTCAATCTTTTGAACCATGTCAACCTGAAATAATCCAAATTGTATTTTTATAATACATAGTTTTATGACTGTAGGTACAGTTAATTAATTAATTTTGTTGTACCAGAGGGTCCAACGACTTTTTAGGACTCGCTGATTTCTTTAAGATTACTTTGTTATTGATTTGGCTATCTGTATCTTGGACGAGCATCACACCGAAAATACTGAATGGATTCAAATAAAACTTGGCAAAGTTTGATTTCATAATACATTTTATCCCGAAATTAAACACAGTTTTCTTGAAATAAGAGATGGAAATTATATATTTCGTTTTGCGATTCGCTACGTATGTCCAGAAATAATATAGTAGTGCTATTGATATTGTCTCAAACGGATTTCATATAGACTTCATAGCACCTAGCGCATTTATGTTTAAAAGTGTTCTTAGTGCCGAGAATTGATTATAATCTGTTTTTGGAATATTTTTTCCATTATGTGTATAAAGACTGTAATTAGGGAATGGGAAAATCAAACCGGAATGTTTGTCGATTTATTACTTACTAAAGGCACGTATAGATTTATAATGCGGTTGATTTTGCTATTAAACATGTCAAGCGCTTCAATGGCAGATAGATTTTACAGGATTACGTACCAATCTATTTTGAGAATTTTATCGGTAATGGGGATGTAATCTGCTTTTCGAAAATTATGTCTAGGTAAAATATTTTTCTTTGTAGCATGTTTAGACACTTGAGTCTTAAGAATAGCAAAAAAAGAAGTACGATGTTAATCAGGAGATACTAGAGTGCTTAATTGAGCGCTTTCACTGGCAGATAGCTGATGCTTCAAGGAGTAACTTAGGATACTTTTTTAGTCAAATAGGTGTGCCTGATATAACCAAATACCACACGGAAGAAATCGCGAGACACAGCGAGTCACAAAATAAACTTCACACACAATTACAAGCTCCCAAGAAAACTATACCTCTTTTTAGAACCCAGACTACGACATCTAGAGGTATATCAAAAGTGTGAAAAAAAATACATAAAAGGTTTTTATGGCACTCGCACGCCATACAGTTGCAATTGGTTAACAAACTAAGAGTTTGACAGACAAACTGAGTTATTAACATCGTCCTTAACATTTCCATCTAAACTCTCTTCAAACTCGCATAAACCTGGCCTAGGCAAAATTTTTTTTTGTATAGATTAATAAATAAATCTAGGGCTGACGCTGCCATAAAAAATTTGATAAGTATCTACTGAAATATTTTATTTGTTTAACGAATGATTTGATTCCAGAATGTAGGCTAGCTATTATAGCATATATACGAGTGAGAGAGTGTTTGACTTGGCGACAAAATTTCTTACTGCACTTTCATTTTATTCATTTTGTCTACGTACACATACGGAAATGTTTTTTTTTTTAAATTAGTCAGAATTTTAAATCATTATATAGCCGAGTGTTTGACTTTGCGACAAAATTAGTAACTGCATGTTAATTTTATTTATTTTGTCTACATACTATACATATAAATACGTATCGAAACGAGAATAATAAATATTGTTAATATATTGTTATTATAATAATATTTGTTTATATAATTGTTCGTATACGCTTCTCACAAAGTCGTCATAGCGTCGAAAAGATTCTCAGTCAGCTGTCATCTCAGTATATTATAACATAATCCATTCGTCGTTACGTGGCCTACTTCTACTCAATATTCAACTAATGTGAAGTCAGATATCAGAAAATCTTGCGATAAACTTGATATTCACAGTATGGATATGTATCTGAAGAAAGCTACCTTATTGTAAAGATTTTCGATGAGTTTCTGAGTATTCTCCGAGCTTGGAAAATGTCCGGATATACCGCTGATGACTATTTCATCCCCCGTCATCTTGTCTCCGTTCCGTCCGTCCAGTCCAGGAGCCATGTTCTACAAAGTTTACAATCATTTAAGGTTAGGTTCAAAACTTTACATTTCGTAAGTTAAGGCTAGTCTAGTACACTGGGTGGGACTCTACACCATCACATAACGTATTTGAAAGAGATTTTTTTAAAGCTGGCCCGCTATGTATAAAAATATTATTGGACAGTGACAGTCAGCTGGATATGCGAGACTGCCTTCTGTGCACTACTTGTACTACTTCTTCTGGTGGTTTGATTCCTACCCAGGACAAAGATGTTTGTTCTTCGTCTTGGTATTAAGTAAGTTAAATAAGGCGATTTCCTATTATTATAACTCTTATTAATTCACGCAATTTTTTGATCCATACATTTAACATAACGTTAAAATTAAATTAAATCGATAACGACACAAAACACATAATACCTTACAGACAACCATAAACAAATGATACCTCGTGTGTTCATAAGTTTTGAGACGAATTTATTTGAACTATTTAAAAATAAAGTTGTAGTGGCAGCCTGTTTTTAACTTTTTAAATTTTGAATTTCGAGTATTACGAATTAGAAAAAATATGAATTCGAATACTTAACTTTTTTCATGAAAATAGCGCCAGAAAAATTTTACGTACGACTGTCATTTCACTGTTTCAAGTTGAAAAAAAAACAATGGAGATATTTAATGAAATCCGAAGATTGGGATGTAGCCGGAACTTTGTGTATTACACAATAAAGAGGTACAAGGAGACCGGCTCTTTAGCAAATCGTGGAAGATGTGGCCGCCCGCGGTCTGTAAGGACCCCCAATCGAATCGAAAGAATTCCCATGGAAAAACTTCGGGCCGCCATAGATGAATGGCCCACGCGCTTGAAGGCCTGCATAAAAAATAAGGGGGCCATTTTTAATCACTTATTTTAATATTCAAACGTACATGTATATAGTCACATTTTGTACAAACAATAAATTAATATATTATAATTCTTCCAAAAATATTTTAGTTTTACTTCGTCTCAAGACTTATGAACACACGAGGTACAAGCTATGCTTAGCTTAGTTTGGGCCTAGATGGCACTGTGTGAAATGTCAACCAATATTTATCATTATTATTTAAGTCATTAAATTAAACTCACCAAAATAGAAGATTAAGAAGACAACTTTACTAACGTGGAGTAGAACAAGCAGTGAAAATAAAATTAAGGTGCATTGCTATTTATACGCGCTTCCACGTTTTAGGTTAACCTGATTCGCAGAAGTACACATTTGCAAAACAATTAAATTGTAATGTGTAATGATTTGCAAGTTTCAGGCGACGGGGCCAGACATATGACCCGTGGGTTTGAGGACGTTTGCGTATGATTTTCCGTCACTAAGCGGCTCATAGCAGACACTATAAAATTTCACGAATTTGAAATTCATGACAGTAGTTTCATATTGTTAACAGGAAAACTAATTCGTCTTACATGCCATTTAAACTCTTTCGAGTAGTTGAAGTCGTTATAAAATTTAGGTACAATTATCATTTTTTTTTCATTGAATCTTTAGTTTCATATACAAATGTATATTTATATATTTATTTATCTACCAGATAAAAAACATAAAATAAAAATTTAAAAAGTAATTTTTAGTGTGGGCTCATTCTCATATTTGAGCACGATTACAAAAAGTAAAAAAAAAAGACGTGTGGCACTCGGAGACTGCCGCGGTAAAGCTATTGCGCGTGATATTTCAAAAAGTCATTAAAAGTTCTGGTATTTATCGATAGATGGAAAAACTAAAAAGTATCACCGCTGTGCCGGTCGGAGTGGGGGGTGTTAGGTTTTTTTCGTTACGGAATTTCTGGATTCGGTCTCCACGCTCAAGGCCCGCGATAGAAGAAGCTATGCAATAGCTTAAAAAAAATCATCAGTTTTTGTTGCTGACATTGTAACAAGATACACGATAATAATAATAATATAATATAAGCCTTTATTGCTGAAACTTAATTTTAACATATATATATTTTTTGTTTTTTTGAACTTTGTTATAATTGAACTTTTGCTTTCTTAAACATATTTTATCCTACTCAGCTTGTCCTTCGACAAAGGCCTCCTCTAATGCTTTCCATTTTGTCCTGTCTTTGCAATATGTGTCCATTCTGGACCAGCTATCTTGTCAGTTTTTCAGGTGTTCGTAGTGATCTCGTGTTCAAGGTAGCTATGTATATATCCGAATTTGTTCTTTTTGGTTTACTTGTTCGTTCCTTTTTTCCGGTTAGAGGGTCTAGGTCGTTTTCCCCCACGAGGACCAGTCGGCTTGGGGGAGGGTTTTTTTTTTCTCAGTTTTTCCGTTTTCTTTATTGGTATTTAGTTTTGTTTTCCGGTTTCGTTTGTTAGTTGCTATTGGTTATTTTTGGTTGCATAGTTAGAAAGAGAATTCGATCTATTTCTCATTAAATCGAAGGCATTGGTCCTGTTGCCCTTCGGGGTCCATGTAGGTTGTTTCTTTGGTTGGGTGTTGGTTTGAGGCGACGAAGACAGTTCCCTCTTTCTCTTGTCCTTGGTTTTATCTTCTTTTATAATGAGTTGGTCGTACTTGAGGTATGCAATATTCCCCTTCTTCCTCTCTTCTTCTAATTTTGGGAGTAGCTCTTTCCGCTTTGCCATAACTTCTTTTGAAAAATCATGTTTCACATACAGGTTTTTTAGGTTATTTTTATTTTCCATGATTTCACTTTTCTTCCTTGCACTTACTAAAGACAAAAGAATTGGCCTTGGTTTATCATCTCTGTTTGTTTTCCCAAGTCGGTACATTTTGTTTACTTCCCATTCTTCTATATTAATACTTAGATCCTCTTTGAAGGCCCTCTTTATTTTATCTAGTAACTGAGTGAAAGATAATACACGATAACAAGCCGTAAATCCGCGGTAAATAACTATTTTATTAATACACCTCATCGAACTAATTATTTTATAATATGGCTATTAGAATGTCAGCAACAAAAATGTATGTGTATTTTGTAATTTTTGGTAAACGTACTCAAATTGGAATGAGCCCTACAGTAAAATTACTTGTCATTTTATCTGGTAGATAACATAATTTATATGGCAAAGGGATATATCAGAGGGAAGGACGGAATTGAATAGGTACAACGGAAATTTTGTCGTATATCGCATGATTATAGTAATATATTTAGGGTTTATCCCATTCAGTCGGAATTGTTATTGTGATATCAATTGGTATGATTGAGAGAGTTACGTCGCCCTAGTGATATTGCGTGAAAAGTGAGTTTACATGTATTAAATCCTGGTGCAAATTCTGACCATAGAGATTTTTGCTTTAAAAACTTGTATGCACTATTGTGCATACAACATCCCTCTCCCTAAAACAAATCATCCAATTTTCAGCATCTCATTGAACTAATATAACTAATTATGATAATAAAATAGTAGGTAAGTGAAATATTGCACTCATCAATTTTCTTAAGAACACACGTTTTACAATGAACTCATTCTTTAAGAAACACAGCGCAAGATAATGGACTTGAGTCGTCTTATTTCATTAATTCTATCAACATGCCCATCTAAGCATACCTTTCTCAGTCTTATCTGTAATCAATTCCGGATTCATTATGACTAAAAATGTATATTGTTTGTTGAAGACAAAATATTCTCTAGATCGCAACAAGCTGGTTGCCAAATAAGGCTGGCAATAAATTGAATATTAAATATTCATTGATTAAGCAATGTTGGAAGCCTTTCCCAGCAGTCTTATCAATAACATCTATAAAACAGTTGCTGGGGCCTTAAAAAAAATGTTATAGTTATTTTCCAGGAACAGCGTTGCACTTATTTGAAAAATATAATCATTAGATGGTTCAGATTACACTTAGTGTCGTTTTATGAATCTGCTAAAAAAGAATATATGTCACAAACGGAACAAAAGAGTCGATAGCTGAGTGGTATGGATGGCCTTGGGTACAGAGAGGATTCTGATATCCAGCAACATGTACCAATAAGTTGGAGGGAGAGGAAAACACACGCATGTGATATCTAGCAACCCGGATTAAGCTCTTGTGGCATATTACTGTCCACTAACTCTTTTATAAAATTTCATAAAAAATTTGTAACAAAATAATACCTCACTGGTCAACAAAATACCGCGATTGTCCAAAATTAAACTTCAGAATAAAACAAACTAAAAACCCTGAATTATACGAAGTAAAACCACAATAGATTTAAACAATAAAGCCAAAAAAACATTTTCAATTTACAGTACAGAAAGTTCCGCCCAAAAGAAAACAGAGATTAGAAAAATTTACGTGATCTTGCATCTGATACGAAAGTTGGAACTGGCCAAAGAAATTCGGTCAGTATCTCAACTCGTGACTAGGGTGGGGTGGGTTTATCTACACGGTAGTAGCGAAATTATTTAAACTTGAATTACGTTTATATTGTGCTATTTTACAACATAACATTTTGTGAAATAAATAAAAACTGATTTAATTTAACCAAACTAAGAGATTATGGGTTATGATAAAGTAAAACACTTATGATATTTATAGTTGTTTTCACTGCTTAAAAGTATTCTTATTGGCAGATTAAACAGCTTTTTATTACTTAAAATGATTTGGGTTTTTAGCACTTCAACAGACCCTCGAAATGTTAACACCGCTGGCCATTTCTTTCAGGTTTATTAAAGTATACTCAACTTTCCTATCCTGTACCGATACATATATTAGCTAGCTGTTGCCTGTGACTTTGTCCGCGTGAAATTCGGATTTATCACTCACCCTTATAACTTCAGCTATCAGCCAGTGAGTTTCGTGAAGATCAGCCCAGCGTTCTGGAGATTAGTCGGAACCAACAGACAGACAGATAGATAGACAAATATTATTATTATAAGTAGCATAGCGTATATACTTTCAAATTCATTTAGTAAAAAGCTATTATTTGGATATAAAAGACACTTCAAATGTATTTATTTGTATAGATTTACTAAGGTTTTTATATTTACTTGAGAAACAAATCCAACTAGACTACCAAAGTACACAGCACCATGTAAAGAATGCCCTCTTTAGCCGGAAGTTGTTACAGCGCAAGAATATTAAAGAGCACTATACGTACGACGATCTTGCCTCACGTGGCTCCCTGTGCACGTGAGATCTATATAAATAAATAAGTATAATAAATATTATTGGACATTTTACACAGTATCATCTAACAAAAATTAAACAAAGCTTGTTCTATGGGAACAAGTCACTGATTATAATACTTAGACATATTTTTTTTGTAAATGAAATGAAATGAAATTTATTTTTAGTACAATACATAATTATTAAAACCCAGAAACAGAACAAAACATCTGTGTCAGTTACACAAATGTTGTGCTGGGTGGGAATCGAACCCACGACCTACAGAAGGAAGAAGGCAGAAGGCAGAGTTACTACCTATTGAAGTGAGTGGCCAGTCTCAATAAAATGATCTATTGAGCTCAATAGGTAAGTAAAACGTTAAATATTAAATAAATAGTAATCAATGGTATAAGTCCTACCCACCCTTGGATTATCAAATAATATGAACACGGCTGTCAGGTTATATTGCGTATGTAATATTTAAGGGAAATACCGGCGACAGTCAGATGTCACGTCTGCGCCCCTAAGATAATTTAATGCACAAGGTGAATAGTGGGTTATTTAGACTCTGCCTAGCCCTTGAGGCAAAGGCGTGATTGTTTATGTGTGAGAGAGATCGCACGGCAATTAAATATCAGTGCATAAGTAAAATGTAAAAATAATAATAATAATATAATTAATCTTTTAAATCTAGCCTCAACATTATAACAAAATCTGTGCAACTCATCCGGATGAAAATTCTCCCAAAACCAAAGCTCCAAAGAATCCCCAAACCTCAACGTCTTTTGATAAGCTTCAAGCTATGATATTAATAGTATGCTATTAATAGTAGCAGCTCTAGTGACACATTTGAATCAATATTGTAAATTAATCTGTGGATAATGTGGTAGGCTTCTAACACTTATTTATGTATTTTATCAGTTAAGAATACGTACTGTAGCTGTTTTTTATCCCCAATAAATAAATAAATAATCCTCCCAATATCGCAAAAACAATGTTTCTCTCAGCCAATTCCAATAAGTGACTTTGGCACCAAAATTCAATTTAAAGCCAAAAATATTTTTTTCCAAACAGTTCATTAAGGAATGGCTTGCAAATGCCTACTAATAATATAAAAATATGAAGTCACGTCCTCATCGTTAATTTTGACGCCAGACACATGTTTGTTTTTTTCACTAACCACAACGAATATTTTCAAAGTAATACCAATAAAACACTGTTTTGGCATAATGACCGTAGAAATCAAATACTAAATACCTCTCTGCAACTTAGAAAGGCAATGAGACGAAATGACGTTTAAAACGTCAAAAGGAAATACTGTTTACTCCAATCCATATCCTCAAATAAGTTTATGAATGTATGACAGAATTTCAATTTCAATTGAACCAAGCATTAATTGCCTATGATTTCATTGTATAGATTTATTTTCCTTCTTGTCCTTGTCATCGCAGTTTTCATGTTGTGACTTTTCCAGTTCCTATTTCTATGTTTGAAGAATTGTAGAGTATATTTCAAATATAAAAATTTACAGTAAATATCAAAATGAAGTGAACCGACAATTCATTCCACAGATGGCATTTTGTTTACTGTTGTTTACGTCTAACAACTTTTTTGAGTTTAGGTCTACATAGGAAAAGTGGCTAAGACCTAGATGCATTAGGAGTAACTTTTTATGTTTTTGCGCTACTTTGAATTGCACTTGAATTATACGTCATACACAAAATTGTTTAGGCCAAACAATCGGCGGAAATGTTATATAACGGGTCAACGGGTTAACCGTGACGAATTGTTTTTATATAAAGTATATTATTTGTCATTGTACTCGTAAATGGAAATATTTGGAATGTTTTGGGTTACTTAGACCATTACGCAAGCATACCTTTGGGCCTTCGTTGCACCTTTGGAAGAAATCACAATGCAGCTTATTCATTATTTATTATAATGATTTTTTTATTCCAAAACCACGTGGATTTGATGATGATGATAAGTAATAGGAGAATTACGTCACAACGCGTCATCTTTTTTGGTTGAATTACTTCACATCCGTACGTTAAGCGTTTTGCTTCCAATTTCATAATGCGGACAACCCAAGAATGGAACTCCTTGCCTGCGTCTGTATTTCCTGAAAACTATAACCTGGAAGTCTTCAAGAGGAGAGTGAATAGGTTTCATCGTCACTTAACATTAGGTGAGATTACCTATTTAATATTTACCTGTTTATTAATGTTTGCATATCGCAAATAAAAATAAAGAATAAATTCACACAAAGATTATTGCATATTGGTAAGCAGCACCTATTATTCTTAAATGTATCAAAATAAACTTTCAGTTACAATCAATCGACAAATTTTCCAAGCAATTTGCAACCGACAAAAATTCCCGGTTAGTTACAAACGAAAACAATTAAGTGGTTAAGCTGGTCCTAGATAGTCGGCACTGCAAAGTTTACTGGAACTCATTGTTCGATACATTCAGCTACTAAACCGGTATGTTAGAAGATTTATATTTCACTCTTATATAATTAATAATTGGTCAGGGCTTCAGCAATTATATAGAGGGTAACTTTAGGTGTTGCTCCTGTCGGAGTTCTCAAAGAATTGAATGCGTATCCGACTTGCCCCTTTCCATCTTCACGGCAACGTCAAACCCCCACCAATCGCAAAATGCGCCGGAAACTCGTAAAGACAGCCAATCCTACCCACCTTAACTAATATTTTTACGAAATAACACCGGAACTATGTACCACAGACAGGATGTACCAAACAAAGCATACTTTAAAAGACTTATACAATACTATTATCTTAAAAATAGATATTCCTGAAGTTAGTAAACGCGACTATTAATTAAAATATTGGTTATAATATTAGGGCGACAACATCCGGCCGTCCTGCGCACGCATCCGTCCCGGATAGCGTCCAAGTCTGGTGCAATTGCTGAGAACAAAATAAACCAATGAGTCATATATTAACAATGTGACATAGCTATTCATCATTACAAATGAGTGTCTTCCACTCTGTTATTCCATCAACGGCCAACAGATGTAAGACTACTTCATTTAAACTGAGCATTTCTTCACATATTATTGGCATTGGACAATATACCTTATTGAAGCTGTCCCATCAACGGTCAGTTATTTTGTTAAGATTTATAGTTTACCCTAGGCGGTGCCTGCGGCCAACCCTAGTTGCATATCACTATTAATCTTAATTCATTTGAAACAGATTTATTTTACACGAATAAATACTGTTACTTCGGCAATTATCCAACTACCAACATACGTTCGAAGCAAATGCACTAGACATGATTAATCAAAATGAAATAAAAGGGAAAATCAATTTTGTACCAGAGTACTCTATTACAAATGTATACTATAACGTACCTTACCTGACAACATCTTAGGCCATTTTCTAGTCTGTCTCGATATCTAGGTCATTTAACTTGACCCAGGGTTTCATATTTTCGGCACAAGTAGTTCCTTCGTAGCATTTGCTGGTCCGCTCAGCACCTCTCATATCCTTCACTTTATAGCGGTCATTACCGAGTACTTCTGTCACCCGGAATGGTCCCTTAAATAATGGTAACAACTTAGTGCTCTGACCCTCATTTGATTGACCGGAAATTTTGATGACCACCAGATCGTCGACATCATAAATTTTGGCAGCTTTTCGTTTAGAATCAAACACTTGCTTTTGTTTTTCAGCATTTACCTGGATGCGATTACGTACATTATTTCGTAGCATTGTGACATTGACAGGTTGGTCTTCATCGACGTCAGTTAACTTGTCAGCGTCAGTTTGCAGTCGATAACCAAAGAAGACTTCACTTGGGATTGCAGCAGTTGTCTTATTGATGGTACTGTTGATACCTTGTTGTATACTAGCGATGTGTGTGTCCCATTTATTGTTGTCAGAGTCAGCACCCATACTTCTCAACGCGTCTAGGATGGTGCGGTTATAGCGTTCCACTTGTCCATTGGAGCGTGGAACAGCTGTTGCTATTACATGATGACGTATGTTCTTATCTTGGCAGTACTTAACGAATAACTTAGACGTAAAAGAGCTTCCTGCGTCACATATGAGGCGTCTAGGGTTACCGAAAACTTTAAATACTTTATTCAATTCATTTATAACAACTTGACTTTTCGTGTTGCGAACAGGAGATATGAATACAAATTTCGTAAAGGAATCGACTGTTACAAGTAAATAGGTATTTTTGAGAGTGGTTTTAACAAAAGGGCCCAGATGATCAATATGTAATGTATGAAATGGTTTCGCGTATTTGGGTATGGAAAACAATTTTCCTTCCTTTTTACCGTTGACATTTTTTGAGTAAATACAGTTCAGACAATTTTTTATATATTTTGACACCACTTTTTTTATTTTTGGAAACCAATAGTGAGATTTTATTCGTTCTAGTGTCTTATCTACAGCAAAGTGGCCCAGATCATCATGATTACATTTTATTATTTGCCAAATACATTGCTTAGGTACTACCCACCGTCTGCCATATCCAGTTCGGCGGTAAACTTTATTACCCATCAACTCATAGTCATTAAAAATCTTTTTATTTAGCTCGGCCTGACCTGACTCTAATATTTCTCTTATTGCACAAATACTAGGGTCTTGCAATTGAACAGATAATAACCAGTCGCCCTCAGTTATAGCCAACACGCTTTCATTAGATACGGGAGAAGAGTTATTACAAATCGGGTTTCTGCTTAACGCGTCAACATGTTGCATTTGTGTTCCTGGTTTATGTACTATATCAAAGGTGTATTCTTGCGTTAATAACACCCATCTGCCTATCCTGGAATTGACTTCTTGCTTGTTCATTGTATATTTGACAGCATTACAGTCAGTATAAATTTTGAACGTGGACCCTAATAAATAGTGCCGGAATTTTTGCAAACCTACCACTATGGCTAGAAATTCTAATTCAAATGAATGATACCGTTTTTCTTCATTCGAAGTTTGCCGACTATAGAAATGGATAGGTTGTTCTCCACTTTCAGTTATTTGAGTTAAAATGCAGCCTAGACCATCCCTGCTTGCATCTGTATATAGAACAGTTGGCAATTTTGGATCAAAAATCTTTAATAAAGCATTATGCAGCAACTCGTATTTTAATTTTTTAATCGCTTCTAATTGTTCAGATCCCCATTCCCATGTTACGTCTTTTTTTAGGAGCTTTGTTAATGGTTTTGATAAAATAGCACAATTTCTAATAAATTTTCGAAAATAGTTTACAAGGCCTAAAAATTGTCTAACGTGATGTACATTTTTGGGTATAGGATAATTTTCAACTGCCTTTAATTTCTTTTTACCAGGGCGAACTCCATCTTCAGAAATATCATAACCTAAGAAGCTAACAGAGCTCTGAAAGAAATGACATTTGTCTAGATTTATAGTTAGACCATTGTCCTGCAAGACTTGTAATACCTCTTCTAACTGTTTAACATTTTTTTCTATAGAATCTGTAGCTATTAATAGATCATCCATATAACATGTTACTTTATCGAAACGTAACTTCCCCAACACCGTGTTCATCAGTCTTTGGAATATTGACGGTGCGTTACATAGTCCAAAGGGCATTCTTCTAAATTCAAAATGTCCGTCAGGTGTAATAAACGCGGTTTTAGGTATTGAATTTTCATTTACATTAATTTGGTAGTAACTACTTTTTAAATCTAATGAAGTGTAACATTTACACCCCTTTAGTTTATCTATGAGATCCTCTACAATTGGCATCGGATATTTTTCTTTTACTGTGATTTTATTTAAGGACCTATAGTCTACACACATACGTTTCTCACCCGAAGGTTTGTCAACCAATAACACTGGACTAGCATACGCGGAATTACTCTCCTGAATTATTCCATTTTTCAAAAGGTCTTCAATTATATCTCGCGTTGCTTTTTTTTCGGATTCCGACATACGATATGGCCTATGACAAACAGGCTTATTAGTTGTTAATTCAATTTCTAATTCAACACGAGAAGTTTGTCCAAGTGTTTGCAAGTCATTTGCAGTAACACGAGGGTATTTTAAAAAGACATCGTTTAATAAGGAAATGTGATCTTTGGAATCAGAGCTAAACATGGATGATTCTATCAATGCTACATGATCTTTACCAATAGGTCGGAAGGACAAGCTGCTCCCTATACGTGCGTACATTATATTGTTATCTTCAGTGAAATTTCTACCAATTAATATGGGACAGCCTGATAATTCATCAAAAATATACAACACAATATTTAATGCCGCTGTATCGACTTCAAGATCTACTTCTACGCCATGGGTGACTTGAGAGCAAGAATCTACTTTGAATCCCGTAAGTATAACGGGTGTATTTAACAGAAAAGGTTTAAGATGCAACTGTTGCGCCAAAGAAGTCGTTATAAGAGAACAACTACTACCCATATCAATGAAAGCCTGTTGTTTACATCCATTCAATTTAACGTCCTTGTAAAATTTATCTTTGGGGGTAGGTTCCACAATTAATTTAACCTCACTATTTTTCTCAACTTTTGGTTTAAGTTTAGACCGGCACGCGAGCTCTAAATGGCCAAATCTGTTACATGAATTGCATTTCACGTTATCTTTTTGATTACAATTGGTCTTTTTATGACCAGGTTCGCCACAACGAAAACATGTTATATTTGTACCGGGAAAAGATGAAACTTGATTTGAATTTGCAGAACTTTCAGGTTTTCGTTCGCTAGAATGCGGCAGCCGAGCAAAATTTCTATTAAGTATGCCGCTTTGTCTTTGAGTATGCTTTTGATCGGATTCGAGATGAATTTTACCATGCAGAAATGAAGCTAATTCGTCACAATATTTAAAGTTTCCAGCTTCAGCGGCTGTGCTTATATTATTATCCCCAATGGATCCTACAATGACTGAAATTATATCTTGTTCAGAAAACGACAATCTCATCTTATCAATTTTGCCTTTTTGTAGAAAATAGAATTCGTATAACGACTGGCCATCTATAGGTTTAGTTTGTATTAAGTCTTTTAGCAAGCTATACATATTCCTTTTAATTTTAAATGTATCTAAAAGGGTATCGCGCCAATCTTTCCACGTCCAGGTAGTCCATTGTGTTTTATTTTTTTGAAGTGAGTCATACCATGTTTTTGCAGTGTTTCGTAATTTTTGTAACGCTTGGTATTGTAAAACGCGATCAGACCAGCTAAAGGCTCGAGCGTTAGCCTCAACTACGTTAACCCACATTTCGATATCGTCCACTAATGGATCAAACTCAGGAATGACTGATGATAATATAACATTCTGGCTTACTACAGGAGACGCACGCCTGGTGCGTCTCGACTTCCTGTGTCTTCGTCCATTTGAGCTACTGCTGCTACTTGATGATGAACTACATCTGGATGATGCACTCGAACTAGTTGAATACCTCCGTTTACTTTTTTTTCCTCGAGTTCGCTTTCGGCTTCGTGGCATTGGGCGTGTTTTTGTTTTTGTCGTTCACACTTCTGATGTTAGAAGATTTATATTTCACTCTTATATAATTAATAATTGGTCAGGGCTTCAGCAATTATATAGAGGGTAACTTTAGGTGTTGCTCCTGTCGGAGTTCTCAAAGAATTGAATGCGTATCCGACTTGCCCCTTTCCATCTTCACGGCAACGTCAAACCCCCACCAATCGCAAAATGCGCCGGAAACTCGTAAAGACAGCCAATCCTACCCACCTTAACTAATATTTTTACGAAATAACACCGGAACTATGTACCACAGACAGGATGTACCAAACAAAGCATACTTTAAAAGACTTATACAATACTATTATCTTAAAAATAGATATTCCTGAAGTTAGTAAACGCGACTATTAATTAAAATATTGGTTATAATATTAGGGCGACAACAGGTAAAATAATTGATCTTCTGTCCACAGGGAATAAGTCGCGTGATATACATATGTCACGTTTCAGAGTATTTTTATCCGTCAAATGAAATAAACTGCAGGATTATTTAAAATTATATAAATAATATTTTAAAGTAAAAAGTAGTTTTTCAATTCATTCACTCACGACCAGTTAACACATTATTTTAATCTACTCGTATGTCTGAACTCAATGTAGTTATGTCTTGTTTAGTTCAGTATTAACATATTTTAATCTTTTACGTCAATGTTTTTGTTATAAAATGACGTCTTTGTTTTAGGCAATTTATTTTGCTGAATATTATTATAGCAATACCCGAAACAGTCATTGCTTTCACAAGACACCTATTAAATTTAGGCATTAAACATCGTACTACATATTAACTCTTACATAGCAATAAGAGTTATTTAGGTATACCATGATTTTATACGTTGATTTATCTGAAATATTTTGAGTAACTATCAACGAGAACATATTTGTCTGTAGGTATGTAAGCACATTTTGTTAGATTTTGATTTCCTGAAAATAATAAGAAACAATTAATTTGGAAGTTTTTTAAAAATAATGCATGTCAAGTTATCGTAATCATAGCTTTATCTAGAGGAACAGACAACTTCTTCTTCTTCTTCGAGTCACCGGTTCTGTCGAACCAGTGTGGTGAAAGGATTGTAAGTGCGCCTCAAAGAGGCTCCTTTCGTGCACTTGACACATGTCTTCGAATTTTTAGTTCTAAGACATGTCGGTTTCCTCACGATGTTTTTCTTCACCGTTTTGAGAACGTGGTATTGTGCACATAAATATTTCAATTGAAAAACTCATAGGTGCACGTCGGGACTTGAACCGGTGACCTCCGGATTGGAACTCGGGGTCAGTACCGCTAGACCACCACGCTCTCGAAGCGTGGTGGTCTAACGTGGTGGTCTCGTGGTAGAAATATTTATGTGCACAATACCACGTTCTCACAGACAACTGATAGAATACTTATATAGCTCACTTTTGTAATTAAAATGTCCAGATACTCTTGATTCCAGGATTTGTCCTGGATGTGAATCGAATCCACTACCTACAGCTCAGAAGGCAGATTTATAAACCTGTGATTATTAATTTTCTATCACAAATCTGTCTGAGATGTTTTTTAATACAAAATATTATCTTTCTAACGACATCTATCTAGCGTTACTCCCGCGCAGCCCAAGCTGTGAGAACGCACAGCAGTGAATAATAATTAGGAAGGTATTCTTAACGTAAAAGTGATATATTTGGCATCGTTATCACCCCTAAAGGACTATGGACCGATGGCACCAATGTGATATTTAAACTTACTTACGCTTGCGACCTGAAAAGAAAAACATATTTATTACAGTAATAACAAAAAACCAGATATTACATAATAATGTTTTCCATTGTGGTGTACAGTAGTTTTGAATAAATGTCTTGTTTCTTTCTTTTATTTCACGTAGTTTAAATACATACCTATCCATTTACGAGGTATGTCTGAAAATAGATAATATTTCCATCTTTATATATATATATATATATATATACAGGGTGTGGCGTAATGAGTGGATAATAGGGTACCTGCGGGTAGGGGCCATTGTGGCGGTTCAGAAAAATATTTGTTATGCTCAGTAAAAGTGCCTCGGTTTTCGAGATATTCGACATTTTCAACAAACGAAAGCAAGTAAAATTTTAGTGAAATCTTATTTTAAAAACATAACTGTGCTTGTGTTATAAAAATAATAGTTTCCATTCGATAGCACATCTATCCAAGAATACTATCCAAAAAACAGATAGAAAAAAAAAATTCATTTGCAGTCTGGGCGCCAAAAATAGTGACGAAGGGTGAAATATTTCTTAAATTTCGAAAATGTCGAATATCTCGAAAACCGAGGCACTTTTACTGAGCATAACAAATATTTTTCTGAACCGCCACAATGGCCCCTACCCGCAGGTACCCTATTATCCACTCATTACGCCACACCCTGTATATATTACTAGTTGACACGATAGACGTTGTCCTGTATAAGTTGCAAGCACCTGCAATCATTGTTTTCCGAATTTCCCAATCTTCACGGCAACGCTTCCAATTTTCTTTCCCTTCTTATTTTCTGAGGGAACTATAACGAAAATTTATCAAAAATAGCCATTTTTCTTATCATATTTTTTAAATACATAATCATCAATAGATATATATTTTTGGCAGGCAAGTGGAAAGTGTAGGTAACAGATCAACCATAATTGTAATCGAGCTAATACTTGACCAAAAACTGGAACAAATGAATCGATTCACAGTTCACATGTTTATCGCCTGTTGAAAAACACAATAACAACGAAGTTTCAAAATTTACATTTATCTAAAATCGTGTAATGGTAGGGATGTCACGTCCGTCCAATTAAATCCACAGACAATTATATTTTCGTAACGGTAAATTTAGAAACTGATTTTAAGCTATTGCATAGCTTTTATCGCGGGCCTTGAGCGTGGAGACCGAATCCAGAAATTCCGTAACGAAAAAAACCTAACACCCCCCACTCCGACCGGCACAGCGGTGATACTTTTTAGTTCCATCTATCGATAAATACCAGAACTTTTAATGACTTTTTGTAATATCACGCGCAATAGCTTTACCGCGGCAGTCTTCGAGTGCCACACGTCTTTTTTTTTTTGTTTAAAAGAAACATTATCCTTCGTACACGCGGATAGCGTACCGAGTTTGATCCTCGATTTGGGCAAATATTTTGAATGAGCAGCTTTTATTTGTGAGAATTTATACAGCAGGGTATAATTCAGTACGCCACAGTTGATTATACGAAAATAATGTGAAACCGTTTTTTTTCCAAATAGAACCAGAATACTAAACAAAAGTGTGTAAACT
Organism: Chesias legatella; assembly: GCA_947359385.1. Lineage (NCBI taxonomy): Eukaryota > Metazoa > Arthropoda > Insecta > Lepidoptera > Geometridae > Chesias > Chesias legatella. The sequence continues at coordinate 9,848,531 of OX375769.1, read as the reverse complement.
TTCCTTTTTGAGTTAAAATATGAGCCAAAACCTTATCTTCAGTTTCGTAGCTTCAAGTCGAAAACCACGGGAGTGCAGAATCGTGGTACAATGAAGAGCAATTTATTACATTTAACTTGCCCCTGCAGTTCTTGGATTAGAGTCAATTGCAATTCTAAATGCTTCTTGAAACTTACTAGGCTTACTTATTTTAGGTTTTTGTCATCGGACTCCTGGTTTTATAGATTGAAATCGTGTTAGATGCTAGGCTTACTTTAGTGATACATACACCGTTTAATAATTTATAAACGTTTTGAGTGTTAATATAATATAATACGTATTACTTGTAAGATACATTGTGTTATTAATAAAATAAAAAAAAGATACCTTGTGTTTTCATGCGATGGCCAAATCAATTTATTTATTTAAAACATAAATCTCACAGCTTTTTGCAATAATAGAACTGAGTTGCGAGTTTTTTTTTTACAATGTATGTTTTGATGGCATCTTATTTCTTTTTGTAGATTGTTTTATAATCCTATATTTATATGGGATTACTAAGTTATTTATGCAGTTGGTGTATCTAGATAACTGGACCGAAATAGAAAAAAATATTTTAGTTTTTCCTTGATTCATACACTCAAAACTAATTGTATACAAAATTTGAAGTTTCTATGTCTGCTAGAAGTGCCTTAGAGTTTTGATGATCTGTCAGTCAGTCAATGAGTGAGTGACAAATTAACAAACTTTGACTAGTCATAATTCTCTAACTGCTAGTTGCAATTAAACCGAGTTTATACAATGCCTGCTAGGTTACTGAAAATTCAGGCTTCTAGTTTTATCCACAACGAAGTCATAAGGGGGTCGAAAATGCTCTGAACTACTTCGAGAAAAGGATGGTAAGGCCGTGCCGCTTGTTGTTTGCTCGACTTGGCGGGGGCATTGCCGTGCCTCCAGATCATTACTCTCCTTGGACACTCTCTGCACACGCCTGTAAGAATCTCCACATATTTTTGACTAGCCTTACAGCCCCGTTGAAAGTAACTCTGCATATGCGTGGAGTCGATTCTCATTCTGGAAAAACCGACAACATAGACAAATTTGTGTGACGATCATAGATGAACTAGTTCACATAGTAGTAGCTGTACCTAAAGGATGTAAGGGGCTCTTACATTCTGTCAGGCAAGCCAACGTCCCTTGCAAGCTGTGCACCCTGCTGAACAACAGCCCTGGTGACACCAAGACGCAATGTTCAACCTGGGAAAAGTGTCGATGACCTCACCACTTATCAGATCTCGTCTTCACGTTAGTGTAATCAAGTGGCCCATTGAGGCTTTTTTTTTTCCTTTCGGAGAAAATGGCAGGAATCTATGAACGTATGTTTGTATGTATGAATGTATATATTATAAAAATCAGGGAAACCCTTATAACATTAAAGAAGAAATAAGACTAAAGTTGATAGTAATATTATGGCATATAAATTTTATTAATCTAATTTAATTAATTTATTTAAATCGGTAAATACAGTAGTAAAAATATGTAGACTACCAAGAATATTAGGGCTGCCACGAGCAAAATCGGTACGAGTACTTATTTAAATAATTTGATCGACACAGGATTTGTAAAACAGTATCGAGTAAGTATAAGGTAAACACACAAACAAGTATAATTTTGTTGATGATGACGTTCGCAAGTAGTATAACTAATTTGGTTTGCTAATTGTGTACCTAAATTGAAAGGGTATAAGTAAATAGTGCTGAACATAAAAATGATTTTCAGTGTAGGGCGCCTGTCCTACCAACTGCTTTAGTGTCACAGTTTTTCCACAACATTATTGAATAGCTACCAAATAACTCAACCTTCAAGACCTGGTCTTTGGTAAGGAATATTATCCCTATCTATCTAATCCATCATTTTTGAGTAATTTTGACTGGCCTCACAGCTCAGTTGGTAGTAACCCTGCCTTCTGCGCTGTAGGTCGTGGGTTCGATTCCCACCCAGTACAAACATTTTTTCTGACGAACATAGACGTTTGTTCTGTGTCTGGGTGTTAATATGTATTATATTATGTTTGTATTTAAGAAAAATGTATGAAAGTATTATATCAGTTGTCTGGTTCCCATGATACAAGCTATGCTTAGCTTATTTTGAGGCTGCATTGCCACCAATGATAATATAAATCGGGTAATATAATTAGAGCGGTCTGACAACTACGGACTAAGAATTTTTGGACCAACAATTTAAGTAGCAAAACACTAGCACGGTGAAATTAGCAGCTTAACTTCGTACACACAGTATTTATTAATCTATAAATTAACCAATTAATCTTCCCCCAAAACATTCGTTCAATGTAATGTCAAAGTCAAACTTTTATTTGCATTGCATGCATAACATTATATAAATTATAAATTTGTATACCCAAATTCGTCAAACACAGTGACAATCATGTAAATAAATAAAATTAAATCCGGTAACATAGACGAATAATAAAAGTTGATCCATAAACTTTATCTGCGATAGTAAATGGGGCTTCAATATATTCATAAGCTTGAAGAATTGTAAAATAAATTCCAAGAATAATTTAAAAAAGTCTTCGTTAAAATAAAAGTGTAAAAGTGTAAAAATTATTAAAATAGCCTTGTTTATTGAGTAAATTATTGCATCGTCCTTCGTCATCGACACTTCATAATAACTTTATAAATCGGAATACTTTCAAAAGTAGGCAATGTTCCCATTCGCAGTCTATGGTTGCAATAAACTTCGAAATACATAATGTAATGACTTAGTTAGCCTTTTAAATTTGTGACCCGCTAATCTAGCCTAAACTTATGATTACCTATCTTTCTTTCTTTCTTCTTACATATAGTTTTTAAACATATTATTATAACTAATTGTATACTTTACAGAATATGTCTCCTGAAACAGATGGACGGAGCGGCACCAAGATGACGGGGGAAGAAATCGTCATCAGTGGTATATCAGGCCATTTTCCAAACACGGATGATACACAAAAACTCATTGAGAACCTTTACAATAAGGTATTTTATTTTTCTTATCAAGCGTTTATAACTTATATTAAAAGTATTAGTAGGTTTTAGCCGCGGCTTCACTCGCGTTTATGTTGATTTTGTCAAGTGATTCTGGCTGTCGATTGACACAAATCATTAACAAAAAGGATTCAGTTTCTTTTATCTTTTATCATCTCCAGGGTCCCATCTCTATATCAAAATTTATCATAATCGGTTCAGCGATTTAGACGTGAAACCCTAACAAACAACTAAACTCACTTTCGCATTTATATTTATATATTTTTATATTATATATATTTATACTTATATTTATGTATTAGTTAGGATGCGGATGCCATCCTATACAGAGAACATCAAGTGTAAGTGGCAAGAACAAGGTCATTGATGCGATTCATGTGACGGCACGAGCTGACGGCCCACCTGATGATAAGTTGTAGCCGCATGAGACGTAACATCCCCGTCTCGAGGCGATGTAGGTACGCAACGCAATGCGACTTAAGTCATCTCGTACTTTGGTGGAGATGACTTGAGTCGTAATGGTGTTATCCATGGGCGGCGGTTACCACTTAACATCAGGTGGGCCGTCAGCTCGATCCAACATTCAAATGACGTATATAAATAATATATTTATATACGTATATTTATATAATTCATATATATATATATATATTTTTTATTTATTTATCATATAAAAAATTTACAAACGAAGTTATATAAAAATAGCATAATTAACCACTAAGGACAATGCTATAAAGAATCTTAAATTAACTAAGTACTATAAATATAATACTAAATAAATTTTTAAACACAATTTAATAGGGAGATAGACTTAAACAAATATTACTTAATAAATAATATTTTAGTTTCTGCTTAAAGTTGTTTTGTGTAATGCCATCAATTAACTCCGAGGGTAGTGCATTTAACAACCTCGGAACTAAGTAGCGAGAAGTTCTCTCGCCGTACGCATTGTTTGCGCGCGACGCGACGTGCAGAAACGGTTACGAGCGACTGCCCGGCTATATACAGAGTGTTTTATTTTTTCCTTAAGTGATTCATTAAAGAAAATATATATATAATATAAAAATAATAATAAGTTTTTAGCCTCAGATCCCAGCAAAATCGAAAAAAAAAAGGATTTTAATCTACAATCGCTAAGAACAACCTTTTTCATTATTTTAGGTAGACATGGTTAAAAAAGTTGAGTATCCAGGTATCAAACATCCAGAGCTACCACAACATTTCGGCCAAATCGATGGTTTGGAGAAGTTCGACGCCCAATTCTTCAGAGTGACACACTGGCAGGCGACTGCCTTCGATCCTATTGCCAGAAAATTAATGGAGCAAGCATACATGGCAATATTTGATGCTGGTAAGCTATAAATTTATATCAATTTATATCAGAGTTCATAAAGAAAAATGATCAATACCAAATATTCCAATTAATTATTATGTAAGTGTATGCACTTCAGACTTACATAGTATCAAGATATTTTCGCCTGTCGCCATGGGTTTAAATTAGTTTTCTTCTATATATATGCAGATAAAAATCTTTATTTCAGGAATCAATCCCGAAACTCTGAAGGGCACAAAATTGGGTGTGTTTATCGCAACTTCTCAATCAGATAGTGCAACAATGAAAATGTATGACGTTTTCAGGATGAATGGATTCGTTATATCAGGGTAAGAACTATATTATTATAACTATATTTATTTCTGAATTAAAAATAACGGTTGCAATAATTAATACTGATTTTCCCCTCTCACAATTGTGTATTTTTATTTGTGTCGAGCCAATGTTGTGATACGATTGAAGTGAGCCACAAAAAGGCTACTTACGTCGGCTTCCTTCCTTTGATTTCCACATAAGTTTTAAAGTGAAAATCTTATTGGTGGACGTCCGAATGCGAACCAGCGAACTGGGTCCAACTCGTGGTCAATGGCCACTGGGCCACCATTTGTCGAGAGCGCTATAGTTTGTTCAACGAGTCGAGCTTATATGGCGCCCTCTCCCTTGCACAATTGTATGAAAGTGATAAGGATGCAGTACTGACTTAAATTGACAGGATTGGTCAATGGGCGTGACTTATTCAAGAAAATGTTAGGCTGCATTTACAATGTTATATAATATTTTCATTCTCTGAAGTTGGTACAAACGAATATGCTACAATTTCAAGAAATTAAACAAAAATAAAATTCTTAAACCTTTATTCGCTTTCTCACTTGATTCATCTTCCAAGTTTATCCTTAAATCATCCTGAGTGACTATGGCTACATATGAACCCTGTTTTTTGACAGGGCAGTCGCGTATTTTTTATTTTATTAGATTGGAAAAATCACTTGTTTACCTACTTCATCCCATACCTTCTAGATAAAAATAATATGTTACATGTTTAATTAGAGCAGGATTTATTTAAATAAAACACGGAAATTATTCTTATAATTTTGTACGAAGTAAACAGGAAACAATCCAATAAACAAGTAATCAAATATTAAGAACGCAGGTAAATAGCACTGAACGACACGTCCGCACCGCACGACTGACAGATAAGACTGACTTTGCTCGCAGCGTGCACGCGCCCTATGTTCGTTATCTGCGACCAATCACGTGCACTCCCTGATTTCCCCATTATACATTCTCGGCGAATAGACTTTAGTGACAGGATTGATAGAAGTAGTACTACCAGTATCATAATAATCATCGTCAGTAATATAACATATATAAGTTCACTTCTGAATATACGAGTAATCCTTTCTTATTGTTAACAGTCCATTCTGTTAAAAGTCCAAAAAATTTCCGTAAAGTCTTCAATTCAAATCATGTAACTTTATTACAACATACCAACTTATGTTACAGCTTAAAGTTTATCGCTGGCATTTACAATATATTCCATTTTGTTTCGACTTAACGCAACTTGTCTCGCTCTTCTCTTCGCTGGCTCATCATTTGCTACTCTGATATCATCTCACACAATTCATCCATCTTATTTCAGTCCTCGTTATTTTTTTTCCATCTATTTTAATTGCAAATAAAACACAAATATAATTATATTATAATTCAAATCACAGCTGTAACAAGAGTATGTTTGCCAACCGAATATCTTACTGGGTTGATGGAAAAGGGCCATCCGCTGCTCTAGACTACCATTGTGCTGGATCTATGGCTTGCCTAGAACTCGCATTCGATAGAATGAGAGCCGGAGATTGCGACTCAGCTTTAGTTGGTGGCTGCATTCACAGTATGAATCCGGTTTTAACATTAAACATGAAAAGGTAAGCTTTAAAAATGCGCTTCATTGTATTGTGTTACACTTGTTATAGATAGATAGATAGACTTGTTATACTTAAAGCTAAACACATAAGACTCGTCCATAAATTGTGTTATAGTTATATTTCGTGAACTGTGGGTATTCATAATATGTAATAAAAAAATGCAGTATTTTTATATTAATTTTCTTTACAGCATCAATCTTTCTCATTAATACAAAATTCTTTAGTATGCTAAGCAGATAGGTAAGATGCATGATGAAGATGAAATAAAAAAAAAGTATAGAATTACCTTACTCCACGTTTTAGTGACCAGCGCATTGTTATGATTAGCGCTTTAAACTTTTAGCGATTTAGCTTGCAATATTTGTACGTTTAGTTTAAAATTTGTACCTGAATATTGAACCAATTCTCATAGCCCGAAGGGTGAAATTTGGTCTTCTTGCATTTTTTTATTTATTTAATGCTTATTTTAGGCATAAGCCTGTTGACAATGCAATATTATGGTGATCCGGAACTAATGCTGCTGCCAGGGCCTGCTGCAGACCACCCAGCTTCACAGTGGTACTCCGCAGCCATATCTTGTTAAGGCATAGATAGGATTAGATTTGTCTTGACTAGTACTATATCCCACGATGGTATCAAGCGGCTGACTGAAAGTCTGTTTAAAAAGATTTTTCTCTACAAAAAATATTTTCTGTTTAGGTATTACAAAAAAATCATCGTACGGGTACTTATTTTCCATATTTGTATCCATTAAAATAATTTTTTGTTTTATTTTATTTCAACAGGGCAGGATTGCTTTGCCCCGACGGAGAGACCAAGTGTTTTGATAAAAATGGGAATGGCTTTGTGAGGTCCGATGCAGTCAATTTGTTTTTCTTACAAAAAGCTAAGAATGCAAAAAGGTATGTTAAGTTGACCATCATTATTAAATATAATTGCTGCCATTTTTTACTATTATGGCGACACAATCATTTCAAATGATGATCAATATTCTTTTCATATAATAACGTGAAATGAAGTTGTTTAAAAAATCGTACATACTCGTAATCTTCCCTGAATTGTATGTCAAAGTCAAAGTCAAACTCAAAAACTTTGTTTCCATAGAACTCGTAAAGAAAGGCAGAGAAACAATAAATATTCGTATTTACTCTAAAGTCTTCTAAAAATATATCACCAGTCATCAGCGTAATCAACTTAATATTTATAAAACCGAAAATAAAATTGATTGTATCATTTCTCAATACAGAATATATGCGGAAGTTTATCACGTGAAAGGAAAACACTTTTCGAATCCTGATTCTTTGTTCTTGCCAAATCGTGAGCCTGAAGAATTAGAAAAGTTTTTTAAAGAATTTTACGCTGAAACCGACGTTTCACCCAGAGATGTGCAATTTATAGAAGCAAATGCCACAGGTAATTTTATATACTTAAATATTTACTTATCTTTAACATTGTACATTTTTAAACAGTTCCTAGAAGATTCATTTAAATAAATGAGTAACATTTATCAGTGTAGGTACGTTATAACAGAGCTATATGTAATTGCAATTTGAACACTTTTAAGGAACCTTTGTTAATTCAAGTATTTTGGACCGGCGGTTTAGGTTGTACGCAGCTGAGATACTGTAATATAATATTATGTTGTATTATAATATTAAAATATAATAGTATAATTTCAAAACTATTATGTCGTTACTGAAAATAACTGTTTCACTTATGTTATTAGGTGCTTGTTGACTCCGTATATTTACGTACTGGATATTTTAATATTACACATATCTTTTCGATTTTGATTTTCTGTCTGCACTTAAGTCAACACTTGGCCAATAAATCGACTTTTATTATATAAATCTGTCATTAACATATGCCGAGGTCGATACGTCCTAAGCTTTTAACTTAAGTGCCGATGAATTTAAATGTCGGTGAATTGATTTTTAAAACAACATAATATTATATATATTTATTTATTATAAAATATATTTACCCTATAAGTGAATTCGTTAATTCTTTTTAGAAAATACGATTCTCAAACCGTAAAACATTTTCAGGCATTGCTGAGGCTGACGCAAATGAACTTCAAGCGATAGGAAACATTTTCGCTAAAGATAAAACAATTAAAGTTGGAAGTGTCAAATCCAACATGGGAAATACTCAAACGGTTTCTGGGGCGTGTTCTCTGACAAAGGTTTTTTAAATAATTCATATTGAGCTGATGGCCCACGTAACAATGCACACCTATAATAGCTTAAGAAATAAAACAACATGGGTCCTTCCTTACTTGAGTATGGTACGACCCAAGTCGTATCGCATTGCAGCCGTATTTCGAAGGCAGAAGGTGAAAAGTCTCATGTGCATGTAATTTCATTGCGACCACTTATTTCAAATCAGATCGCGTTTATTCATTATGCTTGCAGTATTGCTTGGCGGTAGGATTTATAATGTGGTGGCGATAATTCCGTGGAGCAAATTGCAACAATTTTCCTATTTAAAAAACTTTCAGTACTCATGAACTTTCTGAATAAAATTAAGCGATATTTCAAACATCAAGATTCAAATAAATAAAAATGGTAGCGCCATCTAGCCCCAAAATAATCAAAGGCCAGGGAAGGCAACGCATCAGTAATGCTCCCGGTGTTGCTGACGTCAATAGACTGCAGTGACCGCGCTACATCAGGTGGGCCGTAAGCCTGTTTGCCTTACTTAACATAAAAATAGGTTGGTGTCGGAACTATGTAGATGAACAATATAATAGTATAAGAATGATTTTATTATGTAAATACATACATATTATACACCCAGCTACAGAATAACTGTCATTTTTCGTCACACAAATGTTTGTCTTGAGCAGGGATGAAATCCCAGCGCAGAAGACAGAGGCATTGCCAACGGAGCTCTGAAGCCAATCAAAAATATATGGGTATATTTCTCAGGGTTACGGGCCTAATGTGGGTCTTACGATATTCAAGTAGGGGAGGACTAACCTTATAGCTACCTCAACGCCTCTAAAGGAAGATGTATCTTAGCTTCATATAGATTATCTGCTCGTTTCGGGCTTACATACGTACTCGTACATACATACATAAAATCACGCCTGTTCCCGGAGTGGTAGGCAGAGCTCATGGTTTTTCACCTGCTACGACCTTGACATACCTCCTTAGCTTCATCCACTCTCATCACATTCTTCATACATGCTTGGCGATTTAGGGTACTCTTTACCTAGCCTTTTATTAAAACGTCACCGATTTGGTGTAAGTATGTACGCCGAGGTCTACCCCTTCCACCGCTTCCATTCAAACTCACTTATGCACGTGTTTCGTCATTCTTCTTTCATTCATCCTCTCTACGTGTCATACCTATACACAGCATACCCATCTCAGTCCTCGTCACTACGTTTCCATTCACTACACAACACCCTCATATCACGCTGTTCCTCACTTTATTTTTTAAAGTTACCCGACACATACCTCGCAAAGCTCTCATATCTACTGCATTAATTTTACTCTGATCCTTCTTCTGCGATACCCAACTTTCACCGCCATATATGAGTATCGGCGCTAACACTCCCCTATGCAGGGCTTACATAGCATAGAATTATCGTTATTTAAAAAAAACAATTCCAGTGAAATTCAATTTCTTAAGAAATAATGACTATTCCAGATATGTTTGGCGTACCAACGAGGTGAAATACCAGCAAACTTACATTACAGCGAGCCACTAAACCAAGTAGCTGCAATAAGAGATGGGAGAATACAAGTTGTTACAGAAAATACACCGTTTGATCGTACATTTACAGCCTTGAACAACTTCTCTATGAATGGTGGCAATTTTCACGTCCTTCTGAAGGGCCACTATAAACCAAAGGTATATAAAATATGATTTTTATATATTTAGGTTCGTGAAACTTTTCGTCACCTCTACTATAATCCTTGGAAAAATTCAACATCCTACCAGTGATGACCTACGATGATGAAATATAGAAAGAAAGAAAGAAATGATGAAATATAGAACTTGAATAACGCTTAGTGCGCAGACATGTGTTCTGATGATGATGATGATGATGATGATTTGTTTTAATAAACATAAGTTATTATGTCTTGGTTTCAGAAAAACGATGCTTTGAGAAGCAGTATACCACGCTTAGTTTTAGTATCAGGAAGGCAAGATAAATGTGTAAACAAAATTTTGGATTCGTTGGAAAATAGTCCTGTGGATTATGAACAAATCGCTTTGTTAAGTAATTTTTTTAAGCGCAACATTCCTGGACATACGGGCCGCGGTCACGTAGTTCTTGGTAAAATATTTATCATGTTTATATTATTATTTTATACATCTTAATAAGATCAAATAAAAGATAATTATTTTCCATATGCATACTCAAAAATAACAATGAAAACATATCACATTATGCCTAATTCCTAATTCAATGGGATCTAATGAAATCTTCACATAATCTTATATAACTAACTAATTATAAGAATAAGAATAAATTTATTAAATATACTTAAGTAACATTGTATACTTACGCTGGATAACACTAACTCCTTTATTTAACATAGGTACAGTTGTAGTACGTATATATGGAAACAAATCAACTCAAATCAACGATTGCAACTTATACGCACCTATAATGTTAAGTGCATTAAAGATAAATAAATAAATAAATCTTGGTGACATTTCACACAGCACCATCTAGCCCTAAAGTAAGCTAAGCATAGCTTGTGTTATGGGAACCAGACAACTGATATAATACTTATATACTTTTTTTGTAAATACATACATATAATACATATACACCCAGACACTGAACAAACATCTATGTTCGTCACACAAATGGTTGTCCTGGGTGGGAATCGAACCCACGACCTACAGCGCAGAATGCATGGTACCAACTGTCTACCAACTGAGTATAGTATAGGTATATAGCAGTATCAACTGTGTTACGGCAAGGTAACGAATCTCGAACACCAAACTGGATTCGATTGGTCACTTGCACTTTATATTTCCAGATACGGATGCAAATGGCAAAACAGTAAGTTTAGCCAGAGGATTTGACTTTAATACCGGAAACGCTCGTCCTGTGTGGTTTTTATTCAGTGGAATGGGATCACAGTGGCCGACCATGGGAAAAGCTCTTTTGCAAATTCCCATATTTGCTGATGCTATTGAGAGGTATAGTTGAACCCACGACAAACATAAATTTGGATTTACTATATGATATAAGAATTTTATGGTATAATTACAAACACATTTCACTCATTTATAGGTGCAACAAAGTTCTAAAACCAAGAGGTTTAGATATATACAAGATTATTACCGAAGATGATAAGAAAATATTTGACAATGTTTTGAATAGCTTCGTAGGAATTACTGCGGTACAGATCGGACTCACTGATATTATGAATGCCATGGGAATTATACCTGATCATATTATTGGTACGTGTAAAACGTTAAATTATTAGATTTGGCGGCTTATTTTTTATATTACGACAGAAGGAGCTAGAAGGAGCTGATGGCCCACATAATTTAAAGCGGAAATTTATCCCATAACTATCAATAAACTCTAATCGAATCCCTACTCAGTTTTGTAATCACTTTGTACTGACTCGTTCAAAAAATATTAAGACTGTGTATAATTCCTAGCTGTTACTAAAACGATTGTAGGTCACAGTGCTGGAGAGATTGGCTGCGCCTACGCAGACGGCTGTTTTACTGCCGAAGAAGCAATTTTGGTGTCATATTTACGTGGAGTCGCTTCTTTGGAAACTAAACTTATAAAAGGAGCAATGGCCGCTGTTGGTCTTGGCCATACTACGGTAAGTAAATTTATGTATACTTTCTAATTGAAAATTTAATAAATTTAATTATTAAAAGATCTCCCATCTCTTAATAATTTAATATAAAATTTAATTTATTTCATGTACTTCACCTGTTATGTTTTTTTTATGTGTATGTGTTAAGGTAATCGCCGCCCATAGACAACAGTAATACGACTCAAGTCCTCTCCACCAAAGTACGAAATGACTCAATCGCATATATTTTTTTTCATTATTCGTAATGTTTCACACGACTATTATAAATGTAAAACTTTTCGTGCAGGTTCGTGAAATGTGTCCACCAGAAATTGATATCGCTTGCCAAAACAGCTCCGAATCGACAACAATATCTGGACCGGCCGAAGTCGTGGATAAATTTGTGGCATACTTGACTAGTCGCTCTGTATTTGCCAAAACAGTACCCAGCGCAAATATAGCATATCATTCCAGATACATGACCGATGCAGGTAATGAAAAGTTTCACTTCACACCCTGATAGGTTTCAGAGTATTGGCTCTGAATTCGCTTAACAGTGGTCTGCAAATCTTATGTAATGTCAAAAAGTGATACGTAGTTGCTCTGTTTCAAGGTAAAATAGTACCTTCTGCCAATTTAGCTAATCCACTCCATGAGTCTGGCTGACGCAGGTAAATTACTACAAAATACTGGCTTAATCTTTTTCTCGTGGTGAATAGATATTAGTTGTTTATTTCTATTTTTAGACTTGCCTCACAGCTCAATAGTAACTCTGCCTTCTATGCTGTAGATCGTGGGTTCGATTCTCACCCAGGACAAACATTTGTGTGATCTGTGCCCTGAATGTCTATTTTATATTCAATTATGAAAATGCACCTCACGTAACATTAATAATCTAGTTGTATATTTTCCCATGTCTCCACATAATACTTGGCCCCATGGGGACAAACTTTTAACACTCAAGGTGGAAATGTCCCATTAAGGCTCTCTTTCCGCCATGGATAGAGAACTGCGATTAGTTATTTTATGTATAATTAGTTACAAATTAAACTTTAAAGAAACTGCTATGGAATATAATTGAATTGCTAATATTTGAACCTACCTATATACTTAATTTTAGGACCAGTACTTTTGGCTACACTGAAGGAAGTCCTCGTGAACCCAAAACAGCGAAGTAAGAAGTGGAAATCCACGTCTTTCGCGCAGGAGCAGTGGAGTACCAACCCGGACAGTCAGTGTGCTTCCCCGGAATATTTTACACATAACTTATTGGTAATTTGTTTTATTACATCTAGTGACGGGAAAAGCGAATGTCCCACCAGGTGTTTAGCGGTACTACCGTAACTGCAATGCGACTTAACGAACTTTGTGATTTTAAGATAGAGCCCGTTTTTCGTTCCTACTTTCTTTCACACTTCAAACTGCAACACATCAATGCGTGTGCGTGTGCGTGTTTATAGCTAAGCGTTAAAAATGGGTAGTTATGTATGCTAGCAAACCAAATAATCACAAATAAATTTGATTCCACTGCTATTAAAAATAATTTAAGATGACTTTTAATGCTATTTCAAACATTATCTTACACTTTAATAGATTATTATAATATATGAGCAGAAGATACATGTCATCATTATTATATTCGGTTTCTCGTTATACTTACGAACGAAACTTAACGAAAGCAAAGGAAAAGCGCAACTTTTTACTACTATTTGTTATACAAAAAGTTAATTACTTGATGGGGCAACTTACAATATCACCAACCTTAAATACTCCACAGAATACGGTTTATTTTGAGGAAACGGCCAAAATGATCCCAGCTGATTCAATAATTATAGAAATAGCACCGCATGGGTTAATGCAAGCCATCATGAAGAGGTCACACGTGAACTGTCTAAACATACCATTAACTAAACGTATGGATAAAGATAACGCACTGTTTATGCTGAAAGCTGTTGGAATGTAAGTATATTTTGATGCGGGTTTTAGGTTGACTTTGAGAAAGTTTTATTCATTACGTAATAGGCGTTTCAAATGACCAACATGTAATATCTAGACTTTCATCAAAATTTCAAAGTTTTTAAACAAACATGTTCATATTTACAGAACATTAACCCTTATTTGGTCACGTAAATATTAAATATTATTTATAATAATATATTACTTGTCAATGTACAGATTTCGTGAAAATATATCGTTTAAAAACGATACCAACTTTAAATCAGGTGTGTCTAGTGTCTAGCGGCGCGCTGCACAACATTCATAAACCCTTCATACGAGTAACAAAACGTTTTTTTTTGTAGCTTATAATGTGTTTCATGTTTTCAGGATTTACCAAGCTGGGTTGAATCCTGATGTAGACGCTATCTATCCAAAAGTAGAGTTTCCAGTCTCGACGGAAACTCCAGTTCTATCTCCTTTGGTCGAATGGGAACACACCGAGGAATGGTACGTTCCAGTAATAATCAAATAAAAGGTTTAAATATTTAATTGGCTGATGTAAACTTGTAACTACATAAAATTTTAACAATGATAAATTATTTGCAGGTTAACGAAGAGTCAAATTGATCTAGAACAAAGGATAACTACATATTCATACGAATTCAACATGTCAGTACACGATGACGACTATAGCTTTATCAAACATTTTGTTCGTAATGGTAAGAATTTTGCTTGAAAAGAATAGTACAAAAGACACAGCAAACGGTGCATTTAGATATCGCCTTGGGCTAAAATCGCGCTACGCAACATTTGATATGGTTTAACATATACTCGAAGTGTAGATACATAGATTAATTCATCTGTTTCCTAGAGGTGTAGACATGCACGGTTTTTCACGTGCTTCGATCTTGGCACACCTCCCTTGCTTCATCCACTCACATAACATTTTTCATACATACTCATCGGTTTAGGGTATACTTGTCCTGGCCTTTTTACGATAGTCACCGGTTTGGTCTAAGTTTATCTATTTTACTCACATAACATTATTCACTGACCTCTTTTGAATCGTAACTAAATGAGTGGTGATGACGGATGGATAGGCGTGAAAAGCAGCTGGTAAAGTTACCTCTGCGTCCTTGGATCACTTAAAATCGAGTAATCTGGTTTGCTTGTAGTATTCTAAGTTTTTTTTTCAGGCGAAAATGTTTTTCCCGAATCGGGCATTCTGGTCGTCGTTTGGGAAACGATTGCAATGTTTTGTAGCAAATATTACAAGAATATGCCCATCGTATTCAGTAACGTGAAGTTTCATGATGTGGTGATAATAGATCCTGAAAAAAAGTTGTCCTTAAGAGTAAATGTGCAACGAGGAGTTAATTCATTTGAGGTAATCTATGAATTTAGTATCATAAGTAAGGGCCTATCCGTATAGCTATTGTTATTGCGAGCAATACAACTTGGATTTACTAACCTAACCAGTGCCTGGGATGTAAATAAAATAGAGGCAGCTCGTCATTCGATGAAAAGTAATCTGTGCCTGTAATTTCATACGACCTTCAAATTAAAACACTGCAGTATAAATGCGTTTCTGGTTGGATGCAAAAACCATTTTTATAATATAGTTTTTATTTTGTAATCGACCTTAAATATCATAGAAAATCTTATTACAGTTTTACATATCCAAATTTGATGATGATAGGAATAGTCGTTTTCAAAATATCAAATCAACTCTAATTGAAACACTTTAAAGTGACTGTATTGCAGATCCGCCTTTGTTCTACAACTACGACGATATACATAATGAACTTGCCACACACAAGTAAACAGATAGGTACTAAATTTAGGTTAAGTAAGGTACTTAAATATTTTTTCCATTTATAATTTCAGGTAACTCAAAATGATAATCTCATTGCTTCCGGATTCGTAGACCATGAATCAAATGATTTTGATGAAAATTACGACAAGATTATTTTTGACGAAAAAGACAACCACTTGAATACAACGGATATTTATAAACTGATGGCTATGCGCGGCTATTCATATGAGTGAGTATCGATTTAATCATTTTGATTTTATAAAGTAAAAGTGAGTTTAGATCGAAATATTTAATTTTGACCTTGTTTGACATTTTCGGGATTCAGGCCAAATAACATTAACGGAGGCTTTTTTTAATTAGATATATAATAATAATAATATTGTGGACAATTCACACAGTGCCATCTAGCCCCAAACTAAGCATATTCATTGCATTGTCATAGTCATATTATTGGACAATCATCAATTCAATACAATATACAAATGGTACTATCTGTTGCAGTGTAACAATAAATCATGCGTATGTTGAGAGCGTGGTGGTCCGGCAGACAGACCCCAAGTATCAATTCAGGGGTCGCTGGATCAAATCTTGACATGCACCATTGAGTTTTTTATCTTGAAAATGTTTATGTGCGCAATACCACGTTTATAAAATTGTTGCGAATTTAAATCTTTCAATTGAAAAACTCATAGGTACACGTTGGGATTTGAACCGGTGACCTCCGGATTGAAACTCGGGGTCAGTACCACTAGACCACCACGCTCTCAGTTGTAGTAGGTATGGTATACCTCTGGTAAATAAGTGTCATTTAAAACGAATCTTACAAGTTTTGTCTTTGTTTCAGAGATAAATTCCAGTCAGTCTCATCAACAAATCTCGAAAGACATAAAGCTCTTTTAAAATGGGAGAACGAATGGATTACTTTTTTGGATTCCTTGATTCAATTAAATGTTCTATCAAGGGATCACGATTTTGTGTCTTCGGTAAAACTTATCGATAAAATATCCATTGATACAAATAAACATGAGATTACAAAACATGTGATAAATAATGAAGATTGCTATGGAGCTCAAATATTCCCTGATACAGATACAACCAAGTAAGTTAAAAGAAATATTTTGTATTGAACTTGTATTATCTGAAGAAAATTGGTTTACTTATTACGCTTACGGCATAAAGGATTGCGTGCGCAATGCCAAGTTCTTAGAAAGACGAAATCGTGAAAAATTCTGCATGACCAATAAATCGATAACTAGTGTTAGTTCTCGGGTCTGAAAAAAATTATTTTTATATCTGTCCATTCCACCCGTTTGACAGGGAATCCTAGTGCGGGGTATGAGAGTGTTAAATCCGTGCTGGGGATTAGTACTGATGGAACACAGGTGTAAAAAAGCAGTAGAGGTGACGGTAAATATGAAGAGGACACAGTTATGATATTGCTCGGTTTATAATTTATTATCAAGCTTTACAAAATACCACAGGCAGCTTGAAATTAGAAGAGAAAATGTATTTCTTATATCATCGTACTAAAATGCAATTTCAATTTTGAATTATATTATTTTTGAAGTACGTATTATCAAATAGTTATTATGACAGGAACTTGTGTTTCCAACAAACTGAACGTATGTAATTATTTTATTTTCAGAAGTGGTGGCGTCGTTGTAAGATCAATCGTGTTCACTGATACTCCTAAACCAGAACAAACAATCGAACAACTACAAGTTAGAAAGCTTCTTCCTCATAATTTACAGTTAAATGCCGATGTAAGTTAGTTTTAATGTGAGATAAACATTACGCATAAACACGCTTTTATAACACAAGTATAGTATTTGTCAATTTCTAATGGCAAACTGTTTTATTTCAGTTGAAGACTGCACTACAAGTCAACCTTCAAATTATATCAGATATAGTGCAAAGCAAAATAAAAATAAAAGAAATAAAATGTGATAATCCAAGTATTACATCTATAACGAAACAAATAACGTATGAGGTTCCAACTTTAGATGTTGAAGTTGATACCGTGGAAAGCATTGATTCTGTCATTAACGCAAATGATAAACCAAATGTCATAATCACCTACAATATTTTGAATGACAACAAGGTAAATATTATTTATAAGAACAAGAATCGTTATACAAATCTTTTTACATATTTGCTTTAATATAGTTTAATTTGCAGTTGGGCCGATTAAATGAAATAGAAAATAAATACCCTAAAAGTTTAATAATGACAATAGAAGATCAAGCAAACTCCTTAAATATTCCCAGCCATTTGAAAATAATTATCAATTACAATGTTGCCAATAAGAAAATTATTTTACTTCGCAATAAAGACCAGGAAAACATTGCTAATGATACACATGGATTAGTCTACCTACCGATGGATGTTAAAACTAAAAATAGATTTGTACAACTCAGTAATGATAGTAAAACATTTGAATGGGAAGAAACATGTCCACTTTCGAAGAAGGACCAGATACAGGTATGTTTTTCCTGTTATAAATATTTAATAACAACGGAAAAAGCCCGAGTTCTATTTCCACAGATATGATAATATAAACTACAACTAAAATTTATTTTCAGGTCTCATTTGCCAGCTTGTCTTTGGGTGCTAATAATATTCCCTTGAGGAAAAATTGCAGATTCAACATATATGGAACAGATTTCAGTGGAATAGATATGGGGTAAATATTTGTGTTCTAGTATTCTCAGTAATTATAGTCTTTAAACTTCAAACAGAGCTCGCTCTTGTGAACTACATTTATGATAATTTATATAAAAGAATTTTATATACTTCAATAAACATTCTTCGACATTACTTAATATTATGCACCTACCATACATACATATAAATCCAGTCCATCAACAAATTATCTGTAAGTGATTACTTTTTGCAGTAATATTTATTTGATGATATTTTAATACTAAGATTAAAACTTAATGTTTTTTTTACCTTTTCATTGTATTACGATAGGATTAATAAAGTTTTTCTGCGACAGACAAAAACGTACTTTTAAATTATACAGTGATAATGTAATCATGTGACTGTTCAAATACCAGTTATTTTTCTTATGTGATTAAGTTACGGAACGAGCTGATGGCCACCTCGTGTTATGTGGTAACATTCTAACTTCTGCCCATAACAATCAATCGACTCATATTGATTGTTATGGGCAGAAGTTAAGTCGTAGAGGTTACAGTTCATCATATTATACTACTGAGTCCTCACCTAATTAGATTCAAAAAGTCCCAAGTTGCATCTTTTGCGCCCCTTACTCTGAGATGTGAAGGTGAAATGTGTTATTTGCCTGTAACCCACAATCACACCTTTCAAACCGGAACACAGCATGGTGAATTCATTAAACATATAAATGGGTATGGCGGCAGTACTTCCCCTGACAACTTTGGCATAAGTTTTACTGCCTAAAAATACACCAAATGTTCAATTTTATTGCTTCAAGGTGTACTGTGCTGTGTGAGTGTGACAGTATGTTTTACGTGGACTAATATTATTATATATATTATGCGGGTGGAAAGTATTATCCTCCCGCAGCGATCTAAAATAAATACTTTAGTAAAGATACTTAGTGAAATGTTTTCTATTTATTTTAGTGGCAACAGAGTTATGGGGCTTGTGAAAGGCAGTTCAGTGAGCAGTATTGTAAACGCAGATTCAAACTTCCTATGGCCAGTGCCCCAACATTGGAGTTTAGATGAAGCTGCTACAGTGCCAAAGGCATACATATTTGCGTATTATTGTTTGGTGAGTGAAATTTAAGTTTATTACATTGTATTCCATTGTTTTTTTTATATCTAATTATCTTTTAACAAAATTAATAACTTAACTTGATAAGTGATACAAACAGTCTGTCATTTCAAACATTAAGTTACTCGAATTTCCTACGTAGCCGATACTGCTACGTATTGTTGGCGCCCTGTGGTACCGATCCTATGTTTTAATCCGGAGTTCGCCGGCACAAATTCAGCGTATATAATATTGAATGGAAATCTAATGCACAAATTACAGTGCAGAGTACTTCTCGTATTACAAGCTGTGGTGTTGAGGCTGTGAGGCTAGTCAAGCATCTGTCGAGTGCACTAATGAAGCCTCATGAAGCCCAATTTCACCGACAGTGGTCCAAGAGCCAAGAACTAGCATAGTAGTAATAGCAGTTATAATGCTGTTATCGTTGAATTTAGTCCATGAGATGTTATTATGTGTTCAAGTGGCTATCACCAAAGGAAAAATCATCACGCCGTGTGCATTATACGTACATTTGAGTCAGTTACTTCTCATTTTGTTTTTCAGTACATTAGGAGTGATTTACAGCGAAGAAATACCGTGCTTATCAGCAATGGGGATAGTGAGTTGGGTCAAGCTCTGATATCTATATGTCTTGGTTGCGACTGCACAGTGTTCACTACAGTCAACAGCGTTGACAAAAAGATAATGCTGCTGAGGCTATTCCCTGAGTTAGATGGTGAGTGATCCTATTTTTCTAAATAAGAAATTCGTTTTGTTTTGTTGTTTGTAAGACTTTGTGGAATTGCACCGATTATTATTGTGTGGGCTGTTCGTTTGAGCTAAAATTACTGCACTAAAACTTTAAAGTTTCTTATCTGGTTGTCTTAAAATATACTTGTTTTTTTTTTCAGAAAGTAATATAGGTTATTCTAAAACTGACCAATTTAAGCACATAGTTCTAAGCGCAACTAAAGGCAGAAGATGTGATATTGTCGTTGACGGAAGCCAAGGAGTAGTTCGAGAGGTATATTTTCTGATACTTTGATTAAAGTACAATCAAACAAAAAAAAAAGATGATCGCAAAAAGATAAATATCTTATCCTGATTTTTTCAAGTTTAAATTTGTCTTCTAGACCTATGACCAATATGCTCGAACCACGATCTTATCTTCATTTAAAATCAGGAAGAATGAAGGTCAAAATAAATATATAATAAAAAAACAAATATATTTGTCTTAGTCCTTGATTCGGTTCCACTAGTTTTAGGTATCTCATATAGGTAAAACATTATCATTATCGAATTCCCGATATAACCCACATTATTAACGTGTGCATTAATAATATTGTTATTTTTCAGGCCGCTATGAAATGCGTAGGATTTTCAAAAACGTACTTAGATGTGAATGAAGAAGATATGAAAGAAAACGATAACTTTGGAATGGGTAATTGTACTGAAGCTAGAGGTTACAAGGCAGTATGCTTTAAAACAATATTTTCTAAAGAAAGTAACGAATTGAGAAAGGTAAGCCTTTGTTAATTATATTTGGTACTACCTTAAACATAAAAAAATATCTTAATTCTTTACAGAAAGATGTCAACAAATCACTAAATATCTTGTTAGGCAATCTTTCATGACAATTCAAATTATAATCAACGTCCTTAACAAGTTCAACTCGTATCAGTTACATTGTGTCAAAAATTTGGGGCCTCTTTTTCTGCCTGTTTGGTATAATTCTGAAAAGGTACTAATTTTGTTTTTTTTTTCTCAGGTGTTGAGAGGTATGGTTTGTGTGGGCATCGCGAAGGGAGTTGTCAGACCACTGACTCGTGTGGTATATGTACCAACAATAATATCTAGAGCATTCAAATTATTGTCTACTGAAAACCATGTAGGTACAGTTTTAATCAACATGAAACATCCATCGTTACTGCAAGAGGATTTCAGAGCCATGCCAAGGTATGCACTGTGTTCAAAATATTCTTTAAATAATATTAGTTTACGGAAAGAGCTTGTTGAGGCGCACTTCAAAATTCCTTCATTGATATACGTGACACGAGGAGTAATAGCGAAAATAAAATGCGAACACTTTTCTGTTCCTTTTTTTTCAATATTCTGTTTAACCAACGAATTGTCTAAATTATGTGCATAGGTATAGTTTATGGCATAAATATGAATACTTTTTAGCCTGAAAATACACAATCCTTAAAATATTTCTAGATGAACCAGTGGAGTGAAGCCACGGGTAATAGTTAATATTTTTGTAACGAAAGACTTCGAACGTGATTTATGCGTACTTCCTCAGAAATTTGGATAAGCAAACAAAAACTGAATTCATTAGTAATTCTTACGCATACTTTTGACTAAGTCGAATACATAATTACAAATTAACTATGAAATTTTCAGAATATCACTGTCTTCAGATAAAGTTTACATCGTTGTTTGTGATGGAAGCGAGCTCGGAGTCGGACTCATAGAACACTTGATACAAAGAGGTGCTAGACGATTCCTTATAAACATGAAACCTAAATTGATGAACGGTTACTTCCATGTCAAATACGCGTAAGTACATATTAAAATATTTTATGGGGTGAAACAATTGTTACGCTGACATCGGTCACCGGTTGGGTCCGTGGCTTATGGTCAGCATATATTATGTTGTCAGCACAACAATGCATGCAGCCATACTTACTGACGGCAGTTGTCAGCGTAGCTGATCATCATCTTAATGATTATATACGAGTACATTATTATGTATGTATGATTGTTTATTTATGCAGTGCGTGACCGATATTCAGCATTAAAATATTTCCAGCCAAAGAAAAGTGTTTAGGTTACGATTAATTTAATTTTAGGTTATTTTTAACCATAATGTTATTTATAAATTATTTTTTTCTCTTTTTGTTAACAATATATAGATTTTTGATAATCAAATTTGATCATAATTATCTTAAACATGGTACAAGAAAAACACGATTAGATGAAAATTTACTGGATAATATTATTATATTATCTAAAGTTGAGTCTGCTTTTGTAAACTTAAATTTTGCAACTCAAAATGACATTGATTTGAGCCGTGATCTTTTGTGCACAAGAAGTTGGCACATATTTAAAGAAACTGGTAAAAATACATGTTCTTAACAAAATAATTTTTTCAGCTCATGGAAGAAATATAACGTCGCCTTGAACTTTAACGCTGATAATCTCAATACCAAAGCTGGGTGTGAAAGTTTACTCAGACAAGGCAAAACACAGGGACATGTTGATGGAGTTTTCATAACTAAAAATGAAGGCAAAAACAGAATTATTGAAGAAAGCAACGACAACTATGCTTTGATTACGGCTAACATGGATAAGGCATCTCGGAAATTAAACGTTCTTAGGTAGTAAGGATTTTTCTGCTATGAACAAAATTAATATCTGAAATGTGGAAGCATGATTTTTAGAAGATCGACAAGAAGACAAGACTAGAAATCATCGTTTTTACCGCTTGTTTTTGGTTTGACATTTCAGTCAAATTTAATATTGATTGAAGCGGTGAATGTACAGACGAAGCTGAGGCTATATGTATCTATCTATTCGAGTCACTGGTTCTCTCGAATCAGTGTGGTGAAAGGATTTTAAATGTAGCTCAGAGAGGCTCCTTTCGTGCACTTGACACATGTCTTCGAATTTTTAGTTCTATGACGTGTCGGTTTCCTCACGATGTTTTCCTTCGCCGTTTTGAGAACGTGGTATTGCGCACATAAATCTTTCAAACGAAAAACTCATAGGTGCACGTCGGGATTTGAACCGGCGACCTCTGGATTGAAACTCGGGGTCCATACCACTAGACCACCACGCTCTCTGAGGCTAGCTGAACTCAGGCTAAAAGCTAATGATAGTAATGTTAGGCGCTGTAACTGTGGCTGCCGAATTTCATATGTTGCCCACTTTCACGTCTTATGAAACCCTCTAATTACCTTCAATAAGGAACTCTTAGAATGACATCAGAATTTTTGTATTCACGAGAGTCGTTGTTAATTAGCCCCTGAAAAATATACAGGATATATTTTTAACTATAATTCTTACAATACTATTTGATTTCAGTTACTTCGCTATATTATTTGTTGCACCTTTAAATTCTGTATCTGAATGCACATTTACGGATATAGAAAAATGTTGCTTCGAAAGAAATGAGCTTGGATTACCATCGATGGTCCTAAGACATGTTGCAAATGATAAGGTATTGTTCAGAACATTAATAGTTATCTAATATGCATGAAGTATATATATACATTAAAGAAGTTATACATATACATTATATGAGTTGAAAAGAATAACTGAAAGGTCCCAACACCTTCCGATTCCTCAATATTTTGAAGTTAATTTTGCTGTGAGTGTTGTAAAAATAACAGCAGGAAGAATGGTTTATGCTCTTTTGGATAATAATTTACTTTATATGATATTATGTAGATTAGTATTATTTTTAAAACTATTCAATTACTCATTTCAGAATTTGACACTTAATACATTATCAAGAATTTTCAAAGCTACTGAAGCTAGCTTAAGACAACAGTACCCTAGTGTTTTATTATCAGACTTAAGCAAAAATGCAGAAACTGATCATCAAAATAAGGATACGGCTCATACTGGATTTGGAGTATTTTTCAGAAAAATCGATCAAGAAGAGTGTGACGCGACTGAACCAGTTATAAATATGAAAACGAAATTAAAAAATGAGAATGAGGTAATTTTATTTCTCAACCAGGATTGCTATTGAATAATATATCAGCATTCAAGCGGAAATATAATATAATAATATGTTGACGTCATGACCTGGCTTTTGTTGGACTGCCGTAATACAGGTCGCAATACGGTGCTTAGCGCTTTTTTCAACTAGTACAGTTAATTTCCCATTAGTATGGATAAAATGAAATTATAATTATCGGATACTGTTGAAAAGTCGTGAAAGCACATATCTAATAACTCAGGCTACACATAATATATCAAACCAACATTTTAACAACAATGATTGGTCAGATTTCAATGTAAAATTATTGCTAGTAATTGAAATATAAAAATCGCATTTAGTAACAAGCAATTTTTGTATTTATATTACAGAGCGAAATATATCTTGACCCGGACGAGAAACAACTAATGATAGTGCCCGGCTTTGACGGTAACTACCAAACGATGACAGACGTGGCGGAGAGACTCAAAATTCCGGCTGTGACGTTGCAGCTGGAACCTGACTATGGAAAGAGTGTTTCGGAAATTGCTAGCAGACTTATGGAAGTAAGTTTTAACATCGATTTATTTATGTAATGAGATAATTTTTTTATGTATTTATTTTCATTATTCTTAAATAATAAATTATTTTATTGAATATTAGAAGAAATAAACTATTCTTTACATGTTGTTTTCAGCAAATAACTATGAGATTCCACTTGAAATCGAAGTTTTACCTGTTGGGCTATTCATTCGGAGCGATCATTGCTCTAGAACTGGCAGCATTACTAGAAAAACAAGGTATGTAAATGCTACTCCCGTGTAAGTATTGTCCTAGTTCCAAGATTTTTTAGGAAATCGTTTCTGCAACAAAGTGCACGCTGAGTAATTTGTGTAGGCACAATGGCGGCGTTAAGTTCAACACTTGTTACGTCTACTATCTACTATGTTTCCATAGCGCAACCCACACTTAGAAATGTGTCCCAGTGAGGTTTTGTTTTCGGCCATTTGGGGAAAATGCGTATATCTATGCAATACAATAATACACTAAGACACATTAAGGAATAAAATAAAGAATACAATTAAATACCGCTAAGCACGAAATGGCGAAAACAGCATCACACTTTCGAATTTGATTCAATGTCCTGAAGATTGAAAACGATTTTGCCTTTGGAATATATAATTCGAGTAGGTCTTGAAAAATAATATCCTTTTTTCAGGTCATACCGGAGTTGTGTTTTGCTTGGACAGCAGCCCAGGTGCACTCAAAACTCAACTCAATGCCTTCTTGGGAGATATTAGTGAGCAGCAACTACAAAACTCTTTAATAGAACACATGTACAATCTCCTCACCGGAAGTACATCAACAGAACTGACAGTTAATTTAAAAACAACAGACGATTGGACTGAAAAGGTTAATATATTTATTAAAATTGTTAAAGAATCAGTAACGCATACTCACGAGTTTTTGAGATCTGTGGTTAATGTGGCGTACAGAAGAATCGTGTTGGCTAAGGTGTATGAGCCTAGTTTCAAATTGAATTCAGAACTAGTTCTTATCAAAGGCACTCCTCATCCAAAAGCAAAAGAACTTCAACATGACTACGGTCTCTCCCAGTACTCAACGAAGCCCATCAAAGTATTCAATATTAAGGCAGGACACGGTACTGCGCCCCAAGATTGTCGCGTTACCAATATCGTGAACAAAATGCTTGAACCTGAACTTTTGGAAGAATTTAAGAAGAAGAATCTCTGCCAATATTACTTTTCCTCAACTTAGTTTATTAGTTTAATAAAATATGGCCATCTTATTGTATGCATTTTTATTTCAGTTAATACAACGTATATAGCCGTCAAGTTTATAAGAGCTATTATCTTATTATATTGATTCTACTTATTAGGTGCAGTAACATACAAAACATTTATTTAAAACTCCGAACTTGAATTTTAAAGCCATTTTAAACTTGAAAGCTAATTTATAATTGACAATTCATTGAATTTTTAAAGAAATATTTTGGAGACGTCCATCAAACAACAACATAACGTTTAAAACAATAAAACTTTAGAACTCAAATGGACTGCTTAAGCCGGAAAAAATACTTGATATTTAATTATTTTGTACGGAAAAATATATGCTTTGCGAAACCTTCAGTGAAACAGATCAAGCAGATGGCTCACCGGCTTTGAAGCAGTAGCCTCTACCAATAGCAATATATCGATACGGCTAGGGACTTCGTAGGCTTGAAGGAGATGCGCAATTCACTATCTAGTCTTACCGCAAAAATCCTCCTATCATACTTATATATGAAGAGCCTCATTTGCCTGTAATTTCACGAAAACCTTTAATTTTGTAACGAAACAGCAATGTGTTGGAACTTTAGTATACACCTTTTTCATGAAGAGGGTAGGCAGTTCCTCAGTAGGCCACTTTTCTTCATATCCACTGTCGTGGGAACTAACACGTTACAAGTGCTCATCGCTCCAATTTTTTCCCACGTAATAACTCAGCTACCATTTTCTTCCAGAAATATTTAAATATCCGATAGCCAGGGCACGTTCTGTACCAATGAAAACCACAATGTTTGCATTCGATTAAACTTCTGTAAAGTTTCTGGGCCCATGCAGTATAAATCTATTGGAAATGGCCGTCAAGCAGCGGCGAGCGAATCAATTATTTATTTGATGACAAAAGTGACCTCAGGCTACACTCCCATCAATTTTAATTATAATTTCGATACGCCTGAAAATGTCTGAATTTTCATTGCTGAAGTATATTAATTACAAGTTCCTTGTTTTTATGGTTCCATAGTAAGACGGGAGCCTATTACTAAGACTACACTGTGCTATGTCTGTGTGCTGTATTTTTAAACCGTAATAAGTAGCCGGTTTATATTTTCATATAATATGCATTATTACAGCAAATAAAACATGGGAGTCTCCCCGCAAAGTCTTTTTTTAGTTTTATTTCTGTTGAAATACAGTAACACGAATAATCGTCAAATTAGTGTTCAAACTCCAAAGTAAAACAACAGACAATAAAACGGCCCAAATGTAAGTTCAAAAAAGGCAATGTATGACAAAAAAAAACACGGAGCCCTCGATGTGCTCGATGTACTCGCACTTGGCTTATTGAGATGGTTTATTTATTAAACGGGAAGGGAAACTTTTAAAATGTTTTAATGAAATTGACTGTCCGCACAAAATTCGACAATTGAATGTAATTTTCGCGAATACCAATTTTCGACCACCGATTGATTTACTCATGATGCCTTATAAAGCTCGAAGTTAAATATATCAGTATCTAATCTTTATCTTCCCTTACTACAATAAAAAACACAATTTATTTTGGGATCTAATATATATGATACTTCTATTTTAAATTATACTAATACTATATTGTTGGAACATTTAAAACTTGTGTTTAATATTTGGGTTTAAGCAGAGATAGCTAGTGTAGCGATATAAATTAATACATTTCCGTATTTTGAGTACCCTTATAAAAATATCTCGAGAAGAATCTACAATCATACACATTTTTGCGTTATTGTTTATTCCTAGTTTGTTGTGAATAGGCTGATCTCAATCGAAGCCCGCTACATACACGAACGCAAATAATGATTTTATAATCACGTTGCGGATCTGCATTATTAAACACCAGCCCAGTAGACAACAAACATAAATTCTGTAATTCAACCGTCGCAAGACAAGCACAATTAAAACCAAACATCCCTATTCTTCAACTCAAATCGCACAACGCAAACTGAATGCAAACAACCGACAAGCTTGGATTCAGTGTTTGTCTTCAACTCTGGATGTGGATGGTAAATTAATTAATTTGTGTACAGCCGCCGTGGTTAATTCGCCGTTTCGATGGTGCGATTCAGATGCGATGTTCTTTCATGTTGTTTTATGCGTTTTTTATACTCCGTTGCCAAATACCGAAGACCCATTGTAAAATTTTAACTATTAACCTTCCTTTAGTATTATTTTTTGGTATATTCGTAATTTAAGGCATTTTAAATTAAATAATTCACACAAAAAAGGCAGAGTCCTCTTGAATAAAAATTGGATATTTTTAAATTATTTATACACTTTTTATACACAAATTATTTATATCTTGAAAGTGTATAAATAATTATGTCACGCGCTCTCGTAAAATGTGGAAGCTTAGCATTTGTTTTAGTGTTTTTAAGTTTGAAAGTTTGCCTGGCGCAGCAGCTCAATTAGCTCACTCTGCCTTGGTCGTGGGTTTGATTCCGACCCAGGAAGTTTTGTGTAATGAACATAGATCATTTATCTGTGTGTAGGTGTTAAAGTGTGTATATGGAAATTGAAAAACGAAAATAAAAAGTTATTAGCAGCCCAATAATATGCAGAATTTATATTTAACAGTACATGCTTGGATACAAACTACCAACACTCTGATACAACACGCTATGTATACAACCCCGATCGCAGTTATTACAATAGTGCATCTTAGGTTAGGAACACCAGAATACGCCGGCGATTTTGGCTCATATCTGGAGTGCAATCAACTGAGTGGGCTTTGTTTATCCGTAAACATGGATTCCGCAAATGGTGGTAATTGCATTCCATGCAATGAAAGAGGTAAAAGTCCGATAATATTAGATAATATATCGACGGAGTCAAAATTTACGGGCGAACTTTGCGCTCGTTAATTTTATCTTGTTGGTAATTTTATTGGTAATTTTTTTTATGTAATACAGTTACGGAACGAGCCAACGGCCCACCTGGTGTTAAGTGGTAACCTCGGCCCAAATCAACCTATGCGACTTGGGGCCTCCCCTTCTAGGTACGACAAGACCCAAGTCGCATCGTATGCGCCCGTAACTCTGAGACATGTAGGTGGAATGTCTCATGTGTCTGTAATTTCACCTTTCAAACCGGAACACAGTAACGCAAACGCATTACTGCTTGGCGGCATAAATGGGCATGGTGGCAGTACTTCCCCGGACGAACTTGGCGAGAGTTCTACTGCTCTTAAATTATCGTATCCTAGGTATGACTAATATAAGAAAATATAAGCTAACTTGAGGGAAAAGCATGGCGTCGATGAGATAACCACTGGTCTAGTTTAGGTTCCAAAATTACCCACTTATAACCTCTAGGGAAATATGCGTTGAAATGACTGAGTGAATCGTTGGAATCTGAGTTCATGATACTGCTAAAATTGCTAAGCTCCAACAGGTAATATATATTAACAGTAAAAACCGGTGATGTATTTGCGTCTCTGAATCTTGATAAAAAAATACAGTTGCCACCATACTACAACTCGCCATAAACTAAAATTTAACAAGACTTCATATTCAATAGGTAAGAATTCATACTGAAAGTTATTACGTCGCTTTCAAGTCGCTAGTTCGCATGTGACTGAACAATTTTCAAATTGCACGAAAATACAGGATGAGAACTTTTTCATTGAAGCAAAATTTCATTAAGGGACTTCTCGCGTTTTTTCCGAATGATAATAATGAAAGTTGTTATTAAATTTCAAGTGACTCATTCGAATATATCTCGAATTGACGGGAGTGCTGGGAACATCTATTATGTCCAAATCTAATTCCGAATACTTGCGATATTCAAATTGTGATAGGTATTTTCTCTCACAAATATGTATTAGAAAATATTCAGAGCACCTAACTGGTATAATTATTAAAAAACATCCGTTTGTTTTGATAGACACATAGATTTGTTACAAAATGAAGCGTGGAGGACTTTAAAAAATATTCATTTAACTTTATTTAGGGCGCTTGGACCAATGTATGGATTGAGTTGAAAAATGATGAGTGATGATGAATCGACTTCTTATTACATAACTTAAATCTACTTTGCATTGCATGCTTAATGTGTGATGATTTTTTTCTAAATAAATTTAAACTACCTAGTTAAATTAGTGAATATATTTAAAGAGTATCCTGAATGTGACAGATTTAGGTCTATTTATAACTGAATGTTTTTGGCGGTAGTAGGTTTCGGTAATCAACATACCTATCGAACATTTTACTAATCATACTTAAAAGACGCCTGTCACGCTTTAAACCAATATATTAGCCTGGTGCGACAGAGTGTAAAACCATGTCACACAATATACTCCGTACATAAACTATGTCCTTACCACCATAGCAATAAATAATAAATTAACATAACAATAATGTCAGCTAATCTCAGGTTGTAGACACATACTTACGGCAAAATTACTGCCCCCAGGCATCCCCGGGGATTTGAGATGTTACAGCGCAAATTACTGTTAAGTAAACTAAGTTTTTTTTATTGTTTTTTGTTGTTGTGGAAACGTGCTGAAACTAATTATATAAAAATGATTACATTCAAGAAAACTAATTATTTATTGTAATTTTAGTAAAAAAAGGTTGTTCACTGTGTAGACTCTGAAAGAGCGAGCCAATGTTTTGGATCTATCCAAATTATACTATTTTTTAGGAAAATCCCATCAAACTGTGCTTAAATAGAATCCTAATATATGGATTTCGTCGATTGGATCATGCTAGCAGAGATGGTAAAAGGAATTGTTAGCATATTCTTTTTTTCTATATGTTATAAAGTTTTGTGAAGTAGATAGTTGTATAAACAAAATATAGGCCTCAGACAAATCACTGTTGCAAAATTTATTTGTTTAACAATTTCTAAGAAAATATAAATCAAAATAAAATCAAGACTAGGTGATCATTTTGACTGTATTATAGAAGCAAGATATCAGATCTATTAGATTAGATATATAGAAA
The DNA here is from genome assembly GCA_947359385.1 of Chesias legatella. NCBI lineage: Eukaryota > Metazoa > Arthropoda > Insecta > Lepidoptera > Geometridae > Chesias > Chesias legatella. The sequence goes on along the minus strand of OX375769.1, from coordinate 9,817,498 downwards.
CATTAGTCACAAGACCTAAGTTTTTTCTGGAGAAGAATGTAATACTAAGAATATACTTCCTTCTCCAAAACGAAGGATTAAACTAAAAAGTAGAATCTTATATGAAATACAGATATTAAGAACATTTAGCATTTACGACTACTGTTTGCGTCTAACTAAAAGGACTAATGTTATAGGGCTTATGAAGCTGGCAGTGCCAACCCCTTCTTTGAATCCGGGGGTCGCTGCTTCAAACCCACAATTGTTTATGCACACCAAAATGCTTGCACAAATATTAATTTATGCACTTATAAATGAAACGCTTATAGTTATTTAAGCTTATAAATTTCAATAAGTCACTCAGTTGTCTGTTTTAACATATGATTGTTGTTTGCGCTGTGACAATATACTTGCAACGGAACTTCCTAATTAAGTGCCTGCAGTTAATGCCCCGGATTTATGTGAGGCTCCTGGCTGACCACAGAGTTGGATGATTTATATACATTTCGGCAACACTTGTCAAATTTTGTGATATATTATAGTTCTAAAACGCTGAAGGAAAACATTGAGAGCAAACCGATATGCTCTAGAAGCAAATATTCGCAGGCATATTATGTCAAATTCATAAAAGGAGCCTCTTTGAGGCGCACTTTTTTACCACACTAGTTCGAGAGAGCTGGGAGACACGAATATTAGTCATAATATTATTTTAAAATATGATCCGAGTTTCCGATATTGTTATTGTATTAAGATATGGTAAGACCCAAGCCGCATCATATAAGCCCGTCATTGACGCTTAAATACGAATGTGCTTGTAATTTTACTTAAAATCACGAATTAATTCTCGAAAGGAGAACCATAACACAGGCCTCGTTTCACCTCTGTTGGGTGAGCAAAGACGTAACAAGTAGCGAGTTTAACGCCACCGTGGCTTTCTCACGAAACTCTGTTATTTCTATCTCTTAGTCGTTTTGTAATAAATCTGATTATTATTTACAGTTTTGAGTATTTTCAGTGGCCTGTTAGGAATGGGACGCCTCGTTTAGATACTACTACAGCTCATGTCACTGGCTGAGAGCAATGGGGGCTCTTTTCGTGAACTAAACAAGTAATTTCTCCAAATTATTGGGTCTAAGACGAATCGGTTTCCTTTGGAAGTTACCATTCTGTTTTTAGAACGAAGCATCAGCGAACTTGGAACGGATAGTTTTGGCATAAATGGTATGTCCTCAAGAAGATCCTCATTTTCAACAATGAATTCCGCTTGTGCTAAATTGGAGGTTTGAGAGAATAACTTGGCGGTAAATAAGCCAAAATACCTTACTGTGTTAAGGCCACAAAAGCACAAGAAGAAGGAAGAAGCTTAAAAGCTTAAGTTTATTTATAAAATAAATAAATAATTTCAAGTTTAATTCAATAAATTAAAAACATACACAGCATAATATTTACTTCACATACTTAATCAGATTAATAGCCTCGTTTTTTATTATATTCAGATAAACTGGATTTTATTACGAATTCTATTTCATATTGCCTCTATAACTCACCTTGTTTTTGTATTAAAATTAAAAGCTTATCCGTATCAGTGTTTGGACAAATTGTTTTCTCGATAATAAATAAAACTAAACGAAGCATCCACACCGGGAGGGTAATAAAATTGAGGGTATAATCGAATTCAAAGTAATTTATTTTCTAAACTCTATTTCAACGTATTTAGTGTCGAAAACACATTTAACTGTCGACATTGCTAGTATACAACATTTACCAACATATTTTGCCTTATAGTACAACTTTTAAAATAAAGCTTTTGATAGTCCATTCGTGGATTTGGTGCTCGGAAAGCTGCAGTATATGCTACGTTTTGATCAACAAATATTATAAAAGATGACCTACTGACTAAAATAATTAAAAAAATAAGATCTTATTATTTTTCTGTTATGTAACGATTTAAAGAAAAATCGTATGTACCTGTCTGTACCTACCGGTACATATAAAAACTATTGTACGATAATTACAAAGTTTGGAACTCTGTGGAATATCGTTCATAAGGTAATGAATATTTAAATTCGGCAAAGACGTCAACCATGAAACATTTAAAATATCAGCATGAGTTACAAGTCAAATAGGAGTATTGAAATATGAGAGGTTAGTTAGTCCTTATTTTAATAAAATGCAACGACTAAAACTGTGAAGTACTTACATCTTTCCGCCACTTAATAGCTTACGCTGAAATACTACTGAAGAAAAGAAAACCTCAGTGGAGATTAAATAAAACATATCTAACTTAGGAAAACAACATAATTCAATAAAATATGTCACAAACTCCACATTGTAACAAGACTTGTTCTAATACTTAAAAATTTTGGAAATTTGATTTATTTGATATCTTAACCTGATTTGGTTATAATCGCTGTGAGAGCAAATGTTTTTTGCACGTTCTGACCTTCAGATTCGTAAATAACGTTGAAAATCCGAATACCAATATAATAAAAATAACCCTTTTTAAATACATACGCCCTATTTTAAGTGAAGTATAAAATGTAAAAATCACCCAGATTACGGCCACTGTCGGATAAGACCAGAATTTCAGGCAATGCGTATCAAGATATTGAATACAAAAAAGAGCACGTTCAGACGAGTAAAAGGTCGTCTCACCCACAAATTACGCCGATGTGGGTGAGATTTATGTGTACACCTGCGAACCTATTATGGCTAGCCGATATATTTTGTAGGTGATTTTGTAACTTTTCAACTAGCCTGCCGTAGGAAATCGCTGCAATGGCATATTATGATTACACGTCATTCGGCCACATGAAAGAGTATCGATGGGGTATGTAATGAAGGAGATCGGGGCAAGCAACAGCTGCAGTCTCGTTATGGAGTAGCATTTTTTTTTGACCGGCCTCATAGCACAGTTGGCAGTAATCATGCCTTCTGCGCTGGAGGTCGCGGGTTCGATTCCCACTCAAGATAAATATTTTTCTGACGAACATAGATGTTGGTTCTGTGGGAGTTAATATGTATTATATGTTTGTATTTAAGAAAAATGAATGAAAGTATTGTATCAGTTGTCTGGTTCCTATGATACAAGCTATGCTTAGCTTATTGAGCGCGTTAGGATTTGAACCAGTGATCTCCGGATGAAACTCGGGGAAACCGAGTCCATTAAATCAATAATCTCTTTTTCAAGTAAATTTAAAATATGTATTTCACTTCCACTGCCACAGTAAATGGTTATTGTACAATTAATGGCCATGTTCATGCTTGTCATATAACGATTACACCCCAAGTAAACTAAAAGGCTTAGTAACTATATTAGCGCCGTATAAATTAATTCATTTCGGAGTTCGCCTATTTAGCCTAAGGCGTAGCGTGATGACCCCTTAATGATATTTATCTAAAATTATTGAGGGACAACTTGAAATTAAATTTTAATTGACTTTGCTATGCCTAAGTTACGATTAAAATATGTATATAGGACAATATTGAATTTTTTCGACAGCCATAGGCTTCTGCTCTATTTTTTGGAAGCCACTTTTTAAATAGCACAGTAGAGCTATGGTCAAGTGCTACAGACCCGAGTCACAATCTGTAGGTTCCTAATTTTACTTATATTTATTCAATTCCAATGTTAATCAATGCAGCCCTGACTTTGTGAGATCCGTTTTAAGGAGTTATCGATATAAAGATATTTTTTGAAATGTATGATATTTCTAATTCGGTGTTTTTCCCCTTAGAGACTTGGATAGGGGTTGAATAGAAGTCAGAATTAGTCGATAGTAAAATAAGCGCATGACCTTTATTCTTAACTAGCTAATGCCCGCGACTTCGTCCGCGTGGAATTCGGTTTTAGTCATGCACCCCTATTTTACCCCTCGGAAAAGTAGCCTAAGTTATTCCTTGTTACATCAGCTATCTGCCAGTGAAAGTCCCGTTAAAATCGTATCAGCCATTTCAGAGATTAGCCGGAACAGACAGACAGACAAAAAAAATTAAAAATATTGTTTTGTTATATGTATCGTGTATACATCCATATGCACTTAGTAAAAAGCGGTTATTGTAATATTACAAACAGACACTCCAATTTCATTTATTTGGATATAGAATTACTAACTGAAGTTTCTAAGCCATTTCTTTATGTATTCTATGGAAATAAAGCTTTTTGCCTACTATCTAAAGATAAAACATGAGGGAACCTAAAATTATTATAGTTTAGTTAGTTTCAAAACACATTTAACGTCTGATAACAGTTTAATTCAATAACTAAATAGGCATTCAAGAGTTTACACTCAAAATTATGCTGAAACACAATTTGTATACAGTTTCGTGTCTCTGCATTCTGAATTTAATAATACAACGATAGAGTTGCAACTTCAGTCTAAATGCTCATGTTTCACTCAATGGAAGTAAATCCGTGGAAGCATCATGTGTAACTTTGAAGACTGGTGTGGGTATTATGATATAATTCGACATGAGCGTTTAATATAAATTTAATTTAAATATTTAGAAATACGATGTCAAATCTTAAGCTTATTCCAATTTATGTTTTTTTTATCACTTTTGTTAAATAGTTAATTTAAAAACCATAAGAAGTAGAGTGATTTCTTCAAAACTTTAAAATCGGATGTAATATAAGAACACGATGGTTCTGGAAATAAAAATTAGTATTGTTAGGAATAACTTATTGTGGTTCAAAACGTATAACTCCATTTAAAATTTAATTTGATACTATGTAAATTTTGGAACTTTGACATCTTTTAACAGTTTTTACTCTAATGTAGGTATGTTTTATAAGCATGTAGTTTTAAATGAAACAATAATAGAGTTTTTTAATAGTAGTCTATACGCCCTCGAATTCGAAATGCTAGTCGATAGGCGATTTTAGAATAGTCTCTCTATCATGCAACCTACACACATTTCAACGTTAGAGCTAATTTCTCAGTGAGAATCTAATTATAAGTTAGGCGGTACGATAAATTAGCGGCTGTGTACAGAACTAATAATGGCTTTTAGGTTTGTCAAAATTGCAAATACATGTTTTTTTACTATTTAGTGTTGTCTTTAATTTTGACTATAAAATCGTATCACCTGATGTTAATTGACTATGTAATTTATATGAAACGATTTTAGAAGCCATTGCAATCGTTTGACACGTTTATGGAGTCGTGTTTATAGGATTATGGAGTTCTAGGCGGCAACACAAACGAACATAGTTTCTTCACTAAATTATTATTTTATTATTTTTATAAACTCCACTAGGAAGGTATTACGCATTACTTTAAGAGCGAGCAGCAGAAAAAAAAAAAAAGTAATCAACTAAGCAGGTTACAGCTATTCTACCGGATATAGATACAAAAATAAAAAGGCTTCAACCGAAAGTTGCTAAACAATCTGACAGTATATTTTAAATAACAATCTTTGAGAGATTAATTTTTGCAACTTTAATTCCAAATAAATCAACACGCCCCCTCAAAAATTAATCGCCATTATATAAACCAAATCAACTTTATACCCTTCCTAGTGTTTACTGGGAGTATACAATATTATAGTCCAACATTTGTTGCAAAGGATTAGGGAAAACCCAGAAAAACCTAATCAGACTATATCACTTAATTTATGATATTTTATTTGAATCAATTATCAATTAATCAATCAATCTATCAATCTTATTCTAGACCAATTTTTCTTCTCATTTCTTTAAAAGCAATTGCAGGTAACGGTTTCGTCAGAGCATCTGCCAGCTGTTGACCTGTGGGAATATAATGCAATTTAATTACATTTTTCTCAACCTGCTCTCTGGAAAAATGATATTTAATATCTATGTGTTTTGACCGTTTGTGACTGGTTGGATTATTGGCAATACTTATACAACCATTTTTATCTTCATAGATAACTATAGGCTTATTAATTTCCAGGTTTATACTCCCGGCTAGTGATTTTAACCACAACACTTCCCTAACAGCTTCATATAATGCCATATATTCAGCCTCAGTAGATGAGGCAGCTACTGACATTTGCTTCTTTGTACTCCAGGTTATTGTACAATTGTCAAATAGCTTAAATAAATAACCAGTTGTACTCTTCCGATCCATTACATCATTTCCACCCCAATCAGAATCTACATACCCACACAAAATATTTGTATAGGCATTTCGTTTATAACTTAGTTTCAAATCTATTGAACCTTTTAAATATCGTAGCACCCTTTTTAGACACTGCCACAATTCTCTATTATTTTTATTAGTATACCTACTTAGTATATTGACACTTGTGCTTAGGTCTGGACGAGTGCATAGCATTATATACATTAAACAGCCAATAACATTTCGACATGGTGCATTGAATTTATCTACTGAATTTAATGCCTCATAATTCAGTTTATTTTCCATAGGAGTACTTACAGGTTTGCAATCCTGCATACCAAATTTATTTAATACTGTTACTATGTATGCACTTTGATCTAATGTTATTTTATCATCGTTTCTACTAACTTTTATGCCAAGAAATAATTTTATTTCATTTAAATCAGACATTTTAAATCTACTCATTAAAGATCTTTTGAAATTATTCATTGTTTCAATTTCAGCACACGCTATGACCAAATCATCAACATACAGTACCACATAAATATTTTTACGGATATCTCCTTTTTTTAAGAGTGTGAATACATCTATCAACTGATGAATTTTGAAAACCTTCCTCTTTAAGTGATTTTTCAAATACTTCAAACCAGCACCTGGCTGCTTGTTTCAGACCATATAATGCTTTATTTAATTTACAGACTAAATTATTTTTATTTAGTATGCCTTCAGGAACTTTCATATATATTTCCTCTTTAATAGCGCATTCCCACTGAGATCTGTCGTCCCGAGTTTCTATCTCTTTGTAAGAATATGGTACTGTGCACAGAATAGACTGAGCACACATTAGATAATCATCGTTATCATCATACTCACGATATGATACATGTGGACGATCTTTGAGCCTATCACTCCTCCGAAGTTCAAGATTGTTTTTTTTTTTTGTGTTTTTATTAGAATCTATTTCTATTATTTGATCAGACTTATTAATATCATGGTTAACTTTGCGAATTTTACCAGGGCAGCCCTGATTATCAGATTTAGAACGATCTGATTTCAAACTGTCAGAGTTTTGAGACTTTAACGACACTGATTTAGTAATATCAGTTTTATTACGAGAATTTTCAACATTCCCTTCAGTCCTTAATGCAGGCCTGGATTGCAGATAATTAGTCTCTTCAACAACAACATCTCTGACTACTACATATTTTTCGCATTCCGGGTTCCAAACTTTGTAACCGTTTGGTTCATAACCCACAAGGATACCTTTCCATGATTTTTCATCAAACTTTGTTTTAAAGACTTTGTTATGCACATAAACTGTTGAACCAAAAACCTTTAAATATTTAATTTGAGGCTTTTTATTGTGCCACATTTCATATGGTGTTTTTGAAAGTTTTAAGGCTTTAGTTGATGTCAAATTTATCAAATGAACAGCAGTTAGAACTGCTTCTCCCCAGAAAACTTTATCTAATTTAGCACCGTTTATCATACAACGAGCTTTTTCAGTTATAGTTCTAACCATCCGCTCAGAGACACCATTCAACTGTGGAGTTCTCGGAACAGTTAAATGATAACTAATTCCCTTCTCAAGACAGTAATTTTTCATTTCGGTAGATAAGTACTCACCACCGTTATCGCAATATAAATTGACTAATTTATAATTGAATTTAGCCTCACTTTTTGCAACAAAATCTTTAAAACAAGTAAACACATCTGATTTATAAGTTATTAGATACGTTACACAGTAATGAGTATATTGATCAACAAAAAGTACGAAATAATTCTTATTGTCAATAGTCGTCGGAGTGATAGGTCCACAGACATCCGTATGCACAACAAATAATGGTCGCAAAATATGACTTTTGTCTTTTGCCTGATTGAAGGGCAGTCGACTCTGTTTCCCATTTATGCATGCCATAATTTGTAACTATTTTTCTCGGCATTGCATATTTGGGAAACAGGTTGACCAGAGTTTGTAGATGCCATGAAATCCACAGAGATTAAATTGTTTTCGCACATACCTCGCATGATGGTTTTACCATCTTTACATATTTGAGCTCCATGTTGATCGAAGATCACCGTCAGTCCAGCCCGTTGCATCCGCGACACCGAAAGAAGATTGTAAGGGACCTCGCGGCAGAAGAGCACGTCCTCCAACAGTCCGCGCACGCCCATGTTGCTGGTGACGTTCAATGTTCCTCTTTTGGTAGCTGAAATAAATTCACCGTGTTTAGCAATTGAGATTTTAATCGGTGTATTTAAAACTGTAGAAGAAATAAATAAGTCTTCCCTGTTTATGATGTGTTCCGATGCACCAGAATCCAACAGGAATGTCATTTTATTTCCTTGTTCCTTTTGTTGATAATCGCCGGCCATAAATGCAAACCCCGAAAAATCATTAGATGTTGAGGGTTGGCTTATTTCAACTGCCTGAACAGTTCTTGCCCTGTCCGTATTATTATTTTTAGAATATTGCTTCATTCTTTTAAAGAAGTAGCAGTCGTTCTTCACATGTCCCTTGCGTCCACAGTGATGACATTTTATGTAAGGTAGTTTCCCTTTTATTTTATCATGTCGGTAGTTGTTATTCACATGTTGCGAATCTTCAAATTTTCTTTTTCTCCACGTCATATTCCTGCTTGTAGCTTGCAATACTTTTGTACTTGTGTCACCAGATTCATTTTTCAATTTTACTTCATGGTCCAAAAGCCTTGTTTTTACAAAAGCCAAAGTTAAATTATCTTCCGACAATGTTTCGATCGCCGTTATGACACCATCATAATTTGAGGGTAGCGTGAGTAATAAATGTGCCACTTTATCAGTTTCTTCCAACCTTGCTCCGGCGGCTGATAATTCCGTAATGAGGTCATCAAAAATTGAAAAATGTTTTATCAGTTGTACATCACCTTGTAGTTTTAATGACAATAGCTTTTTACGCAAAGCCAGCTGAGTTGCAATACTTTTTCGTTCGTATATTTCGCAATATGTCTTTCGCCGTAGTATCTTCTTTTGCAAACCCGAGGTAGGAATCCGTCAAATATTCCACGATAACACTTTTTGCAATACGATTATTTTTCTCCCATACATTACAGCGTATAAGCGGGTCGTCGTCAATAACTTTTATCACGTCCATTTCACTTAGCAACGCGCGAATCCGAAATTTCCAGACACTATATTTTTCGCCATCGAAAGGTTTGATATTCCTTTTGCTTTTCAAATCCATTGTCCGAAATTATCACAAATTTTCAAAAAGTACAGTCGTTTGATTTTATTCTTTTTTCACACGCGCACACTGGGCCTCATAACCTATAGGATTATGGAGTTCTAGGCGGCAACACAAACGAACATAGTTTCTTCACTAAATTATTATTTTATTATTTTTATAAACTCCACTAGGAAGGTATTACGCATTACTTTAAGAGCGAGCAGCAGAAAAAAAAAAAAAAAGTAATCAACTAAGCAGGTTACAGCTATTCTACCGGATATAGATACAAAAATAAAAAAGGCTTCAACCGAAAGTTGCTAAACAATCTGACAGTATATTTTAAATAACAATCTTTGAGAGATTAATTTTTGCAACTTTAATTCCAAATAAATCAACAGTGTTAACTTTTAGATACTACTTGGAACACATGATGATTTTATTCTAGATTTATTTAGATAACCTTGTATTATATACTTGTTTTAATTAAACTAAATTAATGTATTGCGAAATCCACAAACTAATTATATTTAAAAAATGAATTTCTCAATCTTCTATCAACTACTAAGAAAACAACTGAATGGTATGAATAATGCAATGCAATGACTCAATAACTTAGTAGTTATTGAATCACTGAGTGGCAACACTACGTACGATAAAAACAACCTAATGTTGGTCAAACTACTTATTTCAATGCATACACTTTTAATATTTGACTGAACTAATAATGTGTATAGGGGAAATAAACCTCCCCTGAAACTAACCTTAACTCAGATTATAAATGAATTCTTAATCAAAAAAAAATACTTCATAATAAAATACAAATTTCTTAATCTTTAAATCATTGTATGTTGGATTTTGTGTAATAATTTTAGATTTATCGTACCTACGTGCCCTTCCCAAATAAAAAAAAACACGTTCCAAGACAATAAAAAACAAAAATATCCTGACGTCTCTCATATCTAATTTATCGGATAACATCAAAAATAAAAGTTGGTAAGGGTAAGTACATGTTACTAAGTGGCCCTTACACAACAGATAATGACTTGTAACAATCGTGTCAAATAATTTACATCTGACTACGATTTCATCTTCAGAACATTGGAAAATGTTACTTAAAGAACTTTACTTAAGAACGTCTATTGTGCAGATCTTTCATGTCTTTCAAGAACAAATCGCGGAAAAACTATTTGTAGTTCACTGAAAAAGCAAGCACATCCAAATTCATATGACTAGAGAAAATAATTTTCAATGTAAAAACTTGTTAATATGCTTTACTATTTAACGGTCACGAAAACTTAAAATATTCCATGTATTTAAATTGCCAAATTTCTTCCTTTCGTCTCAAGTCGTTAAGGAACAACATGTTTATGAGTCACAATAGCAGTGAAAGCTAAACGACTACAAAGAAAAGCTACTGTTACAAGCGAATACTCCCTATGTATGGGTTCCATTATGGATGTCATGGGATGCTAGAACAAATGATAGTATAAATCAATATAACGACACTAACGTTAAGGATAGTTTGATATCGGAAGTATAACTTAGGGGAGCGATATGTTATCATCAGTTAAAATAATGAACTAAAAATATTAATGGGATTTAAAATAAATATGTATTTATGTTGGTAAAACAATTGTTTAAAAGTAATATTTTTCACAGTGAAGGATGCAAGTCCAAAAAAAAAATTTGGAAAAAAAGGTATTTTGTTGATCAGTCGAATAACATGCAGATAGTCTGGTGACAATCAGTTTTTCGATAGGTAATTTTTAGTTCCTGTATCGAACAATAATTCTTCTTAGTTCCTTCCGCCACATGTAGTAAAGAAGACCCAATCACATCACTCTGCACCCGTTACTATGAGACCTGGCCTCATGACACATGATGATGATAATTTCGATGTCTTTGCCTACAATCAGCTACTCTTCACAATGCAAAATGTTTCTCAATTTGCATTTTATTATCAGTTGCCTTATTCTATGTAATTTAACCCACCATACGTACATATTTTAATGAAAACAAGGTACAAACTAAAGCCGGATTATAATCATTTACAATTTAAAATTAAGCATTCATGGTTGCTGCGTTGTGTGATCGAATTTCAATGGAATACATTTTTTTATGTCACAACAACCGACACGACACACAAAAATAGATTAACATATATTTAACTTTTGTATTTAGGTCACATCCAAGACTATTTTAAACGTAAATTGTTGTTTTGTTTTCAACCTGTACATTTAAATGAGTTGAATATTTTTTATTGTTATTAAATACAATTTCAATTTACATAAAATTATGAACAAAGGAGAAGCAAAAACTTATAAGTTCGAGTCAAAATTAACTTAAACTAATTAGTTAAACCCATTCTACATTTTGAATTCTTTCAGCGCTATTTTAAAACTAAACTATAGATATTTCAAATTTTGATTCAATTATGAGAAAGAATGATTTACAAGCGAACGGACATATTTTATTCGTTTGATGCAATTTTATCAAACTACATAAACTACCTATAGTAACTCATGCGGACCAAAATTTAGCAAACCACTGAATTCATTAGATAACATCGTTAATATGTATCGGACTGTGTAAGCGACAGCATTCATGTGGTCGAATTACATCGGAATAAAGTCTTTACAATGTTCATTCCGACCTGAATTGACAGGATCCTACATGAAAATGTTTTATAGAATTTTTAACTGGCAATTTTTCGTATTTTCAGTTGTGATTCTCTCTCCAAGAGAAATGTAGAGGTTGATGGTGATGACACTCTCATACCATGGTGAAAGGATTAAAGTGCGCTTCAAAGAGGGTTCTTTTGTGCACTTGACACACTTGTCCTGGAATCTTAAGGCCGGGGCGCATGTTCATGGGTGCCGGTCACCATTCTTCATCAGGTGACCCGTCAGCTCATATGCTCGCTATAAAATCATAAAAAAATAATACCGGTTCTATAACGTTATGACGTTCAACGTTTCGACAACGTGGTATTGCGAACATATTTTGTTCAGCGTTAAACTGATTTTTAGCCACGTCTGGTTTTTCTTCGGATTGAAACTCTGGGTACGTACCACCTGGCCACAAAGCTATTCAAAACATGTCACGGGAAATACCTGTTTGATATAGCAACCTTGAAGCTCTTATTTTTTCGTTTCAATTTAGAGAAGCGTGTAAACTGAAGGTATAAACAAATTCAAAATTATAACGAGGCATTACATAACTAAAATGCTTTAATCTTTCTTTAGTTACTTAATTGTTCAAAGTTAGCATTTCTGTGCAAGATCAAATGCAATATGGCTGCCATTCATCATTTTCGGTTAAGTAATTAAATGTACACAACGTTTAAGATAAGTAAAAAAAAATGGCATCTGTCACTTAAGACAAGAACACACATTGTTTTAATCACAGTGACGGGAGTAAAACCTAAAATATATAAAGTTTATGGGATATATGGATTTAGTCAACTAAGTTCTCCGAAAAGCAAATTTATTTTCAAAATAGAACCAAGCTAAAGCATATTGAGCTACCATCGTGACAACTGTAAACATTCTATTGAATATTTATGTCCTCGCTCGTTCCGAATGCGTGTTAACAAACAAATAGTAAAAAACTATTGAAAATAAAGTCAAAGTCAAGAACTTTATTTGCATAGAATTTATAAAGAAATGACTTGGAAACGTCAATAATATTCATAACATAAGGTCACGCGTACTTATCGCTAAGTTTGGTGCCTGTTCAAACCTATCCGGCCCTCCATGGAGAAGAACAGAAATGAAACTCCTAAAAGAGGGCTTCCGTTTTTTTCGCGAGCAATACATTCAAGTGTACTTTATTTGTACTTTTCATAGCCTAAAAGAATATATCATTCTACTTTTTATTTAGACCTTTCGTGTTTCAGTGCCTTTAACTATTCCATAGCTCGATTGATATACTGGATGTGTTTATGATTGCCTTAAAATAGTATAAATTATTAGTGGATAGTAAATTATAATACTCTTTAAGTACAACTGTAATTGAATTAAGGAATGATTCGAGCGTCAACAAAAAACGTTGCGTTTATAACAACATTACTTTTTGTTAAAACTCAATTTTACTACCCATAACGATTTTCGTACCGCGGGCTTTAAATGAAATCGATTCCCAAGGAGTAATATCCAAATAACATTTTTCAATTGAAAAGTGATTATGTTGCCGAAATATTAGATTTGTTTAGACGGTTGTTTTAAAAGCTCATAGGGTTTAAAATTATTATACTAATCCAAAACATTCGGTTATTGGAACAAGCTCGTGACTTTGGAGATTTTTTCAGAAAATTTACAAATTCAGAATAGCCGCATGAACTTATTGAATGAAGCAGTAAAATTAGGTCCTATTGGAATTTTCACAGTTCAAAACTCGAGTGCTACTGAAAGTTTGGAGCCAGACGATGTTGCAGGGAAATTCAATAATTCTGCCCTCGTTGTCGCTTAGTCTTGAATCAAGAAATGTCTGCAATGAACATGAGTAAGCTAACTTTGTTGAACATTCAGTATGACTTTTATAACTACATACAAGTTGCCTTAGTGACAAAACGCGATGAATACATTATAATAATAATAATATTGGTGTGGACAATTCACACAGCGCCATCTAGCCCCAAAATAAGCATAGCTTACACTATGGGATCCAGACAAGATGTATACATATAGAATACGATACATATATATATATATAAATATATATATATATATATAAAACCTATTTTTTTTATGTAACTTAGTGTTTAACTCACCCTCCTAATGTAATCCGGCCTATATACGAAGAGCCGAAGACCTAAACATTATATATGTTTATGTCTCTGAAAGATCCTTGAGATTATATGAAAGTTTAAAAACAGTTTAACTATGGACAGTTTGACGACAACCCAGATAGATCAAAGACCTCATTATCAGCGATATTCGATGCCCTTGAAACCAGTCTGAAACTGAAACATGATAGTGTCATTAATTGTAACAACAAAAAGGACACGGTTTTTATGGTTATGGGGAGATATTTTTTTATGTTACTTACGTTATAGAACAAGCTGATTGCCCACCTGGTGCTAAGTGGTAACTTTTGTCCATAACAAGCAATACGACTTGGGTCATTCTCTACTTAGGTGCGGCAAGACCTAAGTCGGATCGTATGCACCCGTAACTCTGAGACATAAAGGTGGAATGTCTCTTGTGCCTGTAACTTCACCAGCACCACACCTTTCAAACCAGCACAAAGTAACTCGAATGCATTGCACTGCTAGAAATGGGTATAGGCGCAGTACTTCCCCGAACGAACTTGGTATAAGTGGTACTGCTACTATAAATTACTGAACTTCGAAGATATTGGGTGAATAATTAATATAGAACTCCGGAAATATAGAGTACCTACCGTATGGCGTTAATACGCTTTTTTTTACATTATCAATTTATACCGTTTTGTTTAGCATTTCAGGATGAACTGAGTTATGGAACGAGCAGATGGCATGATGGATGAGGACTTTGAATTCGAAACTTGCGTCACAGGCAACAAAACAATATAAGGTAGTGTTTTTTTTTCTAAATTCAATCGAGGCAGTTATCACTATGTGACAATAAATTAGATCATACTGTATACATATACCGCAATTCGATACATAATATAGATTTATTTATTAAAATAGAGAGGTCGTTGCCAGTGGAATCGAATTTCGTTCGTGCTTCGATATTTGCCGTTTACTTTTATTATATAAGATTGAATTAATTCAATCGGTACTTCCCTAAGGAGCTACAGAATTCTAAGATGCAAAAGCGTTTTCGATTTCGTTGCTGCAATTTTGCTTGGTTCGATTGTTATGGGACTTTGAACAATGGTACAGTTAAATGGTTGACATTTTTGTGAGACGCTAAAGCTTTGTGAAATTGACACTTATCCCAGTTATTAGTGTGCGCACAGTAATGTTTGCATCGATAAGTTTATATTTTGTTAATTCCACAAGAATTATGCTACCGAGCTTCGCTCTTAAAGTCATGTATTTATGCCCGAAATTACTAACAAATTGAGAATACAAACCCCAAATTTTAATCCTGAGATTTCAAAATGCATTATTATGTGTATTTATTGAATATTTTTATGATTTAAAAATTTAGTGTTTATTAAACAAGTTATAATAAAATTAAGTGCTAATTTATGGTTATTGTGGAATGTAAAAGTTACATGAGCTATAATTACAAGCATACTGTATTAACATGTCATGCTAACGTCAAGAAAGTATCCAAAACTTTTAGCTTGATATTTTAATTTAAAAACCCTCAGGCGATTGTAAAATGAATGTTTATAAAATTTGAATATTATTTTTTCGCTATTTCAGAAATGTTTCGATATGAACTCCAAGTTCTACTTACTATGTTATATTTGTGTGAAGTCAGCGTCACTTTTGAATTGGCTGCGGTGTTTGAGAAAGAAGATAGCTACTACTTCTATATAATATATCCTGGAAATATACATTATTCAGTCAAATAATGTTAATTTATTACTTTATTTACCATAATTCATACTTATTGCTGATGAGCTCAAGACAATTTATGGGCATTATCTTATTTATGGCATGGAGGTTTCGTATTGTACTCGTAACCTGGCACTAGTTGAGATTGTAGCAGTCTGTGACTAGTGAACTTATTAACTCAATAAATCAAGATTTGACACAGACTTAGTAACTTTCTACTTTATTGCAAAATAAGTGTCTCGTATAAACTAACACTACAGACTACACAATTTCTTAAATGAGCTAAATCAACCCAAAGTGACCGCTGATACAGACGAGTCTAACCTTGATTATCTCACAGGTCACGTCGGCGAAGTCTACTCTATGGACAGCAACCTGACGCATTACGGGCCCAATTAGACGCGTACCCCAGACACCTAACCAAAACACAGCTAATAATAACTTAGTTGAACACGTGTATCGACTTATGAAAACAGCCAAGAACTTGTTAGAATAATTGGAGAAAATCGACTATGGGAGTGGAAAGTGGAAAGTCAAGGTATATGCTATGTCTAGAAGAATTCTCAATCTATTGCTTGACGTATATTCTGCATGCAGTTTGCAGAAGAATCAAATTTGCGCGGTAATACGAGACGGATTTCAAGTTGCAATATGAACTGGTTTATATGAAGGGTTCCTAAGAAAGGTTTATACCTTTCCTAGACATTTTTACATTTTTTTAATGTCATTGAAGTGACGGAACGAGCTGACGGCCCACCTGATGTTAAGTGGTAACTGCCGCCCATGGACAACAGCAATACCACTCAAGTCCTCTCCATAGTACGAGATGACTCAAGTCGCACTGCGTTGCGTCCATCACCCTGAGACGGGGATGTTACGTCTCATGCAGTTGCAATTTCGCCGGCACCCACTCCCTTCCACCGGAACACAGCAACACGAGTGCATCACTGCTTGGCAGCAGATTACCAGGCGTGGTGGCAGTACTTTTCCGGGCGAACTCAGCACAAGTTCTACTGCTACTAAAAATACCTCACCAGAGAATGGAAAATCTGACAAAATACTACGGACTACGAAATACAAAGTATGTGCCGGTTTTGCGGTTGATGATTGCTGTGTAGCAAACATAGTGAACCGGTTTCTCTAACCGAAAGTATTGAAAGCATTTAAAAACTATTTTTGTCGAAGTTACTTGACTGATCCTGAATCGGTTTGTTAAACTAACTTAATTTGAAATGACATATATTTGTTAGACACAGTTAAAGCAACAAATTTAAGATTTTCTTTTGGGTATTTCAAGCAATTTAAACTTTGTAGACTGTGGTAGAATTCGTTTTGGAATTATGTTACTTTAATTACTTTTTAATTATAATTTTTATTTTAGTCTTCACTTATATGTTGAGGCACAGTAAATTGGCATTGTGCGGCGTAGAGGTATAAACCTCGCCAGTGCGGCCAATTAACGTTTGCATAGCGCAGGCATCAGTTTACGTGTAAAATTAGAAGATATGGCGTGTGCCGCTTGCTGAGGCCGACACTAAACCATAGTAAAGTTACAACAGTACACCAACTTTGAATGAATAATGTATTGTACGAGCAACTTCGTTCATACATAAGAATCGGGTCACAGCCAATCTAATCCGGACTTAACGCACCTAACAGACAGTTTGTCTGCACATAAATGGTTATTTGGCTATCTGCTTATTTTTTTTTAATGGATATTTTTATGAATCAGAGAGTCGTTTTGTATTGAATATATTACGTCACTAATTTTTTTTCATTTTTAAGACCTAGCCTATGAAGTTACACAAACCACCAACAAATACGTATGAATGGAAACGCTTTAGTTAAATGTGTGAATATGTGTTGTTATTGTATTTTCTTTCACCGTTTCAACGTTTCGAACATGGGACAAAAGGGCACTTTTTTTTTTTTGAGTGGTATAACTCCTGCATGTTTACATTTTCTTTGGATTGAAAGTCGACGTTGGCAACACTGAACCACTAAGCTCTCTGCTCAACTTCACTCTATCGAAAGAGTTTTTCAGCTTTCTCACTTTTTCCTTCACTATTTTGAGAACATGGTATACGCACGTAATTTTTTAATGCGAAAAACTTTTTCGGTTTTAGCCACAACCAGCGCCATCTAGATTTAAACTCGGGAATCTGTTCTACTAGGCCACCACGGCATCTCATTGCAATAATCACTTGACATACTGTATAAAGAATATACTGTTGCTGTAACAGGGGCGGTTAACAAGACTTAAACCAGGGCGTCTTAATAGGATACTTTATCGAGGACACTGGCACCATACGAGTATAACTTCATTATAGTGTAAATTCCGCTCTACATGTTTTTATCGAAACTATAAAAGGAGAAGCAAATTGCCGATAGCATCAGTCAAAATGTTTTAGTTAAACGATTTATACTACAACTTACTATTATTAAGCTTTTGTTTTCCTTTTTAACTTTAATACTTTCCTGATTTTTTATTGTTTAGTCGATGGTTTGGTTCACTCATGCGATTAGATTAGATTCAAAATGTTACAAGACAACCAAGATCATAAGAATAAACTGAAAAATACGCCTGCGTGCACTCAAATATTTAAACACCCACTCATACTGTATATTTCCAGCAAACAAAGCTAAAAACTAACGTTTGTTTCAAATATACATCTATTTAAAATTCAAAAAGGTACGAACGAGTACCTATGTTCAATGAGGTAGCGACATCTGCAGAAAATGGAGAACAACAAGCAGCGCCATCTCTTAATATTTATGGAACTAAGTTGTCGAAAGCTTTTCACATTTTCCGTCAAAATTCACTTGATGTATTGGTGTATTTTTATATTCC
The DNA here is from genome assembly GCA_947359385.1 of Chesias legatella. Lineage (NCBI taxonomy): Eukaryota > Metazoa > Arthropoda > Insecta > Lepidoptera > Geometridae > Chesias > Chesias legatella. The sequence goes on along the minus strand of OX375769.1, from coordinate 9,798,884 downwards.
CTTAGGTGAAAATTTCCGCAAAAGTCTTAGTGAGCATGGGGTAAAACGAACCCCTATACAGTGTTTGAAAGTCTGCTTTGATAAGTTATCCGTATTTAACTTGTACTGTTAAATATACTTCATTATTATGTTACGAATTGGTATATTATTTTGCTAACGACATTATAAGTTTCTCGGAATTTACATCTCACTGGCAATTTTCAAGTTAATTTTACCTACGTTCTACGGCTGCCAAGACACATATAACAATTACTTAAGAGTTACAGAAATACTGTTTATTTGTCCTTTCTTTTTATTATATATAATAATCTTTTTCAATAGGTCTTATTAAACTTCATTTGGTAAGAGATGAACTTTTATATGTGACTAGCTAATGAAAAGTTCATTAGCTAGTCACATATAAAAATAACAGTTGGCCTTATATATTATACATTCATTTATATGATCCCTAAGAGGCGAGTTTTTCCAAAATCCTGCGGATAGGTTGTTTGTCCTGAAATAAATACCAGGACTCGCTGATTTTGCACTTTGATGATGTGTTGATGAATCGATAATTTTCCCTTTCATAAATATAGTCAAAATTATATGTACCGCTGTCTGTTAGGGTCGCTTTTATGGTTTGCTTTACATAAGTTCCACATAATCCTTGCATTTTACTGGGATCACAAATAGTTCGTTTTTAATAATAAGAAAACCGGAAGTATATAGGTTTAATAAATTAATCCGAATTTTGCGACGGTAATATCAAGTAAGCAATAAGTAAGTAATATGAAGTAAGCAATATCATCCTTTAGTAGATGTGTGATAACTTTTGCAATGCTTATATTATGTTTTTAAATTGAATTATACTTTGCTACAACTTGCTGGCAGGACTGCAGTTCCGAAATGCATTCTCAAGTGATATTTTACACAAGACAAAGCGCTTATCTTGATTTATATGAGTCTCCCCATGTTCTTTGCATATTTGGTAAGCAGTGGAACATACTGGTGTAAATTTATGCAAACATATACAAGACTTTGCATAATTGTAACTGGTATGAAAGTTTCGAGCATTTTTAGCTGTCGTACACAGTTGTCCTACCTTATGAATAAACAATTTTTTGATGTATATTGAGACTATATTAAGACTGGCCTCACAGCTCAGTTGGTAGTAAGCCCTTATACGCTGTAGGTCGTGGATGCTATTCCAACTCAGGACAAACATTTGTGTGACGAATATATACATTTGTTCAGTGTCTGGGTGTTAATATGTATGCTATGTATATATTTACAAAAAAGGTATATAAGTATTATATCAGTTGTCTGGTTCCCATGATAAAAGCTATGCTTAGCTTAATTTGGGACTAGATGGCGTTGTGAAATGTCCTCCAATATTTATTTATTTATTATTTATATTGAGCGCCATCACAGAATTCGGTGATCGCGGATGCTGAATTTTGTGTGCATCTGTATATGAGATGGCACAGAAGGTACGACTTGGGCGTACTTGGGCGATTTATAACCGCATCGTGCTACCCCGCACCACATTCGACGCGCAGAACTCCTTAGCATAGGAAGCTATTACATCAACATATATCTACTATTACATCAACATATATCTACTATTACATCAACATATATCTACTATTACATCAACATATATCTACTATTGCTTTGGGCGCAATTCCACCTGTTTTTTATAACTTGATGTTTTGAATTTCTAATTAATAAAAAGTAATTTACATGTCACGAGAACATCCACAGGTTCTGAATAACCGCATCACATCACAATAAACTTAATTTATGAATGTTTGGATTTCTTTAGTCCTTTACACTTAAACCGTTATTCTGTTTCAGCTGAAAATGTTGTACATTGAAAGAAGATCAAGAAATACTTTTAATCAGAGTTTACGCGGGTGAAGCCACAGGCAGAAACAAGTTATTTACATATTTATATTTTAACCAAAAACTGTATTGACTCTCTTGTACGTGACACGTAATATCTTTATTCATGTTCTGTAAATACAACCCACAGAATATTTTCCAAGGCAAAATTGATTCCCGATGCATTCCTGAACAAAAATAAAATAAACACAGAACAAAAGGTGTGTGGTGTGCGAGTTCGCATTATTTCATCTCAGTGAGCATTCCCATTCCATTATTCGTTTTAATATACGGTCTTACCCCGGCTTTGGGCGATTCCGTTCATTGTATAGCCTTTAATTAATTTAGCTGCTAATCCATTCTATTTTTAGGGTTCGATTTTTGCAGAACTGTACTCAAAGCTGTAATGCTGTTAAGAACAAACTAAAGAAATATCGATGTATGATGTTTATATAAGGAAACCAATAAACTCTTGTTTTTTTTTTCGTTAACAATACCAATATATCGTAGGTTACTTACCCATTATTTCTGTTCTTAAAATTTTATTCACTAGCAAGACCGTAGGTGATTACAAATTTGGATTTGTTAAGATCATTAAAAAGTATGCCATCAGCATTGGAGAAAATTTAAATTTTTACTGATTTAGTTGTCCATATTGGCTAATTATAAATTAATTTTTGTAATATATATTGTGTCATATTCTACAATCTTATTTATGATAATAAACTTGTATTCAATTCAAATCTTCTGTTTAATGAAGATAACATCAATAGTTATAAATATTAGTCTCATCATAGTCAATAGTCAAAAAGTTGTTAAAAATAGAATTTTGAGATATTGAGACTGCGTCTTAGCATGTAGCAGTCCAAATGTTAAACTTTCTTCGTTATTTAACGCTATGCATTAACGTTCAAATTGTGGTTTGACACCTTTAGTGCGGAACCTGTAGTCAGCAATTTGTGCTCACACTTGGCGAACTCTGCTAAGAAAAAATATGCGGATTAAAATATTGCGGTAAAAAGTTGCGGAATGTTGCGGTTAATTGCTCTGATAAAAATTGCGATCCATTTTCCAGGATTAATACAGTTACCAGTAATGATTGGATTTTACTGTTGGTTGCTTTTGCACCTGAGCACACGTTAAACGTAACAGATGATTTTCATGTGTTTTTACCACAAAACTCTGCACTCTGATTTTAAAAACATGTTACTTTTTTGTGTTAGTGTTTTTAAAATACACTTAAGAACTTGTTACAAATAAATACTAATACTTGTTACCGTCATAGCTAATAATAATAATATTGGTGGACAACTCACACAACACGCCCTCTAGCCTCAAACTAAGCATAGCTTGTGCTATGGGAAGACAACTGATATAATACATACGAGTATATACTTGTTTTTTGTAAATACATACACTACATATATCACCCAGACACAGAACAAACATCTATATTCGTGACATAAATATTTGTGCTGGGTAGGAATCGAACCCACGACCCAGAAGGCAGAGTTACTACCAACTGAGCTGTAATATACCGATAGATCAGATCAAATTACGCTGCAAACTATGACACTGCCAAAAATGAAATTAATTCGTCACGACTGCATGACATAACGTGCTACTAAAACAAGATTTTAAAAACATGGGATGTTTTTAAAATCTTGATCGTATTTTCATCGTGAAAGAATCTCAGTCTAACGTCGCATTTTTGTATCATTAATTCCAAAAAATATTTCGTTTCCTCAAAATATTGTTATGAACGTTAAAAAGGCTTTTCAGCTGTGGAATTTAATGGCTTGGTAAATTATGCAAGGCCCCAATTACTTTACGCTACATCAAGCATCGACTGAAATTCAGCATTTCTGAATACCTGCTACGAAATTTTCCACTTGCTCATTTGTTGAATTTATGTTTCAGTTACAAGATTTGTCCCCGCTGAGACGTTCTTAGAGCTTAGTTAGCTGAGAGTTACTACCTACTGAGCTGTAGGCATGTCAAAGTAATTAACAGGACTAGAATTTTTGCTCACCTGGATGCGAAGCAGTGCCTTGTCTATATAACAATAGTGTCTCAATTTGAGTCGCCTTAACAAAATTATGGAATAACTGGCGTGATCGCTTAATTCATTCTATTACTCTTCTATATTATTATATCTCTATTACCAATTACAGCAAAAAGGTGGTGATAATTGCGTTTCTAGAGGCGAAACTTGCAACAAACATCATTGTTTACAATATGAGAATATAATATATACTGTCATGGTATTCTCGCAAGGAATTGTTTGTGAATCACTTCTATATTAGTCCTAGCCACTTTGGGACACAACTTAGTCCTTTCACCTTATGTTTCGACACAGCCAGTGACTAAAATGTTGTAATCATTTAAACATTATACAAATTGTTGACATAAAGGTTAAGCGCCACTTCCGAATCCCCAATCACTAAGAAATACGCTTGTTTGCCGAAAACTCACAAATGCATTTTCGTGTCGAATCAAAACTCACATAGGTACGTTACGAACTGAGTGAAACTTGCGACCACATTTCGGATTGAAGTGATTTTAACACTATACGATATTTTTGAGTCGTGGGAGATGCAAGACAGTATGAATTATCGTCAAGGATTAAGCGCAAAAACTAGATTAATAGAAAGTCACTTACTTCAGAATATCATAGGAACGGGACATTTCAAATTTTGAACGAAGCCTTTTTTTGAATTTGATTAGTGTTATGTATAAGTCAAAATACTATGTGGTGATATCCTTTCAGTTTTCACCAATATCACCGAGTTGATTCAACTAGTAAGGGAATATCTCTCTGGGTGATGAACTGGAGTTCTTCATATGAGTATCTCACACTACATTTTGAAGCGATATTCGTGCAAATCCGCAGACTGACAAGAATAAACATTTGCTTAGGAAATAACGAAAATTATTCCGTTGCCATACGTGGGTCTGCTAAGGGCGTAATACTATTGTATCGTATCGTATCCACTAAAAGCTAAACTTCCCACAAAGCTAAAAGTGCGGAAAATGGAAAGAGAGTGATAAATAAAACCGCTCTAGCTAATTGGAAAGCTGGCATATAAATCAGGGGCCACTCTAACTATGTCACAGTTAACACACTAGTTAGTAAGCGTGTGGCATAGATTATTGAGAAATTACTGCGTTAGTTGCATAATTTAAAAAGAAGCTACTGGTGCCAAGCAGAAAAGCAATCGGCGGTCGTGTCACTTGGCAAAGTACTCGACGTGCAATACATTTTTAAGTTCAGAAAGCTTTTTAGAAATGTTTAGTTAAAAAGTCAGATTATAGATGGCCAGTTTGAACAATTTGAATAAGTACGTGTAGCAGAAAAAGGTATGTTTTTAGTAGCAGAAGAACTTATGCTCAATTCGTCTGGGGAAGCACAGCCACCATACCCAAATCTGCCGTCAAGCAGTATGCATTCGCGTAACTGCGTTGCGGTTGAAAGATGTTGTTTGATTGAGGATTTGATATAATTCGTAACTTTCCTATTGATTTTCAAATGTTTTCGAATATACCTTTAACAATTTCCCATTGTTTTGAAAGCTATTAAAACTACCCCACGCTGAGACAGTAAAACTTCGGGACGGCGCGGCGGTTGTAAATAAATAAATTAGCCGGACCATTTGCCGGACTCGGTTGGCCGGAGTGGAGATACACTTATAACACACTTGGGGGCCAATAAGTAAAGACTCCTGGAGCGATGTGAGCCTTGTACACATACATGAATGTATATCTGTAGAAATTAAGATTTTCCTGCTGTTTCTTTTAGCAAGATATTTTAGCGAATTTGGTTTCTGGTAGTGCAACGAGAGACGTAAAAGTTGCGAGTTTGCTCATCGGAATTGTAAATACAAGTGTTTTTTCAAATATTAGTTTTCGGTTCTATGATTTAATTAACTTTATTAATAAATCCATATAAAGCAAAAAATAAAGAAAATTAAATTAATAACTATTAATCAAAAACAGTATTTTAAATTTATATGAGAAATCGTTCAATGCAGTCGTTACTAATTCAAATCAGATGTGCCATCTGCTCATTCTGTAACTTATATACATAAAATATGCACTGGGTGTTAGTATGTACTCGAGAAAAAAAAATACACCTTTGTACGATATTGGCATCGGGTTAAATTACACTACCCATCTGAACCCATATATTTCTTACTCATAAGTTATTTCATATATTTATTTATTTATTTTGTAAGGGTTTTCAGTAAATGCTACAAAGTTCTTACAAAACTATAAATATCATCGTAAAAGTAGTCTCCTTTTGATCACTTTTTTAACAGTTTCTCAGAATTCGTAGTGAACTGATAGTGCATAAAAGATTTAATCTACATAATAATATATACTACATATAACATGAAATTACAGGCATCAACGTACATCTTCAAGTATGTGAGTAACGGGCACAAAGCAATCTAACCTCACGTCATGTTAGAATGCACTGACGATGCACCAACCATGCGTGTTCGGGCTCATCTGATCGGGGAACCGAACTGGAGAATCAAGTCAAGTATTCGACATTGTGCCGTGGCTCTAATACAACAAAAACAGTTCCACGGACGTATTCTACACAAAGTTTCGCTCCACGGACCGTTGGCAGTGTAGTGACAAACTACATAAATGCATTTACTCAATTCGCCTCGTGAACATTCTCAACTCACCTTGTGCGAGAACATTGTAAATCAAGCTTCAAAACTTGTACAGATGTGAAAGACAACTCGATTCGCGCATCGCTTTGTGCAATTTGGGTTGGAATCCACGGTTTTGCGCGGGTGTTGTTGTTTAGAACTTTACTGTTGCCTTGGGGACGGTTAATTTATCCGTTGCACCTATAGTTTGATTTATGGGATACATTGTCTATATTTATGGGGCGTTAATATGTATACTAAGTGTGTATTTACAAAAAGTTTTTTTTAAGTGATATAGTAACGGAATGAGCCGACGGCCCACCTGGTGGTAAGTGGTAACCTCGGCCCATAACAACCGATGCGGCTTGAGTTCTCCCCTACTAGGTACGACAAGACCCAAGTCGCATCGTATGCGCCCGTAACTATGAGACGTGTAGGTGGAATGTGCGTGTAATTTCACCGGCAACCACACTTTTCAAACCGGAACACAGAAATAGGCATGGTGGCAGTACTTCCCCGGACGAACTTGGTCAGAGTTCTACTGCTTTTAAGTATATGTATATGTAGTCCATCAGTTGTCTGGTTACCATAGTACAAGCTATGCTAAGTTTGGGGCTAGATGGCGCTGTGTGCATTGTCCACCAATATAATAATAATAAAATTAATAAATAATTTTTGATTATCCTTCGATTGCCCTTAGTGTTGTTTATGTACCCTTAGTGAAGTTAATGAGTTTAAATATTTCATGACCAGGACTTATCATATTTATTATTAGATCATTTAAAAAGAAAAATAGTGATGATAAATTGTAATTCATCCCTTAGCATGAATCCAACTTGTGGTAAATCTGTCTTTATGACCAAATACTAGTAAGTATATTGAGAATCCATGAAGAAATTTTATTCTCCCTATATATAACTGCTGAAAATCAATGTATAAATTGAAAAGTTCAAATCAAATTACACTACTTTTTTCTTCAAGTCTTATATCACACCATTCATTTCTAGAGTTTATATTTCTTCGGCAGAATTTATCAAGAAAAACCTTCGTTGGCTGATTGAGGCCGTCAGACAAATATTTATTTTGTCCCTCACTGTTGTCCTTATTTTTGACATCCTGACATATCCGCTAGATATTAGGAAATCTTTAGGGTGACCACTTTGTGCACTATATTATATATTATATTTATTTTTAGGAAAAGCTATCTCTCTAGGGACACGTCTCTGTTTCATGATGCTTAAATTGCTCACCATTTTCCTGAGTAACAGTGTTGCTCATCATCAAAATGAGGTTAAAATTTTACATTTTAATTATACACATATAATATTTTAATAATAATCTGAAACAGTCACTTGTTTTAAATTCCTCCAAGACAGCGAAAGATTTGAATTTATTTAATAATTCTAATAATTACGTTAAGTATCAATTATTAGAAAAATATTAAGGAGATTTCGCATATTATGTGTTGCTTATTTACGCCTACTGACAAATTTTTCTCAAATACAATTTCCATCACGTAATAGGATTTTGCTACCGATTATCAAAGAAGCTATAAATAAATAAAATACGGTTAGACCACATCTGTTTCCCTTACACGGAATTTTTATCTTTACCTTTTTATTTAAATATTTTTACCTTTGTGGTCGCAAATGTTATTAGGTAGAACAAGAAACACGGCACTGAAAAGTCTCATTGACTCCGTAGAGTGCAGGCGCTCGAAAGCAATGGTTCTCGTTATAAAATAGAATAGAATATATCTTTATTGTACACCTTATGTAAAAACAAGTAAAAAGTAAAAAATATTTATTTTTAGTCTTAAGTAATGAAGTTAGTGACTGACGCTAGGAAAAAACCAGCCAACGGGCGTTCAGGTGTGATCCAACCCTAACAAGAATTGAGATACAATCTCAGCGGGACGGTCAGCCGGAAATACGTAAATCCAACATTAGTTGTTTAGCTTAAGCAGAGCGCGACTTAAACTGATCTCTCTTTAGTAACTGGAGTAATGACATCGTTTCCTTCTCTTTAATACTTCTTTATCTGTGGTACTCTGACAGTTTTAAAAGTCGGAATTGATGTGTTAAATGTATCATTCATTGTAATTAATGTTATTGCAACATAATATACGATGCTGGTACCGAAATTAAGAGCAGTAGAACTCTCGCCAAGTTCGTCCGAGGAAGTACTGCCACCATGCCTATTTCTGCCGCCAAGCAGTAACGCGTTCGCGATACTGTGTTCCGGTTTGAAAAGTGTGGTTACCGGTGAAATTACAGCCATATGAGATATTCCACCTACACGTCTCATAGTTATAGGTGCATACGATGTGACTTTGGTCCTTGTCGTACCTAGTAGGGACCCAAGCCGCATCGGTTGTTATGGGCCGAGGTTACCACTTACCACCAGGTGGGCCGTCGGCTCGTTCCGTTACTATATCACATTAAAAAAAAACTATCGTTGTGATTTGGCTAAGTGTATTTTCAATATCAAAAGATAAATTAAAAGTGAAATTGGATATAATGTTATTTTATACTATTATTTTAACTTGTTTTGTTTTTAAAAAAGTATTATTTAATCCCCTCTGAAATAAATAATTCTTTACGAAACGAACATAAAAACAAATTTGTACTTACGTATGTTTGCCTATAGCGGATACCGAGGCGTATAAGTTTCCCGTAGGAAAAATGGAAAACCTCGCAGGTAAGGAAAACGTAGGATACGGGTTTGCGAGAAACTGAAACCCGCGGAGAAATTGTTATTAAACATATTATTTCTAATCTTAAATAAAGTTAGGCTGGTTTATATTTTTATTATATTTATATCGAATTTTTTACTTGAGGTAAAGGCGGTTCAATATTCATATTTATCTCTGTCACTGAGTGCATGATTTTTAGTTTTCGGCATCCTTATCGAGAATGGAATTAAAAGTCAACTTAGAAAAACATAATCAAATAAACATTCATCCAACAATCATTAAGAAGCATCACACAAAGCGGATATAAACTTAAGCGAGTTCTCATTTCATTTTGAGGTTATGAAACTTATTCATAAAATTTCACGTTACTTTCTAAGCAAAATTAGTTCAGTGCGGACGAACCTTTTCTTTAATAATAAATAGCTACTCCATCTCTTTCTTGTCTTGGAACACAGTCGCATGCGAGCAAGCACAAGAATCATGCCAGCATTATATTCGCGCAGAACTTTTAACAATTTTGCGAACAGAAATATTATTCATGATATACATTATGTTTGTTAATTCTTACGACTCGCGATGTAGCGACTTGAAAACCCAATCTGTATATCATGTTCTGAAACTTGCTTGTTTATGTTTTGCTCTGGCAAAACTTTCACGGTGTTTTTTTGTAGCCATTAGGTTCTGGCCGTGATATCACGTTGCTGAGATAAAAAATAGTATAAATTTGTTATGCGCAGCCATGATATTTGTGTTTAAAAAAAAACACAAAATGACTGTTTCAATGCGTATCAAATTAACAAAATAACTTATATAATAGATTGTAGACCCTTGCCGCGTTTTTATATTGTCATGTTTGTATTATATGTATAAGTATATACCGAGTGTCAATAAAATACAAAATACTTTTTATTATTCATTTAATTAATAATTTATGTTTTCAGTTTTAACTACGATTTAATTAAAAACCCAAGTATTTTCGTTTAGGTACCTAGATTAAACATTAAAAAAGTTTATAGAACACTGAAATGACGGAATTCTTCTAGCACATGTTTTTTGAACTTATGAGATCCCAACCCATTATTGCGAAAAATCATTTATTCTAAAAAGGTTTTTCGGGGCAGCTAATCAAAAAAGTCTATATAAATAGTAATTTTTAATAAATTATAAGGCATTTTCTTGTTATTTTGATCATTTTAATAAACTGGCAACAAAATTACTTTATAAAAATATGTTCATTAAAATAGTTGAGCTTGAGTTCCCAAAAGAATAACTAGATGGCGCTGCTAAGTTCTCGCGAGTTCTATGTGCGGAGCGAGCCACTGGTTAGATGCTAGGTAACAAATATTTTTTATAATAAATCCGAGATTATACTCTAACCTTAGAACGAGTTTACCTTTCTTACCTAAAAAGTTTACCAACAAACATTTTACGCTATAAGCGACGTAAAAACAAACACTAAATAGAACGACGGAGACTATTAGCATGCTCACAAAAAATTAACGATAGCCAGCATGAGGAGAAAAAATACGCAGTTCGTTTACTTATCCCATAACAGGGTTAATGGCGCTACCTAACATTGCGGCGTATAGTACAGTTCACAGAAGGATATTCGAAACTAATAATTTGATTTGTTTGCTGACGGAACAGTAAGAATTATCCCAATTTTTACATTATAGAATATATTTTGGAAATATATATATATTTCCATACATTTTCATCTCTGTTGAACATTGAAAAACATTCGATTAAACAATGAAATAAAAGTTCTACGCCCACTGAGAGACCTCTAAAGAAAAGTAGGAAAAACGAATGGCTGTGAATTATTGAAAAATGTAATAATTGTTAGGGAGAATACTTTGAATAACAGAGAATATAACGTAAAAATTTTAAATAACGTACTTTATTAAATTACAGAAATATTCAGTAAGGATTACGGCTCACCCGAAAAATATAGTTGAAGTTACACATGAAATTGATTGTCTTGTTTGGATCATTAGCTACATAATATTTATCACAAATTTTAGAACATGGACCATACATACCAATAAACTCCATTTAACCTACCTAGCGCATTCAGTCGCTGCCCCACGGATTTGCACACAAAAGCTTTCATAACTATCAATATTGTCTTTTTTCTTTTGTAAAACTATAAAAATGAAAGTGTGTTTTAATATAAGTTACTATAGATAAGGTTTGTAGGCAGTTTGTAGGTTTGTATAAGATTTGTAGATACTGGTCTCGCTTGCGAGGGTTGCAATTTTACAAATATTAAATAACATGCAGGTACCTGCATAACATCAAGCAAAAGTTACTACAGTTTCATGAATTGGAAAGAAATACAAAGATAAAAAGAAGAAATTCAAAGATTGGCGGCCCTATATGTATTATTCTCTAAACTTGAAAAACTGAATTAGATTGAAAAATGTTTTAAAAGGAACCTTGGTTGGTTTGCACAACAATAAGCATTTTGGAAACGCCATAATATAATCCGTTATTATATATACCATCTTCCGAGAATACCATTTCAACTGCTGTCCCTACCGCTGCAGTGAGTATAAATTTTAGTTATACGATACGATAGCGAAACATTTTTCACAGCAAATCTCCACAGTTACGGAATTCGATCAAAGGATGTTGAGGATGACGATGTTAACTTTTGGTATTTTATTTTGCTTTTAATTATTCTTTCTTAATTAAACATAATAACATTTTTTCGAATATACTATAATAAATAAATAATAAAAATTGGTGGACATTTCACACAGCGCCATCTAGCCCCACAGTAAGCTGAGTAAATAGCTTATTCTCATGATATGTATCATTGAAACCAGACAACTGATATACTACTTTAATATTTGTTTTTAAAACATACATATCGACATCCAGACACAGAACAAGCACCTATGTTCGTCACACGAATGTTGGGAATCGAACCCACGACCTACAGCGCAATTAAATTACTTCCTCATCGCACTACAGTGACTTGTGTATGTACCGTCAGGACTTTTTAATTTTATATCGTTTATTTTTCATTGTCTTTCGTGTATTTTAACTAAGAAACTTACTGGTGCACGTTTGCTCATGGCAAGCAATGAACGCTGGACTAAAAATTGAGGTATCTTTATCTTTATTTGTATCTTTAACCAACCTCGCTCTTGACTAGCGATACCACACATTGAACGTGGCCGGCGCCAGACAGCGCGGTACAGTCAGAGACCCATTTATTTAGAAAACTGGGCCCCATTTCGCTTTCGGTCTTCTGTTTTTCAGAGCATACGTTATATGGCAGTCGCGGTCGTTGCGCCAATCCGCGCATCTTTGTCTTGAAAATTTCAAGTCATGTAGCTGGTTGTAAATGTCTCAAGACACAGCTGCGTTAACGGCGCATAATAGTACCCGCACAGGTCGCTATCAAAACAAAACGGAAACCGCACCTCATGAACTGCGCTGAACATTGTATTTGTATTTTTAAATTATATTTTTAATATCTGAATGTTTCACCACACCTGTCTACTACCACATTGCCTGAAAAATATAGTTTCAGCGATTGAGTCCTGTCCACCCGACATATACTCAAACGCAACTCTCCCAGAAACATTTTTTATTACTTTCTCCACTGAATTTGCTCATGTATGTCGTAAGTCATAGACAACTATTTAATTACTCTCGCTACAAGTTCCGCTATTATTGTTTACCAACTTTTTGAACATGAACAAGTTACAAGCACGTATCTCGTTTATTTCTCAGTATTGTTCTGATGAAGGAGGTTTTTGAAAATAATGTTCCAATTGGGTTTACTTCAAAAGATGGATATAATATAGACGAAATTTATGGTACACACTGAGTATATAAAAAACCAATTCAAGGTAATTAATAGTAATTTATAGTACTAAAAGTGATCTCTTAAACAAAAACTTTACAGGTGATGACAGGTGATATTTTAATAGTAAGTACTTTAAAAATCATCCCTTAACTAACTTGATTGATCAAAAACGAATAAACATTATTTATTTCTTACCAAATATATAATTATGATTTTTATATACCTTACTTGATAAATGATTGATTCTCCACTATAGATTCTCGCCCCTTTGAAGTATTGTTTTCGCGGAAAAATGTCCCCATGTGTGCCCATGTCCTTTTCCAAGGTCCAATTTGTCTCAGTACCAAAACTCATCCTACTTTCTTGAGAATTGATTGATTGTTTAAAACAAAATTTCATCCCCTATTTCACTCGCTTGTGTCATCTCGTACTTTAGTGGAGAAGATTTGACTCGTATTGTTGTTATTATCGTCTAGGGGCGACGGTTACCACTGAACAACAGGTGGGCCGTCAGCTCTTTCCATCACTAATATCACATTAAAAAAGATGCGTTTTCAGTAAGATCTAGGTATCGTCACTCAGCATAGTCAAGTATGAAGAAAAATAGATTGAGACAGCTTAATTTCAGTAGCAGTTAGCAGACAATTAAGTCCGCACAGTGCACAAACTGACGCAAACACTTACTAATGGATGAAGGCCTCATTCACAGTTGATCTATCTCTTAAATATACAGGCCCAATATCTCTTTTACCTGTCATTTTACCGAAACCCTAACTTGGAACTAAAAACAAGGCGAGTGCATTATTTACAACTTACACAAAGCTACAGTTGGTTTTATTACTCAAAATAAAAACAAAAATTGTTACCAAGCTCACTTTTTTATTTATTTACAGCTAGAAATATTTGAAATGCTTTGCAGTACATTTTTATGAAGTTGTGAGTGCGCACTTCGAAGCCGTTTTGCTAATTGAACGAACAGTAAAATTACAAGCGAAATAGTATCGCAGTTATGCGAATGTGCATTTTCAAGTTTGTGTTGTGTTCATAGAAGATTACGAGTGGTGATATCACTACCTCACGTGCATTTTAATTCAAGGTTAAGACTACTGTTTGTATCGAAAATTTGTGTTTCATACCACGCTCCTGAAAAGGTAAACTGGCTTTAAATAAAAATATGAAGGTTTAGACATCTACCAATCGTAGTTAGGACCCAATTAATTAGATTACAGCTCATTTACTCTCACTTACCGAGAATAAACCAGTCTCTCCAGCTGTGAAGAGATCGCAAAATTCTTTTGTGTCATCTTTTCTCAGTCAAACAAAAAACAGCATAGCCGTAGTACAGAGAACTTTATTATATATATTTTTGTCTGCCATGCAGTAAGAAATGGTAAATATTCCACCAAAAATACACATTCCATTATTCATAAGAGCAAATCTTGTAGGAAACCTCGTTAGTCAGTAGTACTTACTGACCGTCAACAACACTCGTAGGTTTAATAAATAGCGATTATTGGAGCTATGTAGTTTACGACGGGCCCTAACACAGTTTAAACAAAACAGCTGTGTTCTCTTGTAGTGATTTGAAAAAACTACGGGATAAAATTTGGGCACACAATTTGTTCAAAGTCAAAGTGTCAAAAATATTGATAGGTATGACGTATTTTGGTAAATATAAATGGTTTGTAACCGATTAATTATATTTTTATATTTGAGAAGCTATTGGGTGTGTTCACACACATAAAAAAATACAATTATAGCATTCAACGTTTCTTTCTCAAATTTGAAGATATGCTGCACTGAAGGTTCTTGGGAGTTTGGAGATCATTAGTAGGCTTTTTATAATAATATTTAGTTAAAACTTGTAAACAAAGTTAGATTACGATTAGAAAAATAAATTATATGATAACGTGTCGTGTCGACGCGACGTCAGTACTTGCACTTTTAGCGCAAAAAATATTGTCAGCCACATAAGGACTTTAAATGCATTGCAATAATTCTCATAGGTCTGTAATGCTATCCGATTTTGGCTCCAGCTAGTTATTATTATAATATCTATATAATATAATAATTTAATTCAATCAACTTTCAATCAACTATTAGGTTGTGCCACGTTTTAATATTTGGCTACTGGAGAAACCTAGGAAAGATAAATATTTATTTGATACGTGGAAAAAAAATATACCCATAATACATTATATACATAATACATAATTATACTGCAAAACTGTTCAAAGGCCGTGATAGTGAAGTAACCAAGCTACCCTTTTATAGCTGTACCGCTGCGTACGGAACTTTTTCGCTTACGCTCAGGGTAAGAAAAAGTAATTTACTTTGCTTTGTGGATACCTTAATACTCGTGTATTGATGGGATTAGTTTTATCTGTTTTCTGACCGTTTTCCTCAAAAAAACTTAGAAGACTGAGAGAAAAGCCGAAATTAATAACACGCTTAGCGTAAGCTTTTTCCATGATGAATATCCACGGTATTAATAGCATGAACTTAGGAAGAAAGCATCGGAGGAGCAATTTCGGAGGTTATTGGGATAGAAGGTTATGAATATAAAAAGTGGATGATCATGTTTCTGTTTTCTTATACATGTTTATTCGTTTGAATTATATTACTTATCACAAAAAAATGGTTTATTATAGAATTTGACTTAACTCAAAATGTATACTTGAAATAAGCCTCAATAAGTAATCACCAAAGTATTTTAATTATCTCAAATATAAACTTATGAATAGGCAAATGTTTCATGGGTTCTGACTGGTTAGAATTGTCAATTCCAATCCCTTCTATGCGCCATCTTGTTCTTTGTTTGTTTACAACTTGTATCAATTCCTTGCCATTTCGATTAATATAATATTGAATTTGGTTGGATCAAACAAATTAAGGGGTTTTTAAACTACCCGGTCCGTATCGTTTGGGGTGATTCGTACTTTTATTTATCTTTTTTTAACACTACGATTTATAAATTGAATCAGTATTATATGTTATTTTTTTTCAATATTGATATTTTTATATTTTGATGACAAATAAAGCAACACAATTCTTTTTACTGTTACGTCGTAAACTATTTTTTATTTTTATTATCTTATTTGTTTATTTTTTCTGTTACTTATATCGTAGGTTAATATCCGCAAAGACGCTTATGGTCCTTGCCTGCAAACCAGCGCGGCACTCTTTAACAGTGCGGCACAATACTGAGACAGATACCCTTTTGTCCCCACTCAGCATTCGTAAATACATACAGATATATGTATGCTGTTCTATTTAAGTTATAATTTACTAACTAAAGTGTTTCAATTTAGTTGTTTTTTTTATATAGTATTTGTTTATTATGTTACAAATAAATGTATCTGTTTGTTCACACACAACCAGAATGTAGACAGTAAAATAATGTCAGTCATTAAGCTCATTCACAGCTTTTCAAGTGTATGCGTGTCAAGTTTTCAACTAAGCTTGTACTGTTAATATCGAGACTAAAAGGAAACAACCTTCTTCTAATCCTTTGAAAGATGGATGAAAATGGTGCCTTTGAGAACGTGATGTCACCTGAATATCAGGTCAACGAGGCTGAGGTACATTCCTTGTGATTTTATTTAAGCTCTTAATATAAATTAAGGGTCCCGTGCTCGAAGGATGAGACCCTATAATATACCTATACCATGCGCTCTTCATCTATGTTGTTTGATCCGTAATTCGTAGTTAGATGAAACTTTGATAAAATATAGAAGCGGATTTATTAACAAACTAAAAATCATAATAAACCAAAAATTAGGTGATGCTGAAAATGTTTTCTGCTTTACGTGTATTTGTATCGAACTCAGTAAGAAATAGGCTTTTATTTCAATTTCGCACCTTAGTTTGAGGCTCAAACTGTTACATAGTCAGAATCTCGGTTATTTAGTATGCATGTATACAGAAAATCACCAAACGTTCGCCTACCGAAATTTACTTCACTAGTCTCTATGCCACTGATTTCGCCAACTTAGCTTCATATCTCTTCAAGTCAAAATGAATCTTAGCACTGAGAGATACAGCTGATGTGGATTCTGATTAAAGTTTGTAGGTCTTGTGAGACGTTTGGTGTTGAAACTGACTAGTGTTGTGCTGCGTATCGATATCTAATTTAAGTCGATCATTTACGCCATGTTTGTTGAGGTGTGAAGTTTCTGATACGAGAATGTGCAGAATTGTTATCTCGTGGAAATGTATTTTCGTGTATTCAGTCAATTGTCAAACACAGATTATTCTTATCGTAAATAATGAAATTCAAATACACACTATGCCGCTCAATTCAAAAACCAATATAATGCCAAAATAACAAGCCAATAATGCCACAATCTCACACAATATTATACATTCGAAAGTAAAGCTTTTTGTATGAATGCATTTATTTTACACATTGATGACAAAACTACCAAACAAAATTTAGTGAAATTTTACCTACCAGATGAGGACCTGGAATAACAAAAACTCTACTATTTATCCTAATACTACAGGTGAAGCCGTGAACCAAAGGTATTAAAATATATTTTGTTCAATTAATTTGACAGTGAATGCGAAATACACAACTTGTTTTTTGGCGGTTGTTTTCATCGGTTATTCAAAAAGTTCTCAAAAACTTCAATCTAATGCTTTCATCTGATCAATGCCTTGACTGGCAGTGTGATATAGAGGTAGATAGCAAACCTTTAACGTCCCCATCACCTGGTTACTCCAGGTAATTCGTAAAATTCTGCTCTCTATTTTTTTCTTTATATAATTAATTGCATGTATAATTGATGCTTGCATCTATGGAGAATTCTATTCTATTCTACTTCATTCTACTATTAGGAAGAGCAACACCTACGCCTACACCGATAACAAGTTTATCGATGCAAACACTCGACACGTCACTATTAGCAGAGCGCTCGACTACCCACGTTGAGCATATCTTGATTGTACGCTCAAACACTTTGCTATACATTTGAGTGCCGTTTTGATTCAATCTGCTGTTGACTGATATTAAAATTTAGCTCATGTTCTGATACTAGCAATTTTCGGTGCAGAATTTATTGTCTATGTTATTTTTATTTAAAGTTTATATAAATACCATTTTAAGAGTTCTAAAATTAGCTCAAATGACTAATTTACGACCAGGTGTGCCCATAAACTTTTCCCATAACATTTTCATTGTAGTAATTTGTCTTGTACTCGTAGCAGCAATTTCATCATAAGATAATATCATTCCTTCATAACGTGTTGCTTCGTGAAACTGTAGGTATTCTGATGTTTTTTTTTAATAAAAAAGATTTAGTTGTTGACAAATGTATGATAAAATGGTCGTAGACACCATGATCGAATGAAGACTCACAAAATAAAAACATACAGAGATAGTGTGAACAGGACATTTCACCGTTTTAAAATTTTTTTATGGTACTCATATTTTTTTTGGGTGTCAATTCTATTAGTGCAAGTGAATTTTTGACATTGAAACTGGAGTGTCTTCGATCCACAAACTCTGGGTTGGATACCCGTAGTAGATAAAAACCTCTCTCATTGAAAGTAGGGCTCTTTAGATGTTAGAGGCTGAATGGAACTGCAGCGAATACAGAAGTCTAATGATAATGCGTTTTCAAATGCCAACATGCAGGTAACCGTAATTTCCATGTCCTAGTTTAGATGTCAGATCAATCACAGTCCCGAGCACTTTCAGGCTTATGAATATGTATGGCGGTGACGAACGCAAAATCACGTTAGGCACGACTTATTCATATGAAAGTGGTATTGCACTATTCCACGGAGATTGACATTTCGTTTACGGGATAAATGGAAATCCCCAGTTTCCATTGAAATGAACTTGTTTTTAAAACGCGCAAGACGATTTTGTAAACACTGTATATTTCTAGTTTCTAGGTTCAGGGCTAAACGGCAAAAAGTCCTGTTATTTTTATGTGATATCTTCATAATTACGGAAGTTAAAAGTTTTATGTCTGTTTGTTTGTATGTGTTCGCTTAAGATGGCTAATGAATCAATTAATGAGACAAAATTCTAAATTTGTCTCGAATAACAAATTTGTTAGCAAACCTTAAGAAGATTCCGCCTTTTATGTATAAGCTTTAAATAACAAAAGTTTCGGCCTGTGTTTTTTTAGTAGTAGGCATTTTATTAATTACTAACAATAATTTTTAATTATCTTATAATAGGAACGAGCAGATGGCCCACCTGGTGTTTAGTGGTAACCTCTGCCCATATCAAGAGCAGATCATCTCAATGAGCACAGAGACCCGGAAATAATCGCCAGTCGTCGTATACAGTATATTAATTAATTCGAGGTATTATAATGTAGTAAATGACATCAGAACAATCATAACAGCGCATCGTTAAGCTTCTGCTAATATTTATCGTAAAAATTATCTTCCGCATACACCAGCATAAGCGAAATTATAGGCGCAAAAGTCGTAACATCCCCGTCTCGGGGTGATGGACGCAACGCAATGCGACTTGAGTTATCTCGTACTTTGGTGGAGAGGACTCGAGTCGTATTGCTGTTGTCTATGGGCGGCGGTTACCACTTAACATCAGGTGGGCCGTCGGCTCGTTCTGTCACTAACATGACGTGAAAAGTGTCCGAAAAGTTGTGTTTCTGTTTGCAGTGTTTATTTTTTATGTGATTTGGGTTTTGGAACGATTTGATTTTTACACCTTCCTCAATAATTATTAAATTATAATTTACCCGGTCTTGGATCGACAAAGTTGAAAAAGAAATAGAATTTACGTACCACTAACGCCATCTGTTATGTGGGGGTTGAACTACCAAGTCACGGTGAGGGTAATCTGTTTGGTAAGAATTACGATTACTACAGCGACATTTTATAGTCGGCCGATCCAAAAATAATTTAGCAATTAAGTACACGTAATGAGCTTGTTCAGTCTAGATACTAATCTAGACTGAATCTTACGAATACACCTGATGTTCTCAAGCATAACTTGTGGCAATTTCGTCCGGGTAAGTATACTGTCACCATACTGCTTCTGCTACCTAACCGGAACACAGTATTGCCGGTGATATTACAGGCACTTATGAAAGCCAAAAATGTCCGCATTAGATATCACATACTAAACTACTGCTTAACACATACATACAAGTGGGTCATCTGCTTATTTCGTTCCCTATTCTCGTGAAAAACAATATTTCGCTCAGTTTGTCCACAACATTTTGAGTTTACCTTAGAAATATTTTACAATCTTAATGTCGTCTTATTTGGTGATTTACTAATTTTAATATGCAGGAAATTTTAATTTTTAATAGTAGTTGCGATAAAAACATTTTGTCTACTTAACATTCTTCCTTTCATGCCATTGTAATTGAAATATTTAAAACTTTTTTTTTGACCTTCAACAATACTTTCTTTATTCCTTAACAAAGTTTTGTTTATTTATTTTTTCCCTACGGCTAAAAATAAAGGTTTTCATTTAATTTATATCCTGTTTTGTTGACTATTTTTCTTCAAAACTATAATAAGGCCCCCTACCCTACGAATAAAAAACATATCTTATGTAAGGTAGCATCTAATATTATTAAAAATATCTCCCTATTAAGGTAGACCTTTAAAATTGGCTGCCATAAAGTAGACAAATATTTGCTTTAGGTAATTTTTAGGTATTTGTTTGTCTTAGGTATAATACGTAGTGCTTGATACTTCACCTAGCCATAGGAGTCCTAGCTACTATTTCTCATGTCACTGGTTGTCTCGAATCAGTGAGGTAGTACAATATAATCCTGTCGTATGCTTAATACGTATGCCTTTTTCTAGGAAATACCGGTTTCTCCACGATTTGCCGTATTAGAAACGTGGTATTGCGCACATGATTAAAAGTCTCATTGCTTTTCTTCTGGCTTTCAACAAGTCTGCGGATTTAAACTCACGCAACCAGGCTCATATAGGCCCATATTCTAGACAATTTTAAGACTGATATACATAGAATTATGTTAACGCCACTAACGTAAGATTTATTTATATCTCCAACATATTGAGAGATAATAAATTATAAACGTATACTACTCCATGTCAAAGTTTTACCTCTGATTTATGTGGTAAGGTATTTAACCAATCTCGTTGGACTTTCTTAACTGATGTGCTACAATGTAGGGTATCCAAAAGATCTCCAGAAATATGAGACATCCTACCTATCTTTCTTTATTATCACTTTTGAGTATCACGTAAAAATATAGTCTATGTAGTTTACATTGGTAATCTAGGAATCACTGCCCCATAAATCGGAGCTCAAAGTGAAATGACTATGTTTTTATGTGATTCGTTTTTATATCAAAGACACGGTTGTAGCCGATGATCGCACCACGAAACTCCTTTATTGTATATGTAAGTGATGGAACAAGCAGATGGCCCACCAGATTATACATATGTAATTTTTTCTCTAAGATTCTTTACATTAGACTAGACCACACTTAAGATATCCTATGTCAATATGGACACCCTAGCCTACGGCGGACCTGAGTCCTTAATCCCATTAAAGTCAATCTCATAAATTTTATTTGGGGGGTGGCCTTTCGAGCGGCTTACAAATAGTCTCATTACCGTGTAAAGTTAATACTGATAGTGGATAAACGCCGGGGACTGCGTATTGTAATTGAAATTGGGCCGGCATTGGGTCTCTTTCGACGTGATGGTATTAATCAGTGGGCTTTTGTTTTAAAGCCGGGCCTAATACAAGGGAAACTCAGGCTAGTTCGTAGAGTAGCCTTGTGTTTGGGTCCCAATTCATTGATAAGCAAGCTCTGAACGGCTACGCGGAGTTGGCAATGAATGACCTGCAAATTTGCACGTGTCGTTTGCGTTGGTTGCATACGTTTACCCATTATAATATATAAAAATAATGCGAAATGGTGCGTCTGCAACAAACGAGTAACTAACTTTCATTTAGATTATAATATGTTCGGTTACGGAATGATAAGATTGCCTATCTGATGTTAAGTGGTAACCTCTGCCCGTAACAAACGCAATACGAATTGGGACTTTCCAAACATAAGTAAGGGAAGACACAATCTAGATATAGGAAGATATTTTTGTGTGGAAGCTTAATTTTGATCTCGGATATTTGATGTTTATGTTTTTATTTATTTATTTATTTATTAAAGCAATCTATTATTATGTTGTGTACTAGTGTAGGTATTAGGCCATGTGATCCCACAGGGAATCCTAAGAATAAAAGAATTTATTTAGATTTAAGTGTTTGATTGTTTAATCATTCTTATCGTCCCGTTAATTCCCTCATCTTAAGTATTTCAGTAATAATGTCTAAAAAACTGATTGATTGATTTCCTCGTTTCTTTTCTTGCTTACATTTGTTATAAAAATCAAGCTTAGACTAATCGGCAGAATCACAGATTAACTTACAAAGGCGACGTCTTGCACAATCATTTTCAATTTCTTGAGTGCAAGCCATAGAGTGAAAGCACCTATACATAGCTTCATTCTCAAAAATATTTGAAATTAGTTTAAACTACGCGGAGGTAATTAAAGTAATACTTGTTATGACTTTCGCATACACTCGTGTCACTCGTGGCTCTCTCTAGTGTGGTGAAAGTATTCAAGTGTGCATCTGAGAGGATTATTTAGTTCCCTGACACGTCTTTGAAGTTTTGGTTCTAGGACATATTCGTTGTTATTATATTATTGCATTATGATTCTTTGATTCAAATGCCTTGGTAGAAGTGAAACATTCATTAGGATAATTAAAGATTTGAACCTGCAACTTCCGGATTAAAATAGAATATTAGAATATAGAACTACTGTGCCAGTGGGGCGCTCTAGGCCAGAGATCAAACTATTTTCATACTGTATGCTGTCATATCTGATCAAGTAAGTTAAATAAGTGAGAAATTAGGCATTATTCTGGCTTAGAGATTGAGAATTGCTATCCCAAGGCAAAAACCAGTCACAAGAGATTTACCGGATTATATAATTATAGTTTCTTTAACAAACCGCATAGGTACCTAACAAAAATCTCCGGTTGATTTTAAAAGTCTACGAATCAACGGAGTTTCTTTTTAAATGGACCGCAACTTTAATCGGCTTTGTAGTATATTTTTCCTCCACCACGTCGACAATGTCGTTCGATTCCAGTAATTGGAGAGTGAATTTTAATAGTCTGCCTTCTTTATTCCCTAGAGTATTACGCGGTATTGTTTAGATGCGATATTGAATTCAATATCTAGACGTTCGGCGTAAGCACTTAAGCTGTTTTATTAAAGAGTGAGTAATCTTAATGTGTCTCAGATGGTGTGTTGTAATATGTCTAGACGTAATAATGGAGGCGCTAATATTATGTCCAAATATATAATATACAAAACGTATATGCTTTCACTTTTATCATATGATTTCCAACCTCGATAAATCCGGAATGAGGGTATTGGCAGCCGAATGCACTCAAAGATGTGGGTCAGATAATTGTGTTTGTCCACTTACAACTGGACGACAGCTGGAATGAAATGCATCCGGAATTAATGTTACTATGTACCTATGTGTTGTCACTGCGGTAAATGTGAGAAGGAATGGCATTATACACAAAAATAAGGAGTGATCAGAGTGGATTAATGGAACACGGTGGGGTATGCTTTAAAAATTATAACATTCGTTCCTACTGTAGACTGAAAAAACAAAAAAATTGAAGGCGGATTCTAAACCTGGCAACGCAGCAGGTTAAAACTAGTTTCAACGGAGATTTACTGAATCCTGTACAGGATTTTGCGGTGCCATTAACACGTCCGCGAACGTTTGGATCCTCAAGTCGTGACTGAGAACTGTTTCGTTAACAATGGTACTGCGACAGTTTTATTTAATTAAAACATAGATATATACTGGAGCCTAGTGGTATGGAGCCCGAGTTTCAATTTAGACGTCGCTTGTTTAAATTTAGACCGATGAGTTTTTTGCGTGAAAATTAGATATGTGCGCAGTATCACGTTCTCAAAATGGTAAAGGAAATCTTCATGAGGAAACCGGCATCTAATAGAAATAATAATGATTTTAAAGTTTATTTTTTCATAAAATGTTAGTGACAGCTTATTATAAATAATTGAAACTCGAACTTGAAAACAAGCCTCTTTAAGGTGCATTTTAATCCTTTCACATTCTATTATTCTTATCACTAGTTCTTGAAGATCTACATTGGTTCGTAGGTATGTAAATTGATTATTTTTATTTGGAAACAAAATAATGCAAAAATATCAATACAGGGTTCCACAGACATAGACATATTATCCTTAAATGCAACTTAATTACCATGTATATACTGATAACGTGGAAATTCCAGCAATAATTTGGCCAAATGGATATTTGGCCTAGAAAACAGCTAAACCTTTGGCCACATTATCCTTCATACAAGTAGACACATTTTCGTTTGACTCTCTTCTCAATTTATTAAAACAAATGAATTAAAAACCACTTTATGTAGGCTTTGACCTTGCTTTAGATTTTTGTAGATTGATTTCATATTTATATTTGTCGTTAATACTCCCTCGCACTATCATGACATTGTTTGTTCACAATACGACTTACAACAGTTCCCCGGACTTATTATGATTTCATTTGTATTAAATTCGCCCTGACGGATTATTAAGAATGTTTCACTGGAAGAAAGTGAGAGCTGAATTTATAAGGTCCAGCATAGGTCTTTCTACACAAAGTAGGAAAGGAACAAATACATATTGATTTTGTTATTGCAGAATTTACCGTTCACTACGTATTCCCAATATCTTACTCGTATACCTCATTAAAACTTTTTATATTGGGTCGTTTTTAATTCAGTGTCAGTTAAAATAAGAATACCGCTAGTTATAAACTTGTTCCAGTGAGTCGCCACTAAAATGCATAATCCCAAAACTATCTGCCACTAAACTGATAAATGGAGTCGCAGTCGTAAAACACGACGCGGTTCGAGATTTATGCTCCGCTGTCAACTAACAAACATGTATAAGCGTCAGAGGGACTATGGAAAATACAGACAGCTCATTTGAGTAAATATTATCTTTACACGTTCTACATTAAAACAGATAGCTATTAAAATAACAATAGTTTTTTTTATTTCTCATTGCTGATACGGGAACTCTATTATTTTAAGAGAAATTGTTGATACTGGAACTATACAACTTTTTTTAAGTGAAATTTTGATACAGGAACTAAATATAAAAATAAACTTGCGCTACATTTAATATCCTTCTATATATTATGATTCCGCGACGTTGTAGATCTCATTTCAGAAATTAATCTTGGACATAAATTCATCACAAATGAGATTTAAAGGGATTCAAGAACCCGGTGCTGATGTTAGTATTGTAGAAAATAAGTGAACTATGATTTAGGGGATGGTTTGATAGGGATGTAAACTTTATAAGGATTATGATCCAGAGGGGCGTAAATAGATTTGGGATAACAAAGCTAAGGTTAACAACTCGTGACCCCGGTGGCGTAGTGATATATAACATAAGGGCTGTGGATTCATTCCAGATATTATGTACTGGGTCTGAGTTTTGTAAATTTGGTGTATATATTATGTTTGTGAATTGTTCGAAAAAATATAAATATAGTAAATAATATAGTACAAAAGTTATTTTTATGATTGACCCGTTAAAATGTGGGTTGGATCCGTGTTTTATCACTGTTGTTATGGGAAAGAGTTACCTCATATATATATTATTAACCAATTAATTTCTCAAAGATGGGTTTGAATGCACGTTGTATGGATTTGGGTATGGGCAGGGACAACCTTGACGTTAGAAGACCAATCTATTCTAGGGATAAAATAAAACAATAATTGAATTAAGATTTTATAAAAATGTACACCATTATCTTTATTCATACAAAAAACACCTTGTCGAAATTCTATATACAACGTTATACATCTTATTATTAAATAATAATCAAATGAACATTTATATACTCGAGATTAAAATATGAGTTTATAATTATGATTATATTAGATCTTTAATTACTGGTTACTAAGCCAGAGGCCCTATCTCCGCTCCTGTTCGCTCCGATTACAGTCGAATGTAGGTAACATTTGGTAAATTTGGATATGAAATCATTAAATCTCTTTGAGTTTAAATGATATTTTATGTGTAATCGTCTAATTTGGCAGAGAATGAACAAAATATCACGTCTCACATTGGGCTGGGAATAGGGCCCCAGATCATCTCAAGAATAAATTAATTTTCATGCCATCCAATTTTCGTTTGAGATAATTTCAATACCAATCATAATTATAATAATCATGTCGTTTGTTAGTGAGTAGGATGTTAGTGTTTTAAAATAAATTCGCATTACACTCCTGTCAAATGCATATGCAAATATATAATACAGGTCAAGTTAATTTATCTACATAGAAGAAAATCAATAAAATTAAGAATTGTGGCAAACATTCATAAATAAAAATTAGGAATAAATTGTGTAATATATGTATAGTAATTATTTGTGAAGGGTGATTTTGAATACATTCATAATAGACAAAACTCGAATTAATGAATCCATTGCTCGTTAATGAACTAGCCTATGTTACATTGTGTACCTATACATAATGTTATCATATCACCAAAGTTTTCTCAAAACAAATTAAAAAAAATCATATAATTTGTGAAGAATTGATGAATATAAATGTAATAGTTATTTTATTAAAATAACTAAGACCCAATCATAAGGGAATCATAAGGGCGCCGAGTGAGACCACTTACTGAATACGTGTAAGTCACATGAAAGTTTCCCCCTTGCAACAAAACTCTGTTCCCTTCTCAATAAATACCAATTCAAATTACCATGAATTTAATCTCATTAAAGTCCCCTTTCAATTCAATCAGCCAAAAATAACGTGTTATAAACTTAAGCTTGCAATAAGACGTAATCACTTGCTGGGGGAATATGTTTTATTGTAATCAAAGAGGCATTTTTTTTTCCTTCTATTCAAATCTTCTATCCTTATCTTGTTGCTGAGTCTCTGATTTATTTTTTCCTTCGCACCGTCAGCACCCTTAAACTTTTCGTTTCTTGTAATTGGCTTTTTGGTAAGGTGAAATGCAATGTTGTATTAAACTGTACAGTTCAAAGCATTCGATATCGAATTCTAAATTTTATACGTATGATTGTAAACTTAAAACATTCTTTGGTGTCTTTTGATAATATATTGAATGTTTTTCTTATTTTTTTCTAACAGCTGCTATTTATAAATAATGATATCTCACGATTAATAAATAATAAATAATTGGTTATAGTAATAAAAACACGGCAGAAAAGTACATTTAAAAAACTCTCGGTACAAATTTGATTTGATGACTAGAATAAAAATAATAGCTATAGTTAAACATGTATGATCATAACACTTCCATGGATGATGTGACAAACGCTGACCAAAAGAAAATACGTGGTTTTGAAACATGTATATACAAAAACAACACGCTTTAAATTATGCATAAATATTGTGATTCACATGTGTGACGAATGTTAAAAGGATGTATACAAGGATATTTTTCGAATAAATCAAACTAAAATATAATTGCTTTTTATGCATGTTAAATTATGTCCCAAAGAAATGTAATTAAATATATATAATATATAACTTATATAACTTCGCAGGGTATTCTTTAATTGCTTATATTTTAAAAAAATAGGATGTTTCTAATCCATGTCAATAAATAACGGAGCGAGCAGATCTCAAACGTGAAGTTAAAAGATAGATAGATAGATAGATAGATAATACTTTATTGACCACCATACATGGAAATTTCATAAAGATTAATATTTAAGCTAAGGTAATACAATGGGCGGCCTTATCGCTAACAGCGATTTCTTCCAGGCAACCTTTGGATGGACCAGATATGTAACAATAATAGAAGGGGATGTTGGTGTATATATGATACAATCAAATGAGCTCATTAAGAAAGAAATGAGAATGTGAAAATAAAAAATAATAAAATGAAATGCAATAAAAACAACTACAATGTTATCAACTAGGCGCTAATTGATAAATAATGCTTCGTTACCATGTTCTTAAAGATGGGCAGGGACTTGGCGTGTCTAATGTCTACAGGCAGTTCGTTCCAGAGTCGAGCTGCCTGGACAGTGAAGGACTTATCATAGAAAACGGAAGTGTGCACAGGATTCTGAAGTTCAAGGGTGTATGTGGAACGTAAATTTCGAGTACTTGAAAGATGTAAATAATGAAATCGTTCTTTTAGGTAAGAAGGTGATTGAGGAGAAAACAAAATATTATAGAGAAGAGATAATACGTGCAATTTCCGGCGATAACGGATAGGCAACCACTTGAGCTTATTGCGAAAATTGGAAATGTGGTCAAACTTGCGTAGACCAAATATGAAGCGGATACAATAATTTTGGAGACGCTCAAGTTTATTAAGTTGCTCTTCAGTAATGTCCAGATAGCTGACGTCGGCATAATCTAAAATTGGAAGAAGCAGAGATTGTGCAAGCGCAATTTTAGTGGCTGTAGGAAGAAAGTTACGGAGTCTGTTTAAGGAACTTCCCGAGGCAAACACCTTCCGACTGATTTCAGCCAAGTGCGATCGCCAGGATAGCTGTTGGTCAATATGTAATCCCAGATCTCTGACCGAATTACTCAGCTGAATGCATTAAGATTACCTTTATGATAAAAACAATAAGACTTGAGTCCTCTCCTTTTGTATGGGAAGGTCAAAGTTGTATTATTTGGCCCGTAACTCTGCAAGTGAGCGAGGCATGAATAATGTGCCTGTGATTGTAAATTGCAAATTTCAAATCGGAGCACAAGTACTCGTATGCGTTAACACTTGGGGATAAAATAAGGTTTGGTGGCAGCAGTTTCCGAACAAACTTGGCTCGTGTACTACCTGCCTGTTTCGGCTTTTGTGTACAGTAAAAATATTCTTGTATACATCGGTAGCAAACACAAAATTTTCCGATACGTCAGTATTGTTCCTAAGACTAATAATATAATAACGGGTTACATCTAAATAATCAGTATTTTACAACATTCATCTTGTAGCTTATTCAGATAACTGTTTGCAAAAATTGGAAAGTGCTCGTTAATTATATTTTTCACAACGTAATGCAATTTCAATAGTATGGATGCCGATTGCTATACAATAAAGTCCTTAAATTAGCGGCGTGATGGTTATAACACTGAAAATCAGCGCTGCACCGGGTATGGTCAAAATATCAGTAGTTACGAGTATATTGTGTGCATCTATTTTTATCTATATGTTTTTGAGTGTAAATAAATATTTATCTGTGCCATTTTATTCTACTCTATATATTAGGACAAGAGTTTTACTATTTTTTTCACTTGTCCTCGTAACTGCACGCCAATCAGCATCCATATAAGTCTATATCTCATATTCTAATGACTAGAATCTAAGATGACGACCTATCTAAGTAAAGAAAAACGAAAAACACACATTACATAATACGACCACACTAAACCTACTCGTTTGGCTCTGGCCAGAACTCGAGTCGTGGAAGCCAAAAGTCTTCATCTCATTTTGAATGGGAATCAATGGATCTCCAAGTGGCATAGGTGGCGCCTCAGTAGTTTTCTTACTCTCTCGCGGACAAGGCAACGTTTCCGGAGCTATTTTCAAAACGTTCCGTTTCAGTTTTGTTGTTGCTATATCATTGGTATTTACATCGGCAAGCTCCTGTTCCGGAATCGTTTTCTTTTCAGTAACATTCATTTTTTCGTTGAGCGTCTCTATTGTTATTCCGGCGTGTAGGATATCTTGGTTGTAATCCATTTTATCGTCGGAGTCAGGCATTTTATTGTAAGCCGAGCTCACTATAGGTGGATCCATTTTGCATGTTACCCCGTCCAGGGAATCTTTTGTGCCCTGACTTTTCGTCTCGTTTCGCAGCGCGTGCATCCATTTTAGCCTGCAGTCACACACGAAGCTGTTTTCTGAAAGTTGAAAAAATATATATTCAAACTTTGATAGTAACTGGAATATGTAAAAATTTGGAGCAAACAACAACTATTTACCAAATAAAAGGTATTATACAACGCTTTCCACTTCCATCTGCATACCGCCCCAACTAAGAACACCCCGTGGGATCATAAAAGAACAAACTTTATAAGTTCAAGTAATAATAATTTCTGTTTCTACTCATTTAATATTCAACGTGTGTTTTAAGTTTATCAAAGCGGAGATGAGGAAGTATACATTTATGATTACCTTCGAGCAGCAAATTGCTGTTTTGGGGCCGCAAGTTGTCCAATATAGGTTTGATATTGTCGAAAGTTAATGCGTGAAGTTCATTGGAACGCAGGTCGAGGGAACTCAGGCCCCTCACGCCTTCGAACAATCCGGCGGGGAGCGAAGCCAGTTTGTTCTCGTCAAGGGACAGCTTCCGAAGTTGTGACAGACCATCAAAAGCCCGCTCGGATATAAACCTCAAATCATTCTTTCCGAGAAGCAACTCCTGCAAATTCCATAATTCAGCGAAGGTAAACTCAGTCAAATTTTGTATTCGGTTCTTTCTCAGATCCAATTTCCTCAAGTTCGCCAATCCATCAAAAGTCCGACGGTTGAGATGGTATATGTTGTTCTTATTCAAGTCCAACTCCAATAGATTGAACGTGTGCTGAAACGTCCCGTTCCGAATCATCGATATATTATTTTTTGTGAACACCAACTTTTGCAATTTCGGCAGATCGTAGAAGGCTTCGGCGTCTATATCAATTATCATGTTGTCTTCTAGATTGATCGTAGTTACGTTAGGTAAATGGGCAAACGCGTACTGTTGTATGGTTTCTATTTGATTTTGCGATAGAGTGGCCTCTTTGAGGTTGGTCAAGTTAGCGAAGGAGAACTGTGTCACATCAACAATATTTCCGTACTTGATGTTGATCGATCTGAGACGCTGTAGGTAGTAGATGGCTTTGGTCGGCACATAGTTGAGTGCGCCGTCAACTCGGACGTTGAAAGACAAAGTTTGCAAAGTAGGTTGGGATGCAAAACTCTGCCAGATGGGGTCGTCGCGCGGTATCCCGCCGTTGAACACCCAGCATTCCGCTTTCGTTGCATTCCTGGGCTCTCTCGTATTCTCGCAGTAGCAGTGAACTTTCGAATCTCGATCGGTGACGTCACAGATATTTTTTAGGAATCCTCCAACTTTATCTTTTGTTCGTCTTTTGTTGTTGTCTCTGGCGTGAACGTTGATGGTCATTTCATTGACGAGGACAAATGTGACGATTATGTAGATGATACCTGCGATTCTTCGCTCCATAATTGCCTGAAACAAAAGAAACAAAATATCAGATTCAAATAATTACCATTCAATCATATCATAATTAATATTTAAAAAAGTTCCTAATGTATGAATGGCTTTTATGCTCCATGACATTGTTTAGGCTGATTCCCAAAATATGGATCAAGAAAATCTATTGATTTTCAAATACCTTGTAGGAAGTTTGTATATTCTATAGTAATTATAATATTCAGGCGTGTCTAATCGAATGGGAAACCCCATTTTTGGATATGAACGCAGATGATAATCGTGTACAAACATAATTGTTGGCTTGATATTTGGATATATTAATGAGAAAATTATGTGTAGTCATTTTAGGTAAAATTTAAAATCGTTTATCGTAGTAAAACAAGATATATTATTTGTTTATTTCGGCGAAAATGGCGTTCTAAAGAGGAGGCATATAGCAGTGGGTGCCAACATGCTAAAATGATGATAATGATGATAGTGGTGATAGAATTTATATTGACATTCTACAAACTTTATATAGTTTTAAGCAAATAGTTGTAAGTTGAATGACTGGCTAGTAACCACCCTCAATTTGAAAATCTGCTGCCAAGCAAACACCGGTGTGTTGCGGCAGGATCAAAGATTAAATAAAAAAAAACGATACTAACTTCAAATAAAAAAATTAACAATAATAATATATATATATTATATTATTATTTTATTTTAAAAACACATTTAACTTATAATCAAACGTACACACGTTGGTTGTAAAAAAAATTACTTTTTTTATTTATTCTGATTTTATTAACTTTCACAGCAAAATTTGTGTTAAAGAAAATTATAGCGGTACCTATAGGCAAACCACTAGAATTTGACCAATACTACCACAATAAAATTAGAGGATGTCCCTCGTAATATAAACGGGCATACATATATGAGATATTCGTTCGTAATCATTCGTTTGGTGTGGCCGCAGTGTAAGAAGCGCTGCGGTGAGGTTATATTATGCGCGTTAATTTTGTGGTTTAATAATTAAGTGATGTAGAATTAAGTCACGTTATTAATCCGTGAGCGAATAAGGGTTTAGAATTCGGTACCGGAAGAGACTATTACATGGCTCGAACTATCGTAGTCAAAGTGTTAAAGCCTGCGCCTTAATGAGGCTCTTTTCATGCACTTGGCACATGTCTTCGATTTTTTCCTTTAGGATAAAATATGCCACTACAGTAACTATCTTCAACGTTTTCAGTTATTGGTATTGGAAATGTAATGCAATTAAGAAAGTCGTTGGCGCGTGTCAGAATTTTTTTAGGTATTTTTTTTTTATACTTTTACATGGTCCTCACAGTACTATATAGTATACTAATGCGACAGTGAAAACCTTTAGTTCTAGTAACAATATACCAAAGCTTACAACATATCACTAAAAAAAAAAACTAACCTAAGGTCCCATCGACCTCCAAGTTGAAACTGGGGTTTATACAACTAGGTTACTTCTCGTTTATCTGCTCTTAAAAAGGGAAGATTATTAATCTAAAATAATCATTTTAATCTAATTCTTATTCTAGTTAGATCAAATAACAGAACTACTCTTTGCGGTATTAAAAGTCTAACACATATAGGACAAGACAAAAACACATTAACTGTTCTAATCTAGTGGCAGAAAAGACGAGGTTATCTACCTGTGGTAAAGTTGAATCGTCGGAAACAAAACTCATTACACAATATAAAGAAGTCCATTTGGTTTCGTAACCAAAATCTACAAGAGGAATAAGATCTGAATTCATAATTAAAAAGTTAGCTATTGAGGGTATGTGAGGGTAGTATGAGCAGGCAAATCGCTGCTGAGGGCTATATTTATTAGCCTATATTAGGGCTTTAATTGAAGCGGCAATATTTTAAGTGATTATCTAACTCTGAAGTTTCCAAAAAACATATGCCAAGTTTGTCCGAGGAAGTACTGCCAACCATTTCTGCCGCTAAGCAGTGTTGCATTCGCGTTACTGTGTTCCGGTTTGAAAGGTGTGGTTGCCGATGAAATTACAGGCACATGAGACATTCCACCCACACGTCTCAGAGTTACGGGCGCATACGATGTGACTCTTGGGTTTTGTATCCTAGTAGGAGACCCAAGTCACATCCCTTGTTATGAACGAAAAACCTTAATAACAAGTATCCACTAAATGTGTGTATTTTAGACATACTCATATATCATCAATACTCAATTTACAAAGGGATTAAAACACAAGAGGCCAGACGCTGAATGTAATTAAATGTAGATAATGAGAGTTCAGATCGCTACGTAATCCAAATGGGTTTAAAATATTCATGTATCGAATGATTTTGGTACCGTTAAAATTAAAATATGAAGCCATGTTGCCAGTCTGTGTAATTTATGGAGTAAGTTAAAATATTGTGTTTTTTATTTGTAGAGCAAACGAAACTCTTCGGCTATGTTGGTAGTAACCCCAACCTTATAATAGCACACATTTCATATAACAAGACGATACTATAAAGTTTCATAAAAAATGGTCTAATAGTTTTTGCGTTATGCTCGAACAAACTAACAGACAATTACAGTTTTATGATCATATTTGGGTACATTAATACCTAGTCATCTAGCAAATATAGCAAATCTTATACTATGGGAAATAGAAAACTGCATACTATTTTTGCAAATACATATTAATACATATATATTAATACCCAAACACAGACCACAATATTTATCACACAAACGTTTCATGTAGGACTCGCACCCACGACCTACAACGCAGAAGGCAGAGTTACTACCGAGTGAGCTGTGAGGCCACTCAAAATTATTAGTGAATCTATACAGTCCGTGATGAGAATAATCACGATTGTGTGAATAGAACCTTCAATTGTAAAACCAGATATTGAGCTAATACAAGCCTATCATCAAATATTTTAGAAGCTTTACAAATTCCATAGAAACGAAGGCACATTTTGTGAGGACATAATAATACGCACAAAAATTGCAAAAAATCCGAACCTCCATCGAAACAAAAAGTGAATACCTTTTCATGTGAAATTGACCAAAGAAAGGGTCTGGGGAAAAATACAGCAATAACAAGAGTAAAAATTTTATATATATGTATAAAAAAAAATTTCAAGCTACTCACAAAATTTTTTGTAATACTTGAGTTCTTCCGCCACAATGGATTTTATATATCAGTCATGTTAGGAATAACCATGTACTAGGACTCCCTGTGTCGCAGGTGGCATGAACGCACATAACGCAGCCGCAGCTTTCTCATTATGTCACTTGATAATAGAAATTTCAGAGTAGAAAAAAAAAAGCAGTAGGACAAATTTACCCTGCCAGATTGATTGATTTATACTTTTAGATAATAGAGAATAAATAAATTTACATTAGAATAATTCACGTATGAATACGAACATTATAACAAAAAAAATACAAAGAAAATATGATTAAACGCTTTATCACTTCCTACATATATTTTAAGAAGGATCGATGTATGGCTGGATTTCCACAAGAACTCGTTTCCATGAGTTTCGAGCATTCGGGTCCTTCAAACTTTTACTTTAACGTAACGTTGCTTTATCATCAAACAACACAATTAAATGTGACACAATAAATCATATACTATATAGTAATTAGTTAAGTCACTTTTTGACTACTTTTGGGCAGTAAGTAGTATTAAGTGTAAAAAAATGCTTTGTTGTTACATGTGATGCTGGATATAGTCTTACGCCTCTGAGGGTTAAACCTCTGCAAAGCCTTTAGCATTACATTACTAAACTATTATCCTGAATTCCCAAAGCCATTTCAGAGCGTACTTAGGCTTATATCCCCAGGACGACACACATCCAGGCAGATGCCTGAAAGCCTGTCAGGTACGTGACCTCAGCTACTCAGGTGATTGGAATCGATAGGTAATGGTGGCCGAATTGTTGATGTTCAAATACATGATGTAGCTGTAATGAAATTCTGTATTGAATATATTATTTTGACGCAAGGATAGATTTTCCGATGAATGAACCTGTCCGATATGATAGATTTCACATTGTTCATCTACTTCTAGTAACTGTGGAAGTGTTTTTCTAGAATAAGTCAGCTAAGTTTTACTGGTTTATGTTTCTTTCACAGGTCAAGTGGACTTGGAAAACAAGAAACTGGGTTCAAAATGACTTTGATATACGTGAATTATTCATATTACTTTTTTTTTTCGTTTTTTACCTATGTGGTTTCGCTACACCTATCCTGTAGGAACTGCATTTTTGCGAGCAGTGTTTCACTCAAGATATAGATACTCCTGTGTCGCAGGTGAAATGACAACATCATAATGAACATCATTCAGCCTACATTCAAACAAAAGAGTATTCAAAGATAGCACCATGAGAATCATATTCCAGAACGAACATTCAAAAATGTGTTAAGTGAAAGAGATCATATTTGAGGTGCACTTTCGCTTTTTCAAAACACTGGTCTGAGAGGGAGCCAGTAATACGTGTTAAAGTAGTATGGGCGTAACAATAGATAAGCCGCTTTACAATTTCCGTCAAACGGATAACAATTCAAGATACGAATCTACCCTGTAACTTCTCAATCTCCATAAACGACAAGTGCCACCACTAAATACCCCATAGGGAGGAAAAACCAAACTACCCCTTTATAGGGTAAGAGTTCACAGAAGGAAAATATTTCAACGTTACTTTGTTCCGTGTTTGTGTATGATACCAGTTTGAAAAGGAGCGGTTGACGGTAAAATAACATAAGAGACACTTTCACGTTTCAGAGTTATTAAAACTACGTAAATCAGACGCTTATTTCGCAATTTAAAAATAGCATTCGCTTAATAGTGTCCAAGGCCAAGACTAAAGTACTGTAGCCACAGTACTTGGCTCTAAGCTATATTAAATCGTAGCGTTTTAGTGCTTTCTTATATAATTATTGTCTGGTTGCTCTCATGCTTCGAGAAGACAATCATTACTGGATCTGGCTATTGCATAAGCAAAGTGGTCTGAAAACTTTGACATCAGGTTTATCCACTACTCTACTCGGACTTGCTTTTACGTATAAAGAGCCCTGTAGCACTTACAAACCTTTCAGAGTTGAGTACCCCGACCTAGAAAAGAGGAATAATAGCAAAGTTTAATAAGTCCTGTAAGACTTGTTACAAAACCAAACAAGTTGTACGAATTACTTTGTTTACAGTTTTATGTTACGTTTTTATAAAAAATAAAATTATCTTATTCTTTAAGGTATTGGATATCAACTATAGCAAATATATCTTAAGTAAAGATAATTCGTTGTATTTTGCTATGTTTTTACACTTTAGATAGTAGTCTGTGTCTGGTAGTACTTACTTATACACTATACTATTCCAGAAGATATTGTATAGCTGCTATGACAACAATTGTCTGGTATTGATATATACGAATAATCTACTGACATGAAGCAACCAACTTTTTTTGTGTGAATAATATACCGCAGCAATTAATCGCTCACCTGTTCAACGGCAACCTCTATTTATTACATAAGAAATACGACTTAGATCTTCCATACTATCTTGTACGAAAAGACGTCTCATGTGCACGTAATTTTACCGGCGACCATACCTTCAAACCGGAACACAGTATTGCGTTTGCGTTACTGCTTGACGGCAGAAAAAGGCATATTTCAGTACTTCTCCGAACGAACTCGACACAAGTTCTACTGTCTGACATGAATAATGCATTTTATATAATATTAATAATGCAGGTCCTGACGTGAACCTTCCAGTGTAACTAACCATTAATCAATTATTATGTATCTAATGCCTGCAAATGACAAAAAAAGTTATTAAATTTGTTACCAATCTTGAGGTTTTCTGCCTCAGTCACTTTGTAAGAACTCTTTCAAAGAATTCCATTTTCTATTCACAAACTTATTAGCAACCAAGACTTTGATCAAGATTCTTCACTGCTGAAACTGTGGCTTTCGAAAGCCGAGATCTTGATAAAAAACAAACTAAGGTCTCTCATGATACAGGAGAGATTTATTACTTCTAGTCTCGAGAGGAAACCAGATATTCTTTGGGAATACAGATTTCATCATAGCTTTATACTGAATGAAAAAAAAATGATATCTCATTAAAACCTGACTTGACATTTAATATTTTATTACAATTTGTTTTGTTTGATATATAGTTTTCATATAATTTTTAACTGCCGTAGTCATGCGGAAAATAAGTTCTGCAAGTCAGTCCGTTTTCAGTCTTTCATTTTAACTGTTCACAATGAAGTACATTTTGTTGGCAGAGCACATTACTTTGTTGATTAATTTAATTGCACTTCGGTTTTCAGAAACGTTTACTCTGTGGGTACCGATGCTTTTGCAGACTACACACGATTTATTATTTTGTCTCAATTTACGTCCACGGAGAGGTTAGCTTGTATTTTTTAATCTTAAATTATCTAATAGCCAGATGTCCCACCGGATGCCTCGAAATAAAAAACAATTCAAATAAAAAAGATTTTTAGAAAAAAGTGAATTCCCTCCCTTGTGGAATATGAAACCACATCCAACTTAACAAACGTAAAATTTTTAGAAGTTCACACAAAATTGTATAAGGCCATACTGCAACTAACCGAAAAACAAATAGGAATAAATTCCCTCCGTTATGAAACATTATACCACATCCAAAATTAAATAAAAATGATAACCCTGCATTATATCGAATACGTGACAACAATTCGTAATTTCTATCGAATTTCAAGCTGTTCTATCAAAAACTGCTTACTTGTTCTATTTCTTGTAAGGGCTTTTTTAGACGAAACCATCCTAACGAAAAATTACTCGTCAAGTGTGAGAAGTGCACTGCTAGAGCAATACGCTTGCATTTGTTATAACGTGAGTTTAAATCTGAAAATTACCGAGTGCTGCTAATAGAAAATAAACTTCCATATTCGTAAATTCAATTCTTCTTATTAGAAAATGTCCACATGAAATATTCTGCCCATTTATTAATCAATACCTGATGATCGACTTGATGACAAAGATAAAATAAATTAACTTTCTTCTTGTTTATCAACCTAATTCCATTAATGTTAAACCTCTGGTTATTTATATCATAATTATTGACCCAGGCATGTGTAAATACATACTAGAAATAAAAAATATGTAAATTTCAATATAATCTCGCTGCGACCAGATTCTCTCTAATCGTTTTTTTGGTTCATAATTTAACAGAAATTTTGTTTTCAGTCATGTCAACTTGGTTGATGTTATTATCATAATCTCTCAGTCTACTTATAATAAACATACCAAATTTACAATCTGATTATGGATAGTACCTAGTGGTTTCAAAGTATTCCGCCTAAATTTTCCCATACCAGGTAGTTCAACCCTCTCGAAATATTAACATTCAAAACGTGTTTGGTGTAAATTTCTACGAAGTAATTCAATGCTGTCCTAACTCCTTTCAGACCAACCGACCACGATCGAACGCTCCTGTAAGCCAGGTCGTATAATTTATACGGAGAAATATTTCGTACAAGACAAAGGTAAAGAAGCTATTTGAGACATGAAAAGTTATTTATTAAAGTCTCCTCTTTTTTATCATAAATCATGAGCTGAGGAGTCCAGGTTAGTCTGGATCTTTGCAGGGTTTCAAATATTATTGAAACCAGATAAATAATGTAGCTTTACACGTAATAAACAAAACTTGACTGAAAAAGCATATCATAACATTCCACCATGTATTTCTTAATTTTTCTCCATTTCTTTTATATATATTTTATTTTAGTTCAATCATCAATCTTTCGTGCTAGTTTTTGTCACAGTTTACAAAGTAGTTCACTCCCCTAACATGTATATAATATTATTAATTTGCTTCTGCAAAATGCAATCTATTCTAATATTTGAAAGAGGTAATGTTTATAAGTTTGGATGCAGAAGGTAATCTCTGAAACTACTGATCTGGTTCCGAAAATTCTTACAGTGTAAAAATCACTACATTATCGCTACGTGCTCTGGGATATTTTTTTATTCCGATTAAAATGTGTCCCAGCCGTAAATAATTACCTGTGCAAAGCCGCGGCGGGCCGCTAGTAATCCATGAAATGATGAATCAACTGAAAACTGATGACAAAATTCAGTAAAGCGTGCGACCCAGATTGTCGGACATTGCCGTGATTAGTCGGTCAATTGATTTCTCTTCGTATTACTGATTTACAGTCCGACCGTAGATTATACCGTTAGGTACTACCGTTACCTTTATTTCCATTGCATTATTATGAATGGCATATTAAATGGTCTCATGTTTTCAGAAGATATTGGGGTTTCACGTTTCGTTAACTGGAGAATTGAATGTAGAATGTTCGTCACATGAGTCCCATCACCGCCCAATTGTGCCAATAATAATAATATAATAAAATAAGAAGCATCTCAGTTTGTATTGCTGTTGATTTGTGTATATAATAAGTTGGCCATCGCGTTTTAATGAATTAATGACTGTATTTGTTTTGTAGCATTGACGCATTTTGTGATTAAAGATGATTAAAGGCCGAGTATTTCTTACATCCGGTAATTTACTGGTTTCAATGAATGTAAATCCAATGGTTTCAGATTCATTTGAAATATAAAAGAGATACTCGTTTTTAGTATTAAATTTAAGCTTAAAAAAAATTAAGTGTGTATCATCCTAGTTATAAAATTCAGATTAGGTTCACATTGCTGCATCCCTGCCCTGTGGGATTCCTCTTCTACATTTTGCAGAGAGTAGAAGCTACCCATAAAAATTTTGACATAATAAGACAGAAAGTAAAAGACGTTTTACTTAGTTCGACAGGGCAAAATTTCCCAGTAAAAATCAATGACATAGGCTTCGACTGAATCTCCTTTTATTAGGAAGCAATTTCTATCAAGCCTTCCGGGAAATCGCGAAAATATTTCAAGATTTCGGTTCGATTCAACGTTACTTTGATTAAAAATCCGTTCATCTCTTCTGCGCGCTTGTTACAGTACAGTATTGTGGCAGTAATAGCACTTAGGTTAGGATATCATCATAGTTGGTGTTGCTGTTTTAGGAAAAATAATAAAAATAATGAAGCATTGCAAAAATAAGTAAGTATTAGCGCTTGTGTGATTGAAAGCGCAAAAACTGGCTTTCTACTTTCCGGCTGACAGCTAGTTAAAACTAGCTACATTAAATACTAACGCAGAAATATATATAATAAGGATGATATATGTTATTCAACATATCTATTATTTATAGACAACATTTCATCTTGTGAAAGATTATCCTACACAGATTGAAAACACCGTTTTTTCAACAAACAACAGATTGATTCAACAAACTGTTGCTTTTGATTTACATATAACTTTTTATTCCAAGTTACCGTTACTTCTTCAAAAACCAGTTGTGGTAAACAGTTTTTTTTATGAATTCACTTAACAAATAAATCAGAAGTGAGAAAACTTGTTGATGAATTTGTAGTGTTACTACTGTTTTCAAAGAAATCCCTATGGGTGGATGCTATTGTTCGCTGACCTATACATTTATTGGTCTCATCAATTTGGACGAAACTCATAATAAAATTGACGTCGTTGTCAGATATAATGATTGATCGAAGCCCCAAATTAGGACAAAATATGTTGGTTCGAGCGACATAAAATTTTGATAGTAGGCTGTAAATACATCATGCTTATCCATTGCTATTTTGTTACTAGATATATTTATGTTATCAATAAAATTGTTGTTTGATCACTCATTATGTAACGTAGTTTTGTCAATGGCAAGCCATGCATTCATTTATTCACGGTTTTACCTCAGAGGGATAGGCAGGGCAAAAGTACGCCATTTTCCGCCTTAGGCGGTTAGTTTTATTGACATATTGTTATAAACATTAAATATACTCTTTGACATTGAGGAAAATAGTTCTAAAGAAACTAAGTTTACTATTTTTATAGATCACAGTGCAGGATTGAGACACTTGGTATTATGTAAAGCTGAATAAAACCAAATTCTTGACATCTACAGTTTTTGTTTTTGTTATGTTCTATCTACAGCTTAGTATAATGCAATGAAAATTAATTGTTCCTAATATTAAGCACGGGTACCACTCAACTTCAAGTGGGCCTCCCGCTCATCCTTTCATCTCATACAATAACCTACCGACTTAGCTACTGACGACAAGAGACGATTTATAAAAAACTATAAGAAGAAAAAATATGCCCTATTATTACTTAGGTAACATAAGGTGACCATGATTTAGAACACATTTTTAAGAAATATGGAACTTTTATTGAAAAAAGATTGTAATTTGATATGTGAGTTTAGCGTCGCTTTTTTCACGTTGTATCTTTATATCTAGGTATTCATAAAAAATATATAGAATAGAAAAATGTACGAGCATTACGTAACTTTGTAGAATCTCGATAGAAAATATGTGGGCGTTGATACCTGCGACACAGCTTATTACATCTGCAGACATCATTGTTTCTCAGGTGGATTGTAATCCATTGTTTTGTTCCCTTCATAAAATATTGTGAATTACCTTAAGTTTGGCTTACCTGATAAGTTTCTCATTATGCACTGAACCTGACGATGCAATTTTCTTGCCTATATTTTGATAAACGCAGTATTGGAACTTTTCAAAATATTACTTCTATCCTCACCACGATCGTCTTAATCATGGCCATCGTAGTTAACTCCAGCAAAACAACACGAATCTGTTTGCCTTTTAAATGCAAACAGCCAAGACGGGAAAAAACAACCGCACGTCCATTTGCCTGTCTAAATTGTACAAACCTCTGATTGCGTGATCAACTGTTCCAAAAACTTATTTGGCTAAAGCCCAAGTTGCAGCTTCAGGTTTGCAGCTAGATCAATCAACGTGACATGCGAACGAATACGTTTCCATTACCGCTTAACATCAGCGGGCCGTAAGCGCATCAGCCCAAACAGGCAACGTAACACAAAAAAAACTAACGTTTAATGTTGCCACAGTAGCAAGGCAGGTTTACTTTAGAGCAAGAATGAATAGAGAATAGCTTTTATCCACCCCGAGGTCCTTATCATTGGTCACAAGTTTCTGAATTTTAGATCTTAAAACATTTGGTTGCTAACGACGTTTTCTTTAACTTATTTGAGAAAGTAACGGATAGAACACACTTCTATGAGACGTTCCATTTTTAATTATTAAGGCTTATTGCGTCACGTCTGTGGTATTCACTTATCTAAGTAGAGTATCCAACTTATATTATAGCCATAGTTTTGGGAATAGCATAACATCAGGTGAAGCATCTCTATCCGTTGAAAGAATCCTGCTATACTTTGTATCTTAGTTAAACAAAGCAAAACGCAACCGAATTTAAACTTAACTAGGGGTTTGTTTGTCCACTGTGGCCGAGTCTTGGTGCCAATATGGAAAGGGTCACCTTGTTATCTTGTTAGGTACATTAATTTGAACTAATGGTCTGGTGTTTTGCTAGGTTCTTGGACACGAGTCGTAATTGACCTTTGAATTATCTGCGAGGCCTCTTAGCTATTCATTTTATAGTAATTTGTAGTAATTTTACGAGAAACAATGACTAAAATTGGAAAAAATATTTTTTAACATAAGGGAAGCTTTTTTTAAATACATTTTTCTGTCATTAAGTATTTTAGGTTTGAACGGTGCGTCTGAGAATTAGGAGCGAAAACGATATGACTTGGATATTTTCGCACTTAAGGTGCCCATTAATAATTTGTTACGGACACACGTTACCGTTTAACAGGTGAATCGTGATAAACGTTCCGTGACTAATACAAATAGTTCAAAAATGAAAAAAAAAACAGATAACAGAATAATCTAAATATTTGATTGCTAATAGGTAAATTTATAAATAAAGCTAACCATTTTACTTAAAAAAATATAAAGAACATATATTCTCTTAACTAGAATTCATCGTGTCGCGGTCTCAGACTTGTCAGAACTCAGACAAATCAAAACAAATCCTCCAACACCCGAAAAAGAACTTTGCTCACAAATTTGCCCCAACTCAAAATAGAAACTTTAAAAAAAAATATTGTGAACATGATAAATTATTTTTATATTATTCTAAACCATTGTTATCATACAATAGATGTTAGACAAAAAGTAGATTTTCATTGAATTATTAAAGCAATCATAACTTAGTAATAATAGGAGACGTCACTCAGTCAAACTGGTCTCACAAATTAGCTCCAAGCATCTCGTATCTTTGAATCATAAAAATCAGTTTATGTTAAACACGTCAGGTTTCATATTATATTCAATTCCACCAAGACATGTTGTTTGCGCCTTCAGAGAAGCATATTACTTTCAGTATCCAGGGCTCAATTCTCAAATAAAAATGTTTTTTTTTTAATTTCCCAGGTAGAGAGCTCTGTAGGTCATTTTAGTTGACAAGCGGTAATTTCGTATTGAAGTGTTCCGTTTTTGGGAAGTTATTACTTGGTAATGTAGGGTGACCAGGATTTAGAAGATATTTTAAACTACAAGGAAATATTCGAATGCTAGCCAATTGGTGATTTCGTAATGAAATGTTCCGTTTAAAGATATCAGTAATTACAGGCATATGGTACAGGCATATCCTTTCCGTAAAATTTACACGTTTCAATACGATCCTTCAAATCTGGATCTACTTTCTTATACTTTTAGGTTTTTGCAGTATAATCCAGTCAAAACTAGGTAGATCCAAACTCGTCTGTTTTATTCTAATTATAAAAAAACCTACATAACACATGGTTATCATTTATTTAAAACCAGTAAAACAATTTATTTTGGTTAGCCAACCAGAATGTCAGAATAAGGCCTGGAAAATTTATTATTCCATAAAATATGTAAAAAAAATATTTCATAAGGTTTTACTTCGTACTTCACTTACTGAAACGGTGTTTCTGTGATATATATCAAGTGAATATTTGATGTAGCCTTTCAGACGAAATTGTGAGCGTGCAGTTAAATGACAGATGGACTATGGACCATGCAATAATTCGAAGATATTGTGTCAAACACAGTCTCAATGAGGGTCAATTTCGTTATTTAGGTAATATTGGCGTCATCTAGCCCCAAAGTAAGCTAAGCATAGTTTGTGTCATGGGAACCAGACAATTGATAAAATACTTATATACTTTTTCTAAATACATATATAAATAATAAAATAATAAATTAATATTGGTGGACATTTCACACAGCGCCATCTAGCCCCAAAGTAAGCTAATAGCAAGTAAGCATAGCTTGTATCATGGGAACCAGACAACTAATATAATACTTATATACTTTTCTTTTGTAAATACTTACATATTATACATATTAACACCCAGACACAGTACAAACATCAATGTTACAAATGTCACATAAATGTTTGTCCTGAGTGGGGATCGAACCCACGACCTACAGCGCAGAAGGTAGGGTTACTAACCAACTGAGCTATAAAGCCAGTATATATATATATATATATATATACGAGTATATCAAAATCCTGACACAAAACAATCATGGTGGGAATCGAACCCATGACCTACAGCGCAGAAGGCAGCGTTACTACCAACTGATCTGTGAGGCCACTAAAATTTGCCTTATAAGAGTCTATAATTTACAAGCGTTAATTATTTATTTATATACTTTTTAGTTCTAAGTGATGTCTCACGCACAAAATTGGCTCAATCTTTCA
Organism: Chesias legatella; assembly: GCA_947359385.1. Classification (NCBI taxonomy): domain Eukaryota; kingdom Metazoa; phylum Arthropoda; class Insecta; order Lepidoptera; family Geometridae; genus Chesias; species Chesias legatella. The sequence continues at coordinate 9,753,930 of OX375769.1, read as the reverse complement.
CACTAGTTTGGCACGTGGCATCACCCGCGTTGCCAATCCCATGTTGCTGGACCGCAGAATGTCATCTGTACAGAATGGTTCTAAATTGAAAAACCCTTATATTTCGCAAAATCTAAATTGATATGTTGTAGAGTCTGGCGACGTATGGTGGAAAGCTGCCAATATTTTGCACTTTTCTTGTCACTTTTTTATCAATAATTATATATTCAGTCGTACTACTACTAATCGTATTGCCAGCTCATCCAAAATCAGAGAATAAACCTAAAATAAGCTCCTCTCGTGCTCTTGACAAAGTGACTTCGAATTTTCGCCTGAGATCTTGTCGGTTTCATCGCGATGTGTTTCCATCACGACTATTCTTTTAGTTTTATTACGTACATTGATACATAGTTTGGATATTCAGCTTCGTTCATTATAAAAAGCTGCAGCGGCTTTAAATATAGACATTGTAAGCAAAGAAGGTTTTTATTTGATTCTTGTGAAATACAAGTAAAATTTCTTATGGGTAAAAATCATCGACACAAAATAACAAGGGCTGCGAACAAAGATGGATGCGACACGTTTGGGGTTGCTGTGTTATAAAAAAACAATACATAATAAAAAACCAACAATATATTATGTAAAAATATCAAATATATTGCTGATATTGGACTTTTAGAGCAGTAGAACTCTTGCTAAGTTCAGCCGGGGAAGTACTGCCATCATGACCATTTCTGCCGCCAAGCAGTAACGCATTCGCATTACTTTGTTCCGGTTTGAAAGGTGTGGTTTCCGGTGAAATTACAGGCAAATGAGACCTTCCACCTACACGTCTCAGAGTTACGGGCGCATACGATGCGACTTGGGTCTTGTCGTACCTAGTAGGGGAGGGCTCAAGTCGCATCGGTTGTTATGGGCCGAGGTTACCACTTAACACCAGGTGGGCCGTCGGCTAGTTCCGTAACTATATCAAATAAAAAATAAATAAGAAAACTACGCCTACCAGACCATTAAAATTAATTCATCATTTCCATCAAGACCGAAAATTTGATCTAATAAGAGACCTTCTCAAAATGTTTTACTTACAATTTTACATATCACACCAATATTATAAAGGCGAAAGTTTGTGTGTTTGTGGGTGTGTGTATGTGTGTTACCCTCACGCTCAAATTCCCAATTTGGTACCAGGCTAGGTGGTACCATAGCTTATATACTGGATTATCAGAGAGGGTACTTTTAATCCCTAAAAATCCAGTGTTCCCGTGGGATGATTTAATCACCGCATTGCGCAACTAGTGTAATATAATATATATTCATAAACTATTGTTTTATATTCTTAGCAAACAAAGACAAAAAATAAACATATAATCAATCGTTAGGTGCAGTTTTCAAGTAAAAGGAACTTAAAACAAATTTTATTAATCACTTGACAGATATCACAAAACCACTCCATGCCCTCGTTGGCTCAGCTCTATGGGCGCATGCCAAAAAGGTCTTAGTGCCATTATTATTTGAATGATATATTCACTTTAAAATGTGAATATTATTATGCTTGTTACATGATACATAGATTTGGATAAATTCTTGGAAATTAGAGCGTAATGGTACCGAGCCCAAGTTTAATACAGAGGCCGCTGGTTCAAATCCAGATGCAGTTTATTTAGGTGTTACCTACAATTAGGACTTTTTAAATAAATAGATAAATAAATATTGGTGGACATTTCACACAGCGCCATCTAGCCCCAAAGTAAGCTAAGTTTAGCTTGTGTTATGGGAACCAGACAAATGATATAATATAAGACTTATATACTTTTTTGTAAATACATACATATAATACAAATTAACACCCAACAAGCATCTAGGTTCGTCATCAAATGTTTGTCCTGAGTGGGAATCGAACCAACGACCTACAGCGCAGAATGCAGGGTTAATATCAACTGAGCTATGAGGCCAGTCAATTATATTATTATAGTAGTACAAGTCTCAGATTTCAAAATTTATTTATTTTATTCGGACCTATCCACCAATATATTTGCATGTAAGTACCTACCTAAACATGGGCAAATACTACGTTATATAAGTTATCCATAAAATAAGTTATTTCTTTCTTTCTTTACTTTCCATTAATAAATATAACAGTATCATATAACCTCTCTCAGTAAGATGCCTCTTATCTTATCATCGATATCGGAAACCCAAATACCGATACCTTACCACAAAAGACACACATAAATATTTTTTACGATTCATATTCCTTTTGTAAGCGTTTCACGAAAGTATTACGAATTGCAACTAAAAAGCTTTGGGAAACCAGGGTCCATAAAAGCGTTAGAAAACCAGCCCCACAAAAGGGGGAGACTTACAAATCATAATATCATAACCTCCTCAATATGCGATAACCTAAGGGAATTCAATAAGGAACAAAAGAAAATCCGGCACAAACAAATTCCTAGCGAACATTCATCACAGGCGTTCGGGTGTAAAGTGACGAAACATTGTTTTAAAATTAATACAAATATCGATATAAAAACAAACCCAAATTCTTGAAGTGCCAGCTACTTTACAAGAAGTAAGTTGACAACTAATTTAATAGGACCTAACGATTTTCTAAATAATAATTTTCGTTGAAATTATAGGCATTTAAGACATACTAATTTCACGACTCAGAGTTACGGACGCATACAATGCGACTTGAGTCTTGTTTTACTTAAGTAGGGGAAGACCCAAATAGTGTTGATTTTTATGGGCAGAGGGAACCACTTAATACCAGTTAGGACATCTATCATTCCGTAACTTTAATTTTTAAGTTTATTTGGTTTTTACTAATTGTTGACATAGTTATAATTTTATATGTGACTTGAACAGAATTTGAATTTGACTTGGATGTTATGTTGCCTTTTATATTGACTTGTAATTATTATTATTAATAAAAAACTATGAACAATATTTATCACATACAAAAAATTAACATCGACACGAGACATCCCTAGATATAATTTTCACCCCCCGTATAAAAACCGGCTCCGTTTGCGAAAACTGGTCCCTGTTTATGCCTAGTAAATCAAGCCAAAGTAACGAAAATTCAATCAAAGATGAATGTATTTTTTATGAATATCGATAAACATATCCAGGTTCATAATGAGCATCACTAATGTTTGAAACTTGAGTAGAGATAAATTGGGAAAGGATTGGGTTCTTATTCGAGTTAATATGGGGGTTGATTACATTTGCAACGTGTCCCGAGTCCCGGCCTATTTAACCTGAGCCAGGAGATATAGGGTGATTCACCCCGAAAACACCGAATACTCTAGGTACATATGTGTGGATCAGAGATAATTTTATTTTGAGAATTTGTTGAAGGGTTTTTAGACCCTTTTTTCAAGAGGAATTATGTAGCTTTTTTCCACCAAGCAGACCATGGAGATTTAATGAGTGTAAAATAAAAGCTCGTGCAATTAAAAGAAAATAAATCCTTTTATTTTCATATACAAATCAACAGCCAGTTTTTAATTATTTATTTGGCGGTACACAAAAACTCAAATAATAAAAAAACAATTGAAATAATTGTAAACTGTGACGAGCTTGTAATTAAAAAAAAACTGGTACATTCTATACCAAATAAATTTTATCAGAATATGTTTTAATTTTTTGGTTATTTTGTACTTTACTACCTACTACCCTTGTTGAGAAATTTGGATATGCTTACTATATTGTCACACAATCTGGAAAAAAAAACATGGCAAAGCTTAATATAAAAAACCGGCCAAGTGTGTGATCAACCGAATCCAGTTTTTTCCGATTCTTTAAGAGCAGTAGAACTCACGAAAAGTTCGTCCGGGGAAGTACTGTCACCATGCCCATTTCTGCCGCCAAGCAGTAACGCATTCGCGTTACTGTGTTCCAGTTTGAAAGGTGTGGTTTCCGGTGAAATTACAGACGCATGAGACATTCCACCTACACTTCTTAGAGTTACGGGCGCATACGATGTGACTTGGGTCATATCGAACCTAGTAGGGGAGGACTCAAGTCGCATCGGTTGTTATGGGCCAAGGTTACCACTTAACACCAGGTGGGCCGTCGGCTCGTTCTGTAACTGTATTACATAAAAAAAAAATAGGGAACCTTAAGACTCGAGACGCTACTCTGATATTAATCCGCCACACACGTTAGGCGTTACGCGCGTTGCCCCTGAGGCTACGTTAACGATAAACACGGGTTCCCATATGTTTACAGTTTTGTGACTACTCCCGAAAATTGAACGTGCAGGCTATTTCGTGTTCTTAATCTAGGACACATGTTGGGATATAAATGTGCTTTAGTTTAACAGAAGGCACTTTGAAACTATTTCTTTCAATCTTTTTGATTCAATTGATATAATTTATAATATACACTGATGTATGATTTTTAATATATTAATAATATAAAAAGTTGAATAAATGGTTTCGCCTTTTTTTTTGATAATTATAACTATGCCTTCAAAACCTTCACTGGGAACTAACAAATATTCAAGTATATTATAATTTGGGGCTAAAAGTGCCTTATAAAATATCAATCAATATGTTTTTTAGAGATTTTGATAATAGAGTGGGTAATGTTTCAATCAGCTTCATCTTCTGGTCAGCTTATATATCAGCTTATATTATCAGTTTTTTATGCCGTTAAAAATAACTAGTATTTTTCCTACACGCTGAACTCACAAAAGAGGTTGCCGATAAAAGTAGAATGAAACTATTCGGCTGTGTTACTTAAACCTTGTCGTAAAGTCACGTGATGGCTCCCGCGGGACAACTTTCGGGATAACTTTCGTGCTTTTGATGGAAAAGTGGATTAGCATACGGCGGTTTTATTTTGAGGACTTTCATATTTTACGGAGGCTTTTTACGTGAGCTTTCGTCACATAAGGAGGAAAATAAATAATGAATTTCGGTTCAGCTTCTGGCTTTTGAAGGTACAGTCTAAAGATTTTCAAATGTGAATTCCAAACAAAAAGGATTTCTGGGGGCTGAAAAAAATCATAAATGTTATCCGAATGAACCTGGATTGAAAAAAGTCTCGTTATATAGCGGGAAAGAATTATCACCTTTTTTATATTGAATTACTTTTGAAGAATCTGTATCAGTACGTGTTACGTATTACTTACGTATAGTAATTACTTTTGGGTTAAATGTACCTACGTGCGCCTCGTATTGCAGAAAATATATTTGTTTGTAACTGTAACTGTATTTTTAATCGTTATTTACTATTACTTGGCATAAAACAGCGTTAGTTTATAGTTTTTGCCTATACTTCTAGAATTCATAGCCATATAATCAGTCTCTAAGTAAATAATTTGTAGTTAAATATATTACGAATGTCAAAATTAATTCAAGATTGTATATCAGTAGCAAAGCCTTTAAAACGAAACAATTATTTTATCCACAAAATGGTCCATGAAACCAGAAAACCAAAGGCATTATAACGGTGAATTAAATCTGACATACCGTAATTCCGGCTACATCCAATTTCCAGTCATTCACATCGCAGTCACTTCTCAAAATAATGGAACTTATGTACATAGCTGATACATTTCGAAAACTGAAAAAGCTCTTTGTTCATATGACTTAATATTTTCTTTGTGAGCTTTATTCAAGTCAAAGTAACGAATGAAATGCAATACAACTTTAGTATTTCGATGTGTGAGACATTAAGTATAACTACATGACTTTGGTTTAAGTTAACCCAACATGTTTTTGTTATGAACACACATGTCACAAAACTCTGCGTTTTTACAGTAAGTGAATCAGCTGTTTCTCTCTAAATCCTGTGCGCAAGCTAAAGGATTTATAGCCAGCACATTGTGTTACGGTAAAACCAGTAAAACATTGGACATCGGCGAACGGTTGACTTTATACGTATTATCTTTTTTCTTTAAATTAAATATACGGTGCGCTGAACTCTTTCAAAGTGATTTTTGTAAATGTAAATACATATGAAATTAATGAATACGTATTTTTATTAAATTACTTTTTTGTCAAATATTTTTATGTGAAAGCCACGTGACGTATAATCAAACCATCGCTTTGGAAACTTACGGCTTCATTAAATGTAGCTTTTACAATTGATTACCTAATCGAAGCTTTGTCATTCGCTGAGAGAGGTTGTTTAATATTCAGGCGAAAAAATTAAAATAACCAATCGCGAGGTAACTTTTTTAAGTTAGTCCTAAGGAGCTCTAAGTGATGGTTTTTTTTTGACCCCAACTCTCAACCCTTGATGCATGTGCCAAACACCCTATACACAAACCTTCCTCGTCAATTAAGTCATCTATTGTTGACAACCTTATCAAAATCCCTATAGTAGTTTTCCAGATAAGCCTCTCACATAGGAAATATTACCGCGAAGAATTATATAGATACTGGAGTCAAATGAATTATACTTGTGGATATAATTAACAAAACTTAGTTTATTTTTGATTTTTTATGTATAAAATTAGTTTTCAAAACAAAAGTGTTCATAAACATCATAAACATAGACATTTAATCTTTACTTTCTTCTAGTTAGTAGAACTACAATGCAAATAAAGATTAAATGCTGTTCGTGAGACTTTTAGGAAAATTAGTTACTTTAATCATAACTAACTAATAAGTTGACTGGACAAAACATTATTGTGATATGCATTAAGTATGGTATCATCACTCGCAAATAAAAAAGAAAATATTGATGGTTAGCCCAAACATGTTATGTAAACGACCAAACCCTTTTATATTGCCAGTATTTGTATGTATCATTTTGTTTATGGAATATGTGTAACTATTTGGATAAGACTACACACTTCTAACACTTTCTGGCGTTGAGAACAAAGGAATGAAAGCAAACTTATCAATAATAACTTGAGGGCTTGTATTTTTTTAATAGACCACTTTCCATTTTCAAACCGTTTCGTTAAGAATTTGATAGGAATAAAATTATAAAAAAATAAATCGGAAATTGTTTATATTCATGTTGGTACGATATTGTAACCCTTCATGAAAAATATGTTTAACCTAGATCGGAATGCGGCGTGTAATTTGACAATTGCGCTTCATTACGAATACGAAAAAACGTCTGAACCTCTTTGTAATTTTATGTCTTAATTGTAACAACTCTGTTTCTTCGATATGTGAAAATTAGTTTCCTGTTTATTGTATTTATTAAATATTAAACATTATCTTCAAACATAACGTAATAAACATTTCCTAATGTAATAATGCGGATACACTATCGTAAATTTCGTTCATCTCGGTCCCCTAGACCCAATTAGTTTATAGCAACTAATAAGCAATTGTGAAGCTTAAAGTACTTTTAAACTTAGTTATAGTTTAAGGTGCAAGGTTTAATTGAACTTTGGTCTTTCAGTTTAAGTTTTTATTGTCCTGTGATGAAGTAAAAAGCGTCTTAATTTTTTCTATTGTGGCAATTTTTTTCCGACATCGTACATTTTTGTTTGTAGCGATAATGTATCAATTCGTAGTGAAGTCATACACGATCTTTGGGTCGTGGGTTCAAATTCTACAATGAGCTTGAACTTTTGGGAATGTAACATCGTGAGGTAACCATAGTGTAGAGGTAGGTCTATGGTCCTGACTTGTTGAAATTCAGCCGCCCAGCACCTAAATGTGTGTTCCGGTAGCCTCGCCGACGAACCAGTAACCAATCCAGCGTTGCGTGACGCCACAACCAGTGTATATTACTAAACATCCAGATAATATGGAGTCAAATTCAACCCCAGTAGTTAATTAGTAGAGAAAAACCTACATCGCAGCGAGCTATATAAGTTTCCATGTCTACTTACAGGTTCACTTATAAGTAGTAATATAAACAAAAAGTTCATAAAACTAATGCAGTACATAATAGTGTTAAGTTAATCTAAAAAATATGAAAACAACAGGTAACAGACCTTGTTAGTGTTTCATCCCGTATTTTATTATCATGAATCAGACCTCAGGAGCTTGACTAAATATAAAAAAATAATTATAGCTCAATGAATCCTGAGAAAACTGTGCTAATACCAGACTTTTACCAAAATTATTATTTTTCAGTTCTAATCCATATGTAAAACTTTTATATCTATCCTGGGATATTCAGTTATTAAAACCATTTTCACCCAGCTGTTGATTCTTTGTAACTGAACAAATAAATGACATTGATTGATGACAAATTATCTACATGAAAATATAGGATGCCCATAAATTTAAAACGCAACAAATACTTTTTGATGATACATTTTAATATAAATATAGACAGACCATTTTTTTTCTATATTATTCAGGTTTATGTAACCCTTAATCACCGATCTATCGATCAGCCTGTTCGCGTTATCGATAAGCAACACGTGCCACTTTGAATGGCTGCATAATTTCAATTGTAAAATACTCTATTTGGGTTAAGGTTATCTGAATAGCTTTTTGCCGTTAGCAAGGGAAAAAAGTTTTATGTGAGTTATGCACCATTTTCGATTATAGATTATTTTTAAATAGTTGTCCTTCCATTTTCCGATTAAATGTGACAAAAGCTATTGTTAAATGTATAGGTAGGTTTTATTTGTATTTTGTTATCCTTTGTATATTCTTTCTGGCCGTTAAAGAGTAACGAGTTGAACTAATAATAATAATACATCTAATAAAAAATATCGCTAGAATCGTAATACATTGTTGTAGTATCATCTACTAATAAGTACTACTAATAGGTTCTAACTCTGACGTGTAAAAATGAGTTTTTTTTTATTTATGTGCGCAATGCCACGTTTTCAAAACGGTGGTAACCTCGTGAGAAATGTCCTAGAAACAAAAATAGGAATAGTACTTGTGTGTCTACTGCATAAAAGGAGCCTCCTTGAGATGCACATTAATCCTGTTACCACACTGGTTATAGTGATACGAATAGTACCAATAGTAGTCCTGCACTGCATTTCGTAGAAAATGTTTGAAACATGAGACTTTCACAAATTACTAAGTAGAATTTTGGTTAAATTTATAGGAATTTAAGTGCAATGTTGTGTTTATTCAATTACCTATGTTGCTTAGCATTTTTCGAAGGCTACAGTACCGTTGGACGGATTCCAAAAATGGCGATGCTTGTTCAGCCAAAATCAATTTTAAATCATGAGGTATATTACCTTAAATAATTTTTGGAACGTGGTTTTGGTGAATCGTTGTTTTCTGCTTGGAATATAAAGATGGAATGAGAAAATAAAGGATTTTGGACCACTATACGGTTTATTGTTATGCTGAAAACCTTTAAGGATAAATTGTGTAACATGACATTTTCTTCAATGAGTTTTGGAATATCAAATACGTTTTTCCTCGTTTTTATACCTTTACCACCACCATTATAGGTTGGCCATTATACATATGTATAAATATAAAAAGGCAAAAAAAAACTAGATATTTCACACAAAGTCATTTTGCCCAAAATAAGCAAATCTTGTTCATAGAAACCAGATAACTGATAGAATACTATTGTCTATAAACGTGACAGTAGAATGTCTCAAGTACGTGCAATTCCACTGGAAACCATATCTTCCAAGCCGGAACCCTGCAATGCATAGATAATATGCATTACTGCTTGGCGGCAGAAATAGATGAGTTGGCAGAAGACAACTTGGCACATATTCTACTACCTGTGAAAACAGTTGCCTCAAAGGTTTATTCATATTATTCATTTTAAAAATGCAGAATTGTTCTACTATCTTCCCTTTTACCAACATACGACAAATTTCCATCCATTTCTCTGGTAACGTAAGTAACAATGTGAACTTTTATCCGGTATTAGTTTTCAATTCCGGATAGCCGTCTCATCTGGGGACTATGAATAAGAAAACGGTTCAACGTAAAATTGGGATCGAACTGGTGGCTTTTAAATTCAGTTTGCCTACGCTCTGGTACATTGGTGAATACGCAGAAGGTAATACTCGGTGGAGTTTAACTAAATGTTGATAAAAAGAGTTCCTTTTGAAATAGATAAAAGTAATACTACTGTTGGTTATTTTAATAGTTTGGAATAAAAAATATGAAATTGTTAAATTCATCAGACAACGATCCTGCTACGTAAAAGGCAATATAAATATCTACTTCTTTACTATATTAAAAAAAACACTAAAATCATCGTCACATATATATTTTTTCAAGCAAATATGTAAAACATTTTTTCAAGCAAATATGTAAAACATATTTTTATGTTATTAATATGTTATTGAAGTAGTATAATATTGTGATTATAGCGACGGCCCGAGAAAACCTCAGCAAGTTAGAATGTGAATTTGTTGATTTTTAATTTTGTAATTGTTTTGCATTCCGCCGTGAAAATTGATGAATTTGTAAAAATATGACTAATAAGCTAATCTATCGCTACTTTATGTTTATGAATATCCCTTATGTAAGTAAACTCAAATTCAATTTTAAAACTAACACTATCAACATTGCTACCCATTTACCGAAAAATATATTTGTTTGAAGAAAAAAACTATAAATTCAAATTTTCGTCATCAACATTTTTGCCCACTCACTATTGCTTGTCACGAGTGGGCTTATGGGGACCATATTGACGGTGCATGAATGCAGTGTCAATATTGGAGACCACATCGGTATGTGATAACATTAACAATTATTCTTTTATTAAAAAAAACGAGTGTATGCAGCAAACTTATGTGTAGGGTAAAATTAATGAAGTAGTATTTTTCGTTTTAACGAAACTTTTTAATTATAATATCGCAGAATATTTTAAGGAAAATTAACAGTGCTTTTGCATGTTGAGGGAGTTTATACCAAAGCATTTAGTATTTTTATGATGTTTTTCCCCGCTTTGAAGTTAGTTTAGCTGCAATAACTTGAAACTTTTTTTTTGAACTTTGTGTTAAGAATAGTTAATAACAAATAAATACACCAGAGCTCCGAATGGCTGACATATAGATAAGCATTTTTGACAATATTTCTTAGATAAAAAGCAGAACGTCGAGCTTCGTGTCATTTCAGAAGACATAAAGAATGCAATTCCCAGTACCTACACTGTGTAGTGTATTTCGCCTAAACCCTTAATTTTAATCAACTCAGGAGTACATTGTCAAAAAAAGTGAGGTTGGGAGTGGGTTCAGCGATGAAATGTATGTTATTGTAAAACTCTTGAGGTTGACAGCATGACAGGAGATTAATCGTTCACGTTGGATGCTGTCCACGCGTCCATCCCTCGTGCCGGTTAGTTGACGTTAAATTTTGAATCTATAATCATCGGCGTGAATTCTGCGTCTAAACTTCGACGCTGCTGTAGACAATACTGCGGTCTAAAATTATGATGGAAATAAAAGTTATTCAAAACTGCTCACCTTAATTTGATATATTTTCCGTCGTGTTAATCCGTATATTTATCTGAAAAAAGAGAATTATCAATATTATTAAATAATAACATACATTAAGATCTGTTCTTATGATCACATGATAGAAGAGGAAACTTAAATCGTTTTCTATTTTTAAAATATATATGTATAAACTTTAAATATTAATCCATTACAAATAAAACATAAATGAATTACAAGACATGATAATAAACTGGAGTCGACTGAAGCTGAATATTCAGTGTACCCGACCCGAGTGTAACGGTTCAGTTTCATTCGATGTTCAGAAGGAGCGCAAAATGCGCCTAAAGTTTAAGTTAAAGTTTTCACTTCAAAAAGATAAAACAATGAAAAATATTATTTGTTCCAACCATCAGGCAAAATTTCTGATGGTTTATCGACTACAGGAGCTGGGAACGGGAATCCACGTATTTGCAGATATATGTAAGAAATAAAAAATATCTCCGAATACAAATAAAGTACTACGCGTCAATGATAAATCTCTCGGCATTCAGATAAGTTTGTCCTGAACGTATATCAAATTTTATTTTTTAAATAACGTTAAAATGCTATTTGCATCATCGTATTGATTTTACTATGTATTTTTAAAAAAAAATAGTTGACATGAAAAAGAAGATGTGTTTTATATAATATTAAAGGTTTTTCTCTCCCGCTCAACGTGGCTGTTTTTTTACATAAAGTGACTGAAATGGCAGCTCAAGATATACCTTAAACGTTATTAATATCATAATTAAGAAACTTTTAAGCCAGACGTGAATACAACATTCGAAATCCCGGGGGTTAAAAAGCCCCCGGACTATACTGTTTACAACTTTGTTGCGGTAATAGAGCACGTAACAGACATTTATTACAAACAACTCAAGAACAACATGTATGGTCATATTTGGGGTCCAGTAGTTTAAGTTAAAGGTAGGTAAAATTCAAGAACACACACAAATACTCCAGAAATTAAATTTATCACACCGAAATTTCTGCTGGTAGCACTAATCTAAAAGCAAAATAATCCACAAATAAATTGATGAATATATGCATAACGCAACAGATCGGTCCTAATGTGGGGATCATTTACAATACTTGCCTATACCTAAAATATCGACCCAATTCGTCTTACAAGAATATATCTAATTTACATTAAAACCTAACGTTGTAATTTGATGAAATTTACTACATTATGCATTAGTTTTCTGTCATAATTACGTATGAACTGAGATGAGACGACTACATAAATAATTAGACGCACGTTGTACGCTGTTTGTTTTCTTGGTAATTAAATACACATGTATTTTGTACATTATTACGAGTACATTATGCGAAGCCAATTTACAAAATCGTGACGTGCCTTCAGTATCTTCCCTCTAAGTCCTAAGTCATTTTAACTCGTTACATTAGTATGACCAGTTTTTTCAATTTATTACATAGACAGTCATTTGACTGGCCTCATTGCTAAGTTAGTATTAACCCTGTCTTATGCGCTGTAGGTCGTGGGTTCGACTCCCACACAGGAAAAACATTTGTGACACAGAACATAGATGTTTGTTCTTGTGTCTGGGTGTAGATATGTATTACATGTATGTATTTACAAAAAAAAAAGAATTTAAGTATTACATCAGTTGTCTGGTGCCCATTTTATTGCCCCAAATTAGCTTATTTACTTAGCTTAATTTGGGGCAAGAAGACGCTGTGTGAAATGTCCACAAAAAAACGAAAACTGTTTATTTCTACAGTTTAAGCTTAATGTTTTTGGTAAATGAATGTCGTAATTTGCATAAAACTACTTTTAATTAAATTTTTGATGATTATATTCCTATACATACATACGGCTGTGTTACGACTGTGGTAGTCAACACAATAAATTAAATGAAAACAAAAAAATAAAACATATTTTTACCCTGCACCCGTTTTTACACTCCGTACATTATACAGAGTGTAATATGTTTGAATTGTGACGACATAAAGCATCCGTTACGGCACGGATAAGGCCAGAAACGACCCGGATCCGGGATTATCCGGTACCTTTCTGTGAGATCCGTGACATAGTAACTTGCTTATTATTATTATTATCATGTCTAATTTTTTTTATCCATATTTCTATATGGGTTTAAAGCATCGATTAGCGATGAATTACCAAATTTTGGTGTTTTCATTCTCTGTTACAGAAAATTTGAATTCCATCGAAAACGACGAAACACTCGCTTAATTAACAACAGTACTTAGCGATTCATTAGCTAAGTACATGTTTTGTCTATTTCAAATTAATTCTAAACTATCTGTCTAACTTTATGAACGTGGCCTTGTTAAGTTAATTAATTCGCTTAACAACGTTTTTAAATATATACAATCCTAATCAATGCTGAACATTGAAATTTTCTGTAATCTTTTCAATATGAAATACTTTTTGACGAGAAGGTAGATTTCGTAGCATTCATTTATTTTTATTTTATGTTAATGAAATACGGATTATGTAGATGGATCATCTTAAGTTGTGGTAATCACTGCTTTAAAATAATACGAACTTGTGATCCACCCTGCTTACTACTTATAGGAAGACCCAAGTTGAATCATATTGCGCCCAACTGAGACTAGTCTCATGTGTCTTTAATATAACCGACATATTACACCTTTCAACGCTCACATACAGGGTTACAGGAAAAGTCGTGCTAGATCCGTTAAGGGCGTAGAGTACCCATCATTTCTGACTTATTTCACTATGAAACACCCTACCCTAAACTTAACCCTTTTCGAGATATTCGACTTTTAATTTTTTATTGAATAATGCCGATTTTTAGGCTACGAAATTTATTTTTGTTTATTTTGTGTATCTTATTATTATTATTATTGCATTTTTACATGTGTAATAAGATGCTTTAGGACATCAATCATTAAAATAGTGCATAAGTTAATTGAATAGACCGTAGTAGACAAGTGAAAGTAAAAAAATAAAAAATATATTAGCAAGCTTATTTTTCTCTAAGGGATATCTAAAAAAAATATTATGACACTTGTTCGGCAGATATTTTTTAAAATATCTACGTTTCATCAGCTATCTAACGAGGTCTAACAATCTAGGGTTTGTATTACATTTCGTGGAAAAAAGTAGTTGTGTCTGCGCAAGCTCGTAACGAATACATAACTCGCTACCCCGGTCGTCGAGTGCCGGATGTGGCCTGTTTTGACAGAGTTTATCGAAGACTTAAAGAAACTGGCTCTGTTTTGAGACGAAATACAGACATGGGAAGACCACGAATTGACGACGAAGAACAGGACAATGAGATAGTGCAACGCTTTCGAGCGGATCCGACTACTTCCACTAATATTGTTGCCCGTGATCTGGGACTTTCGCAATGGAGAGTGTGGTTTACAGTGCATACTGCTGGCCTATACCCGTACCATTACACGCCGGTACACGTTATTGAAGAAGGAGACCCCGCGAGAAGATTGGACTTTTGCAGATTTATGCTAAATGCTGACGTAGAAGACCCAGATTTTCTAAGAAATATCTTGTGGACGGATGAGTCCAAATTTGATAAAGATGGCATAACCAACTATCACAACGTCCATTACTGGGCCCCAAAAGAACTAAGGAATCCCAATAAGAAAAGAGTGAAAGGGTCCCAACGAAGATTCAGCGTGAATGTGTGGATGGGCATTATCTCTAATCATTTGATTGGACCTTACTTTCTCCCGGATAATCTAAATGGGGAAAGCTACGAAAATTTCCTGAGAGCAGACTTGAGTGATTTGCTGGATGATCTGCCACTCAACCTGATCAGGGACATGTGGTTCCAACACGATGGCTGCCCTGCCCATTTCAGGAGAAGTGTCAGAGACTGGCTGGACACAAATTATCCAAACAAATGGATAGGACGAGGTGGGCCGTTGCCATGGCCAGCAAGAAGTCCGGACCTAACTCCCATGGATTTTCATGTATGGGGGTGCATGAAAAGTCTTGTGTACAGCGAGCCGAATCCAGTTTTGTCTGTGGAAGACTTAAGAGAAAGGATTGTGGATGCAGCAAATAAAATGAGGACCACGTTGACCACTGGAGTAGTGAAGACTGGTCTCCGTAGAAGGATGCGACAATGTTTCAGAAATAGAGGCGGCCATGTTGAACATGAACTGTAGAATAAGAAAAAGTTGTGTGAAAACCTTTAATAAATGACATTTCATGCATACCTAATGTTTTATTTTACTTTTTAGGGCTAAGTATAAATTTTCTTCTCCACTGTCGCCTATGAAACTAATTTTTTTCCAATGCATTTGAATAAAACCCTAGATTATTATACCTCGTTAGATAGCTGATGAAACGTAGATATTTTAAAAAATATCTGCCGAACAAGTGTCATAATATTTTTTTTTGATATCCCTTAGAGAAAAATAAGCTTGCTAATATATTTTTTATTTTTTTACTTTCACTTGTCTACTACGGTCTATTCAATTAACTTATGCACTATTTTAATGATTGATGTCCTAAAGCATCTTATTACACATGTAAAAATGCAATAATAATAATAATAAGATACACAAAATAAACAAAAATAAATTTCGTAGCCTAAAAATCGGCATTATTCAATAAAAAATTAAAAGTCGAATATCTCGAAAAGGGTTAAGTTTAGGGTAGGGTGTTTCATAGTGAAATAAGTCAGAAATGATGGGTACTCCACGCCCTTAACGGATCTAGCACGACTTTTCCTGTAACCCTGTATATTCAAGTCTTGGCTCAAAAGAAGGTATGGCGATAAAACCTCTCCAGACGAACACGGCACAACTTCTACTGAATGAATGAACTCAAATCCAGCTACGGCTTTTAATGTGCTAGAACCACAAACATTTGCAACATCAACGCGTATTCCCCACTGCACCATTATGACTCTCCACTTTGAAGTATGAACTACACCGCAAAAGCGGATACTTCAATTTGTGTACAAAGCGGGTTGTATAAATGATCCATGAATTTTGTGATGAGAGATGATGGTTTGATTTATAAAGGGGCTTTACTTTTCTTTACTATGGTTGGGTGATAATATAGATAGATAAATGTTGGTGGACATTTCACACAGCACCATCTAGCCCTAAAGTAAGCTAAACATTGCTTGTATCATGATAACAAGACAACTGATATAATAGATATATAAATACATACACATAATACATATTAACACCCAGACAGAGAAAAAATATATACGTTCATCACACAAATGTTTGTTCTGGGTGGGAATCGAACCCTCTACCTACAGCGCAGCAGGCTATCAACTGAGCTGAGAGGTCAGTAAAGTATAGTAATGGATAGTAATATAATACAAAAATTGATCACGTACAAACATTTAATAATTTTAACGAAGATATAAGGCTGAACTTTCGCTAATAGCCATTTCTTCCAAGCAACCTTTCAAGATGACCGATTCAATTTCTCTGAAATAAATGACAATACAATTAGATTCCTTCTGTTCGAAAGTATGGACAGTGTACCACATTGGGCAAAAACTGATCTGGTCGTACCACGATGGAAGGATTCCGTAGCACATACCTAGGTACCTATACAATTTGGTCGACTACAAAAGCAAGTTTTATTTCATGATTCTCAAAAACACTTTCAAAGTTCAAAAGTTGGTTTTTAAGGTTACCCGATATAGTTACGTTTACGAGTAAAATAACGTGTAACCGATAATAATAAGTATTTGATGACTTCTCGAAATTTCTTTTATTTTTACTTTTCATAAATAGTTTCCACGAATTAATCACTTACAATATATTTCGCAATATCTTATTTTGGCAGACTTCTTGTACTTTTGAAGTTCATTTAATACGTATTCGTGCCTTACCATTTAATGACTTAAATTAGTATTCAAAGAAATTGAGGTAAAATATTTTTGTATATATAAAGTATTTTTTTGCATGTAACCTTTATTTATTTATTCATTGTCTACATCAACGCATAAAAGTTTATTGAAAACATTTACCATTTGACTATGGAATCCGGAAACACACGAAGTTGTGACCATATTAGACGAACAAAACTTGTTCTTGCAATATGAGATTTCCACCTCCTTCAAATTTTTTATGAACAACAAGATCCTTCCGCTAATAATACTGTTGTTTGTCAATAAAATGTTTTATTTACGTATACGATCTCGTACAGAATAGCTCAGCAAATAAAACGACTACTTGTAATACTCCAAAAAGGTGATGTGGGAGGAAGGGTTAGAATGAACCCTTCGTAAGCAAGGGCTGTTTGACTAAAGATACAACGAAGATCGTACTTAGCCTTGATAAATTACCTTTGTTTCATTGAAGGTACAAAGTCCTATCAGCATCGGTTGCCAGACAATTGCGAGACTTAGTATTACGGTTCCAGGCTCGGTATTCGTATGCTCTTTTTATTTTATTTGCTGTGCATTGATTTGGGAAATAATAGGGACAGACTTAAGAAGGTATTTGCTGGAATGAATTTGTTGATAATTTCTGACTGTTTTACGTAGGCTTGTTAATCATTTTCACCTTTCTACGTTCTCCCCGCTATGAATATTGAATTCGGGTACGCTCATCAATGTACTACAGACTGAGTAAGTAAGACTTAAAGATATGTGACCGTACTGAATAAAAGTTTTTTGGTCTCAATGCAAGCCACGATGCATGCAATAAAAAATGAGTGTTAAATATTTATATTAAATATTCCCCTTAAGATCGCCCCAAAATCATCATCAAAGTGCTGGTAAATTTTTAATTTGGGGATACAGGGTAACTTATTGACTACCATTTTCGCACGGGTACCCAGCAATATCCCATGGGGACCTATTCTATAGTTTGTTTGTTTTTTAAGAGTACATTTCGAGCATGTCGCATCATTTTGCTACAAGAATATACATTTTAAATTAAAGACATTTTTAATATTATTATATAATTTATCAAGAAAGTACTCCTTTGTGTCTTTAATTTTATCTTATTTATCTTATAGTTATATATATTATACCTATTATAATTTTTGTATTGTTTTTTTACTTAATTTAGTGAATAAAAGGAGTCTCTTTGAGGCGCACTTAAAATCCTTTCACCACTGGTTCGAAAGAATCAGTAACTCGACTAGTACTAGTAGTTAGGTATATGAGATCACCGGATCTGACGCCTGTGTAGTCAACATTAAAGGTTTTGAGGCTGAAAATCAGCGTTGATTCATATAAATATACCTCAGTTATTTTCAGCTTTCTCCTTTTATTGGCACAAAGCGCATAGGTACCGATTTTTTATGTTTTTTTTTTTTTTTTTTTTGCCTTTTACTGCTTGTTATAAATGTTTTTATCTAAATACAGCATTTCACTTTAACAGAGAGGCTTCATTCTGCCAGATCTATAATTCAGGAATCAGTTTACCCCGGGAAGTATAGACTTCATCCAGTTCACGTCTATTAGACTATTCCACACGCTGAACAATGCCAGAGGAGTGCTCATTCGACCCTGGCATGATACAGTAATGGATGCTATTACTGAACCTTGGTTTTGGCTGGATTGCAGTGGTGCGATGTGCGCATACTTGTAAACAAACAGTGTCGAACATGCTTGTCGTTTTTATAAGTAGTTAGATATATTAGACAGATAGTTCATAGAACTAAGTAGTACGACAAAAACAGTTCAACAAAACAAAACCAACATTAACTTGTAACTCGTAAAATCTGTAGTTAACAAAAAATATGTGCCGTAGTACCGGGGTAAAAAGTATTTCATCTTGTTTAGCTATGTTCAAAAAATGAGCAGCAGTTTTATTTTGAGAAGTGACAAATATAAAGAACACCAACATTAAGCTAACATCGTAAATGGTAAATAATAGCTTGTTATTCTTTCTGAGAAGTAGAATAAACTTTGGACTATAAGCCCTACCTGGCTTTTCGGACAAGATAAAAGTTGTCTTATCAGAGTCACCGTCCAATATTTCAACCAAAGACCGCAAATGTATTTCACACAGATACCGAGTATCCGAGACCCATCTAGACCGCACATTTTTCCTAGGTTCACGTCCGAATAGATCGCAAAAACTGTGAGGTGAACTGCTCTTAAGTAAATGTGGTTTATTTGGATCGAGGGTCTTCAAGGCGCCCCTTAATTTAAGGTTTGTTCTGGCTGATCTGAGATGGCTTGTTTAATCAATTTGTTTAGTCAATTGATTAAATCAGTTAAGTCAGCAATTGGTTAACAGTTAATTAAGAATCAATAAGTAATTAGGTAAATTTTAACTAATTGTTTGAAGGTGAATGGTGAAAGGTATAAGAATTTCGACCCCTTCCCATCCTGAATGTTATATTGAAATATAATTTTTTGTCACTAATTTTATTCGGGAAAAGACATCTCAAGTGACTTGCTAGCAAACGTAAGCTTGGCAGTAGGTATTAAGTAGCTTGGGCTTTGTTTGCATTTGCCGTACCTAACAATGTCAAAACGAAGGTTTCCTGGAAGTAATCGCTTTTAACGATGAGGCCGCCGTTCAAATGTTCTATTTCTATTATTTTATTTTTGCGTGTATTTATTAGGTTTTGCAATAAAGATGTATGATTATTTGACTATTGAATGCAATCTTCGCGATTTTTCAATATAAAAAAATCAAAACGACATACTGCGTTAATACTGAGATGTCAATACTTCAGTTAAGATATTTATTAGCCAATTTATCTTTACATCCAAATAATTGATTTCAGTTTTATAAATCCGCCCATATATCAACACATCACAAACATCGCCACCTATGTCTACTCGTATACAAAAGTGTAAAACTTTAACTGAATCCTACTTTTTCTGGGCGTCTCTTTTGTGAAACTTTGTTTACGGGAAACGGGGAACTTCGGGGTGGACTATAGGTGTTGGAAACACTTTTAGTTGCGAGCGTGAAAAGGTGACAAAATATTTTATAGCTTTGAAAATATAATTTTTATTTTAAATATTTAAGAAACACTGAATATGAAAAAAATATGTTTTTTAAGATGAATATGATACTTATTCTATTTCAACTATTAACAAAACAGATGCCGTTCAAGAAATAATAAATTATATATATTTGTATACGCCAATTATGATTTTTGGACTATTTGTTTATGGAGTAAACACATTTTGTTTTTGACAGTAAATAATGCTTGTTGATATATTACTTTCTTACAATAACATCAAAAGCCTGTTCCAACTGAATAGTAAATTTCTCAAAAGCTCGAGAGTGGCCCTGTGTCCCTAAACTGATAAGTTATTTACATTCCTGCGCTAAGATTACCTTTGTCGCAAATATCATTGACGCATACATATACAAAATGAATAACCGACAACCGTGAACAAACTCTATACTCACTGTACAAAGTTTGCGCCGTAAGGGAATAGAACCCGTGACCCATTTGCCGCCTGATGAACCACAGAGCTGCCCGACGCGCTTTCAGATGCTAGTACGGTCTAATGAGGTCAATTTATCTGGTATATAGGTTACCAGTGGCCATTTAAGATAATCAAGCAATTCATTGATCAGGTTTTGGTTCCATTAGAGCCGGTTCAAATGGCGCGTGGAGCGTGATTCAGCACTGCAACGATGTATATGTAAAGGATTGTACAGCGACTGTATTGACTCTATTGAAACGTTTTACCATCTGGAACTGGACCTGGGATAATGAGTTTAAAGCTAGCTTTATACTCATTATCACCTTAAAACACGTTATAGACAATGATGTTCTATTCTCATTTCTATTTTTCTTTTTCTATTTTTCTATTCATTCTATTTGCCTTTAAGCTATTCTATTATATTTGAGTCACTGGTTCTCTTGAATCCGTGTGGTGGAAGGATTTTAAGTGCGCCTCAAAGAGGCTCCTTTCGTGCACTTGGCACATGTCTTCGAATTTTTTGTTTTAGGACATGTCGGTTTCCTCACGATGTTTTCCTTCATCGTAATGAGGACGTGGTATTGCGCACATAAATCTTTTAAGCGGCAAACTCATTGGTGCACGTCGGGATTTGAACCGGCGCGGCGTCCTCCGGATTGAAACTCGGGGTCAGTACCAGACCACCACGCAAGGTGTAGCGTGTAGCTCTTACACCAGAAAGATAATTAACAATGTATTGGTTATTAATTTCTATCTGTGTTAGGTTAGGTAGGTGTTTAGGTCTTGTTAGTCATAAATTGACACTAAATATGCTATGCTTTCTTATTATCACAATTTCAAGAAATTCATTGCAAGTACGACGAAGAAAAACATTTGGAAGCCTAAAATAGTTTCGCACTTGCAGACACCTTTCACGTCAACCCGGGAATCCGTCCGACTTGAAGGTATTATTATAATACGCAGACATAAAAAAGGTCTGTGCCGGGTGTATCCAACACGTGAGGGTTTAAACACGCATGGACGTCTCAGGAATAAGGACGACTTTTTCCCTTAGGCATGACATTTGTAAGATTAAGTGACTGAACGAGCGTAGCTTAAGGCTATTTAGGGCTGGATGTTTTAAGGGCTGACACTCGCTTACAGACCGCGACTATGACCAATGGTCGCAGTGAATTATGGTTTTACTATATTTAATTGAACACAGCAGACAGAGGTCTTTACCTTCGTATATCAAGTATGTGATCTCATTTTAAATATGACCAAATGACGATATTTCTTGAAGAATTCAATGGATATTTTTAAATCTATTTTATACAGATCTGGTCTTTTAACTTCAGATAATATCCTTATTCTTATCCCGAGGAAGCCAATTTTATTGATACAAAACTTCAGAATATTCAATACGTAAGCGTTGCTTAGATATGAGACAAAGTAATCATTTTATAATACAGGCATTAAAATTGTGTAAGAACGTATGTTAACTATAAAAGTATGGACTATAATTGTTACGTCTGAAGACATGTTTAAATCAAATAACACATTATCTCTATAACATGTTTACTAACAAAATACCTCTAGTTTCTTAGTTTTCACAGTTAAATCCATCCGTCACTGACACTGCCCGGATAAGTGTAAAGAGAAAAAAAGGCTCGCGTCCCAATTTTATTCCAGAATCATCGGTGCGAAAATGATACGGAACAGTTTATCATTCCTGCGTCATGTTTAGACTTGTTTTGGCACTGGAATGTGAAAAGAAATACATTACAGCGTGGATGTTATCATTGTTTACTTTCCGTGTTTGTTTGAGGTAGATATTTATAGTATGGCGGTTTGGGGATGGGGGAAAAAGCGAAAAGGTCCATAGCCAAATGCTTTTTTCCATTAAATTCATGAATAAATGGCTTGGTACGTCAAATATATGAGTTCACGTGAGCCAGTTACTATGACACTTGTTCAAACCCTATCCGCACTCCATAGGAAACAAAGTGATATCGACCTATTATATCATTTCATTCCTACTACTTAGGAATAAGTGTAAAACTATTATCTATAATATTCTCGTAGTTTCAAGAAGGAAGTACTGCCACCATACCCATTTCTGCCACCAAGCAGTAATATATTTAACTTATTGTGTTCTAGTTTGAAAGTTGTGGTTGCCGGTGATTTCTGCTTTCGCGCGCCAGAGTTTTGTACCTACTACTAAATCAGGGGAGGAACCAAGTAGTACTGCTTGTTATGGACAGAGGTTACTAATTAACGGTGGTGGACATAATTTATCACATAAAAAAAGTTATATACGAGTAATATCACGTGAACAAATACAAATTTGATTTATTAAAAATGTCCTGATTGTCGGCCTACTGACAGCACATACCGCTGCTCCAACCCACTTGACATTTTGAGTATCACTTAACCATAGTAAAGGCTTCAAATGAGGATTCTATAATCAACTAATAGCACATTTGGCTACGCACAGGTAGAATTATGTATTAACAGCTAGAACTTATGTTTATTTTTGAAAAATTACCTAAAATACTCAGGGATGATGTAACTGCTAATAGAGTAAGAATTCAAAGATCGGATCAGTATGTAGTTTTGAAAATTACCTTCTGTATCCAAATTAATATAAAGATTTAACAGCTTGTAATATTAATGTGGATTACTTTAGTCGCCGCGGACATGACGTAAAAAATAAATATAAATAACAATATTTTTTTTTATATATTTTTATATTTTATATAAAATATAAAGCTCGCCTATTATTGTATAACTATTTCAACTAACCTTGGTATTCAACAGTATATTGTACGTTTTGCAGACGCAAATATCTAAATCCATAAGAAAATTTTAGTGAATAAAGAACTCACTTCTTGCGAGAAGAAGACATATATACCGAAAAGTTTGGGCAGGACGAGTCGCGAAGCCAAGCGAAGTTCATCCTCAGCGCTTTGAAACCGAGTAATGTAAGTTTTGAGTGGCTGGGTGTTAGTATGACTGTTAGCACTGTACGTATTTACAAAAATTTAATTTATTAAATCTGGTTCTCATAATGTTTACATGAAAAATACAAAAAAAAAATAGCGTCAAAATGTTTTTTTTAACAATAATGGACGATAGGTGTTGGGATACAAGAAAACAAAACAGATTCGTTTGATTAGATTTATACTTGTAAAACTTTAATCAGGAAATATCATAATCCAAATACATTCGCATTTGTATGTATATGCGTTACCTTTAGTTTTAGGCAGTAGAAATTATATTAAGTTCGCCCAGGGAAGTTTTGCCACCTTTTCTGCCACCATGCGTTTACGTTACTACTATAAAATATATAAAATAAAATACTTATAAAGTGTCACGCTCTAAAATGCTGAAGGCAAATATCGTCAGGAAACCGACATGCACTATATGTATCAATTTGAATTTGTCTTTTGTAGCAGAGGTTCATTTTTATTATGGCTCACTTTCGCTTGTCAAAAGAAATGTATAATGTAATTCTAAATTATTTCTGTACTGTACTATTGCTTCTGTACATATAATAGAAAGGGTTTCCGCACAGTGGCAGTTTTGTGCACAAAATTAATCCCCTGACACGTGCATTGAGAAACTTTTCCCGTTGTGAATAGAGCGTTTCTTAGAAGCAAGATATATTATGGACTTGGGGATGAGCGTAGATTTAATATTTCATGAATAAATGCAAATAATGGTAAAATAGCCATAATGAGGCTGAACCTACATGGTGTAGTATAGTAAAAACAGCAGCCAATAAAAACTACAATAAAACCTTAATCTCCACAAAAAAGGGAATGTAAATTAGTCAGTGCTTAAGTGCTTAACTGAGTCAGAAATCCTCTCAGCACCTTACTGTTTATTTAAGTTTTTAGTTTTATGTGAATTTTTTGTTTTGTGACCTCTAATATTTCCATTGTAGTCTTTTTGAAATATTTCGCGGATAACATAATAATTTATATTTATGTTCCTGTGTTTTCAAATGAAACGCATCGTATGCAAGATAGGGTACACTACAGCACTCATAAATATGCAATCCACCCGCGGTGTCAAGCTTTTGTGATGCGAATCAACTGATGTGGCTTTGGAATACAAGTTTAACTCGACGTGTCGTGTGTGATCGTGTTTAGTGAAAATGTTTCATCGTTTTTATCTACCACACAGGAAATTCTATGCAGCAATAAGTGCGTGAAAGCGTCTAATAGCCTTTATGTGATGTTATTTTTTGAGGAAGTTTTTTGAGGCACTTATTCCGGATTTATCTGACTAGGAATGAATCGGGAGACACTGTGGAAACTGGCATTCTTTAAGACTCATCATTGCTTCCTAAATTTAAGAGAGTAGCCTGGGAGATCACATTGGCAACAAAACGCGCTATCCAATTTCGCAAAAAATACGCTTTCAATCCCAAGGTTGTCTGGAAGAGATCGCTTCAAAGCTATAAGACCGCCCATTGTACCTATTATTTCTAAGTTTCTATTGTTATTAAAATAATATAATGAAAAATGCGCGTAATAATAATAGTCATAATATTGGTGGACAATTCACATAGCGCCATCTAGCCCTAAACTAAGCATAGCTTGTAATATGGGAAACAATCAACTGATAGAAAACATATTTTTTTGTAAATTGACATCTAAATACAGAAAAACATCAGTGCTCGACAAAAAATTGTTTGTCCTGGGTGGACTAAATTGACTGAATTGGGGTGCGAGGCCAGTCAAATAAAATCATAATAACGAATTCGAAGCTCTAACAAATTGTTAAGATGTGGTTTTGTAATGCTTCTTTATACTCGTCACTACAAGACCTCACTCTGGTCTTGGGATATAAAATCTGTTACATCTGCAATTTCACCGTCTGTTTTCATGAAATTGGAAACGAGTGAATTATTACATGGCAACATAAGTATACAGCCATCATCCCCCTGCACCACTGAACCGTAAGACTTAATCTAAACCCTATTATAGTAGTAATAAATAATTTAGTGCAGTATCGTGTTCAATAGGGGATAAGAAGGATTAAGTAACAAGCAATAAGTATTTCGTTGATGGAATCTTGAATGTTTTTCTTTAAGTAGATTTTGTTTATGTCCCATTGACGTGGATTTAGGGTTACTGCGACGGTAAAAACACTAAAGCCGGCTTAGTGAAGACGTAAAGATTTTTGAATAAAACTGGCTGCATTTTTACTTTAAAAGCTTAGCTTTGTTGACAATACTATAGGGAAAATTACTACTAATGGCATTGTGAGGCAGAACGACGTTTTGTTTCATTATTTACTGAGTAATAATGAAACAAAACCTCTCCTGCTAAAGGATCTAGGCTCTATTACGATAAACACTATTGAACATGTGTGCAAAATGTTATTCTTAAAAAAAACTGAACCAACTTGCTACGTAGAGCGTAAATATTTTTAATGTTTTTATAGATGTATAAAAAGAACACAAAAAAATGTATAGAAATAACATAATATTAAATAGCTAAGACAACTCTATGAGATATTAAAAACTGTACCGTCCTCAGGAGCGTGAATGAATTCAAACATGCAATATGAGTTGCTAATTGAAATTTTATTCATTCACTCATTCACAGATTCTTGCCTTTTTAACCTGACAGGGTAGACAGAGCCTTAAGTCACATTTTACCTTGTGAGTTACAGTTGTAGTAATGTAGAGGTGACAATTGATGAGCCCATCGACACCATTATTTGACTACGAATAATTCAGCTGCAAAGTGACTCGAACAGAAACTGACTACTCTACTGCCTGACTACTGACTACTCCAAACTTTTTATAATAAAGACAAAAAACTTTACAATGTAGTTTTTTTAACACATTAAGTTTTAAGTAAATTTGAATTATACAATACATAAATTAGATTCTTTTTATTCTACCAATACAGTAACAGCCTTAAAAAAGCTTTTACTGAAAAAGATACCAATTGATACCAATAAAAAATTAACATACCCAATCTGTATAAAAGTATATTTAGCATGAAAATACCATGGTATTTTTTTAAGCGATGCAGTATTCTTGGTACTGTGATTACCAGGTACATCCTGAAACATCATTTCCTTATTCCAACTCATTCCACCGCACCTTTTTTATGAAACAAAATCATATATTTCTGTTGCACTCTACTTCAAGTAAAAATACCCACAACATTTCTCATACATTAGCATAAAAGGAGGGAGGTATATCAGTGCCAGAATGAACATAGTTTCTCAAATTTGGTGACACTCGCCCCCTTTATACGATTCACACAATGCATACTGATGCACTTGCGTGGTTTATTAACATAGTGTAGTGTAGATCATAATAAGTTCATGGGTCCACCGTGTATCAAGTAGTGTCCAGCCCGCAATGGTAGCTTGCACAGGTAGCCTGAACTATACATGCTCCAGTTACAAGCGTCATGTGCAAGCTGCATCTTGTTGTAAGTAGATATGGCATTAATATTTTCTTTGAAAATCAGGAAAAACAATTTATTTTATTGGGGCACAATAATTAACACCTGAATAGAAAATGTGAGACTAGCAGAGATATTTGATATCAACCAGGCCATAGGTAATATAGAGTGCTTTTATGTAATAAAGTTATAGAACGAGCAGATGGCCCACCTAGTGTTAAATGGTAACCTATGCCCATAAGAAGCAATTAGACGCGAAGGTCAAATGTCTCATGTACCTGTTATAAATTTCACCGGTAACCACAATTTTCAAACCGGAACATATAGTTATCCACATGTATTACTGGTTTGCGGCAGAAATGGTTTTGATGTTATTATAGGGTAATTAATAATTGTAATTCAATATCAAAGATATGGTTATTAATAAGTTAAATCTTATTTAAGTAGTAGATTAAAATTATAGTGGAATTATAATAACGGCCGCCAACATTTTAACAATGAATTATGCAGCTGTTAAGTACGGAAGCTGCATTGTGGGTGCGCTAGGATTAAACTTTGAGAACCTATGAGCGTGAGATAGACGCAAGCTACGCTAAGTTGTCCTTTGTGGTTCAAGATGACACTGACATGTTAGCTTCAAGGGTCCCTCGGGTTTGTTTCGGTACTTTTGTGCACTGCAGTCATTTAGTCGAGTACTGTGTACTACTTATATTCTGTGGTGATGTGTGGGTTTTTGTGTGCTATGATTGCGGACTGGAGGATGAAAGATGGAATCAAGTTTAAAGACTGAATGCTTCCGGAATCGTCTAGTATTCAAAAAGTTCTAAGCTGTTCTAAGTTTTTAATTTTGACTTGGGTTCCCTGTCCTGGGGGTTCAGGCTTTTCGGCATATGTTTTGTTATAACCCTGAATTAAAAGAGGTGCCTAATTTTTTGTAAAAAAATTGTTTCCTACAAATCCTAGGTCGAAGAATCGAGTTTTAAATAGTTTTATTTGTTACAAGTGACCTATCCTGAAACCGTGCGTGTCGCATTGAGTATTTACGGCCGGAGAAGTTGTAAATTATATATACGGAGACCATCCTCATGAATCTTTCGGTAGGAACTGCATTAGTAACCCTTTCTGAGATTAGCTATGCAGACAAACATACACAAAAATGCAGTAACTACTTTATAATATGTTGTAGTGATGTTTTAAATCACTTGTTTATACAATTTGCCCTTTGACTTTGCCCCTTTGGACTTGCTGATAATTTCGTTGGTAGTTAATTTGTGCTGGTGTCGGATTATCAGTTAATTAATGTATTACTTTTTTGAGTAAAATGTTAGCTTATTTGTTTGAAGATAATGGCGACAACGAGCTCACTTTTTATCACGTCTACGTTCCTGCAATAATGTAACACATAAGGCGAAAAATTATGTCTGTTATATACTTTGACCATTTCCCTCAAGATGTATAGGTATATGGTATCGGCTCCGACTTTTAAAATTTGAACCACTAATATACACATTAACTTTCAAGTTGAATAACTTACATACTCAACGTGTGTATTCAAAAGAATGAAGGAAAACATCGCACTAAATCGGCACGTCCTAGAACAAAATATTCGAAAATACGACAACGTTATATAAGTCACAAAGTTCCGAAGTAATATGCTACTCATAGTAAGATGTCCTATAATTTCATATCGTTAAGAAAGTCTATCTTTTATTGTACCGCGGTTATCCAGCCAAGTGTTCCAAATAT
This sequence comes from Chesias legatella, assembly GCA_947359385.1. Lineage (NCBI taxonomy): Eukaryota > Metazoa > Arthropoda > Insecta > Lepidoptera > Geometridae > Chesias > Chesias legatella. The sequence goes on along the minus strand of OX375769.1, from coordinate 9,725,086 downwards.
AGCCTCAATAAAGACTCGATTACACAGAGTAAAATAACTCTTATAACTTATTGTGCCACAGCAATATATCACACAGGACAAAATAAGAGTCCATTGTTAAGTCCGTGATAAATTGTACTTATTTCGTTTTCTTACTCCCAAGCGACGAATGCCAAAAATATGAAATATTCGACACTATTCATAATCCTGACACAAAAACTCAACGACCGTGTTCGGTTTGAACCGACACTGCGAATGAAAACTGGGAATAGCTTGAATTTATAAGTCGGTGGGTCGATTATGTAACTTTTGATTACGACCGAAACAGAACTATTCTCGAAAAGCGAGAATTAAAATAATTTAAACTGAATAAGTGAATAAGTCATCAGTGAGTTTCAATTAGTGGCACTAGTATCTAGTGGCACTATATATATATACATATATATACCTAATAACTTTATTGTATCTGAAATAATTTCTATTGTAATTATGTTTGTATGAGACGGCATTATTTATAATATTTCTTGTCATTTGTAAGAAAATATGAACCCAAACATAATCAGAACTACGATAAAATATTGATCACTAAGTTGGTCTATCAGTAACATGGTTTTTATGAGTTTTTTTTTTGTGGTACACTTAAACAAAAGTAGAAAAAGCTAAAGGTTGTATGGGCACGCGACTGCGCGCGAATGCCGCGTATTTTTCAATTATTAAAAGACCGCAGTTGCCTTTTTTATTGTAGAAGTATTGCGTCATTGACGTTAGTTTGTCGGTCACAGTAACTCTTGAAAATGCATGATGTCATGACCCAGTGAACTTGTATATTATATAAAATAGAAAAAAAAACTCACTGACTCATCACCAAATCTTTGGAACTACGATTCCATAATTATACATTGAGGGGCTCTAAGACGTAGACGATTGCAAAAAAACGAAAACGAAATTGAATGGAAAATGTATTTCACTGGTTTTGTGTATATCCAATTTCCACGCAGACAAAGTCACTAGCGGGACTAATATATGAAAATTCTTGTTTGACGTATTCTAGGGTATTACGGACCCTAAACTGAGGTAGGGCAAAATTAAATCAAAGAACCACACGCTGGACTTATTTATGTGTTTAATCCAGTAGTGGTAATGCAAGTGAGCTGCGAAAATGAGAATTTCTCCAGTGATTAATATGGTAATACGGCTCTGAGTTCGTTCTGTCGCTTAAATTTTAATCCTTTTTGTATTATATGATCATCTTTGTTTATAAAAAAACTGTTCATAAAAATAACAACACGACTTAGGTCATGCTGGAAGCAGCAAAGCAAATAGCTAAAGAAATGGATATGGTGAGAGTACTTCCCTAAACAAACTCTGCTCATAAAGTAATTATAAAGTTAAAAATAATTTTTAGCAATGTAATCAGCTTTCATAATTATGCTATAATAATAATAAAATATGTGACTTTAGTTAGTTTATAAACAAATGAGTCTTTCAGAATCGGTTAAAAGTCCCATTGCGTTGGTATTCTTTAGGTCAACATAAAAACGGAGACCATACGACCAAAGCCAAAATGCGGACAAAAGCCGTAAACTAAAAAAGCCCGAGCAAAAACTCCCACCTCAGCCCATTCATTCGACAAAGTCAATCAGACTTTCGGGAGTGCATTACCTTCCTTTTTTCGGTTGCCCGCCTTTAGAACTTCTGATATATGGTTGGTCTAATTCCACGTGTTGGCTTCCATCCAAATTCAAACCTGCAATCGCAGAACGAGATAGAACGATAGAGGATTTTATTAAAAAATATTTTAAACCACCATTGTCACGCAATGATTTTATAACTGACTAAGTGGGCCCCGCGGTGAATAAGTAATCCCACGGGAACACTACACTTTTCCGGGATCAAAGCAGCCTATGCGTTAATCCAGGATATAAGCTATCTTGGTACCAAATTTCATCCAAATACATTCACCCGTTTGAGCGTGAAAGAGTAACTAACATCCATACAAACTTTCACGTTCATAATATAGGACGATTCAAGTTAGAATTTGAATTGAATTAAGTCCCAATGTAGCTTTACTTACATTTTTCGTGAAAAGTCATTGATTACTGGTATCGAATATCTATCAAGTTTTGTATTCACATAAAAACTATTTGGTGTTAAAGAAAAGATTTGGGGTTTTAACGCAATTCGTTTTCGTCCCACATAAAACCACCGTACCCGGACGGCAAGACGAGCCTTCTGCTACCGGTTCAGAGCCTTCCGGTCTTACTAGCGGCCGCGTCGAGCTGTCAAAACCATGCAGCCAACAGGATTGGTCCATTAAAAAGGATATGGCTCATTTTACGATTGGCTGTCGGGTTGCGCGGAGCTATAGCTTGCAAGGCTGGAATCATGATGAAACAATTTAAAGTCAAGTACCAAGTTTGAAATTCATCAGCGCGGCCATTTCAATTATAAGTCAAGAACAAAGAAAAATGGTTTCTCTTTGCGTTTAGTTTAATAAAAAAGCAATCAATTTACTAGTCATATTGTATGTCACTTGGATACATTATTTTCGAAAAGGCAAATTAAACAAAAACAAACATCAATTTAAATTATGTAAAAGTCAGTGAAATGTCACATTGATTGTTAATTGGTTCTAATTATCTAACTGGAGAGGAACAAAAATAAATAATAAAAAACGGTATATAAGAACAGTTGTATTATTATTACTATTATGTTATAATAATTTTTTAATTTGATTACAGTAGTTAATCAAAAGTGAATTAGGTAAATATGTTTTTTGTTTAGCGGTCCTGGTTTCGCAAGGGGTATAACTAAACTACTATCTATCATTATCGACAAAGTATCCACGATCCGACAACTTGTAAGTTATGTACAAAACCCTTCTTCGTTAATTGGTCTAAATAGTTGTGAAAACTGTATGAAACCCACTTCAATAGGGTTTAGAGATTAGTCTTTACAAACAGACCTGCAGAAGACAGCGGTGGGAGACTTGAGAATGTAGAAATATGTTCGTATCCACCATCTTGCATCACAGTTTTAAAAGTACATTACACCTGTGTGGACCTTAAACTTTATAAAAGAACGGTAATTTCAAAACTCCATAACGTTTAATGAGAATGGCGCCCACAGATCCTCTCAAAGCCACGGATCGAAAACTTCCGAACTTATTAAATATCATCGTAATATGTGACAGTTTCATCAAAACACTGAAGTACTTTAATAACCTGCGGTACCCAAACTTTCACAAAGTTTCATAACCTAATCCCAACAAAATAAGGGGGTTGGAAAAACTTCTGGTCATTTCAGGTGAAGTAACAAAAAGGATATTTATTTCTTTTGGTCCGATGCTCTCGGCAAAAACATGGGCAAAAACTTCTGACACACGGCGGTATAAGGAAAAACCTCGTGGTTTATTTTGTTTATGAGTGTAAGACAACTGTTCGTAATTATTAAGAATCAAAACTGAATAACAAAGATGGCGAACAACATGAAATTGTTGCTTAGTATTTATTTGTGAATTAACAATTGTTATAGCCGTAATAGGAACGTCATCGGTGTCACGACCTTTGAAAAGGATACCAACAATTTCGGTCTTTTAAATCTGAATTATCAACCATATTTACATGTATTTATTTTTACTTTTTTTATTCTGTTGGTATGTCTAGCTATTTTTGCAAATTACACATATTTTCTAATAAAAACAACACTGACAAAGTTTTCCTTAGTATCCGAAAAATGTAAAAATATTTTCTTATAATTTGCCCCTTGGAACACCGAATGTTGAAATACTGGCAACATTATTTTTCGTGACATGACATAGCATCCGTATCTGGCAATGTATCATACGTAGGTAGCTTGTGGACTCATCCAGGATTTGCGCTGGGGTGAGTGGGTTGGTCAAGGGTATTGATGACTATGCATCTAATAAATTCATGATCTTTACTAAATTATTATTTCTATTAGTTCCGAGGATTTTATATTAATAACTACTATTAAGATTGTTACGATTATGATTTTAATTGTAATTGATATATATATATATATTTTTTTTACATGTGCTGTTATTATTTTTATGAAGTAAAATTATTTTTTAAGCTATTTTTAAGTTGGTTAGTTTAGTTAGTTATTTCAAACACGGTTGTAAATTGGTCTTGAATAAATTATTTTAATTTGAATTTAACAAGTTCGACTGGCCTCACAGCTCAGTAGGTAGTAACACTGCATTCTGCACTGTAGGTCGTGGGTTCGATTCTCACCCTGGATAAATATTTGTGTGACGAACATAGATGTTTGTTCTGTGAGGCCATTCAAACGATGGGGGCAAAATTCAGGGAACCCTTCTTTTCTTTGAGCCTCAGTACGTCCCTCGTACGTCTATGAAACATTTTCGAGAACACGACGGCGAGAGGTTAAATTTTCATCTCCAAATGGAGTAGCATTAGCTTCAGGCTCTGTATTCCATCTGAAAGTTAGATCTTTTGTTGACATAAAGAGTTTAAATATGCATACATTGTCAAAGTTTGTAGTAAGAATATTGAAACATTTTTAATATATAATGTAAAGCCTGAGTGCGCATTATTTCTGTCTGAGAAAGTTTTTAACTAAAGTTTATTTTCGAATACCTAGCATAAATTTTGGTTTTTCAGAGTTTTATTTAGTTTTAAATTTAACGAAAAAGCTATGACGGGCACATTTTGCACGAAGTGGGACTGGGCCGTTCCTCAAAAACCTCTTTGAAAGTGGCTGACCCATAAACATGTGAACTAAAACGTTTCCTGTTCTTTACAAAGGTAGCTGAGTCGAGAAAAACATAAGTACTAATGTCATACTGACTTGCTGAGTACTCTATTATGACTTTGATCAAGTTTTCCTTCCGTGGAATATTTTTCATGAAAAGATTACGTACAACATATTAATAAGTTATTTAAGTCTAAATAATTATTTTGCGCAGGAAAACGAAAAAAGCGACTTCATTGTTCACGAACAAGAATTATTCTTGTTATCTCGTACTTGCATGACAAATTTTTTCAGTTATTTTGAATTAAGAACCAAACTACTGGACCGATTTTGATGAAATCTCGATGCGACCAATTTAAAAGAATATCCTTTTAAATTTCAAAATAATTTTCTAAATCCGTGTTTCAAAATGAGGTAACAAACATAAAAACTTTAACGGTTAGAAATGTAATTTGATACTTAGTAATAACGTTTGTCGCTTATAGTAAACATATAAAAAGAACATCTGATTAGTATGAGGTTTTTCATCGTACGATAGAAGAAAATTTGAGTGCCTGCTAAAATATTTTCGCTATCGGGATGCGGTCAAAGAGTGAACAGGTCGCATCATATGAACCTCTAAAACCTTCGTCCCGTAATAAAGATCCGTACCTTTACCCTTTTTCTTTTACGTCAATATGTTTCTGAAGAAATAGGCAGTTTGGATTTGGGTCAGAATTTGGATAGGACATTTTCTAAAATATAATTTTATTTCTATCATCGGTGGATATACTCGTATTATTCGATTTCCTGTCGTCTTATTACGTAACATATAATACTGTTGGAAAGATAAATAAATTTTAGTTGTTTAGATGTCGGAGTTTTGTAAATTTCTTTTAAGTATTCATACTATTATTCGTGCCACTTGCTCTCTCGAACTCAGTGTGGTAAAAGAATTGAAGTTAATAGGTTCAAATAGGTTTCTTTGTTGGAGTTTTTGAACTTTGGTTCTAGGATATGTCGGTTTCATTACTGTTTTCCGTTACTATTCTGAGAAAGAAGTAGAAATTTTGCAATTGAAAAATCTAATTGATCAATCATGGACGTCAGGATTTGAGCGAGTATATACCACTGGGCCAAGATAGTCGCAATTAACTCTTAAATCAGTTTTGTTAGTGGTAAGCTGCAAACACAATTTACTGTAGTAATTTCAGTATGAAAATACAGATAAAAAATCAGAGCGACAAAGCTACAGACAGAAGATACAAAATTCTCGTCCTTTTTTTATTTGTATTTATGTTCACTTGTCTATTTAATTTCTGATCCTATGGAAGCCGGTTGTCTTACGATGTTTTCGTTTGCCGTTCTGAGAAAGCAGTACCCAATTTTGTTTAAGCTAATTTCTTCTCTAAGCTTTCAGATTAAAAGTTCAGTCTGCGACACTTTTAGGCGCATGTAACCTAGTTGTCTATTATTTTTCATTTAAATAAAGGTCTTATTTGCGCAATATATTAATTAATTTTAAGTATCTACCTATCACAACATAAATGACAATGATCAGATGCATATATTAGGTCAAAATTGATATAAAGCTCATTGTGTCTACCTCAATTTGATTACTGAGTTGATAAAGGATTAAGGTAACAGTCAGAATTATGCAAGGTGAAGCCATATTTCAATGGATATTAAGACCGGTTTCTATTGCTGGGCTTGTTATTGAAACAGATAAATCATATTAGAGCACGTCCAACTGAATTTTGACAAGTTTTAGAGGCATTTGATCCGAGGGTAATGTTAAAATTCTTCATAAACAAAGTAAAGTTTTATTAAGTTTAAACATTGTACGTAATAATATATATAAATATATTAAATTCAAGTGTATTTTTGTAATGTTAATATTACAACTGTTTACTAAATTCATATGAAAGTACATAGAGTAAAAAAGTATGAGTTGCAATCAAAACTTTAAATAGAAAGGCCTCCAGCACATTTCACCGACATCATTTTTAGCTATGAATTATAATATCTCAGTTTCGAGATATCACCGAACACTATTTTACAGCACATCGTCCAACATCAGAATTTGAGAATAACAAAGAGCCTCTCTCTCGCCAATTCGACCAACACTTTGTAGATTTACTCTATGTTTGTTTGACAAATACGTAAACCACGCATTTACACAATCAGTTAAACGAACAATTCAAGAGTTTTTATGTGAGTAAGTTACGAAATGACCATGATGACCTACCTAAAGTTAGGCGGTAACTTTAGTCCAAAACAAAAACAATTCGTCTTAGGGCCTCCCTTATTTGGGTATGTTTTGCATTGTTTTGTGCCCGTAACTTAGACCCGTGAAGGTGGAATGTCTCACGTGCCTGTAAGTTCACCGGCAACCACATCTTTCAAACCATAGGTACATAGTGAAGTGTATGCGGTAACTATATGGCAGCAGAAATAGGTGTGGTGTCGGGACTTTCCCGGTCGAAAGAGACATAAGTTCTACTGCCTTAAAAACTTATCTTGGGCTTAATACAGCATTACAAATATTCCTAGCCCCGAAACGCTGACGATACGGAACGGTCTCGTCTCTATGTAGCCTCAGTTACGCATAATTACAAACTACACATTGAACATTTGAACATCGTTTAAAATGGACGTTGGATGTAACCACAAACCGTCAAACACAGTTTCAACGAGGTATCGAATTAGTCGTTGCACCACAGAATAAATTAATAATATGTAATAATTATAGATAAAATAAATACTTTATAGAATAATGGTAAAAATAATTTATGTTTTTTTATTATATGTTTTTTGATGAGATAAACTGATGGAACTAGGGGATGACCCACCATGTGTTAAGTGGTAATCTCAACATTTTTATTTGATATCTTTATTTACCATATCTTTTGTCGCCATCTCAGCTGATGAAAGTAAAGGAACACGTTTTCCTAGAATAAGGGGGCCCATGTTGCTTGAGGGGCCCATTTTTGCTCGTGTCCATAGGTAAGTACCCTGTGAATGGCTTCACGTATCCCCCGAGTGGTGCAAAAGGAGCAACACAAAGTTAGCTTAGCTAGTAGGTAGAACTTAGGCTAATTTCACCCAGAACGGTACTCGGTACTCGGTACTGCCACCACACCAGGTAATCTGCTGCCAAGCAGTGATGCACTCGTATCGCTGTATTCCGGTGATTATTTGAGATTTATTGAGATTATTGTCCCCAATGAAAAAATGTCAGATTTGAGTAGTCTAGGCAAGACGCCGTTAAAAATTAACTTGTTATCTGGAAGGAACTGGATCAAATAGATGTTTCTTTTTTCGAAAACAAATTTCGTTTGTAACTTGACAGAGATTCGTTCAGATAATCGTATATTTATTTTTTATATCTAACCACAGGTTAAGGCAAAATGTTGTATGAGCATCGCACGTGATATCACCGTACTCAGGGATAAAGGTCTCTCAAATATTGCAACTGACGGCATGGAAATTACGAGGCCTTAAATAACAACCATTTTCATCGCCGTTTGTTAGATGAACGGTTAGTTTTATAGTCATAAAGGATGATCGTAGTTTTTATATCGAAGATTCTTGTTTATTATGTAAGCTTTGGTTCCAATCCCCAAAGCTTTCTACACTAGCTTCTACCGGTGGCATCACCTGTGTACCGAATCAAAATGCATAGTAGTAGTTGTGAAACCACTAAGGTTACCACATCATTTTTCTTTTCTTTTTCTTTTATTCAATATGGTATCATTACCAAAATTTAATTTCTGCACCAAATAACTTTAAAAAAACCCAACGGAAGCTATTAAGTCAAATTAACTTATAACTTTCAAAAGTGTGTGTGAGTAATAAAAGTAGTACCTTTATATTTCTCATTAATACAATTAAAACTTGTAACCAAATTTGCGATACATTTAACACCAATAATTTGAAACATTTATAAATAAATAAATAACAAATAATGGTGGACATTTCACACAGCGCCATCTAGCCTCAAAGTAACCTAAGCATAGCTTGTGTCATGGGAACAGACAACTGATACAATACTTATATACTTTTTATTGTTAATACATACATATACTACAATATTAACACCCAGACACAGAACAAACATCTATGTTTCTCACACAAATGTTTGTGCTGGGTGGGAATCGAACCCACAAATTTATATCCATAATATTCATTTTTAGGGTTAGGTACTCAGAGGTCAGAATCGTAATACTAAGATCACATCTCCATCGATACTTCCTTATAGGGCTTTCATATGGCGATCTTTTGCTAATCTTTATGTTCTTATACCACAAGTTGGAAACGAGAGTTTTCAATTAGTGCGTCCTAACTGTTATGCTTATGACCGACGGTGGCGACACGTGGACACTTACCTCGTTCGCCAACTAAAGGTCACCCCGCGAGCTGTGGAGCGGACTATGTATGTTCTGTACAATTCTGAAGGATAAAATAAAAAAGGTTTTTACGAGAAAGGAAGGAAGGTATCGATGTAGCCCATAGGTTTATCCTATGGCCTATATCGATCAACTGAATTTTTATATTTTTTATCATATTTATTTATTAGAACCGATAATCGTTGGGGTAGAATAGTTTTTTTTTAATTTGAGTCACACACAATTTTAACAGTAACAAAAAAATTGGCATTTGTTTATGGTGTGGTCAAATAGGTCTCCGTCTCAGCAAGATGCCGCTCCCAAACATGATGGATAATAACCAACATGCCGGTAGCGGCGCTGGTTTTCAGGCGGAGCCTATGATGCATGACGTCACGAACTATACCTTGCTACAATAACAACTGGGTAGAGAAGTTCTCAAGTGCTGACTCTCAATAGCGTAAAGCACCCATTCAGATTATATCATTTTAGTTTACATTCTACAGTAAAACATCACGTAATAAAAATTGACCAAATATGAGTCAGACACACGAACAAGATTACCAACTTTATAAAACAAATCAGTTTTGTTAAGCAAGGAACCCTCGGTGCTCATCTCTAACTCACACTTTGCTGGTTACTTATTATTTTAATAAATAATGATAATGCATGTAATTTGGAGGACTAAATACTTCAGAAGATATAATTAATTTTAAGTACTCTGAATTATAATGTAACAGCAAAATAATAATTACCTTTGAAGATAATTTAAAGCTCTGTTTCAAAGGGATTCGTCACAAATTTCCCGTTTTACTTAAACATTTAATATCAAAGATTCCAAAAATATAAATGATTTTAATACATATATTTAGAATTTATGTATGTTCAAACTTTCTACAAATAAATAAATCTTGAAAATATTTAAAAATACATAACGCATGTATTTTGAAATCTATGTTTATGTATTCGTAAACAGTTCTTTCCTCCAAGACGAAGAATACCTATTTAAAGTGACCTATTTATTTACGTAATGACAAATAGTTACAATAAGATAATTAGTATCATACTTTTTGACATATTAATGGAAAAATAATAGTAGCATAGCCAAAAATTCAAGCCATCACGATATAATAACGTCTGTTTTATTCCTCAATCCGTTAGTGATTCCACGAATGCGTATAAATAAAGCTACTACGTCAGTCAGCACGTCACCGTTTGGTGAGGTCATTTCCGAGTTGAGTGGACAAAGCCGATACACGGAATAGTTAACAACTGGTAAAAGCGTAATCAGAATGAATTTATTTAGTGAATCCGTGCTCCTTGAAATCTGCCACGGGTGAAATAATAATGTTGTTTATTAGTTCGCCTCCTTTACCTCATTAATGTACTACTACTACTAACTATGTCTTTAGCAGTGTTGAACCAGTGTGGTGAAAGTGCTACCAAAGAGGCTATATTTGAATGTTTTTTTTAGAATATGTCCTATTTTTCAATGTAAGAGTAGTAGTGAAAAAAGTAATTATAATAGTGTTTTTTTTTGGGGGCCCACGTTGCTCGCGCCCGTAGGTGATAACCCTCTAAATTCCTACACGTGTCCCTGGGTGGTGCGAAAGGAGCAACACAAAGGAGCAGTAGAACTTGTGCTAAGTTCGCCCAGAAAAGTAGTGCCACCACACCTGGTAATCTGCTGCCAAGCAGTGATGCACTCGTGTTGTTGTGTTTCGGTGGAAGGGAGTGGGTGCCGGTGAAATTTCAGGCGCATGAGAAGTAACATCCCCGTCTCGGAGTTATAGACGCAACGCAAAGCGACTTAGGTTATCTCGTACTTTGGTGGAGAGGACTTGAGTCGTATTGCTGTTGGGCATGGCGGCGACGGTTACCACTTAACATCAGGTGGGCCGTCAGCTCGTTTATCACCAAAATGACATAAAAAAGTGATAGTATTCAGAAAAACAAAAAATATTAAACAAAGTGAAACGTTTTCAGGTTTTTAATAATGTTCTCGGCGGTCGCGGACGCTGCACTGCGCCGCAGCCGATCAGTGGATCTTAAGTAGTCATAAACAAAGAAAATAGATTAAGGTTGCTAAAAGGGCTTTACCATCTTTGTCATTACATCTAGAACGTCAGTGCCAGCAATAATGAAGCAGACAGCCTCATCCGCCGCATAGTGTTGACCGTCGGTTGTGAAAAGCAAATTTATTCGATCGCAATTTCCGTAACGTTACGGTTAAATGGAAACCGGTAAGTCAAATACATTCAGAAATCTTTGTCCGGACTGGTTGAACATTTGATCCTACAATCCGGATTCAAAGTTTAAATAATGTTACTTTTATCTCATGTTGAGTACCCCATGTCAGGCGCCAATTCACATATAAATGTATGTTTATGTAGAGTTTTTTACTTACCACTAAGAGGCAGCTTTAAAACCTTACAGAAAATAAAATAAAGCAATCATTATTAATTTACTTAGCATTAAGATGAATATATCAAATTAACGTTTAGCAAGAAAAATATTACACAAAATAGAGCTTAGTATGGCATAACAATTTTCTGAGAACCCAAATAGGGAAAGAACTTTGTGACTGCAACTCACAGTTTAATATTCATATACCTCTAGTATTGCATTTTACTGGCGCTTCTGGCTAAAAACACACAATTGCCAAACAACGAAAGGCAGCTTAAACTAGCAGCTTCGGCTCGGGCAATCGATATGCAGATGCAGACTAGATGATTCAGCGAGAGATATGCGAAGATCGGTAATTCGAAATAGTTAGTGAGATTGAATTGGCCACTGGCAATGGATGTGGTTTGCGATTCAGCTACTGGTAATTTGGTTTACGAGTTGGCGATAAAAGAAATGAGTCACATCTGACCCAAGACCGGCTAATCCATTTAAAAAAGGTCAGACTTATTGTACGCTTACGCTATGAACAAAACAAAAAAAAAGTTATTCAAATAAAACACCATTCATAACGCTACTTTCTAAGTGAAGATAAAAAACGCTATAATGACACAAACATGAAACAATTCTCTGAAATTGTCGTACATTCTGTACATATTACGGCAACACGCTGGGAAAAATAGCAAACATCAAAACTCCCCTTGTTTTTATGGTGTAAGTATAATATTAATGCCGTGACCTAGTTAGGGCGGATCCACATTACCGCATCTTAAACGTTCCAGACTTGTCATAAATTTGTAGCTACGTGTTCACGTGAAAGGAGGATTCTTAATCAGAGAAAATGGGATTTTGGACATGATAAGTAACAGTTCCGTGTAGATTGGAATATTAAATCTCCCTTACAAGACACAGCTACTCTTAAAAGTAATATAACTTGTTTTAACTTTGCAATTCACAATTAGAATAGTCACAGTAAGATATATAATATTTATTTGTAAAATAATATTACAAAATTCTTCATTGTTAAATACCCACTAACTAATTAACTCATTTACTTATAACCTTTAATAAACAATAGTTACTTCAATATTTCAAAATATTTAAGTAACTATACTGCAAGGATGTCTTACTTGCGGTGTCAACTTGGCGGCTCAAAGACAAACTTAACTTTACTAAGCACTGGACTCAACGTCCGTTTGAGACTGTAGTAAGAAAACCGTCAAGAAACTTCAAACTACCTTCAAAAAGTTGAAGTGAATAGTAAAAACGCGTGTACCTAGCAAATAAGCTTTCAGTTAGGAAGCGCATGAAAGAAGTCTCATTTGCAAGAAACTCCGTGAAAGGTCCCATTTGTTCAGTTGCAATGAGTTTCTGCGGGGATTCGGGTGATGGTACACTGGGCTATACTTATGAGTTTGTTGCGTAGTATGCAAGCGATGGGTTTTGATATAGTGAGCGACATTTTGTTTTTTGGTTGTGCAACATTTGTTAATTTATGTAGCAAGAAATAAATACTGTAGGCTTAATTGATTTAACCTTGGCACTGTTTCATTAAAACATAATATTTCCAAACCACGTCCCACAAATTCCCCAGAAACTTTATTTATGGGATTGGAATGAAAACATGATTTTATCATTTTATACGTTTGAATTGGAAATAAATAACTATATACTTTCCGTTTATTATGAGAGATATTATATTAGAACTCTTCAGACATGATACGAAGTTGTAGTCACAAGGACAATACAATTGATTTTGTATTTTTGCAGTTTAGTACTGCTTACGGGAATAAGACTTGTAAACACCATAAAAGCCATCTCTTTGAGGAGTCACTTAAAACAAGTAATGGCAGAGGAGGCTTTAAGGCACGACCATAATAAAAAAAAAGTATTTTTCTTCACAGCTGACACAAAATATGAAACTATAAGTCTTATAGATGTAGATATTTATCATATTCAGCTCATAACGAATTGATTCTACTCTTTTTATTGTTCTGTATGCCAAATTACGAAGTTTTTATTTTATTACATGAAATATTCAGCCATAGCTTACCGCGTGCAGTTTTGTCGTGTTGAGATCTTTATCTCTTTTCAATCAAACGCGTCAGATATTTTCTGATTCAATACAGAATAATAAATTACGTTTGTTGTAAAGCTTTTGGGTTTATTCAAATTTTATTATATTATGAACTCAAATGAATTTCTATCTAAAATTCTCTGTCCTCTTTGGAAGGTCCAACTAATCCGGTTAGTGCATGAGATGATTATTAAAGGGTCAGGTGGATAGTTAATAGTCAGCTTAGGAGCGTGGTATTTTTTATTACTTTGTATTTAATTTTGTATTGGAAGTTAAATAATAAGTAGTAGTGAATGAAAAATTCGCGTTATTAATTAGTTTATGTATTGTTAATAATATAATTGTAATTATAATATAATTACAATTATATTTTTTGTTTTTTATTTAATCTTTTTGTACTCACACATCTTCAAGGTCTCGAAGAAATCAATTACCTGAAAGAAATTAGAAAAATGTATAACGGATATATACAAATTCGTATTATTATTTCAATAGGCTGCAATATTTCAAGGTTCTTAGAACACTACAGTAGACGTTACTACTTTAAAAATATATTTTCAATCACTGTAATTCTAAATCGAATTAATACTAGTGGCATCTGTGGATGACCTTAGATAACCTTACCAGGTGAAAGTTCATTTTGATGAATGAAAAAAATAGTTGTACGATAGTGTAACTCACAATAAGGCTCTCTCTAATAAGAAAATTCATGTATCTTTGTCTTCGTCTCTATGAACAAGTTGGTAAGAAACCATAAACTCTTTTAAGATTACTAAAAGGCGTCATTTATTGTCTTCTTTCTAGTTTGAAATTTTAGCATCAACGATTTTTCCTCTTAGAAATTTATTATCCTCCAATGAACCTGATAGAATTTACATTAAATTAAGAAAATTGTGATGATTATTTCGCTTTAAATGTGATGAGTATTTTGCTAACAATTGATATATTTAATATAAGAATATATATAATTTTAAAACACAAAAAAGTCGTATTCATTCACAGATGAAAGCTATCTTCTTTTATTTAAATAAGCAAAACTATGTCATTTAATGTAATTTATGTAAGATCTTTGAGACATTTAAAAAAGGTGCCTAAGGAAAAATAACTATGTTATAACAATCCAATCCAAAAACATGTATAAAATAAAATAAATGATATATATCCTAATGGCATTTACACCCCAAGTTGGCGAGCCAAATAATTTATTTCACATCAAACGATACTCAATGCCTAATTAGGCCACAGACAGGAGGGTATTAAGAACTGAGACTTCTTGTTAATTGCCACCAATATATCGATAATTTCCATCGGATATTTAAATCCGATCTTAGTGAAAAAATAAGATGAAAGTACGTGAAGTTTGCAGCCATTTAGTTCCACTGATGTATGTGAGCTTTTGTTCGGACCAAATGCATGGTCAGAGACTTTTAAATGATTGATTCCCAAAGGCAAAACATACACTCATAGTTGCTTTAGCAAATAGCCATTGGAAGCGCTTGGAAGTATTACATTAATATTTTTATTATGATCAATATTCCGGTACATTTACATGTATCATTAATAAAAAACTATAAGGAAGGTAATTGGGAGTGGGCTTTATGGCAGATTAAATACGTTTACTCCAAAACAGCTCCTTAATATCTATTTGTTTTTACATTACCTTTTTTTTTTATGTGATGCAGTTACGGAACTAGCCGACGACGGCCCACCTGGTGTTAAGTGGTAACCTCGGCCCATAACAACCGATGCGACTTGGGTCCTCCCTTACTAGGTACGACACGACCCAAATCGCATCGTATGCGCCCGTAACTGTGAAACGTGTAGGTGGAATGTCTCATGTGCCTGTAATTTCACCGGCAACCACACCTTTCAAACCGGAACACAGTAACGCGAATGCGTCACTGCTTGGCGGCAGAAATGGGCATGGTGGCAGTACTTCCCCGGACGAACTTGGCGAGAGTTCTACTGCTCTTAAACCTATCGTAAGACCATTAATTATCACTTATTTTATTCGTAAATACCCGAACCACAGTCATTGTAAAATGACAAGATTACTCTTAACTTACACAAAATCTACAGATTGTGCAAATATTTTTTCCTAGAAGAAATTGAAACTCTCAATTTTGCATCTCTGACAACCACAGTCACCAAAGTTTTGACTACATTAAACTTTGGAAAGCAGTAAAAATAGTGGGTTTACATAAACGACAAATTTATAATTCCAAAAGCTGGGACCAATATTTCAAAACATACAAGGATACAGTATCACTATGAAAAACACGTCAGTCGAGTGGTAAGGACGTTTCGCTGTCCTTAAGTTTTAAGCTATTGCATAGCTTCTATCGCGGGCCTTGAGCGTGGAGACCGAATCCAGAAATTCCGTAACGAAAAAAACCTAACACCCCCCACTCCGACCGGCACAGCGGTGATACTTTTTAGTTTTTCCATCTATCGATACATACCAGAACTTTTAATGACTTTTTGAAATATCACGCTTGTCTCTTTAGTTTAGCAACCCGCCTTTTTGGTGGCATTGGTTGTATTGGAAAAAATACTGCATAAATAAAATAAATATATAATTATAATTGCATAAGTTGATAAAAAATGCTATGCAATAGCTTTACAGCGGCAGTCTCCGAGTGCCACACGTCTATTTTTTTAAATCAGGAGAGCTATGTTTCGAAGAATATTTTGCTTGGACGGCTCCAAACGATTTATCATGATTATTGATGTACTTTTGAATATCTGGGTATGAGATATACCACTTTCAGTGTTTCTTCAAATTTTGCCAAATAGTAAGGTATATGGCGTATGCGGGGTGACTACTGTTACCACAATTTGTCTGCATCTTTGTGAAGATAATGATTCTTTGGCGTGATTTCAAACCAAAGTTCTTCTGAACAAAGTATTTTGCTATTCCACATTCATAGCAAAGACATAGTGGTAATTCGCACATTTATTTTATATAAATATCCATCACTACGTTTCTGCTGTGAATTAGCTCAAGTAACATATTTTTATAACAATAGTTTTTTTTAAGTTATCGGTTAGTAAAAAAATTGTATTCGTGACATTAATATTTGTCCTGGAAAAGATACCCAAAACCTATAGCGCAGAAGGCAGAGATGCTAACAACTGAGTAGCATAATATACTGAAGCCAGAATTCAACTTCCAGCTTTACCTAGATTATCAAGTCATTAGCCAACCATGTTTAACATAAACGTGCGAAGCCTTGGTCCGGCCCTGTCCACAATCTCAACCCTCGTCATCCATCCTAATGGAGGATTAAGTAGTGTTCCTCGCGATAAACATATTCACAGCAAAAAGTACATTAAGTTTAGTGCAAGCGTTTTTGTGATGGCTAATTTACTTTAGTGCTCAGTGTAGCTTAGAAAAATTTGCAAAACATGAACGTTTCCGCTTCCAGCAAGCAGCTCGTTACATAATTATCTTGTTACCATTTTCATTTTCGATATTATTTAAAAAATCATGATCACAATGGCAAAAGAAATTAGGTGCATTTTCTATTTTCGAGTTCGGGCATAGGGATGTTGTACTCAAGGTATGTTCTCTGACCATAAGTCATACTGCTATTGTTTTCCACTACTTTAATGCGTAATTAACTATATAAATAGCGAAGTTACGAAGAAAAAACGTTGAAAGACTGTTTTTTTTTGATGATATTTCATCAAACGTAGCTCAGGTGACGTAACTGAAATGTTTTTTAAAGCCTTCAATACAATCCTGCTTTACTTTTGTTGCCTTTTATTGTTATTTTAGAACATGTTGTTCAAAGTATATCTACTTTTATTGAAAACAATGCGAGGAAACTTAAGTTTGGTGATATTATTTCCTAATTATTGTCTAGCCAGGACTATTCTCAAAATTCTGCCACAAAGGATTACATTTGTGTTCAAGTAGGCACGAGGAGCTCTGTTTATGTAAATATTTCTTGTTTATATATTTTTTATATTTCTTCTTATATTCTTGTAAATGTTTACATGACCTTAAATTTTTATATACCATCTTCATAATATCCACGTTAATATAAAGGAATTGTTAAATTATCTTTGATTATATCTGAGTTCCGAGCTTGTATAAACAACAACAAACTGTAGAATTTCAAAACAAATTTTGAAGGAATTGGGTTGATTACCAATTCACCATAAAAGTTCACTTAACTTTTGTTGAGGATAAATAATAATATTTAAACCTGCCTCGAGGATCAACATTGATTTGAAATTTAATTGAAAGATTAATTTTTAATTGATCATTTCGTAGTTGTAGTCTAGAAACTTTTGGGCTCAGATTATTTTTGAATTTCAATGCTTCAATATATTTTCATAAATTATGTACTGAAATATTGAAGACAAAGTTAACAAATGTGATGCTTATTTGAACGAGCTGTTTTCAGAAACTTAAACGAACTCAAGATTTGTTAAATACTTATTACAATTATTATCGCAGTATCCTGGTTCCGTGGTAATCTGAGGAGATTAAAAGTTACATTTTGTGCACCCAGGTCATAATATATCAAATGGAATATAAAAATTAAAAAATGTTTTATAAATATTGTGAACTCCTAGATGTAACACAAAAATAAAACATTTAAAATTTATATAGCATGTTGATACAGACAAACTGCATACAAATTAGGATGACCCAACTAAATCCTATTGATAATATGATACGAGTAGAGTATTTGGTATATTTATATGTCTTTGTGACACTGAATCTGCTTGCCACTCTAAAGTACTGCATTTATTGCATCGTAAAATTTCTTTTTCAGAAGAATATTTCATGAAAACTGTGAAAACTGAAGTCCTGAAGTTGGGAAAACTTTCTATTAAAGCGAGCGCGAAGGAGTCACAGAAAATTATGAAACTAATTTTGTCGTGATGAGAAATGTTTTGATCATTTAAAGACACATGCGATTCATACATTTTAAGCTTTGTATAATAAAGGCTCAATAAGCCAGACCAGATGTATCAATGTATCAATATTTAAAAATTATTTCTCAAGGCGGCATTACAACAATAATTACTGAAATTTCTATGGACTCCATGTTTCTGAGATATTTATTTTGAAGGAGATAGGTATACAGACAAAAAGTGTTATCTATTTTTTTTGGTGAGACGTTGAAAAAGTATTGTCTAAAAAACCCTTTCAAGTGTTTTACTGTATCCTTTTTTTCTAATAAAGTATAACATTTATGTGAATATTCCGGACGGATCCAACATTTTGAAACTATCTTAGCTATCATATCAATACTGGTGCAGTGTGATTCGCAACGAAAACTTCGCAATGACATTGCAAACTTCCGACCAACAAACTATTAGATAAAACTTGTAAACGGTTCTTAAACTTTCCACAAACTCGCGGAACGAACGTGTTTGCGGACAAACTGAGCGTCCAAATGATGTAATAGCGTAATAATTACTCGAACAAGCGAACCCAGCTCCAGTGACGTCATAGCCCGGATTTGCAGCTCTCGCCACGACGTAACTGAAGAGCGACAGTTCACGAGAATTAAAGTTTATCAGGGTTAAATATTCATTGGTTATTGGTAATTTGGTTGTAAGATATGCAGGTTCCCTCAGGATGTTTTCCTTCGATGATCTTCGGATGGTAACTAAAGGTCTGTAGCACTGCGCTACACTGTCTTAAACTGTTGGAGGAGCAGGAAACCGACTTAACGCCTAAGAATTCGCCAAAGTTGCAAGTGATTAATAGGCTAGGTTCAGATGGCCGCATCACGCCACCAATTTTGCCAACTGAGCGACAAATGGTGCATAGAGACTGTAACGAGTCAATTGCAGTCGCTAGCTTAAGAGTGATTGGAAATCGCGCAACTGCTCGCGAGTACTATAGTACCTTCTAGTTACTACTAGTACTACCTCTTGCTGTACTAGATTCTTGAAATAACAGAAGACATATATACCACATTTCTTGCATATCAGATTCCTAGAATGTTTCACCCACATTTAATAAGTGCTCCTATTTTCATTCATACAAATGGCCCACCCCCTTAAATATTTCACCCACTGAATGCCACGGCCACGTTTCGCTTACGTAATGTTAAATCGATCATTTCTATTCAAACGGGCCAAATCCGTCTACACAACTAGAACAAACGACTTTTGTTCCAGACTGCAGCGCAGCGTAGTTATTGTCTTAGTGGTACACCGAAACAACTGGGACGACGCTGTGGGAGACGACTTGGTTATATAAAACAATTCAAGAACAGGCATAAGTAAAGGAATTGACGTATTCCATGAAGTGCACTCATCTCAAGTGCACCTTCGTGAGTAGCAACTAAGATATTCCACGTGCTGCACTTATCAATATTTCGGTCAAGACCTCTTCAAAGAATATAAAATATATATAAAATTTATTCCAACAAGAACACCTCTGCCTAAACAGCCACTATAAGTGTATTTGTATTTCAGAATGTTATAAAATAAAAGTATCGATCGATAGGAAATCACTCGTACCTTTATTAATTCGTATAATATCACTTTTAATACCACAACCATTTTCTTCAGCTTAATCATAATCAGTTTACTTCGCTTAATCATACGTTCATATATTTCATTTATGTATATATGTATAGCAAAAAATTGTATAATAATTCATCTTGATATCAAACATTTTCATATATTTGTATCTCAAAAGGGCCAAATCCGTCTACGCAAGTGGAACAAACAACTTTTATTCCGGATAGCAGCACATCAGAGTTATTGTCTTAGTGGGACGCGAGACAACTGGGACGACTCAGCGGGAACCAACTCGGTCATATGAAACCATTCAGGAACCTGGAATAGCCATAGGAAACTGTGTTTTATACATGAGACATTTTGTTTGATACGAATTTTCTGTGATGTTTAGCGATGATAGAACAAATTTATAGTTCATTAATCTAAATAAGATTATTTATAATTATATAACAATACGTGATAAAAAGGGATTCAAGTTAGTCGCATGTAAAATTATTATGTAACAATTCTCATTTGCTTGATTTTTCATGGTTATATACCTTTTACTTAAATAACTTAACATTTCGAGTCCAAGTTGGGTAATATGCAACTCACAAAATATAAAAATATGTTTTTGTATCAAAATACTTATTTAATTTTATTTGTGTTATTGGATGTTTTTCATTCAAAGTCCAAACTACCAAACCAGTACTAAGCACATTTTTGGTAGGTTGCCATTCTGTCACAAGTTCATATATTCAAATTGCTAATAATTAAGTTGATTAGGAAGCTTTATTATTTCTTCGATATTTCCAATATTTAATATCGGAAAAATGATGTATTAAACGATCTACCATTGATGCTGAGTGATAGAGACTAGATATACTGGAATCTTAGGTTGAAACACTATGTTTAAAAAAAATGCAAAAATGTGCACTACTACGAATGCCTTCTTGTTGATAAAAGCAACAAATTTGCAACAACAATTTTGTGTTACTTATAAAGACTAGCCTGTAGGTGATGGCTGTTCAAAATCATACCAAAGAAAAAGTAAGTTCTGTAAAAGGGAAATAAGGTTTTGAGTTAGTTTTGATGTGAGATTTTAATGTCTAATGTGACAAACAAACTTATGGCTCATCTCGTTGAGCTTTATTATTGATATAAACTTTTAAATCTATATACTAATTACTATTCCACCTACAATTGAGTGGAATGAACTTTCCTACTTCTCTGATTCCACTTAAGAATACAAGTAAAAGTAAATGATTCCTTGTTTAAGTTAAGGTATGGAATTTTTCATGAGCATAAAATATCGATATTACTATGGCGCACGCAATTTCTGATAACTGGAGTTGAAAAATTTTACTAAGTGATCTACTTCTAATATTAACCACACTTTTAACTTACTAAAATCCAAATAGCTTATCCATGAAACCTCTTACAGGATTATCTGGTGCCCTGATCGTAGAAAGCTGTATTTTTTTGTCAAAATCCACCCATACCTCTTCAAGGCCTGATTACGACTTGGGCGGTATGCCTTTAACCGTTTAACCTTTTACGTTGGGTGGTTTCTACCAATACATTACCCTGAGGCACAGTGAATTGAGGTGAAGTATCTTTAGATTTTGAATTATATATTTGTCTACACGATTTATATTATGAGTTTATGTGTGTGACAATTTCTCGATAATTCTAATATACTTAGATTCATATTCTTAGTCGTATTCTTAACATTACATTTAATAAAATAGAGATGCCGTGTGTGTATGTTAAATATTTATGCAAATAATAAACTGGGATATATTATGATCAAGAAACAGAATGTTTAAAAACCATTTATAATCATGCCTTCTTATTCAGAGGGTAGATACACCATTTCATGTGTTGTAATCCACAGTGTACCACATGTGTAAAAATTTCGTTTTATTTATATAAGTTCCGTAGTTCATGTGTAGTATAAATTTAAGAACTTATCTTCAAATTTTAAAACTATAGTAAAAATTTGAACTTGCAACTGAATCTAATTTCTAAATCTTATTGAACGAGCTGTTTCATAATAAGCTGCGGCCAAGAGGGTCTCCAGCGACCTATCTCTGAAACTACTGAATCTATTAAGATAAAAGTGATTTAAAACTTCCGTGATAGCTTACTTAGTCCGAGATTAATCTAGCGGTTGAAAGTACTTCCGCTAGGATTTTGATTAATTGGTCCCTTGAGATGAAGTTTGAACCTAGCCACTTATGTCGGAACGAGGGATCTCGGTCTCAATATATTTACAAAAGACCCCAATTTTCCTTAATTTGCAGAGATAGTTTTGTGAAACGCAGGTACATTTTGATTTGAGAATGAAACTTCCGAGAATTCGTATCCTCTCTCGTGAAATTACAGGCACATGAGACTTAGATGTCACGATGAAAGACGCAATGCGACTTCTTTTACTTTGATTTTATCCATATTCAAGCATTTGATCACTGCCTCAACTGGTGGTAAGTTATGGTGTGGTATTTAGAGCAAGTTTTTCCTGGAAAGGGATTGTTTACTTTGATTTTTCAAGTATTCATTATTAAAATGGTTGAAACAAAGACGCTAGCTTTCTTGGTCGTAACTATTTATTATTGATATTGTTGCTTTTCATGACTTGAAACAAGTACATTATCAAAACTCTCGTTTTAAGATGGTTGTCTTTTTGTAAGTGTTTACAAACTGATACGTATTTTGTTATAAAATTATTTAATTTCTTATTATTTAAAGCTTGTGACTGAAGCTGTGTTATTATTTACCTCCACTGTGACATTGTACGACAGTTGAACTATCTCCTTCAGACAAGATAAATCTATTATTCGATTTGTTTGTTCACTTTATCAATAGAGCAATTCAACTTCAGTTCATTGTTTGTATAAAAACCATAATCCTGTGAACTTATAATTAATAATAGGATTATTCCACTGAATAAATAAAAACAATTCCTTTAAAGCAACATATCTCTCAGTTGAAAGGTATAGATATACATATAAAGGTAAGGTATAGGTCAGTGGGCGGAAATTTAACGCCCGCACGCAGCTAAAAACATGTTTTCGTTGCTGTTGTAAACCATACTCGTATTTTTTTTCTGAGTAGGCACCTCGTTTCTAACCCAGATTTTCACATTGTGTTTCTAGAAATATATATAAATAAAAGTAAATAAATAGATCCTGGAGAAGGTCCTGGACAAGGAAAGGCTACTTTCTCACTAAAACATATAGGAGTAAGGCGAAGGGAAGGGTAAACTATGTGTGAAACTTTTTAAGATAACTTATTCACCGCGGCTACAGCTAGTGTAATATAAATGTTGTTGCCTAACCATGGTCCATGGACGGCGGTTACCACTTAACATCAGGTGGGCCGTCAGCTCGTTCTATATCCTACATAACTTAAAGAAGAACGTGCATTTTGGTTATCATTTTGGAAATTTCTTTAATATTGTTCATGTTAACTGTAGGTCTAATCATCTATGACCGGGATGCATGATTAAGAGCCAGTTCAGTTGGTAGCGTGACGGCAAACTATTCACCAGTCGTGTGACTGCATGTGCATACTGACCACAATCGCCAGCAAATCATCGCAGTCGCCCCGCTTACGTGTTAACGACGCGAGATTATAGAACGACTGTATTGGCTCTTTTAAATCTCTATCACACGTTCCCCTTAGTAGCAAATCGAGGACCTTGAACGTAGCCTCGCACGTAATGTCAAGTCAAAGTCAAAGTCAAAATTGTATTTCTATAGAATTCATAAAGAAATGGCTTGGAAACGTCGAGTAATCATAAAAATGACACAAAAAGTCAAAAACTTTTTAGTCGCTGCACTGATTTTGGCTACACAAATTACCCACAGCAATGTACCGTAAAAACTATTTCAGCAAAAGCCCATATCTAGGAGGTCTATACAAATAAATAAAATTGGATTGTCTGTTTGTAATATTAAAATAACCGCTTTTTACTAAGTGGATATGGATGTATACACGGTACATATACCAAAACAACATTTTTACAATATTTGTCTGTCTGTCTGTTTGTTCCGGCTAATCTCTGAAATGGCTAGTCCGATTTTGACGGGACTTTCACTGGCAGATAGCTGATATAACAAGGAGTAACTTAGGCTACTTTTCCGAGGGGTAAAGTAGGGGTGCGTGATAAAACCGAATTCCACGCGGATGAAGTCGCGGGCAACAGCTAGTATTAAATAAAAAAGAAACCGAGGCCCGTTTGATACATGAGAAAATTTATAGCTTTGTATGGAAAGCAGTGAGTCGGACGGCGATAACGTAGCATTGGTTGGTTGTGTAAATTGTTTGCTGCATTATTAAGAATGTTTTTTTATATACATTACTTGCTACATCAGTTGATTTTCAGTAATAAACAACGATTTTTTATATGTCCTCATATGAATACACAAAAACTGACCCATAATGTTGTACTAACCCATTATGAAAATTGAAAACAGCATCGGAAAAAAATGAATTTTTTTAACTTTGTTGAAACCCTCACAATTCCACTGCCAAATAACTCGCATATCCCCTTGTCCGCGCGATTCAAAACGTGGAAAAGCGGCTGAATAATATTTAACTGAACAATCTCGGAGTAGATTGGGCGATTGTGATGTATGTGTTCCGACGGTAACCGAAACTTGTGCTTTTTAACTCTTGTTTTGACATGAACACATTTGAAAAAAAGTAAATAATATCGTAGCTTTAGTAGGTGATAGGTAATTATCTTTGTTTTGTGTCTATTTTTTGTTTGAGAAGATACTTTAGAACAGAAGGTTACCCTGGTGTTTAGTATTTATAACAATTACACGAGATTAGGAATTAATAATAATAATTATTAATAATAATAATAATAATTAATAATCCTATAGCATACACGAACAGTTTCAATTGTAAAATTTACAATAACATATTTTGCGTTTGTTAATGATAGACATCACCATCGTCATTTTAGCCTCTCACCAACCACTGCTGGTTTAGGCCTCTTTTTTTTGAACGCCATTTTTAACGGTCCCTAGCAGTCCTCGACAATGATAATGAGACATTTAAATTTTCACATTTAATTGGCTGGTGGCGAACACAAAAATTATAAAAGCTTTAACTAAAAATAAAAAACACAAAGTACAATTGTTAGCACGCAGATTTTTTTTTCCTACCTTTAAGGTTGGCTGGTAGAAAATGCATCAGCATTAAGTCCTCCTATTGTCCATTATGTTTTTTATTTATGTGTGCAATAAAGAATAAAAAAATACAATTAAAGGACTATAAAATAACGGCAAATAGGTCATTAAGCAATAGCTTAAACTTCGCTAAATAAAGTGTCGTATGTTTGAAGCCACAAAATGAAAGGACGGCGTGCATGGCAATTCAATGCATCGCAAATTGCCCGTAAAGCCGTGTCATTACGGCTCATTTCTGTGTGATGAGGTGTGCCTCAAAAGGTTATTGGAAAACCGTGAAATTTCTGATAGGTGATATTTTCTTACACTATTCAGGTCACTTATTTGTGAGGTGGTGAACGTAAATTTGTCACTTGTATAGCGAGGGACCGCCTGAAAACATGACGTAAAACATGCGCTTCCGCTAAGTCTGAAGATTCTATAACAGAGTAAGGCTCACTATAGACTGTCGGGACATTGACTAAAACCAAATGTATGAACTTGAATTATTTTAATAGAAAATGGATGTGCTCACATACATTTACGAGTTATGACAATGTCTATGTTCCCGAGACAGTGTACCTTTTCGTGTCAATTCGTGAATCTTAACTTTGTATTTTATTTCAAGAAAGAGGGTTAATATATACTCCCTAGTTTTTTAAATGAATAATTTATGTTATAAGCAGAGACCCATTCGATTTTAAGAAGCAAACTCTGGCCATTAGAAACTAGTTAGATTTGGTTTCGCCCCCACTTAAGTGTGGGAAGACCCAAGTCACACCGTATTGCACCCGTTACACTGAGGCTTGAAGCTGGAATGTATTATTGGACGGTAATTGCACCGGCACCCACAACTTGCGAAACAGAATGCTATTACACAGTATTGCACAGTAATGCTATTGCGTTCCAGCTTGGCAGCAGAAATGGGTATAGCGGCAGTTTCGTCCCGGAAAAAAGTTAAATAAAATGAAATAATCTTAAAATTTTACATTTTATTTTCTCAGTTATTGTCATTTTTGTAAATTGCTGTAAATAATAACCTAAGAACTAAGAAGATTAAAAAAATGTATACATAACACCATTTCAATATTGGACATATACATATATAAAACGAACAAACTGTGAAGCAACCGATTAAATCAAGCAATAGTTCCCATTTTTCTTTGAATAAATCACACTACATCTGTTCAATCGACGCAGCCAAAGCGGATGTTGGCTATTGACTACACGCGGCGTGGTGTGAAAATAGCGGCGCGCACCGAATAATAATTTAAATACTGTAACCGAACACTGGTTTAGCTTCGGAGACTGTTTTAAAAAATACTTTTTCAAACTCAATTACGACTACCTTCGCTATTTTGTAAACGGCTTTTGTGTCGCCTCAATTCGCCTCAGTCAAGCCCT